>OY723302.1:609200-1302475 GCA_963210315.1 Rhynchopus euleeides
GGCCTGGGCGGGGACGTGCACAACGACAACCCGTCGGAGGAGGTGAACAAGTTCGACATCACAAAGGAGGGCCTCTTCTACGGGTACCCCTACTGCTGGAGCGAGTTCCGCCTGCCGGATGCGGCACAGGAAAAGCACGGGCACCAGCCCGGGCGGCAGTGGGTGTGGGAGCGCACGGTGACAAACCCCGTACCCAGTTTCAACGTCACCCACAACAACACCTTCTGTCGGGACCCCAGCAAAGTGGTTGCCCCGCACTACAACTTCCAGCCGCACATGGCCCCGCTCGGGATCACCTTCCTGAAGGATGAGTGCGGGCTGTCGCCTGACGCCTTCCCGTGTGCCTGGAAGGGAAAGGCCTTCGTGGCCTTCCACGGGTCGTGGAACCGCGACCCCGCTGTTGGGTACAAGGTGGTGATGCTGGACCTGGAGACGAAGACGGAGGTGGACATCTTCACGAGCGCGACGGCGGCGGTTGGTGGGACAGAGAAGTTTCTCGGCTGGGAGGTGCGGCCTGTGGATGTGCAGTTCGACCCTGTCTCCGGGGTGATGTACGTCACCCAGGACGCCACCCAGACCAAGGATAATCTGTCTGGCTACGGTGAGGTGCTGGTGCTTCGCTACCTCGGGGGTGATACCCCAGCTCCCACTGTGGCGCCTGCCACACCGCTGCCTGCCACACCCGCTCCATCCAACGATGACGATTTGTCTGGCGGTGTCATCGCTGCTATTGTGGTGGGTTACGTACTGGCCGCAGCAGCTATTGCCGTTGCGGTGGTACTGGCCATCCGCATGAGATCCCAAAACCCCGGCCAGGACGAGCCTGCGACGACTCCTGACGCACCGTGAGACTAATGTCCCGACAAGTTGCAACGTTTCTTGACCTGCCTTCAGCACTCCGCGTGCAAGCTCACTGGCAGTGAGGAACGATGCAACGCCTTTCCGCCGAGATTGATGAGTTTCTTCTCTTTCCCCTGTTAGCTGTGCTTGCGAGGCATGCTGAACACCTTCCTGCAGCCCACACAACAAAAGGGCTGTCCCTCTTGTTGTGTGACTGCTCCTGGCTGTCGGGGTGGGTGGGACGCGGCCTCAATGATGCACTCACTGACATCAGCCTCTTGTTTTCCTGGAGGCCATTTTTCATTGCAGTTTGACAATTATTTTTAACATGGTTGCATAACGGCCGTTTTAAAAAATCCCTTGTATTTTGTGGACTTGCAAAAACGGCCGCTGATTTTCAGCATTTTAAAAAACAGCCGTTTTTTTTACCTGGGAATTTTGTATGGGGCGTGGGTCAGCAGGCGAGATCCCACCACCAGGAGTGCCTCCCCACTGCAAGGGATACCCTGCAGCAAGCATTGTGAGCGCGCCTTCAAGTACGATGCGAAGAGTTCAGACTTCGTGGACCACTTTGACGGACCGCGCCATATCAAGAAGAAGAAGAACGCAGCGTTGAAAGTGCAGAGCCAGGGAAACAGCTGGCGCTGTCGGAGTGCGATACCCTCAGTGGCAGGCTTGCAACTTCGGATCGCCCGGGGTGCGTTGTTCACCGGATCACCGGCTGGCATGGTGCATGATGCTGTCAAGAAGTGTGTCCCGAGGAGGGGCTGAACATGGTTGCGGCCAATCTAGGCAGGTGTGTCGTGGATGACCGTGCAGGCAGAGGTGAGTGTCGCTCACTGGCATCAGGGCTCTTGCGACAGAGCTTTCCCTTGATCTCGGCGACAGCACCCCGGCTGAGAAGGACACCGCCTTCGTTGATTTATTCCCGAAGGCACGGGCGATCATCCCGGGCAATATGCAGCACCAGCTGGATGGGTTCACGACCGCACTGGCGCTGAAGGATGTGCTGTGCCACATCTCTGACGCAGCTGAGAGGGAGAAGCAGGCGAGCAAGACGGCACCACCGGCCGTGCGATCCCGCTTCTCTCCGACACACACTACCTGCACCGCTTGAGTGGGTCTGCACCTTGCACCACGTCCCCGGGCATTTATACAATCTTCCGGGCCCGCTGCAGGACAGCGGCCCTGCTACGTGTGCGTCGCTTCTGCGGTTGGCAGAGATGCCCACGAAATCGGTGGGCTCGAGTCCCACCTGCAGGCCGCCGTCCGCCTGACGGCACCCCTCGCATCGCTGCTCCAGAAGTACTGCGATGCGCAGCTGGGTGTGCCAACGGCGTGCCCCTGTCGACGCAGTGTACACCGACATTGAGAATGTCATCGAGAAAGTGTCTGAGGTGGGGAAGTACGACCCCCCAGTGCCCCTGGCAGGGGAGCTGGCCTGGGCTGGCGACCGCATGCGCAGAAGGTGGGACGGCACGGAATCAGGGAAGTCCTTCTGGTTTGCGGTCCGCCGTCTGTGCCCGCGTACGGCCGCATGAGTCGTAGGGGTGTCAGAACTCCGGTGCCACCTCCCCTCTGTTTCGGGGAGGTTACGAGCAGGGCCTGGGTGATCTACGACTAGGCCACCACGTTCCGAGGGTGTGCTGGATTTCTGGGACAACCCGGGGGCGAACCGGGCTGCTACACTCCTCTCTGCTCTCGGGTGTCTGCTGCTTGTCGAGCGACAGGCAGGGCGGAAGCCATTTTTCTTTGTACAGTCGACAGAGAATCGCAGTGCCCAATGTCATGTGTAGGCAACAGGGAGTTGTCAAGTGTGTTTCCTCAGCTCGGTACGGTAAGCAGGAGGCGAATCTCCAAAGGAAAATAGGAGGGGGAAAAAAACGGCCGTTTTTTCGCCAACAAAACATGAAAACGGCCGTTTTTATATTTCGGTAGCGGGAACTGAGGTAGTGAATTCTCAGAAAATCCACTCCCTCCATGACGGCCGTTATGACACTATGGTTTGTTGTTTTGGTTTTCTGGAATGCGTTTGCCTTTGTGTGTGCTCCCCACAGGCAGATTTCTCGAAAAATTTAACGGAATTCCAACACCACTCTTTTTCAAAGTATTGTCGTGACGAGCGATGAAGTGCAGGGCTGTTGAGGAACGAAGGGCCTCCAAAGCTTCTGTCATGTTAGCACTTCACAGGGCATCACAGCCTTGAGACGCAACCGATCAACGAAAATACCGAGTTTGGTGCCCCTGAAAGGGCCGATTTACGTAGTTTTTACGTAAACCCCCCCCCCCCCCGCATAATATTAAATATAGAATGGGGGTCTTCGCTCCATCCGCCAAAAAAAACCAAAAAAAACCGGAAAAAACCCGTGAAAAAGTCGGAAAAAAAGAGTGTGGGGAGTTGGGTCCAGTTTAGCAAAGTGAGCTTATTTTTCGAAAATTGAAAAATTGGGGACACCAAAAGTCCCCAGAAAAATCTTCGACTTGGCCCGCAGAGTGATTTTTTTGGTGAAAAACGATTTCAACAGTTGTCCAACAGTTGCTGTACAAGACGGCACACCGTTCTCTGCGCATGGGCTGCTGCACGTGAATCATTTGGATGTCCGAGGGGCTATCCGGAACGAGGAGGGCCACGAGCCTGAACTACCCGCCAGCAGCGATCCCGTGCCAGGGCTGGCAGGGGGCCGCGGCCCCACCTCCCTTTTTCTGTAATTGTTTGGGAGGGTGGGCCGCCAGGGGTGGCATGGCCCTACCCTCGGCCCTACCTCCCGGGTCAGATTTTGGGGCTTTTGGGTTCGGCCTTGTGGCCGAGTTTTCATGCGCCGCAGCGTATGAAAACCCAACGGCATGCTGGGGGCTTGATGGTGTTCATCGAAGCGCACCTCATCATGCCCCAAGCGAAGGACCATCCCCGCCTGGAATGTGCAACAGCACCAACCGGTGTGGGGACTAGCCTTCGAAGACTTTCAGGATGTTCACTACCGTGGCCTCCGGCGGCTGGGGGGCTGGATTCCTGATTTTTGATCCAGCAGGACGACCAAAGGCAGCAACATCCGGTGCCTCTCGAATTGGGTGAAAATGTTCTGTGGCCGTGCATTCGATCCTGTTTGCATCATACCACGGGAAGTCGGGGCGGGGTTGGGCTGCACTTTTTTTCTCGCGAGCTCGGCCACCCTGTGCCCGACCTCTTTTTTGGTTTGCCCGACCCCCAGCGAGATCACTGGCAGCCAGACCTTGTTCAACATAAACAGCAGACAAGAGAGCAGAATGGAGTGTGGGGCAGCTGCCGTGCTCCCACACATAAACAGCGCACCTCTCGCGCTGCCTGCACGAAAGGGACGGGTAACCTGCAGGTCACCCACAGCAGCCTACTGCCTACGTTCTATACAAGATCAGCGCCGACCACACGAAAGGCTGTTCGACCTGCGGCGCAACAAGAAGCTCCGGTGGGAACAGAACTGAGCGGCAACAGGATGCAATGCAGGCCCACATCCGATGCCCTGCGGCAAGAGCAGTCACATCGATATCTTTGACAGGGCCTGCCCACTGGTGTGTGACGGGGTGACCTGCAGATGGTGACCTGGCCCACGGCAGAACACCTGGGTCGGGGGATGGCTGCGACTGGGCATTACCTAACTCTTCATGATGCAGGACTGCGGTCAATTGGTCCAAAAGAGCAAGTATGGCTCCCGCTCAGCTCTCACTGAAGCTGAACCAGATGCAAGTGGTGGGAGGAGGAGGGTGTCCCGGGGGAGGACACACCGGCCGGCAACCCACGAGGACTGGCCCGTCCCAGTCGACAGAAGAACAAAGCAGGAACACGGACTCACCTGAAACGACATACTGAAGTGAGGGAGGAGGAGGCGAGCACAAAAGGGCGTCGGCTACCGCACGCCCTTTGAGCGCAGCCGACGACGACCGAACCGGCCACCGGCCGGGAGGTGCGTGTGGCGTGGGGGGCGAAGCCCCCCACGCAAGGGGGGTCCGGGGGGCGAAGCCCCCCGGAAAAAAATTTGGGGTTTTTTGGCCTATTTTTGGCCATTTTCCGCTGCATTTGTTTGATTTTGGGTCGGGAAAGGTATGGCCAGGAAGTGGGAAAAATTGAGGAAAAAGTCGGAAATTTTCAGGTTTGCCCATATAAACCATGGGTCACAGATTCCGATTTTTGGGTCAGACTCCAAGTTTGACACAAGGGAAAATAGGCAAAAATTTTCACCTATTTTTGGTCACCTAAGGGGGGGGGCTTCGCTCCGGGTCACTGACCCAAGCTGACCCAGATTGACCCGGAGCGAAGCCCCCCATTTTCCTAAGGTGAAAAGCCCCAGGGTGACCCAAATTGACCCAAGTTGACCCAAATTGACCCGGAGCGAAGACCCCCAATATTTAATATTATTGGGGTGATCGAGAACCGGGTTCCGTGTAGGTTCCGTGTACGTTCCGTGTGGGTTCCGTGTGGGTGGTAGGGGTCCCCACCTAAAAAATTCGAGTTTTTTTCGCTGCAGTTTTTCACTGCAACTGCACAGTATCCCACGCTACCCGAGCTCAACCTTCTACAAGTGTGCATATCCTGATGACCTGCGCTGCTTGTTGGCCAGCGCACTGGGCTCTACTTTTGCTTCTCGGACACTGACAAGCAAAAAGTGACTGGAGGAGGCAGCTCGCCGACCCACACCACCCACCCAGCGGGACCCCCTCACGGATCTTCCAAAACCCCGTTCTGTTGAACGTTTGGAATCTGTGCGGGTCGTGGTGGGGTCATTTTGGCCATGGGGTGTCGGTCTCCACCACTCCCGTGATCATCATATGGGCCAAATCCTGCAGTAAACCGCTACCCTGCAGGGTTGCGTTGCGTCTAAAGACGTCTGCCTCCAGGCCCACCAGTGCTGCCGCGGTTTGGTGGGCTCGATGGGCATACTTTGATTGGTTGGATTGGCTGTGGCTGGTGCAGGTGGAAGTGGTAGGACAGAAGGGGTTGGAATGCCCAAGTACACTACAAACCCCACCAAATACAAGCCAACTTGGGCGACGCTGGGCGAGGGTGGCGAACATGGTGCGAGTGCTGGGCAACGCCAACAAGGCGGCTTGTTATAACGGTGTGTGTTGGTGCATTCACTCCTACGTAAAGGAGGAAATCGCCGAACTTTGACGAAACTTAGCGGTGTCCCCTGTAGACAAGCACTACAGGAAGGGGGGCGGTGCCTCCCTGCCGCCGGAGGCCACGGTAGTGAACATCTGTTCCTTCCGGGCTGAACTGGATCGCTCCGACATCAGGTCGGAACCCAGTGCTGCGCGGGATTCACTGGAAGCAGTAGAATGACAGCACAAGAGTGAACATGTTCCCTAGAAAACAACCCGCCCTATTTGCTGAAAAATCTGCAAGGGGTGTTCCGTGTAGGTTCCGTGTAGGTTCCGTGTCGGTTGCGTGTGGGTCAAAAACGCGATTTCGATCACCCCAATTATGCGTATATTTACTGGGGGGGGGGGCAAATACAAGCATACATGCTAATACAAGCATACATGCGAATACAAGCATATTATGAAAATCCGGATTTAAATAAAATTTTCAGGCTAATAGAAGCATATATGCTTCTATTAGCCTGGTAGAAAATATTGGGTATTTTTGGGGTTTTTGGGGGGTTTCCACCACAAAATATCAATTTTTTCTACCAGGCTAATACAAGCATGTATGCTTGTATTAGCCTGGTAGAAAAACTTGATATTTTGTGGTGGAAAACCCCCAAAAACCCCAAAAATACCCAATATTTTCTACCAGGCTAATACAAGCATGTATGCTTCTATTAGCCTGAAATTTTTATATAAATCCGGATTTTCATAATATGCTTGTATTCGCATGTATGCTTGTATTAGCATGTATGCTTGTATTTGCCCCCCCCAGTAATACAAGCATATATGCTTGTATTTGCCCCCCCCCCAGTAAGTCCCCTATCCAAACGTCAAAATCGGGGCCAAGGGGACTTAAACACATCGGAGGGGACTTAAACACGCCTGCCACCTGTTTCCTGAGGGAACCGGGGAGAGGCCGTATTATATCGATTCCGAGGCACATCTGGACAGATTCTGGGGACCTGGGTGCTGGGGCCTCAAACCCCTTTGCCTCTCACACTGCTTCAGGGCCACCCTACTCTGCCAAGCACTGCCCATAACCACTGACTTGGGCAGGCTGCCAAAGCTGCAGGGCAAGCAACCCAAGGGGGCCTGAAGTGCAAGAGATGTCGTGCCTCAGGGGTTGATGCTAGCCTGGGAGGTGTCAAGCTTTCCGCTAGATGTCCCATGGAAGATAGCATGTCCCCTGGGCCAACAGACGTTCTCCCCTGGGAGACGGGACACACGGCGGGTGCTCAGGCGAGGCCAGCTGGGGGTGGCAGTATGGGTGGCGTGGGGATCCGAGGGCGCTGAGCACTGGCACACTGCGGCCCTCGCCACTGCTAGCAGCCCCGCTGTGCCGCAGAATTGATTCCCGACTCCAGTGCGACAAGAGGGGCTGGCGCACGACCTGCATCGCACAGCGAGGCTGTGGATGAGGACGAGCGACGTGACCCGGACTGCCCCCTGCGGGGCAGTCCGGGCCACGTGCGGGTATCCGAAGCCCCCAGGCTCCCTCCCTGGCCTCCACACGTGCCTCACATCCTGGTGGTCCGCCAACGGACACCTGGAAAAATCGAGAAAAAATGCCCCCCAACCAAACTACTAGACCGGGGTGTTTAAGTCCCTTCGGGAAAATTGGCCGCCGAGGGGACTTAAACACATCATATGGATAGGGGACTTAAACACGGGGGGGGGTAGGTACGTAAATATTTTGGAACGTAAATATTATGGAACGGAACGGGCAAAAATGGGCCCGTTCCATAATATTTACGTTCCATAATATTTACGTATACGGTACAGTCTGGCTAATAATGAATGTTATGGGGGCCAAAATGTTATGAACCGGGACTTCTCAGAAATCACGAATTTAATTATTTTTAACATTTTTAATTTTACAGGGGGGGGGCGAATAGAATTACTAAGTAATACTATTCAAAATGGCATGTTTGAAAAATTCCTAAATTTTGGGTTGGGCGCATTCCCCAGTACGTGGTATTCCACTCCACCAAAATCGAAAAAAAAGTTGATCGTGAACTGGCCAGAACCAGCGCAGTTCACGATCAACTTTTTTTTCGATTTCGGTGGAGTGGAATACCACTTACTGGGGAATGCGCCCAACCCAAAATTTGGGAATTTTTCAAACATGCCATTTTGAATAGTATTACTTAGTAATTCTATTCGCCCCCCCCCTGTAACATTTTCAAAAATGTTATGGGCTTGGCGTTTTTTTGGTGGCTCGGTAGTGAAAATTTCCGTGACATTTGCTCGATCCTGCGACCCACACACACCCACCAGCTCTCTGTGGGGCTCGGGTGCAGATTGGTGGCACCAGCGGGCTCTAGCGGAACCCCCCGCTTCTGGTACTGAGCGGCCGGTGACACTGCCCAAGATGATGAGGTGATCTGGAGGACAGTCAGAGCACTCTGCACACTTTCTTCAGGTGCCAGATGGCTGCAGAGGGCCAGGAGAAGCTCGATGAGCTCGATCGGCAGGGGAGAACGGGTGCGAGGGTTGGGCTGACCCCCCTTGGGGGTGGACCCCACCCCCCACGCGCCCGATCTAACTCAATTAATAAAAACATGGAATTAAAATGTTATGGGAAAATGTTATGATTCCGAGGTCCCGGCGAATTAATTATCTTTATATATTTTGCCTTGTAACAATCATTATTAGCCAGACTGTAATACTATTTGGGGGGCCCTCGCTACGAGTCACTGTGAGTCACGAGTCGTCAGTTTTCAGCCAAACATGGCTGACTTCTCACTTTTTCTCACTCAGACACACTTGGTAGCGAGAGCCCCCTTGGCACCGTAATACTATTCAACTAGGTAATACTATTCGCCCCCCCCCCCCCTGTAATAAATAAATGTTCGGATTTACTTCGCCCCAACTTCGCCCGACAACTTCGCCCAAGGGGGCGAAGTCGGATAAAAAATTCTGGGCTCGGCCCCCACCCTCCCTACCCCCCCGGATAATCACACCCCCAAATAAACGCCCTCCCTCCTCCCATATCCCCAACATCTTTCCCTCGCTGTTCCGTTGACAACCGGTGTCGGTTCTTCTTGAGCCTGTGCAATCATGGGCGGTAAGATCGGCACCGGCGCGGATAACCCGATTGGGGTCACCAGGTTTTGAGCCCCGTGTTGGGAAGACCAAACTATTGCCCGTGGTGGAGCTTTTCGTGCGAACAAAAAATACACTCCCCAAATACATGTTCCTCTCTCGGACACCTTCGGTCTAAAGTGCAGAAATGTGCGCTGCCCTCACAAAATAGGCGGCAAGCTGGCACAGCCTACTGGAGTTCCACCCTACCCACATCATTGTTTCTTGACCGAAATATCGGGTCCCTTGCAAACAGAACAGCAACTCACCGGCAGTTGCCCCTGCTGTGAAAAGCTGCCCCGCCGCCCCACCACCCCCCTGTCCCGCCATCTTTCTGACACGAACCTGGGCCAGGTTGCGTCGGGTAACTCGCCCAGCTCTCGAGAGGCTGCCTTGTGGCCTTTATAGTGGTCTTGTTGTGGTCTATTTTTTTGAAGCACACTCGTGTGAGCGGAAGGCGACCTACCAACTTGCTGCAGCCAAATATGCTCGATACACTACTACTTTCGATCCGTGCGACGAACTGTTGTTTTGTGTTGATCGTTTTGAAGGAACACACCTAGCAGCGGGTGTGTCGGGCACCACACACCACCTCACCTTTCAATTTTGGTCGTATTTACCGGCACCCCGAGCAACCCCCCTCCCAGGGGTGCCGTTGCAATATGACCGGAGTTTCGGACCCTGGACCCTGTTGTTGGGGCCGTCCCTGACAGATCCGTGACACAAACACCTCCAGGTGATGGTCAAGAGGGTTCACGACACCCGATTGTGTCGACCAGCCATTTTTCCTGGTGAAATCTGACACACCTGTGTGTCAGAGGAACTGCGACAGACACATGGAAGGTTTCGGTGCGCATTGTCCTTCTCTATGTCCTCATTGTCCTTCTCTGTCTCCTCATTGTCCTTCTCTGCCATCATTCCACTTTCTGTACTTCAGGCAGGTCAGCCGGTGGAAGCGATCAATGCAAAATCATCTGAAAGGAAGACTCGAGAGACTGCTGCTGTATTTTGGGGCTCTGGGGCACGTTGGGCCGTTGAATACAAGTACTTTCTTTGTCCACCCGTTTTTTTTTGGGAAAAATCTCGTTTTTTTTGAGATTTTCTTTTTGGAGGACCGCCTGCCAGAGGGGGCACACAAATCCGCAAACTTTGGGGCAAGGAATGGGGACAAGGTCTATTGGTGCCACGGGTGCACGGGCCCCGCAAACCCGCAAGCTCATGCGGTCCAGAGGCATCAGAACCACTGCTGAAGCCCGTCGCGCATTCCCCTCAGCTACGGCGTCCGCAGTCCCACCACCGAGAAGATGTGAACGGATGGCCCCAGACAAAGCTCACCGTAGACCTGTGACACCACCACCAACAGGGCCAATATCTTCGGCTGGTGTCTGATATAATGACGACGTCCGATGATTTCATCTGCTCACGGAATGCCTCAAGAGGATGGGCCACAGCCAGGCGCTCCCCGGCCTTCCTTCAACGAAGTGATCCGGGCCAGGGCACGCAGCAGTGACCAGCGCGCCCCTGGTGGACCAAATAGCCCCGCAGAGCCCCTGCAAACAGTGTTTTTCGGAAAAGTTGAATAGACGTACTACGTACGTCTATTCGCTCGCAAAGTATTTTAGACTTTTTTGGCGAGGTCGATTTAGGCCCGCCCGTTCGCCGAATTGATGTCCAGCCTCGCAACACAGCACCCTCTCTCTGCACTGTTTGGAGGCAAGCTGTGGGCAGTTGCAGCTGAGATAAGAAGAGAGAGGGCAAAAGGCTTCGGCAAGCCGTCAAGAGTGACTTGCAGCGCAGAGCCGACCCCCCTGTCCTCCCCCACTTCCCAAGTTTGGCGTTCCGCTGTTCCTGGGGGGGAAAATACAAGCATACCTGGGTCCCCCCCCCCCATGTTTCAGCCCCCCCTTGTAGGCAGGCCTGCAGTCTTCTGATTAGGAACCCCCCCCCCCATCAGTGTTGTTCGGCCGGGTTGAGACGCGGGTTGTGTACCCCTGACAAGCAGTAGTGTGAAATCAGGAGTGTGTATTCTGTACACCGAACCGTCCGACTTGAAGCTTTATAAGGCGCACCACACCTCCGTGCCACTTCACAGGGGCTTACACAGCCTTTGGCACAGAAGTGTGGGCTCAATGAAAAGTAGTCTCGAATCTGCTTTTTCGCAGTTGCTGGGCAGGGTGTTTCTCTTATTATAGCGGAAGGAGTGCTATTTTGCACCGTGTTGCTGTGACCAGCACCCCCTCCCCCAGGCCTCGGCACCACATGCACATTCTGAGAGCCGCGTGGGGGCGCCCTCGCCTTCTCTCCAATCCCGACACCACCACCACCACCACCACCCCCTCAGGCCAGCTGGGCAGCCAATACGCGATGGTCGGCCTGTGTGTGTGCGGGGTGCACCTGACACACAACATCGTGCGTGCATACGTCGCGGTGCTTGCTCTCATGATCATTTCCTCAGATATCAGCTTCCGCAGTATCGGAATGCCGCCCATTTGGCCTGGTTTCGTGCTTCTCGCAGACCTGTCACTGGTGGTCGGTCTCGGCAGTCGCTTCGCCACGTGGTTGATAGGGTTCACTGCCCTGTGGGTCATCATCAGCGTGTCGGAGGCCATGTTGCGCTTCGGCCTGTTGGATCTATCTGGAACAGCACCTGACTCTTTCAGGTGGGAACACATTCGACCTGCTGTCGAGTGCACAGACCCGCCGTGTCCGATCAGTGCAGCGAAGGGTTTGTTAGAGCCGCAAGTGTCGCTCTTCGTGCTGCTTGTCGACTTCGCGGCCACACGCGGGTTCGCAGAGTCGGCCGAGAGGGAGAAGGCCGCGATGGGACGGACCATCGAGACTGTGGAGGCGATTGCACAACTTCTGGCGGGCTACGACGTCGACACCGTGGCGGAGATGCTGCAGGAGGCGGAGGCGGAGGGGCGGCTGCCTGCTGCGATGCACGAGGCCCTTCACAGGCTGGAGCAGAACCTGCGTGCGTACCGCCCGTACCTCCCGAAGTCGTGCCTCCCTGCACAGCAACATGACGACGGTCCAGAGGAGAGGAGGACCGTCTGCGAGTCTGTGTGCACCGAATCTTCGAGTTCTGTGAGGTCAAGCCCACGGATCAGCGATCATCCAGAGGAGCACCGTCCCACGGTGACGAAGGTGCTTGGTGTCTTGAAGAGCGTACGGTCAACACTGCTTGTGGTGAACACATGCAACACGCTCGCTCGTCTGGAGCAGGACCCACGCACCTTCACGTCGTTCTTCGAGATGCTGCTGACCAACACGATGTCGGCAGTGGAGTCACGCCGTGGTCTGGTGGACGTGTTCGTCGGTGACCGCATCCTTGCCTCCTTCAACACGTCACGCACGTGCCTCGTGCACGCCACTGCAGCTGCAGGTGCAGCACAGCAGATCGTGCGGGCGGTGCGCAGCTTCAACACCCAGCAGGACAACAGCACAGACAGTGCTCTGCGTGTCAACATCGGAGCGGCGTCTGGTCACGCCCTGTGCGGTGACACGGGGTGTGCGGAGATGCGGCGGTTCAGCCTGCTTGGGGTGCTGCCTGTCCTGGCGTGTGGGATGGAGCGTGCTGCGCGTGCCTTCGGGCTGGACGTGGTGTGCAACACGAAGCTGCAGCGGGAAGCAGAGCATGAGTACGTGCTGCTGCTTGTGCCGAGGCGGGTGCGTCTGGTGAAGCAGAATGCACGTGGTGGTGGTGAGCACGTCCCCATGTCTGTGCAAGTCGACAACAGCAACACCAACAATAATGATGACACACTATTCTGTGTGTACTCACTGCTGGTGGAGGAGGAGGGCAACGCACAGCACGACAAGGCTGGGGAGTGGATGTACCACATCGGGAAGGCTGCTGCAGAGTGGGAGCCGTACAACGCTGCGATGCGTGCTTATCTGTCTGGGACCGACATGCAGAAGGCGGGTGAGATGGCAGGCGAGCACCACAGGCAGGCACACAGCACCATCAGCCTGCTGGGGCACACCACACCCCTTGCTGTCCATGTGTAGGCAGTGCACGCCACCCCGACCCACCACAGGGCGGGGCACTGCTTCCCTTCACCCACACAACCCCCCTCCTCCTCCTTCTCCTCCTCCTTCTTCCGACATGAGCCACCAGCCGCTTTCCAGTGGTTTCACTTCCACGTTCTACGGGGCCGTTCGCTGTGTGTCGAACTGTGTCACGTTACACCTTGTGCGACAGCTCATTCCTGCACTTCTGTGTGAAGGCCCCCCACACGTCTCCGCTTCCACGTCTTTACACATGTCGACCCCATTCGCATCCTGCGACAAACTGTTGTTTTGTGTGGATCGTGCAGGAACAGCTAGCTTTTCGCACTAAAAAGGCTCGTGGCAGCGTTCGGTATCCTGCACACATGCACTACAGTTAGGGTATTAATGAATGTTATGGGGCCAAAATGTTATGAACCGGGACTTCTCAGAAATCGGGAATTTAATTATTTTTAATCATGGTTGCATAGCGGCCGTTTTAAAAAATCCCTTGTATTTTGTGGACTTGCAAAAACGGACGCTGATTTTCAGCATTTTAAAAAACAGCCGTTTTTTTTACCTGGGAATTTTGTATGGGGCGTGGGTCAGCAGGCGAGATCCCACCACCAGGAGTGCCTCCCCACTGCAAGGGATACCCTGCAGCAAGCATTGAGCGCGCCTTCAAGTATGATGCGAAGAGTTCAGACTTCGTGGACCACTTTGACGGACCGCGCCATATCAAGAAGAAGAAGAACGCAGCGTTGAAAGTGCAGAGCCAGGGAAACAGCTGGCGCTGTCGGAGAGTGCGATACCCTCAGTGGCAGGCTTGCAACTTCGGATTGCCCGGGGTGCGTTGTTCACCGGATCACCGGCTGGCATGGTGCATGATGCTGTCAAGAAGTGTCCCGAGGAGGGGCTGAACATGGTTGCGGCCAATCTAGGCACGTGTGTCGTGGATGACCGTGCAGGCAGAGGTGGGTGTCGCTCACTGGCATCAGGGCTCTTCCGACAGAGCTTTCCCTTGATCTCGGCGACAGCACCCCGGCTGAGAAGGACACCGCCTTCGCTGATTTATTCCCGAAGGCACGGGCGATCATCCCGGGCAATATGCAGCACCAGCTGGATGGGTTCACGACCGCACTGGCGCTGAAGGATGTGCTGTGCCACATCTCTGACGCAGCTGAGAGGGAGAAGCAGGCGAGCAAGACGGCACTACCGGCCGTGCGATCCCGCTTCTCTCCGACACACACTACCTGCACCGCTTGAGTGGATCTGCACCTTGCACCACGTCCCCGGGCATTTATACAATCTTCCGGGCCCGCTGCAGGACAGCGGCCCTGCTACGTGTGCGTCGCTTCTGCGGTTGGCAGAGATGCCCACGAAATCGCTGGGCTCGAGTCCCACCTGCAGGCCGCCGTCCGCCTGACGGCACCCCTCGCATCGCTGCTCCAGAAGTACTGCGATGCGCAGCTGGGTGTGCCAACGGCGTGCCCCTGTCGACGCAGTGTACACCGACATTGAGAATGTCATCGAGAAAGTGTCTGAGGTGGGGAAGTACGACCCCCCAGTGCCCCTGGCAGGGGAGCTGGCCTGGGCTGGCGACCGCATGCGCAGAAGGTGGGACGGCACGGAATCAGGGAAGTCCTTCTGGTTTGCGGTCCGCCGTCTGTGCCCGAGCGCGTACGGCCGCATGAGTCGTAGGGGTGTCAGAACTCCGGTGCCACCTCCCCTCTGTTTCGGGGAGGTCACGAGCAGGGCCTGGGTGATCTACGACGAGGCCACCACGTTCCGAGGGTGTGCTGGATTTCTGGGACAACCCGGGGGCGAACCGGGCTGCTACACTCCTCTCTGCTCTCGGGTGTCTGCTGCTTGTCGAGCGACAGGCAGGGCGGAAGCCATTTTTCTTTGTACAGTCGACAGAGAATCGCAGTGCCCAATGTCATGTGCAGGCAACAGGGAGTTGTCAAGTGTGTTTCCTCAGCTCGGTACGGTAAGCAGGAGGCGAATCTCCAAAGGAAAATAGGAGGGGGAAAAAACGGCCGTTTTTACGCCAACAAAACATGAAAACGGCCGTTTTTATATTTCGGTAGCGGGAACTGAGGTAGTGAATTCTCAGAAAGTCCACTCCCTCCATGACGGCCGTTATGACACTATGCACCCTTGATTGGAACTTGCTTGGTGCGGGCAGCGGATGTACGACTTCCTGCCATTACCCCCACAGACCGAGCGAGCATGTGGCACCAAAGGAATGTGTGGCTGGCAGTGTGTGTGTCAGCACTGTCCATGGGCTTGGTTCTCTGCATTGCGCGATACTTGCTCAGATCTAACCTCTGAGTGACCCCCCAAGACGCACTGAAGGTGCCTCAACTAGTAGACTGTCAAGAGAATGCCTGCATCCTTCTCCCCTCCCTCCAACTTCTGACACCACCACACCCCCTCACAGGATGAGTTACACCGGGAAAGGTGTAGGTGAGGGTTGGGGGGGAGGTAACCTTTTCTCATTCGAGTGAGGTGTCAGCGTTGTCCGCACACTCGTCCCACCACCCACTGCAGCACCGCCTTGCATTGTGTCGCCACGTTGTGCATCCCACCCAGCAGGCAGCGCGGCATCATGCATGGCACCGCTGTGCTCACCCACCTCCTGGCTGTCGCCCTCCCTGTTGTCATCACGGTGAGCTTCAACTCGGGAGCCCCCCACTACATCGCGTACCACCGAGACGCGGAGCCTGTCGAGATCTGCGACTGGCTCTCCAGCTGCGCCTCACCCGGATGGCATGACCCCAACAACACCCTGCGCTGCAGGTGGTGGGGCTGCCCGAAGGTCACGATCCGCGCTGGGCCAGACGCTTTACGCATTGTCGGAGGGCTGGTGTACCCTGTGCCCGCTGCAGCCTCTGTGTGCTGTCTGGTGATCAGCTGGTTCAAAGACCCACCCCCCCTTGTCCGCTACATCGGGATTGCCTCCACCATCCTCGCCGCCACATGCTGCCTGGTCCTGATGATTCTCTACGCTGCCCGCCCGGTCATCCTGGGGTTGGGAGGTCATCCTGGGAGCTGGGAGGTCGGGGAGCCAGGCTGGGAGGTGGCGATCCAATCCCCCGGCACGTGGGTCGCTGTGCGGACCTACTTCGCCTTCAGCAGCATACCCCTCGTGTTTCGTCTCCGTAACTCTTGCTGGGGGATGTTTTTCTCCGTGTGCCTGGGAGTAGCCATAGGGGTACCGGGAGTTCCGGCTGCAGTACTCCGCATCAGAACCACAGGGGAGTGGGGCTTTGCCATCAGCTCTCTTGCGATCAGCTGCATCGGGTGGACAGTGGGGCTATGTCTCTTGTACTGCGGCAAGTTCAACTTCAAGCAACTCTTCCTCCTCTTAGGACCAGGCGCCTTCGCCATCCTGACCGCGGTCTACTTCGGAACCACCCCCACGCACACCCCGCTCACCTCCTTCTGGCTTCCCAGTGTAGGCAGGCCCTGTATTAAACTGTATTAAACACGTTTGTATTAAACTGTATTAAACTGTATTAAACTCGGCGCTTTTTGAGTTTAGTACAAGGTACGTTTGTCACTGCAGGTACGGCACCACACAGACCCCCACACAGGAGGATTATCCATCACAGGGCCTAATCTAAGGGGGGTCGGGGGGGGGTCAAAGACCCCCCCCCGCAGTTTGGGCCCCCTGGGGGGTCACTTTTAGCGGGGGCGGGGGGAGATTTCCCTGGGGACCAGTAGGAATGGGGTCTCCTGGCTGGGGAGCATGTTCAGCCCCGGTGCAGAGCCGCCTTGAGTCTAAGAGCTGTCTGTCAAGTTCGTGCAGCAAGTCGTTGACACGTGCAAGGAACAGATGCTCACTACCGTGGCCTCCGGCGGCTGGGGGGCTCCGCCCCCCAGACCCCCCCTGTAGCGTGTGCCTGTCTCGCAAGTCCTTGAGCGTATGCGAGTGGCCATCTCCGCGTAGTCTCGGGCGCGCGAAGCGCGCCCGAGAAATTTGCACCTGGGAAAAATGTCGGGGGGACGTCCTGCCTGCTGGAGCCACGGTGAGTTCACCGAGGCGACGAAGTGCAAGCACTGTGGCTTGCGCGCCTCGGGGAAGTCCGCATCGCGGCTCAAGAGCCACCTGCGGGGCTGCGAGAAGGCCCCCGAGGCCGTGAAGCAGAAGGCCACGGACGCCCCCACCACCACCCCGAAGAGGAAGGCCCCGGGGACTGACGGCCCAGGACCGGCGAAGCGGATGGCGCTCGGTGTTCCCCTGCCCTCAGCCAGCGAGAGGGCAATGATCGACATCGCCTGGTGTCGGTTCATCTTCAGCCGTGTTGTAGAGAACCCCTACTTCCAGGCCGGGCCCCCTCTCCAAAGAAGCGACACCCCCTCTGCCCCCATGACCTGCACACAAGGGTACTATAGTGTACAAAACCTGTATTAAACTGTATTAAACTGTATTAAACAGGATGCAGATTTTGGGGACCTGTATTATACCTACACTGTGGCTTCCCCTCGGCAACACGGATGGGTCGGCAATCTGGTGCCTGGCCTCCCCCTTGGCCATGCCGCTCATTCTCGGTGGTGTTCACTTCAGTGAGACCGAACCAAAGCCGTGGGCTGGACACATCCCTGACACTGGAGGGGATGATGCGGACGACTTGGAGATGGGAGCCGCCTCCAGCAGCAGCGAGGCGGGGTGCGGGAGCTGCGGGGAGGAGAGCGATGATGACGAGTTGGAGGAGGAGGAGGAGTACGAGGAGGAGGAGGGGGCGGGTGGGTGTGAAGCTGCGGACAGGGATGCGGGTGACGGGATGCCGGTGTCGCTGCGCCTCCCCACGGGTGACGTCGCGGTGGTGTGCGTTGCGGAGAGGGCCTCCCTGGGGGATCTGCGGCGGCGGGCCCTGCGCGAGGTGCTGTCTGCAGCATCGGGGGGAGGGGGAAGCAGGGGCGACGGGACGGCGTGGCGCGTGCACCTGTCGTCGGGCGGGGTGCGCCTCCGTGGCCCTGCACACACGCCGCTGCACACCCTCACCCTCGAGAGCGGGTGCGTTGTGGAGGTGTGTGCCGAGGCGCTGCCCCCCCACCCCGCGTCTCTCTCGGATGCGCAGAGCGACCTGCTGCAAGCGGTGCGTGAAGGCGATGCGGCACGCACGGCACAGCTGATGCGCAGCCAGGGTCGCTACCCCGACATTTTCCACGGCTCGAGAGGGGCCTTCGCCAAGGCGTATGGCAAGGTTCTCCCCGAAGCCCCCTCCGCTGTGCTGTGCACACTGCTGCGGCAGGCACGCCCCACCGAGGCCTGCTCTGTGCTGCTGGCACTCGGGCTTGAGGATCACCTCCCCGCCTTGGCACGGCAGTCCGGTGTGCTGCGTCGGCCCGCAGTGATGGCCTGTGTCGCAGAGAAGGCAGATCCCTGGGTGCTGTACCGGCTGCAGCAGTGCACGCGGCGCGACCTGGGCTTCGGGGTCAGCCTGGAGGAGGTGGTGGTGGCGGCCGCCCGACACTGGGTGCCACGTGTGGGGCACCGCGGGGTGTGTCAGGGCCTGCACATGTGGGGCATGCGGCTGTGCAGGGTCAGCCCTGCGGCCAGGAGTGCTCTGCTCGCCGAGGAGCCCCCCCTGTGGGTGCCGTGCCTGTCCCAATCGTCGCACCCGTTCTCTGCAGTGCTGCTGGCGTCGGGTGTGCCGCTGGGTGAGGTGCCCCAGGCGGTGACGGCGCTGCGTGTGGTGTGTGTGTACACTGCTGTGTGTGCGGTGTGTGTGGTGGGTGTGGCGTACGCCCATGCCGCCTTCCAGATGGTGGACGACAACAGCGCGTGGATGACAGCCGTGTTCGTCGCCGTGTCGGGGCCTTTCTTCCTCTTCGACCTCCTGCCGGACTGGGTGCAGTGCCAGCTGGTCTGCCGTGCACAGCGTTGGTGGCACCGCCACAGGGCAGGCGCCACAGGCCGGCTTGCTGAGCTGTACCAGAGGTTGATGTAAGTGTAGGTAGATCGACGGCTTTGCGTCGGGATGTTGTGTGGTGAGTGTGCCTGCTGTGTGTGAAGTTCGTGTGCGTAGAAAACAAAGGCGATCATCGCCACGCAAAGTAATCTCGAATGTCTCGGAAATGCAGGAAGATTGACCTCAACAATCCGCCTTTTTGGCGTCGCCCAGCACTCGCACCACCCTCGCCCAAGTTGGCTTGTTTACCGGTGGGGTGTACTGTGCTTGGGCATTACGCCCTCTTCTGTCCCACCACTTCTCCTGGACCAGCCACGGCCAATCCAACCAGTCAGAGTACACCCATCGAGCCCACCAAACCGCAGCAGCACTGGGTCTGGAGGCAGCGGTCGCAACGTTTTGACGCAACGCAACCCTGCAGCATTTGGGCCCATATGGTGACCCCCAGTCAGTGGTGGAGACAGGCACCCAGGGTCAAAATGGCCCTACCACGATCCGAGATGTTCAGAAGAGCGGGGTGATGGAAAATCCGTGAGGGGGGTCCCACTGGGTGGGTGGGGGGCGGCGAGCTGCCTCCTCGTCACCTTTTACCTGGAAAGTGCCTGAACCGGTCCCGTACTTCATGGGTGAAGTTTGGCACCTACACCACCAAAATGACCCCACTACGATCCGCACGGATTCCGAAAAGTGCAATGGAAGGGGAAAATGACGAGTGAGCGGCGAACCTACCGCGGGCCCCAGGTTGGGACAATAGACACGCCCACCCTCGCCCGCGTTCGCCCGCACTCCCATCCTCGCCCAGAGGCGGCTTGTTTTAGGTCAACGAGGGAGAACCTCAGTTCGTGCGTGTCAAACGGTGCCGTGTCCTGCTGCCCAACGTGTCCCCGCCCTCCCATCTGTTATGTTATGTTGTGGTGTGTTGTTGTGTTCTTTCTCCCTCTGTGGGGGTCTTCGCTACCGCCAAAGCTGTCAGCATACTTCTACGTTTTTCCCACAAAACTAGGAGCAGTGCAACAATATGCACCATTTGGCACCGGAGCGGAGGCCCCTCTATTGCCTTTGCGTTACTTGTTTCCCAGTCACAAACGGCGCTGTGACGAAGCGCATCGAAGTCGGGAACTGGAGGTGTGTCGCCCGACAGCTTTTTCGAGTTGACATGCCTTGTTCCAGCCTGACACCTCGTGTGCGCTCAACAAAAGTGTCGTTTGTTGCTGTTCTTGACAGCATGGGTTATTCGTGAGTTGTGCTCACAGTGCAGGGTACCCTCCCTGTGGAACACCACCACGCAGCAGTCACATGGGGTGTGATTGTGTTCGATCTCGCGATAGATTGACTCCATTGTCGGCAGAAGTGTTGCTGTTGGTCTCTCACGCAACTGTGCTCCGCAGTCGAATACTAGGCGTGCCACGGGATGTGGCAGCGTCAGCCCATCAGGAAGTCGAGTCCAAGCGGGTGAGAGACAGTGTTATTGATCACGTTTACCACTCCAGTCGCCAGATGGGGAAACTTTCCACCGTGCGGTCCCTTGGAACACCTGCCCGTCACACTGTGTATTCAGCGTTCGCAGGATATCCACTGTCGCCTTCACTCATCTCTTGTGGTTCACTCGTTGCATGAGTCTCCGACATGTAACATACTCGTCATGGGTTTAGAGGCCGTGTGGTGTATACTTGTTTGTGGTGTGTGGAAGCGTCAACGCGTACAGATATATACACGGTGGACTCCAGCCACCCTAGCGGGAGTCTGGGAGCGGGAGTCTGAGAGGGTGTCTTTTTCTGCAGTATGTACTGGAGACTCCCGCTAGCGGGAGTCTATTTTCCAGCTAATTTAGGCTAAAGACTCCCGCTAGTTGAGACTCCCGAAAAGGGTTACCCTACCCCCGCTGGAGTCCACCGTGTAGTCACTCAACAGCCGAGAACGAACATAATCACTGGAATATCACTTTTTGAGAAGTATGCTCACGGCACAGGAAACTGTGCAAATCCTTGCAGAAGTTGCTCCCACAGCCTTGAGACGGCAAGTGTGGTCTTTATTCTGACCCCCACAACTGCAGTGCTGTGGTCTGACATTCCGCCCAGCCCACAACCCCCGCCCCCGCCCCTGCACAGACCCACTTCTTTGAGAGCTGCTGCACTGCCCCCACCCAGCTGTGCAGCACCGCCTTGCATTGTGTCGCCACGTTGTGAGCCACTACTTTGAGAGGTTCGCTGCAAGGCCGCCGTGCGACCGGAAGAACCCGACACAGGACACATCGGCCCCTCTCCCATGGTGGGGAGGGGGCTGCGAGAGAGTCAGGTTGCAACAAGAGTTGAAGTCGTTCAAGACCCACGCTGTGGCACACACACAACACCCACCTCCCCCTCCGCCTGCAGGTGCTACACCCTACACACACACCCAGACCCCGAGGGCACGATGGACGCCACAGCAGCATCCAAGGCCTCTGCCCTCCTCACGGCAGGTGTGGAGCAGGCACGGCGTGTGCTGGAGACCGACAGGCACCCTGTGATGCTGGGCGAGGTGCCACACACGTTCGACGATAAGTATGCTGTTGCCGAAGGGGCGACGCGCTGTGCTGCGGGTGCTGCGCTGTGCTGTGTGGACCTCCTGCTGGGCGGTGCCCTGTCGGGGGATGCACTGCAGCACCTCGTCCAGCAGACCGTCCAGAAGGGGCGCACAGCGACGCTGGACCTGCGCAGCAAGATGGAGTGCACCTACACGCGGGTGGAGAAGGAGAAGGTGAAGAAGGAGGTGGTGAAGACGTACTTCTGGCAGGTGACATGCACCTACGAGGTTCGGATCACCTCCGCCGGGAAAGCCGTCGCCTCGCGCAAGGGCACTACGTCTGTGGAGGCCAGCACGCTGACGAAGAGGGCCCCCATGGAATGCTCTGGGATGGTGGAGCAGGGGGCCTGCGACCTGACGTGGCTGCTGTCGCGTGTTGCGAGCCCTCCAGACGAGGCTGGAGACGCACACCCCATCTGCTTTGCCATCGACCGTGACGCTGACAGCTGCCACACGGCACGCCGCAACACCGAAGTGGCTGAGGCGGAGCGCTTCTTCGCTGGGGCAGCAGAGTTTGCGCGCGGGGTGAAGTCGTGGCATGCAGGGCTGTCCAGGCTGGAGGCGGCAGACGCCCCCGCCAGCATCGACATCTCGGGGGGGCTGGTGCTGATGCCCGCCCTGCCTGTGGTGGCGGTGCCCAGCAACGCAGACCAGCGCTCCCTGCAGGCTGCAGGCGAGAGCGGGGCCCTGCTGGTCCCTGAGGAGATACAGGCCCTCGCTGCGGAGCAGCGGCGCCAGCTGTGCGAGCGTGCCGCCAGCCTGCAGGAGCAGACGGCCCCAGGCTCCCTGGCGCAGGGGCGCGAGGCTGCCATAGCTGCCGTGTCGCAGCACCTGAAGGAGGTGTGCCGCGGGTATGCCGACAGCGTGGGCTACCTGGAGGCCCTGCTGGCGGACCAGCTGGTGCAGGCGGTGGGGAAGTCGCTGTCGTCCGACGACTTCGCCGCCTACATGGGGTTCCACATGCGCAGGGTCATGGTGCCCCGCTTCGCCCCGCGCGGGCTCGCCCTCTCGGTGCGCCACGGCACGCTGAACCCCGAGGGCTGTGTGATTCTGGAGGACACCCGGTTTGCCGACGCGCCTGTCCCCACCCTCACACGCTGCTTCGACAAGGATGCGCGTTTCCGGTTTGCGCTGAATGCGACAGCCGAGGCAGTGGTGGCGGGCCCTGCCTCCGTGCACGCCTTTGTGGACCACCACTTCGGGAGTGCCGCAGGCAGCGTGTCTCAGCACCTCCGCCTGCGAGCCACAGCCCAGCAGTTCAGCTCCTTCGTGGTGCTGCTGGGGACGCTGGGCTCTGCCGACCTGTTCCTGCCCCAGTTCGCCGTGGTGGTGCAGAACAAGGATGTGTTCGAGATCCCGCTGCTGCTGGAGACGATCCCCAGTCACAAGGAGTTCCGCAACGCAGTCGAGTCTCTGTCGCCGCAGCAGCGCGCCTTCGCAGAGGCCTACCGCAGCATGCAGCTGCAGGGCACGCTCTTCGGCATGTGCGTGGTGCAGGTCAAGCCGCAGCTGGAGGCGGTGCTCGGGCTGCCCTCGGGGAGCCTCACGAAGGAGATCCGCCTGACGCAGGACCTGCTGATGCTCTTCATGGAGTACAGCATCTGCAGCGACCTCCTTGCCTTCGACGGGCACCTGGAAGGGGTTACGTCGTCCCCGAAGGAATGTGTGGCGTGTGTGCAGCAGCACGTTGACAAGCTGAAGGGCATGCTGCTCCAGGCCAAGGAGGACGAGCTGGCGGACAGCAAGATGGTGAATCATAAGAGGGGATACTACATGGCTGAGTCTGATCGCAGAACGGAGAGCCCGCCGAAGAAGAAGGCAAAGGCTCCTACGTGCATCAAAAAGGAGAAGTTCAAAGTACCAAAATTGAACAAATATTACAGCCTTTGTCTTGATTCGCGGAAAGCCAGCCCTAACCGCTGTTCACTCGTGGAATCTTCTGTGGGGTTTGACACCCCCATGGCTGAGGGCCCGGAGCCTGTGACCAGCAGCAGTCCTGGAGAGGGGGGGCCTGGGCTTGACATCACGACGTTCCCTGAAGTGCTGGAGGCGCAGCTGGCTGCGTCTGGTGTGGACAGCCTCCGCCCCACAACCCTGAAGCCGGGGCGGGTGTGGCAGAAGCGCTCCCAGCGTGGGCTGCTTGGGGTGGCGGAGACGGCGCAGCTGCTCGGGGAGGCACACACCTCGGAGCGCCTGCGTGCGATGGGGCTGCTGGACTCGCTGACACGGTCCGGGCTCCTGCCGCTGCAGGGTGAGATGCACGTGCTGGTGGGGTCCACGCACAGCTTCAGCGCCACCCTGATGGACACGCTTGTGAAGGGGAACGTGAACCCCATCCCTGCCGTTGAGGCATCCACACTGCTCGTGGCAGCCACCCTGCAGGAGGTGGCTCCCAAAGACCTCGTCCTCCAGGGGCATGCCGCGCGTGTTGAGGCTGCGTGTGCCACTTCTGGCGAGGCCTGACCAGTGCATCTTCTCTGTGGACACACACAGCGGCTGTAGGCTGCTGTCTGTGCCGCCCACGCGGTTGCTGCAGGTGCTTCCCTGGCGATGCAGTCGGGGATGCACGTTGCGAGTTGTCAGGCGGCCACCTTGCTTTGTTCTTGTGCCTCATGCAATGAAAAGATGTTGAAGACAAGGAGGCGCACCGTGCAGCACGCAGTACGATCCTCCGCTACATTTCTTCTTCCCCCAGGTAGCGCTGAACGTTGCGATCCCCGATCGTCGCGATCCGTGCAAATGTCAGAGATTTGTGGGTGCCCCTACCCCCCTACCCCCTCCACAACGTGTCCTGTTGCGACAATCAGCCCTTCTCCCCCCCCACCAGGGGCCTCTGGCTGTAATCTTGCCTTCCATTGCACTCTTGCACCTAACCCCGAGGCAATCGGCAGGCGAATAAAAGCTGGGTTTTTTGCTGTAGGACAATCACTTTTACATTCTGCTCTTTACCCCAGGTCCACCGAGCTTTTGGAGCAACATTCCTTCCCCTCTCTCGAGAGCATAGTGTCGCCAAGCTACCACACCACCCCACCACCCTCCACATCCCTGAGAGAACAATGGCCCACCTCCTCTATGCACGGTGCCAATTCTTCCACCCCATTCCGAATCCTCGCTCACCACCCCCAGCACACCTCCACAACCATATCCCCACAGAAGCACCCTATCACCCCCCACCCCCCCTACCCGGGATTGGAGGGGCGGGCGGGGACTGGGGGCCGGGTACTCCGCTTGTCGCTCTGGGGTTGGTGCCCTTCTGCAGTACACTAACACAACACCTGTGGAGAAAGGGAGGCACATATCTCTCTGTCTCTCTGTCTCCCCGACCCCCCCCCCCCCTACCCCTCTCTCCATTCTGCTTTTCTATAAATATTCATCTGTGACCTCCTCCCGTTTTGATACACCACTCCCGACATACTCCTGAGGATATCTCTGCGTCGCCCTCTCTGTGCCTGTGGCATTCATTGCATCTCCCCTCTCTCATATAGCACTCCGCTCTCTGCTCCGCATATTTTAGAGGGGTTGTGAGTGTCTGTGTGTGGTCGTGTGGTGGGGGAGGGAGGGTGTGTTCTTTTTAACACCTCCAGGAGGGGTATACAATGGGATGCGGCGGATCGACAGCAGCGAATGCGTCGGTCCCTGCTGCGGAGGAGCAGGTGAAGTCCCCGAAGGCGAAGGAGAAGAAGGCGGCAAATGAGAAGCAGGATGACTCCTCGAAGAAGTACGAAGCGGGGGCGAGCGGATCCCCGACTGCAAAGTCAGGCCCTGCTACCCCGCGGAGTCCCGGGCACAGCCCACGGGGCGACCCTGGGAAGACGACCAGCCCCATCGCGTCGCCGAAGAAGCGGAAGAAGGGAAAGATGTCTCCACGCGGCGAACCAGACAGGTTGTTCCGGAAGATCGAAACCACAAAGGATCTGCCTTGCTCGCCCGGGGAGAGCACCACAACGTTCACCATCCCGCAGCACCGGCAGTATCTGAAGAGTGACAAGGATGAGATCTCGCGGAAGTTCCGCTGCATCACCACCGGCGAGATGACCCTCGCACGAGGCCCGCCACCCATCACCCCTCTCGACGGGACACCCCCCCCAAAGGTGCTGACTGTCCACTCCGACATCGCGCCGTGCTTCACCCTCAACCTGACCCAGGAGGAGATCGGGAAGATCACATCACTGTCCGACACCCACCAGCTGGACCTGAAGGGCATCACAATCTCTGACATGCTGGAGAGCCGTCTGCAGAAGACGCGGTACCGGGGTGCGAATCTGCGGGGTGTGCATGGGTTTGTCAAGCCGCTGACTGCCGTTGCGATATCCAGCGACGACAGGCTCCTCACAACAGCCCTGGGGCGGGCGAAGAACATCCCTGTGAGGGACGCAGGGATTGGACTCGGCCTGAGCGAGCACGGTTCGCGCAGCGGATCCATCGTCTCTCATCACTCTCGCGCCTCCTCCTCCGCCAGCTCCCTGGCTGGGCAGGTGAAGGTCGAGGCGTTGAGCCGAGTTATACGTTGCATTGACAGCCGGACGGCCACGGTAAGCGGGTCGATGAAGCAAAAGTGCTTCGACCCAGAGGCAACGTCTGACATGCTCTTCACTAACGAGGACCAGCACCTGCTCTCCTGCAGCTCTGAGGGGAGTGTCTTCATTTGGAACATCGGGAGGATGAAGGTGCACAAAACCCTCGAGATCGGGCAGGACTTCAACCCGCCTGGGAGGCTCCACCAGGTCCGCGTCAGCCCCGATGGGAAAACCGTCGCAGCTTGCGGGGAGGATATCGATGATGACGGCCGGACGGTCGGTCAGGTTCCTGTGTGGGATGTCGACTCTGCGAAGCAGATTCTGTCATTCCAGAGCCACAAGGCGCCTGTGCTGTGCCTCGCATTCCACCCTGATTCCAAGCATATCGCGTCTGGCGATCGGCATGGCAGCATCCTGCTGTGGGTGGTGACGACAGGCGAGGTGCTGAAGAAGATCAAGGGGCACACGATCTCCATGCGTTCTGTATACTTCCTCCCAAACAACCTGTTTATGTCTGCGGATGAGCGGTTCACGCGTGTGTGGGATGCTGCTGCGGATTACCGCCCGATGTGGACCAAACATATAGACACCACCGAGGGGAAGAAGTTCGAAGGGAAGTTCAAGCCGACAGGGCTTGCCGGTGCGGACGACGAATCCGACGAGTCGGAGGAAGAGGATGAGGCGCAGAAGGACGTGCCGCCGAGCCCCCGGAAGGACGGGGAGCAGGAGAATATGTCGTCCTCCGGCTCCCGGTCTACGATGTCCGTCCCACAATCTCCAAAGTGCCCGAAGTCGCTTGTGATGCAGGCGCCCGCGAATCAGTCGAAGCTGCGGCAACGCATGGTTGTGCGGGTGCCCTGCGGGCTGCTGATGTCGTGCCTCTCGATTCGCGAGGTATTGGAATACGTTTTTGACCCACCCCCTCAAAAAAATGTTATTGGCAACCATAATTGCCCCCTCCCCAAGCCCGACTGAATGTTGTCGGGGTGTTTTCATTGTGTGTGTTGTGAATGCGGATCTCATGCCCGGTCAGAATGGACACACCGCAAGATACATCGCTGCGGGCCCTCTTTCTTGCAGCTCTTCTGTTTTTGACATCGCACACACGCACACACCATCCCCCCTGCGGCACAGATTCAACTGATTGACGTCGAAACAGGGGACGTGTGTGACACGTTCCAAACCAAGGCGCCCATTGCCTGTGCTGCGGGTGGCCGTGCAGCAGCAGTGCTGGGTGATATTTGGGGCAATGTGTACTCGCTTGACTTCGAGGTGGTATGGACAACTCCTTGCAAACCGTCGGATCCAGAGAGAGTGCGATACCCTTATATTTTCTGCAAACCCGCAAACCCGGAGCGAAACCAATATAGACAGGGCGTTGTTTTGTGCGCGAAATCTAGAGAGAACGAGACAGCTTTGCACCTCCTCTTTGATATCACACACCCCACCCACACAGTCGAACCCGCTGCCAGCAACAATGTAGCAACGTACGCTACGTGCAGTCGCTGAGGTGGGGATAACGCCCCAGTCAATACCAGCAGATGATCATCACAATGTCCTTTCATCCATGAACACGGCTGTATGAGTGAACCCAGTCTCTGATCTCTGAACCTGGGGTCACACCTCTTCATCTGTGTGAATATTTATACTTTGAAAATGAAAACAAATCTGGAACGCGGGAAGGAGAATAACGAATCCACAAGCGAGTAGATGATTTTGAAATGGTTCTGTCGGTTTCAGTCCCCCCCCCCCCCCTCCACCCACCCCACCCCCCCACGGGAGGTGCGCCCACAACAGGGTGGCTTCAACGAGCAAGAGCTGCCAGAACAGAAGGAAACAATATGTGCCATGCAATTGCAACGCATGTGAACTCAGAACATGGAATAATCGGAGGAACTTGTGAAGCTGCTCGTAAAAAATCTCTTGATATTCGTCTGAAGGAAGAAACAAAAGTTGCGTGGAGGGGGGGGGAAGGGGGCGGGGGGGGGGGACGAGCATTTCGCTCTGTCGTGCAGGAAAGTGTAACCTGGCACTGCAATTATTTTTTGTACCCAAGCCGATCCTACAGTTTGGCACAGAGTGACCATGCCCTTCTACACCGCCCCCCCTCCCCCACCCCCTCAGCCACGAGGACTAACATTGCAAGAAGGTGCTGGGCGACTTACTTTTCCGTTCACTCTCGACGATCAAACCCCCTCAGCCACGACTGACTGAGCCATCTAGATGCAGCCTTGTGGCGGTGTGCAGTCGTCTCCAGATGCACCCCTCCCCCCCTGAAGGTGATCCAGAATGCAGTGGCAGAGCACAGGCCGATCATATCACTAGATATCGGACATCCAACCATTCATACCGAGTGAAGGGAGAGTTCCGGCACTGTTCATATGCATCCCCCCTTCTCTTGGGGGATATTCTATGACTCGTATTTGGGCACGGCCGTCACTTGCTCCTCCTCCCCCCCGTCCCCGTATCGCCTGTACTGGCTATTAGAGTATTGACTCAGATCCGACAGAAGTATCAGCAGAATTGAAAAAATGTTTTATCGACCAAAAAAAACGGGTGATGGGGAAGGGGGAGAGGGGGGAAGTGCGAGGCTTTTCCTATATATTGGGGAGTCACCCATCTGTCCCTTTTCCACCTCTCCCCCCCCCCCTCTACCCTCGCACCCAGGGCCCCGAAAATTTGACCCGCTCCCCCCCCTCCCTCCGTGAAGGGAGATCAACCTTGTGCTTCCCCCTACTTCTACTTCTACCCCAACACACCCCACTCCCCCCTTGTTTATTTCCCTTCAGAACCCCCCTTGAGACAGCTGCTATGCACCCTCCCATTGTGCATTGATCCGCCTTGTACAGCATACCTGGTGTGGTGACTACAAAAAGGACTAACATTGCGAGAAGGTGCTGGGCGACTTGCTTTTCCACTCACTCTCGACAATCAAACCCCCCACCCCCACCCCCCCCTTGTTTATTTCCATTCTCATTCCAGTTTCATGCTCGTGGCCACGTATTTACATGCCTGGTGGCCAGGATTCTCTGGTTGGGTTGGAACAGGGGGGCGGGGGTGGGAGGAGGAAGAGGAAGAGAGAGAGAGAGAGAAAGAGAGAGCCCGTGGGGATGGGGGGAAAGGGAGAGCCTTTGCGCCCCCCCCCCTTCCCCGGGGATCTGTGGTGTGTGTTCTAGGAGCGGGCTGTGCATGTGTGCGGGTCTTCGCTACCTCGACAAGTTTTTTTACGCAAAATTAATCTTGCTTGTGGCAGCATACAACAGGGCTGTTGGCAGCGTGCAGTGCATTATACATTATTCCAAGAACAGGTATATGGCACCAATCAGGGGATAAGATAGGTCTGGTTTTCCGGTTTTCAAAACCAGGGTTTCCCGGTTTCCGGTTTTCTGGAAAAAAAAAAAAGGCCGATCGGATTTTCGCCGGTTTTTGGGGAACCTTTGTGACAGTCAACCAGTGGGAACATTAGCCAAAAAAATATGGAAAGTGACCCCATCGTGATCCGCACGGAGCTCAAACAGTCAAAAGAAAGCAGAGAAGCGGAGAAAAGGAGCCCAGCGGGACCCGGTGGGTGGTGATGTCCTCGTCATGCGGGTCTTCTCTGTTTGAAGTTTCGAGATACTCCGGTAGCTTGATCATTCCGACCACACCGTACTCCTTCTGGGCGGCTTGCCGAGCGCATGCACTCAATCTCGTTGCGGTGCACACTGCCAAGGACCACCCTGTCATCCACGCAAGCTACGACCTTGTCTCGAGCACGTTTGCCTTGCTGGGGATGGCACATGCAAACTCCGATGTTTTCGGGAGTGCATGTCCGCTTTGGAGAGGATCGACGGATTCGGGTTCTGGCGGGACCGCGATTTGTGCAGTGTTGGAGACACCCGCTGGTGTTCGCATGAGCGCACGTTGTGCGCATCGTCTGACTGACTGCCTCAAGGGGGTGGTCATGCAACAAGCTCGACCATGAAGGTAGTTGCCCTTCGTGAGGCGTACCAGCAGAGCAGCACCCTCAGGGGGGTTTGTCCTGATGCGGGAGGTGATGCGAAGCCGCGCTCCGTCAGTACGTGGACGCATTGAAAGCTCAGTTCCGTCCCTTCGGGGAGCTGCGTGGAGCAACACGCCACTGCTGTTCGGCAGAGCCTGGTCCAGCCGTGTTGGGTGTGATTCTGAGAGGGTTTGCGCGGGTCGCGCGCGCCGAAGGCGCGCGCGAAAAATTTCAAAACCAGAAAAACCGGAAAACGGCGCCAGAAAAAAAGTCTATCTTATACCCTGCACCAATGCACCATAAAAAAAACTGAGATTTGCCACCGAGCGGGGCACACTCCTCGTCGTAGCCACTCCATGTCGAAGCCCATCCTGTGTGATTTACTCTTCTGCCGACTTCATTTCGCACCTCCCCCCCTCCCCCCTACCCCCCACCCACTATTGCCTCGGATTGCCGTGTTGCTGTTGTTTTGCTGGACCCTCAGCAGACCGAAGTCTTATTGCGTGCACCCCCCCTCCCCCGAATGGGTGATTTGTGTGCGAAGGGTGGGTGGGGGAGGTGAAGTGGCAGTGGTGGAGGGGGGTATTTTTTAGTTTCTCTTCCCCCCCCCCCCCTACCCCTTTTCCATTCACTCTCGACGATCAAACCCCCCCCCCCCCCCTACCCCTACCTACCCCCCTCCCCCCGGAGGGCGGGAGCTGTTTCCCTTCATGTTGTTTTTTTTGTGTGGTGGCCAACTCTCCTTTCTGTATATACCCAATAGGCAACCTGCCTGCCCATCTTTCCGGTTGACCTCTCTCTTTCTCTTCCTTTCCGTCTTCCTCTCTGTCTCCTCCCGCATTACCATGAGCATCGTCTCGAAGATCTCACACAACAAATGCCGAACGAGTGGAAGAGGAGAGGGTGGGAGAGAGTGAAGGAGGGAGGGAGACCAGACTCTGTGTCTATTTATATATTTTCTCTCTCCTCCACGACCCCCGCCCCCCCCCCCCCCTCCGAATTGAAGAAGAATGTCCCCTCTCCTGTGCCATGAAGAACAGTTCTTCGCATAATTGTTGTTTGTAGACCGGTCTGAGAGTGGAAGTGAGAGAGAGAGAGAGAGACAGAGGCAGAGCTCTGTCACCCCCTAAAAAAAGTGAAGGGGTATCATGGTGTAGCAGAAAACGGGGGCTATTTTTTGACTACGAACGTACTACGAAATATGGGGCTTCGGCTATACCAAGTATCATCCTTGTGCTTCCTTCGACTTTCTATCTCACCCCCCCCCCTCCCCCAACAACACGGTGGGCTAATGAAAAAGTGATCACTATTTTGTGCACTATAAATTGCCACTATATAGTGACAACTTACTGAACACATAGTACTATATGGAAATGGGATAGTGACTAATGTTTCCGACTCACTCGACACATACTGGACACAATCTAAATTATAGTGGACACATAGTGACAAATAGTGGACATGTCAACTATTATAGTCGACATGTAAGTAAAATAGTCGCATGTCCACTATAATAGTGACTATAATAGTGGACATGCGACTATTATAGTCACTATAATAGTCGACATGTCACTAAAATAGTGACTATTAGGAGGGTGTCCTAAATTTAGGAATTTTTTGAAAAATTTGGAAAATTTTGGGGGATTTTTTGAAAAAATGGCAAAAAAAAAGGGTGTGGGGAGTTGGGTCCAGTTTAGCAAAGTCCGTGTATTTGGACGCGGCCCCTCAGATAAGGAAGCCGCGTCTCAGGTGCAGGATGTGGGGTGTTGTCGATTTTTCAGGGTTCGACATTCTCGGGCTGGACGGAGAGAAACGGTGGGTGCAACTCTGATCAGAAAAAACTTCAACCGAAAAAACGGGGTGTAGCTCCCTGACTGACGAGCAGCGGGAGGTGGCGAAGAGAAGCTCCTCATGCGTGGCGGCCTCCCTCGTTCGCGGCGGGTGAGGCATGCGGGGGTACGAGAGCGGCACCCGCCTGAGTTCTTTATGGAACCCACAAACCTGGGTGGCCTCACGGATGTGAGGTTGGAAATGCTCCGGGAGACAGCCGATGGCGCCTCAACGCCACAGGCTATCGTTGCCGGCTTGGTGCCCATATGGTGCAAGATGAGCGGCGGAATCCGCGAACTTCGGGAACTATCAGGTAGTTTGAACGCTGAAGACTGCCCCGCCAGGCTGAATGGGAGTCACAACGCGATGAGGAACAAGGATCAGCAGCGCCCTTTGCGGCAAACACAGGGCAGCTCTCCCTGAGCAGCTGGGAATGAAACGGGACGGAACTAACGAGCAGCAGCGAAAATATTGCAGAGCACCAGTAACCACAACGAGTCCATGACACAAGTGGAACTGCAGACACGGGGCAGCCAAGAAACCGACGCAGTCGCAGGAGACCACCTCCACTGTCAGAACGAGCAGAACTGAGAGACACTCAATGGGATGGAGCGGAATCACTGGAACGGGGACACACTGATGGCACACAGGACAGACAGACAGAAGTCAGAGTGAAACGGTTGTACAAAGGGCTCGGCTTTACCGACGTCCTTAGTACAGAGTGAAACGACGACGCCGCCGAAGGCGGCCAATCCGCCGCCCGAAGGGCGGCGGAAAAATTTTTGGGGTGTTTTTGGGAGAAAAACCGGGCAACCTGGGCCCTTTGGGACCACACAGGCCAGGAAAGGCCAAAATTTTCGATTTTTTTCGGAAATTTTTCGGTTTTTCAGAGTGTGGCAGTCCGCAGATACAGATTTTCGGGTCGGAAAAAAAAAAATTTTTTTCGACCCAAAAAAATCGGATTTTTTCGGGGAGGGTCTCCGGTGGCCCCCCCTGGATTTCCTGTTTTTTCCCGATTTTTCCTGATTTTCGGATTTTGCTCGAAATTTGCCCTTGTGTCAACCAGTGGCAAAACTTTCGGAAAATCGGGAAAAATCAGGAAAATCCGGAGTACCGGACACCCTCCTTATAGTGGACATGCGACTATAATAGTCACTATTATAGTCGACATGTCGACTATTCTAGTCGACATGCGACTATAATAGTCGCACGTGCCACTATGAGACCACTATAATAGTCGACATGTATAGGGGGACCCTTTTCGATTTTTTTTTCGGATGGGTCCATTTTGCACGTTTGAGCCCAATTTCGAAGGAATTTTTGAGTTTTGAGCCTGTTTTGAGGCCTAAAACGCGCTAAAACGGCCCCGCGAGTTTGGCGTTTTGGCCTTGGTGAAAATTCACCTCAAAAAAAAAAAAAAAAAAAAAGGTCCTGGGTAAGACGTTAAACTGCCTGGGGGGGCCGTCCCCGGACCATGACGGGTGCCTGCACCAGGAGTCTAGCACGGCCGTGGTCCAGGGCATGACCGAAAACTGCTTGGGTACCGAGGCTCCCCAGACCAGGAAGGGTGGAGACACCTGGAGTCTAAATAGTCACACCACGTCAGGCCAGACCTTCGCATTGCACTCCGCGAAGACTGCCACACAGCCGCGGGGCAGGTGTGCAGCCTGTGGAAAACCTCGTACAGAAAAGGGTCGGCGACCGCCCGCCCCCAGTCTGAGAGGCATCAGCCGAATCTCGGTGGAGGCGGGCACAAAACAAAAGGGAGAGTCGTCACTGTGCATATCAGCACGGTCCCGCCCTCTGTGCCAGACCAACACACCACCAAAGGAAAAGAGGAAGAGGCGACGTAAGGCAATGCCTCCGTGCGGCCAGGAGAACACGAAATAGCGACCCCCTCAACGGGGAATGCTACGAGCACGGCCAAAAATCGTTCAATCGTTCAAAAAAAATCTGGCCCCAAAATCTGGTCCTTGTGGTCTGGAACCTTTCATTTTCGAAGGAAATCGTCGAAAAACTGAGACCTTCGATCCTGGCATCACACAGACGGCCCCAAAAAATGAAGCACACGAAGTTTGGGTCATTTCGTGGGCGAAGTACAGACGTGTGTCGAAATTGACATGTTGTTACCAGTATGTCAAAAGAGTGAATACAAAGAGCAATGTTCTTGACATTGCTCAGAACCATGGCTGATTCTTCAGCTATTTAAAATAACCCCGACCCCGATCCTGCCCGGCCCCGGCCCTTCCCTGTGCAAGCTCGTGCCCCCACCCATCGCATTGATCCCTTGTTGCCTTGCTTTGCGCTGCTTTTCTTTTTCAGAATTTTCAGATTTTTAAAGTTCAAGACGGAGTGCTTTTTTGCCGAAAGTTTAGGTGACCCGATGATGGGGATGCAGCACCCCGAGGGTCTTACCTACCGGGCGGTTGGGGGGCGGTGGGGCAGGGCAACTTTGGGTGCAGATTTACGTACACAAAGCGGCGTGAGACTGTGCATGTCAGCGGCCTTGCGTGGTGGCCCCCCTAGGTGACTATGTTCGGATGTCTGGGAATGGAATGAAAACCCCCATATGGCTGCCTGCGCCCTTGTGGAATTAGAGGTGGTCGGGAATCGGTCGGAAACCAGTACTCCTGCTGGCGCTCGTCGTGTGTGTGGAGCATCTGTAGACGCCCGGCAACTCAGCCATCTTGCCCCCGCGCAAGCTCTGCCTGGCCGTGGAAGAGGATGACACACGGTCTGAATCTGGACTCTCTCTCGTGGTGGCACCGAATAACTGTGACTCTAGGTGACTCCACATAAACATACTCCCACTGGTCTGTGGCAAAGGGAGAATGACTATATGCCTTGAGAGAGAGACCTCCGGCCTGAAAGGACAAGCATGAAAAGCCGGAATAGATCAGATAGAGTACAGACTCAGGTGCACGAACCGATCCTTCGGCAGCTACCTGCTTGGTTTGCTGGTGTATGGTTGAGCGCTGCTTGTGTACGTAAATTTTGCTTATATGAACACTCCGCCTTCACCAAAGGTGAAGAACTTCCCAAGACAAGCGGTGTGGCACCCCCTGTGGTGTTGCGCCCCTTTGGACATCGGCCCCAGCGGTAACCCGCAGGTTGTTGTTTCTTCAAAGAAACACGTCGATTCTGTCCCCCACAGCAGGGTTTTCCCTGCTTACCCATGGATGTTTTCTCATTATTATTATAACAGTTGATACAATACACTAGCTCGGCAAATGCCTGGAGCGCCACTGGGAAGGTGTGTGCCGGGTCTCTGCTGAAGCACTCCGCTACACAGGGGGCTTCCGGTTCCTGTCCATGCAGAGGTTCTCAAGGCAGATAATGCCGAGACTTGTGGTGCGCTCTCGTTTGTTGATCGAGGGCCAACCCAGTGACGAAAAATGTGGAACGGCATGCTGCCCGTTTCTTCATTTTTCACCTTGCGTTGCAAGGGGGTCGCCCTCACGAGGGAAAAATGTGGAACGGCATGCTGCCCGTTTACTCATTTTTACCTTGGGATCACCTCGTTCACTAGGGAAAAGCGCCAAGGCGTCTCCCAAAGGTGGAACCGCTCCACTCATATGGGGCCGTCTCCCAATTCGTGTTGGGCGGCGAGCCTTGAGAGTGCTGAGTATTGCACTTGGCATGAACTTGCAGACTGGTCACAGACAATGTCGACTATAATAGTGACTATAATAGTCGACATGTCACTAAAATAGTGACTATTATAGTGAACATGTTCACTATATCCTGGACATGTGTGCATGCGTACACTATAATAGTGGACATGTTCAGTAAATGCTGACATGTTGACTGCGCATCCACTATAATACTGACATGTTAGTTGCGTGTCAGTCAATATAGTCGCAGTTCCGGCCATATACTGGCCAAAAAAGCGTTTTACTGGACACTTAGTGACATGTCCCGGACGTTTACTCGACACTTAGTGGACTTCGATGTCCACATAGAACTAAGTGGTCACTGCATACTGAGCACTTACTGACAATATAGTCGGCATGTCGACTATAATAGTCACTATTTTAGTCGCATGTCACTAAATATAGTCACTATTATAGTTGACATGTCGACTATAATAGTCACAAAATAGTCGACATGTCGACTATTTTGTGACTATTATAGTCGACATGTCGACTATATAGTGACTATTATAGTCGACATGTCGACTATTTTGTGACTATTATAGTCGACATGTCGACTATTTTGTGACTATAATAGTCGACATGTCAACTATATAGTGACTATTATAGTCGACATGTCGACTATTTTGTGACTATTATAGTCGACATGTCACTATTTATAGTACTATTTTTTTCATTAGCCCACCGTGCAGTTTCCACTCTCTCTCTCCATCCCCATCCCCAGCACACGCAGCTCCGTCTGCTCTTTCCCCTTCCTGCTTCTATCAGTTGCGTTTCGGTTTCGTATTTATTGCAATTGATTTCTGTGGTGCCGTTCCCTTTTCTGTACCGTCAAACTCGCAAAAGCAAACCCCCCCCCCCCCCCAATCCCCCCGGCATCCACACAGCAGACCCTCGCGCGCATGCTAAGTTGAAGGAGGGGGGGTTGAAATGATCAACAGGCACGCACCCTTCTATACCCACAGCATCATGACCCCCCCCCCCCTGCCCCCCCACCCCTCACCCCACGGATGGGACTTGCTGTGTATGCTGTTTGGCGTCGCAGATATTTTCCATTTGATGCGGAGTGGGGGGGGGGAAAGGGGGGGGAGGGGGGGCTTCCGAATTACGGTTGGCACGCAGCTTATAGGCGGTCCTCTTCGGGGCAGTGTCCCTCCCCCTCAGGGCATGGGTCCAAAAAAAAATATGGGCACATTCGTTGTCGCATGTCTGGAAACCACAGATTTGCGGGGAAATGATGGGGATTTTCACCTTGCCGTCGAAAATAATTGTCACCGAAAAGTTCGGCACCGCTCATCAAAGGTGAGCTGCATTCAGCGCACCTCCAGAATAACACAGCAAATATGTTATTGTTGGAGTCCGCTGTTCCAACAAAACAACTTTCGGCAGTAATTGGTTTGCCATCTCGTTTTTTTGCTGTCACTTTACGATCCAGCTGGGGGCACAAGATAGTTTCCACACGAGGGCAAATAGTTTCACCCCGTGTGTGTGACTGACAGTCGGGTTTGCATCGGCAGAACTCGCCCGGCGCAACTTCCACGGAAACAAAAAGGATCGGCATCTATGTGTGTGTGTGTGAGTGGAATATGTGTGCGGGCATATTGCTGAGTTTTTCCTTCTCCCCCCCTTCCCTCATTTTTCTTTTACCTGGGACCCCCCGTGTTTAAGTCCCCCCCTGGAGGCGATTTTCGGCCGGGGGGGACTTAAACACGGGGGGGGCGGACCTAAACACAGGGGGGGCTTAAACACGGGGGTGGCACAGTGGAGACCAAGAAGACCTCTTCCTCTGCTGTCGTAGGGGGGTAATTCCGGTCCGGATGGACTTTTGGCACCCCACTTTTCGACTCAGACAGCACCTGGAGGGCCTAGGGGCCACCTGATGACCCTCCAGACCAGCCCACCCCCGTGTTTAGGTCCCCCTGTGTTTAAGTCCCCCCCCTGCCAGACCCCCAGGGGGGGACTTAAACACGGGGGTAAGGGGGGGGACTTATACACGGGGGGTCCCAGGTACTGTTTTTTTTATTCTGACAGACCACCAGGAGGGGGCAGGGGGGGGGGGGGGCGGGGGTGATGTGTGCGTGCTGCTGTTGATGCTGAGAGCGATTCTCTCTCTCTCTTTTTCCGAATTATTGTAAGAAATTCAGCGGGAAAAGAACAAAGCCACCCCCTCCCCCCCCCCCCCTCCACACACCCCCAGTGTGCTGCCGCATACACAAGGATCCTCCCCTTCACCCCCCCACCCCTCCCCCTCCCATGCCTGGCCGGCGCGGGGGGAGGGAGCGAAAATAAATCGATTTCTTTTCTTGTCACAGCCTCCCCACCACCCCCACACACCACCCCCACACACCCCCCCCCCTAGGGGGGGTCAAATGCCCCCCTTTTACGTGGATAAACACGATTTTTCAAAAAACCGGCGCAGAGGCCCCAAAGCCCCCGTAAACCCTCCAAACCCCCCCAGATCGGTCCGGAAACCCATCGAACCCCACTTTTCCACCATTCCGGGCACCTCAGGTGCCCGAATTGGGGTACCTAAATTTTGTGCCACCGTTTGGTACCGTACAGTGCCACTGTGTGGGAGGTTGGAAAAGAAAATGCCCCAACACACCACATCTGAGGGTTGCAATGCATGTTGCTTGCCAACCACGTCATCCGGTGGGTGTCAGGCGCTATGTAGGTGGCATTAGCCAGGTCTTCGATGTGTTCTGGCTTGTATATGTACCTCCCTGCCTGCGGCACAGGCACTGCCTTTGTCCCCCACACCAGCCACAGAGAGCGTATTGTACTCGGTCCACGGTTGCTGATTCATTGTGATGCATTGTATCCTCGAGTGAACGTCACACACTAGTGGCACCACCACCCGCCATCCGAGAGCTGTATTGGCTTTGCGCGCTTCCGTTGCATTCACCTCGCCACGCATATTGCACTGTTCAGTACCAGTGCTCCTGGGCCAGGCAAAGTAGACCGCAGCAACTACCAATTCTGGCACAATGGGTACCACGACAGCGCACTTCATGTGTTCCCGGAATGTACAGCTCGTGTTGCAACAGTCGTTGTCAACACATCCCGGTTGTGGAGCACTGCTGCACAGGAATCACACGACCATCTGGACTTGTTCCGTACCTACAGGCAGCTCCCGGTGCATGGTGGCAGGGAGGTATGTATACAAGCCAGAACACATCGAAGACCTGGCTAATGCCACCTACATAGCGCCTGACACCCACCGGATGACGTGGTTGGCAAGCAACATGCATTGCAACCCTCAGATGTGGTGTGTTGGGGCATTTTCTTTTCCAACCTCCCACACAGTGGCACTGTACGGTACCAAACGGTGGCACAAAATTTAGGTACCCCAATTCGGGCACCTGAGGTGCCCGGAATGGTGGAAAAGTGGGGTTCGATGGGTTTCCGGACCGATCTGGGGGGGTTTGGAGGGTTTACGGGGGCTTTGGGGCCTCTGCGCCGGTTTTTTGAAAAATCGTGTTTGTCACCCCCATTTGACCCCCCCTAACCCCCCCCCCCCCCCCGCACGCGCGCTCTGTGAGTGAAGGGGGGGTTGACATTCCGTGCCTTACAGATACTCTGCATGACTCCCACCACACCTAAACCTGTCTCTCTGCAACACTAGGGGTGCCTCGCACAAAAGGCAGATCCTGACATGAGTGTACAGCTAGGCAAGCTATCGAACCATCCCGATGTTAGTGTCGGGATCATAGCACTGCTATTAGCAAATCACATCACGATGAATATTTTTTTTGCCATCGCGCGCCATCTGCCGGCCCTATATATTGCCAATTATCCAGTTATTGTGTTGGCCACCGCTTCCAGGCCAGGCCCCGCGTGGGTCCCGAGCCCGCGACCCACTTGATATCAGAAGGCTCAGATCATCATTCCCCTTCGTTCCCAATTGGGGGGTCATGATGTCAGGGTACCAAATGGCAAGGCGCTCCCATCTATATGCCAGCCCATGGCTGTCTCAGCTGAGGGGAGCGGATGGGTTATCAACCCCGCGCGGGAGAGAGAGAGAGGGGGGGATGGGATGGGTCAAGTGGAGTGGAGTTGGGCTGGGGTGACCCCTCTGCAAACAAGTAGTTCATTTTTTTTGGAAACAAGGAAAGCAGGCGTGAGCAGAAAAGGGGGCGGGGGGGGGGGGGAGAGAAATGTTGCAAAAAGAAAGAGGAGGAAAGGGGAGGGAAGGAAAGGAAAAGAAAGAGCTGTTTTAATCTGTGGGTTGGAGGGATGACCTGCGCCTTTTCCATTGGAGTACCAACAACGCCTTCTGGCGAAATTGTGTACGTCGCTGCCCTGGCGTATTTTTTTACGTCAGGGCTGTGATTGCCGATCCCCTCCTCCCCACCCTCCCCCCAAACAAAAGCGAAAGCAACATCGTGTCCAAAGACTTATCGCAACTATATATTTTCCCACGCCACGACGCGTTCGGTTGCTGGTCATCGGCACCTTGAAGGAAGGTACCATCAGTATGACACTTTTTCAGGATTTCGAACAGCCCCTGTATTCCGTTTCCTAAGAGATGGGAAGGGGAGGGGAGAAAAGAGCGTGGCGCACCGCATGCAACGAGGCCTCACAGATGAAGAGTAGTGATGGCTTGTCTGTTCCTAACTGGAGACTGTTCTTTCAGCCTCTAAAGTTCTTTCAGCCCCTATAACTTCCAGTTCTCGAGGAAAAAAATCGTGAAACGCTATGAGGGTAGCACACGAATCAGCCAGAATCAGACAAAAATATGGGGCCAGGCATGCAGGATCTGAATGAATGCGCATCACTTTCGATGCACAGTTGATGGGTTCAAGAAGGTGCTTCCGCCCGCTACCCATTGGTTTTGGGGCTGGGAATGCCTCCTTCACTCCCCGCTCATTTCAATCACAGCAGAGCGGGAGGGGCTCTGGGTCAGAGAGGTGACAGGTTAGGCATTGGCATCTCCCGAGACACACATGCACACACACGCGGGCCATTCTCGGCAGAGGCAACTCTCCACAAAATGTGGCTAACACACATCATCTATATAGCGAGAATGAATCGTATGCCGCTGTGGTCACGGAGGGGGTGGGGTGTGGGGGGGGGGGGGGGGGAGATGGTGGTTGTGGAACAGAGGGGGGGTGGGGGGTAGGGGATGCCCTATACGAAAGCAGAGAAGAGAAAAAAACCAATGAAGAATGAACACAGAGAAAGAAAACCTGATAGCAGCATCTGCTAGACTTTTTCCTGAGTCCGCCGTAGCCCCCCCCCGCCCCCCTCGCCCCCTCGATCAACCCCCCACCCCCCGCCCCCTCCCCTCCACCAACGACACTGTTCTGCCGCTCAACCACTGCGCCATCCCATTTGCTTGTCACAGCGAATGAGTCAAACGCTCGTGCGCGCAAACAAATCCGGACCCTTTTCACCGGAGGGCAAAGTCACTCCATCTCCACCCTTCACAGCCGAGGCTCACAATCTGCACACAGGTGGGGGGGGAGGCACACATCACAGGCATGCTTCCCTTCCTCGAGAAGGCGGTGTCCCTAAATGGCACAGCAGGGAAGGCGGAGCGGAAGCGGCGCCTCGTCTTCTTCTCGGTGACGGCGTTCCAAGTCTTGCTGCTGTCTGGGATGGCCATCATCAGCAGAGAGGTGGGCCTGCAGGCGGTGCTCGCCATCCCCATCCTCTCCGGGCTGTTCGGGGCTGTGTGCATCCTGGCACGCATGGAGCTGACAACGCCGATCGTGCTGATCCATTGCTATGCGACAGGCATCGCCATCCTCCTGGGTGACTTGCTGCGCAGCACCATCGGGTCACAGATGTGGGCCGTATTCGTTCTCGTGGTGGACCTCCTCCTCGTGATGCGCGTGCCGCGTGTGTATTCGAAGATTCCTGTCATCGTTGCGACTATCTGGATTGTGCTCGTTGCTGTGGAGCAGACAGTGCGTTTCGGCCTGTTCGACCTGCCCGGCACATACCCACAATCCTTCAGACGAGAGCAGCTCTCGACAGACTGCGACGTCCTGCCGTGCCCTGAGAGGTTCGATGTTGCTATCGAAGGGGCTGTCGGGTCGCTGTTGATGTTTGCGGTGGACTTCATTGCAACGCGTGGTTTTGCAGACGAGGTGCTGCAGGAGCAGGAGTCGATGCAGAATACCATCGCAATCGTGGAAGAGATCGCGACTCGCCTCGGGGCTTACGATATCGACACAGTTGCGACGTTGCTGGAGTGGAAGCAGGAAGACTTGCCCGAGGCAATGTATGCAGCATTGCAGCGCCTCGAGCACAACCTGCGTGTATACAAGCCGTACCTTCCTGCAACGTGCCTGCAGTATGAATACCGCGCCACAGCTCAGGAGGAGAAAACTTCTGTTGCGGAATCATGTTCCTCGTCGGTTGTGTCCATCAAGTCCCCCGCTGCGATGGTGTATCCCTTCATGGAGGTGCGCTCCACGCTGGTGGTGGTGAACCTGCAGCGCAGCGCGGATCTGGTGGCAGATGCGATCAACTTCTCGATGACCTTCACACAGATGATGGACTCTGTCGTTGCGAACGTGACGAACATGAAGGGGATGGTCGACGTGTTTGTGGGGAACACTGTTCACTGCTCATTCAACGCGTCGCAACGCTGTGTCACACACCCATCGTCCGCAGTCACCGCAATGAAGCGGGTGATGTGGGATCTTGGCAACACATTCCCTGTGAATGTCGGGATTGCAACAGGCGCCGTGTTCCGTGGCGACATGGGTTGCGTGACAATGCGGCGCTTCAATATTCTTGGGCGGCTGATTTTCGACGTGGCGGGCGTGGAACGTGCAGGGCGGGTATTGGGATCCCGTGCACTGTGCACCTACACTTCGTTCACTGAAGTGGAGTCTGAACACTCTGTGCGCCTTGTCCCTCGGATGATGGACTTCCGCCGCGGCAGCGGGTTGACACGCGTTGCAGAGGTTGATGTAGAAACAGCCCCGTCAGCCCATGGAGGCAACTGCGAACCCGAGTGGATGTATGCTCTTGAGGCTTCTGGGAGGGAGTGGCGGCAGTACAACATTGCTGTGAATAAACTGCTGAGCGGCGCGAGTGTTGAGGAGGCAGTGCGCCTTGCCGAGGGAAAGGGGCCTGCTCTGGAGGAGGCGATTGCGGCGGTCAGAGGTGGCACTTTCAAGGGCAGCGCGCCGCTGGTTGTGGAGTCGGGAGGCCAGTGGGCATGGTCCGGATGACCATCATCAGGTTATTTCTCTTCCCCTTGCAGGTGCCCCATTCCTGCTCCCCATTTATTGCGCAGACCGACCTACCTATCGGGTGATAGCAAGGCGGTTTGAGCAAGTTGTACCATGTTCGTGTCAATCATCCAAGTACCAGAAGGTTGTATCTGGAACGGATTGCCTCATGCGTTTAGTCCTTTCCCCTGACTTTAATGTACAAAAGTCAGGGGAAGCTCAGTTGAGTTTTGCCTTTTTAATTTCCTCACTCACCTCGGATCTTTCTTCAGAACTTCCGGCAAGAAGGCAAAGAAGGCCGTCCTCCGCAGTAGTCGTGTGCATGCTTCGACTTGTCATGATCCGTCGCGCTTGTGTTGGTGCTGCACGTCACTCGTCCACACCCCCGCCCTCACTAAGCCCACTAGGGAGGGCAATGCTTGGGGTCTCACGCCGGGTTTCCAGAACCCTTCTTCACAATTTTCATGTGCTTGGCACCGTGCCACCGGATGCTACCCTCCTGAAGCAGAATCAGAGCGAGTTCGCCAGCTGCAAGACCACACGGTGGTCTCCTGGCACTCGCTGTTTTGCGAACGCACAAACCCACCTCCCCGTATTTGTAGTGCATATGTATTCAGCACCGTGGTCTGTGAAATTCTGTGACGCTGCCACCGTCACCACTGCCACTGCCACGGCCTGAGCCCCAAACCCATTTCTTGCCCCATGGGTGACGTGATGTTCCTCTGTCAAGAAGAGTTGTTATTATGTGGAAGACAGTCTCATTGGCCGAAGGGGTGCGCCCACCACCTTAGGTTCTCGCGACCTTGGCATGAGCCGTGGAGGGTGTCGTGTTGGCTCTGAAACACAACGAGTCCCAGGGAGCCTACCACGTCGTGTCTTGCATCTGACGAGCTGGCTTGCTCTGATTTGCTTCGAGATGGCATATCGGCGTCACATTCTCAATCGTACAATCATGTTTTTATACCGTCGTTTCCACGCTCAGTGTTTTGAGAACCCCGGCAAAAATCCGGGACCAACATCATGTTCGTGCGAGCACCTTTCCCTTTTTTTTGCCATCGCACTCAGTGGTTTGGCGCTCTATTTGGCAAGGGAAAGAAGGCTTCTCCCCGAAGTTTAGCTCGTACGATTCCGTTGGTCGATAATTTTGTCTAGTTTCGGGCGGAGAGCGGGACCGGGGTGTCATGTGTCCTCTCGGGAACACAATACGATGCCGGTTCGCCAGCCCAAATCGTACAACGTTTTTCTTTTACTGGTTCAGGATCACCTTCTCATGCCACTTCACAGAGCGTCGACCATAAAGCGAAAGGAGATATTGTGATTTGGTCTGAGGGGGTCTTCACTCCGGCACCGAAAACGGCGTGTGTAGGTGCATCTCCTCCTATTCAATATAGGTGAAAATCGCCTAACTTTGCCGAAATATTGCCGGTAGCGAATCCCCTGAGTGTAGTTGTTTCGCGTCGTTGTTGATCATCCCATCAATACACAGCATGCACGCCACCTCTACTGAATGAAGCGCTCGCCGGTGTGGTAGCGCGGGGGGGGAGGGGAGGCAGGTGTAAAGTTGAGGGGGGTCCAAATATGTAAAGTTGAGGGGTATGGACCTTGCTGTGAAATATGTAAAGTTGAGGGGTAACAGGGAATTTCCAAAATCCCCCTCAACTTTACATGTTTCACACGGTAAAATCTGAAATTTCTGAATGGTTTACCCAGCCCAAAAATTTTCTGGGAGAAATTTTTTTTTGGCCCGGAACACCGAAACTTGGCTTCCCCAGTATCTCACAGGACTTGGTATGAGCCCGATTCTGTGATTTGGTGACCTGGCGAGTGATTTTTGGCCGAACCAGTTTTGGGAGGAAATCCCTGTTACCCCTCAACTTTACATATTATCCTACTTTTGGCTAGGGACTGTGGGGGACTCAAATCCCCCTATACCCCTCAACTTTACATATTTGGACCCCTAGTGGGTGGGAGAGAATTTTAGTGCCCACATGCACAGAAACCCGGAACCTGCACACTGCCCACTCTCGAGTGGCACCGAGCCAGTCAGAACGACTGAGTGGGTGTCTGTATCTTATTTAAATGTTTTGTTTTAGAAGCATGACAACCTCGTGCAGCGAGCTTGGATGGTTTCTGTGTTCCTTGTGAGGTAGCTTCACACACCGTTGTGGGACTTTTTGTTGTGGCAGCAATGTGGATTGGGAGGGGGGGGAAGGGGGAGGGGGGCTGCGACCTTCAACTTTTCCGGCTAACCTTGCAACCGCCTGCCAGAGAAACTGTAGCTTAAGAAATCGTTGGTTGCCCTTGTAAATAGAAACTAAAGTGCAACTTGGGCCATTTCCAGGTGGTCTGCAGACAGGGGTGCTCCCTCATACCCCTCAACTTTACATATTTGACCAGTTTTCCCTACAACTTGCACGGGAGCCCAGCTCCCTCATACCCCTCAACTTTACATTTTATTCCACCCGATTTTCGTTTGTGCAGAACCGAATCTCCCTGAGGTTTGCTGGGAAATCCCTCATAACCCTCAACTTTACATATTTGACCAGTTTTCCCTGCAACTTGCATGGGAGCCCAGCTCCCTCATACCCCTCAACTTTACATGTTATCCCACCCGATTTTCGGTTGTGCAGAACCGAATCTCCCTGAGGTTTGCTGGGAAATCCCTCATAACCCTCAACTTTACATATTTGACCAGTTTTCCCTGCAACTTGCATGGGAGCCCAGCTCCCTCATACCCCTCAACTTTACATGTTATAACATACCAGTTTGGCAGAGTGGTTTTGTGCAGGATTGAAAAAGTGGTATTTTTGCCTGAGGAAGTTCAATTCCCCAAACTTGCAAACTTTTGGTTGAAAACGTCATTTCCCCCTGAACTTTACATATTTGACCAGTTTTTCAGCCAGGGTCTGTTACCCCTCAACTTTACATGATTTCAGCCATTTTGAAAATGTCATTTCCCCCTCAACTTTACATATTTGACCAGTTTTTCAGCCAAAACAAATCCCCCTCAACTTTACGTTTTTGGACCCCCCTCAACTTTACGCCTGGCGGAGGGGAGGGGGGGGGCCGGGAGGAGGGAGATGGCATCGACCGTCCTGAACGAACAACAGAACACCATACCGCAAAAATGAAAGAAGAAGAAGAGTAATCCTGACCGTTCATCAGCATCTGCTAGCTTTATCCCGAGCCCCCCCCCCCTCCCCTCCCCACCCCCACATCCCATTCCCAAAAGGGTGGCACGCTTTGCCACGAAGGTGCCAGTCTCCCAAACAGGGAGCCAGATTTTGTCCCCCCACCACATCCCACTTCTTGGGGCTGTGCCGAGGTGATGCGCACCCGGTGTGTGCATCTCTCTGAGTGGTTCGATGAACCCTTCTAGCGAGCGGGCGTCTGCAAAGTTCAAAGATGTGATGCAGAGGTTCAGCACCGTGCGTGAGATAGGGCGCGGCGCCTTCAGCAGTGTTTACGAGGGGCAGAGGAAAACGGACCCTTCACAGAAGGTGGCGATGAAACAGCTCCACATCGCCTCCGACGCCGCGAGGCGACAGGCTGGATCGGGGAGCGCCAGCAACCAGCAGGCACGCCCGAAGCGGCAGCAGCTCGGCGCCGACCCATCTCTCCTCTGGGAGCTGGAGTGCCTCGACCTGCACCACCCCAACATCATCCATGTCGAACACGTCACCCTCCGTGTCCCGCCATCCATCCTCATCTACCTCTCCTACATGGACTGCGACCTCCGCCGCCTCATCTCCACAGGCCTGCACAGGACACAGGGCCTCAACCTCGACCTCCCCTCTATATGCCCCATCGCCACCCAGATCCTCTCGGGCATAGCCTACCTCCATTGCAACGGGATTCTCCATAGAGACCTGAAGCCGCAGAACATCATGGTCTCCGTGTCCCCGCCTCAGGACGGGCCGCCCTCATTTCATGTGAAGCTGATCGACTTTGGATGGGCCCGGCACTACGCCCAGCCCCTCATCCCGATGTTAACGGAGGGTACCCCCGGGACGCCGTTTTACCGTGCTCCGGAGGTTCTGACTGCGAAGCACGACTATGGCCCTCCATTCGACATGTGGTCCGTCGGGTGTGTCATCTTCGAGCTGATCGCCTCGTCATGCCTCTTCCAGTATAAAATGCCTGAGAACCCCGACAAGCGGGGGCCCTTCAAAGGCTTTGCCGTAGCGCTGGAGCAGGCGGTGGCTCGGTTGGGACACCCCGGGGAGTTCTTCCCCCCTCCGGGGCACGACGTGGGGATGTTCCGCAGGCATTTCCCCCCGCCAGGCGAGCCCTCTGCCTCGCCCCCACCCCCTGCTGCAGGCGGTGGGCCGGATGGTGATGGAGGTGGCGGTGGCACCCCCCAGCCTGAAGCGTATGACCCGCAGACAGCCCCAGCAACCCTCCGCCGGCTCGCAACAACCCTCAGCGGTCGGAGCGGGGTGCGGGTCCACCCTTCCTGCCTCGAAAGCCCGCCCCTTTGGGAGGCCCTCGCGGCAACCCTGCACTGGAGCCCGGCTCTGCGCCTGACAGCCCCGGAGGCGCTGCAGAAGCTGTCTGCCGTTGTGGGGACCGGCTGTGAGGACCCTGGGAATGCGGGAGGGCCTCCTCCAAAGCGGCTGCTGCCTGAGGATGCGCAGCAGGGTGGGTCGAAGAAGAAGAGAGCTCGGCAGTCGTAGTGTAGCCGGGGTAGGGGGGGGGGGGGAGGGGTGGTGGGGGGGGAGTGTACGTAGAGTATGTAGGTTATATGAGAGGGGGGGGGGGGTGGGGGTGGGGGGGTGGGAGTGGGGCTCCGACCCACAACACTACCCAGTCAGGGTGGGCAGCTCCAATGGATGCCCCGAGCCGTCTTACCCGGGAAGGTTTTGGGAGGGGGCGGGGGAGGGAGGCTGTGGGTGCAGTCCCGCAGCTCTCCCTCCCCAGTTTGAAGGCATCCCAAAAGAAGCCCCGCCGTGAACACCGCCCCCCTCATTTGTTGTTCTTTATGCGTTGTTGCTGCCGGTGCTGTCATGCATGGCGTGCCGCTAATCACACACACCCCCCCCCCCCCCCCCGACAGGCACGAGGGTGTCAGGCATGTCGCTAAGCGTCGACCGTCGACCCAGTGATTTTGGGTTTCCCCCCCCATAAAAAAGCGTCGACCCAGCGTCGACCCAGTGGACTGGGTTGACGCTTGGTCGAGGCTTGGAGCGTCGACCTAGTGGAACTGGGTTGCCATTCAAGCCTGGACCAAGCGTCAACCCATTTATTACACTGGGTCGACGCTAACCTAGCGTTGGCCCGGTTACACTGGGTCGACGCTCACCAAGCGTCGACCAAGCGTCAACCCACTTTCACTGGGTCGACGTCGAAGAGAGTATGATTTTGCAGGAACAGATGCTCACTACCGTGGCCTCCGGCGGCTGGGGGGCTCCGCCCCCCAGACCCCCCTGTGGCGTATGTCTCGTACTCAAGTCATTCGATTCCCACCGGGTCAGGGAATCCACCCACTCCAGTAGCCTCAGGAGGACGCAGCCAACTCACACAGAATCTGTACGCCCACAGTGAACAGATGCTCACTACCGTGGCCTCCGGCGGCTGGGGGGCCCTGCCCCCCAGACCCCCCATCTCGCGTGCCCGTCTAGTAACCAAGTCCTTGCGCTTTGACGGCCGTGACATATCAGGGGGCAGCGTCGAAATCATGGTCCCGAAAGCCATTTTTTGGTTTCCTCCGGCACCCGACGGCGCGAGCGGGAGAGGAACCACGGAAGGAACCCAGCGCCTCACACCGTGCCCACCTCGTGGTCCACCGATGGGAAAATTTGGCAACAACACGAGCGCGCGCGAAGCGCGCGCGAGAAAAATTGACCCCTAGTGTTTTCCCCCCTGATCCCCCCCCCCAAAACAGGAGCGTCAACCCACCAAATCTCCAAAATCGAAAAGTTAGCGACAGGCCTGCGAGGGTGTGGGGTGCGCCACCTCCGACACACCTGCCTCCCAGTGAAAGACAAAAGGGGGGGGGAAGAGGAGGTGGGGGGGGGGGGGAGGGGCTCCTCCCCACAGCACAGGCAGCACGCCGCACTTGCCCTCCCCCCTCCACCCCATCCTTGGGGTGTAGCTGCTTGCTGCTTGCTGCTGGTTGTTAGGATGAGTGTGCAACACAATGCGGAGTATTTGATAAGCATGAAGGTGCCCGAGGTACTTGACCGCCTCATCAAGGACCTCCTCGTGAAGCGCCCACCCTCCCAGATGCAGGCATGCTACGAGATGTGCAACCTCGCCGGCGAGATGTACATGGAGATGACAGAGGAAACCGAATCCGCTGCAGACCAGGAGGACTCCACCGTCGACGAGGAGCGAAAAGACCAGAAGACACGCCTCCCCAACGCCAAGGAGCTCGGCTTCCTCGGATGCGGCCTCAAGCGAGGCGCAATCCTCGGGAAGGGCGCCTTCGGAAAAGTCTACAAAGCGCTGGACGGACACGGCACACTCTACGCAGTGAAGGTGCTCAACATCACAGGCGCCTCCGCGATGGACGAGGCCTTCGGCGAGTACAACGTGCTGAAGCAGCTGGGGCATAAGAACATCGTCCGGGTGTGGGACTTCCACTTCGACCCTGCGGACAGCACTGCGGAGATCGTGATGTCCTACTGGACGCAGGGGAGCATCGCCCACCAGATCATGGAGTTTGGCGCCCTCCCGATGTACACAGTCCGGAAGTACAGCATGCAGCTTCTGGATGGGTTGGGCTACCTCCACAACTGCCACATCGTGCATAAGGATTTGAAGCCGCAGAACGTGCTTGCGGATACAACAGGTGCGGTTGCCCTGACTGACTTCGGGCTTTCATCCTGTGTCGAATCCGCCCTCGGCAACACGTCGTCAATCGAAGCGGTTGGGTCTCCCCCCTACATGTCCCCGAATGTGGTCTGCCGCAACGAGCATACCCCGCAGAGCGACCTGTGGGCTTTCGGCTGCATGCTCCTCAACATGTCAACCGCAAAAATGGGGTGGTCGGGGTGCAACTTCGAAGGCCCGCACAACTGGGGCCCCTCCGCGTACCTCTATGCGACAGGGAAATCCGCGAAGAGCGGCGTCACGCCCATCACCTGCCCCAACGATATATCGTCTGACCTTCCGGAGGTTTTCCGGGATTTCCTGCAGCAGTGCTTCAAGGCGGAGGAGTTGGGCGCGACACACAAAGACCTGACGCGACACCCCTTTATCATGGGGAAGAAGAAGCCCGCCCTGGGGAAGCCTGTGAAGGAGGAGAAGAAGATCCCCCTGTCGGGGAAGTCTATTGTGTACCTCTCGCTGGACGCCTGCGCGCTGCCGGAGGAGGCGCGGGCGGAACGTCTGAAAGCCGTGTTTGAGGGGGCGATCTCCACGGCGTCGCCTTTCTCCTTCACCGATATCAAGAAGGCATCGGCGGAGAAGGGGGAAGGGTTCAACAACACGTCATACAAACATGAGAAGATGTTCGGCACGCAGAAGCGGCTGGCTCATGTCCTGCTGGAGAAGCTTGGGAGATCGGAGGACCGGACCCAGATAGAGCCTGGGAACCCGAGGGCATCGCTGTCACCCAGCCTCCTCGCAAGGTATGACGAAGACCACGAGGTTGTCATCAACGCGGCGGAGATCGACGCGTCTGCAGAGAGGGAGAGGCTGAGCGGCTCTCACCCAGACCCGGAGTTTCCGGGGGAGGATGGTGGCCCGTCTGCGGCAGAGATCTATGGGGACAGGGAGTTCCGCATCACCATAGGTGAGCTGAAGCGGTTGGTCCGCTCGGCGCATGTCGAAACAGCCGATGTGTTGACGCGGAGGTTTTATGAGGATTTGGTTGAGTTCACGAGCAGGTGTGAGTGTAACCCGGAGTGCCAGCTCTTCTGGTCGGCACACCGTGCAGTGCCCATAATCCACCTCGGGAAGCTTCAGGAGGAGCTGAAGCTGTACGACGTTATTAAATCGGATCTGGCAAGCATCGGGCAGCAGATCCGGGATATCGAAACACAGCAGGAGACAGACTCGGACAGGGTTCTCGAGGCTAAGAAGCGTGACCTCATCACGAAGCAGAGGAAGGTCAACGCACACAAGGCATGTGTCGAGCGGTTTATGGAGGCGATCCGGGTTGGCACCTCCGCGTCCGCCCCCGCCACAGGGAACCCGATGGCCAGGTTTCTGAAAAAGTTTGACCAGTGGAGGCAGCATGTCCTGCAGTTCCCCTTCCAGATGGGGTTCTCCTCGGCTGCCGATGCAAAGATGGCTCTCGACGGATCCCTCACCGAGCTGTGCACCGCGGTGTGCGTCTCGCAGGAGGGGTACTTCCTCGTCGACGGCTGCGACGGGGGGCACAACCAGCTGGCGCCGCTCCCCACACAGCCCTGCGCGTTCCTCTCTGCGACCGGGCTGGACTTCATGTCCCCTGCCTCCACTGTGATCGAGGCAGCAAAATACTTCGAACGACCGCAGCGCCCTGGGGTGCCCCAGCATGAGGGGTGGCGCGGATTCAAACCCATCGCACAATACACCCTCAAGGAGCGGATCAAGACTACCTACGGCGCAATCCTCGCATGCGCTCAGCACCACGGGGCGAGGAACCTGAGCATGCTGCCAATGGGCCTCGGCATGTTCCTGAAGAACATCCACCCGGATGACCGTGGTGCAGTGCGTGAGGCATATATGGAGGGTCAGCTAGAGCTGCTCTGCGAGAAGGACTACGGTGTAGAGGCGTACTACCTCAACCCGGGCCCCCCAGAGTCGTGGAAGGTGGCGGAGGCTGTGATGGACCGCCTGGTTGCCTCCGGGGCACAGCCCTACTGCGACGTTGTGCTCCATTCCTGCGATGCGAAATTCCTCGCCTGCGAGCTCTCCAAAAGGGGCCTCTCCGCAGCGATGCTGAACCCCAGCGACTGCGCCTCGGTGATGATCGGGCTCATCGGGACGCGCTGGGAGACCCTCCGTGGGCCTGACTACTCCGGGGAGACAGACCTCGCCACCTGCTCCACAATCGTCCTTGCCAGGACAGAGATTGCGGATGCCGGCACCAACTAAGGCAGCTGGGTGAGTTGGGGGGGAGAGGATGTTGAAGGTTGAAGCCTTGAAGAGGGTGTGGAAACCCAATTTTTTGTTTTGTTTTTGGGGGAGCGGGGTGGGGGGTGGGGGTGGTGCAGTGTATCATCAGAGTTAGCCCCCCCGGTGCGGCCTGCACTTAACAGAATAAAGATTCGTGTGTGTGTGTATGTGTGGATGCACCGAACACCAACGGAGAGAGCCCGGTGGGTGAGGAGCTCGGCACTAAACGCCAAGACGAGCTGTTAACGAGAGGAGGGGCAGGGGGCGGGGGGGGGGTGCTAGGCTGTGCTATACGTTCCACCCCCCCAGCGTATAACGTATTATACGTATTATACGTTGAACGTATTATACGTTAAAATACGTATTATACGTTCAGGCAATACTGCACAGGCATCCACGATGCGACTCACACCGGACTTTGGGTTCGTGGCGTCGTTCGTCAGCACTTCGACAGCGTCCCACGCCTGTCGGTGCGGTTGCACTTCTCACCTGATATCGTTACACACCCACATGCACTCCAGCTGACTGGGGGATGCAGTGAGAGTCACACTCAACAAGGATATCAAGGTCACACTCCAAGTCCAGCCACGGACAGCCACTCTGTACGGTGTATGCAAAAATAGGGGGAAAATCCGGAGCGTATAATACGTATTATACGTATAATACGTATAGCGTATTATACGTATAGTGCAGCCTAGGGGGGGGTGGGGGTGAGAGTCGCATATGTTGCGCGCAGGCCGTGTGTCTCTGTGGCTTTTTTTACCCCCTTTTCTTTTTCTTTTGCTGCAGATTCACCCCGCACCCAATTCCCCCCCCCCCCCCCCGGAAGGTGGTGCACTGAGGTCCTCCTACTGCGCGCCTTTCCAGGCAGCGTTCGGATCCTCAAACAGGCTGCCCATGAGAGGGAGAGTTTGGTGGGTACTCGAGAGAATGAAGCTTCTAGAGGGCCGGGATTGGCGAGTGCCCTCTGTCTGGCTGAGCGGTGCATCCTTCACACACACACACACCATGTACCGGGCAAGGGATGGCGAGGCCACTCCCCTCCGGCAGCGCAACAGCTTCGACTGTCTCGGGGCCATGCTACACGCGCGCCTGATCAGGGAAGGGCGCACAGCGCCCCAGTCCGAGCGCATCGCCCGCCGGAAGGAAGGTGCGCAGCAGAACCTCCGCAGAACCTCAGCGCTGCCCCTGCCGGTGCAATGGAAAGGGCAGGCGGCGGCGATGACGGCAGGGGCTCGACTATATTACGATGCCCTCGTAACTCGTTGGGACAGCAAGGACATCAGGCGATGGAGGGGCCTCTTCGTCGCCGCGCTCTGGTCTGGCCCACCTCGCAGAGCACAGGAGATTGTGCTGTGTGTCCTCCATCAGGCGCACCGGGTGGACCCCGCTGTCGCCCCCCCCTACCGGCAGATCACCACATGGGCCAAGCAGATCAAAAAGTGGAGCCACAGCAGGGTGCTGTCCGAGGCAGCCTGGGGGAGTAGAGAGAGGCTTGAGGGGACAGGCCCCTTCGCGCTTTTCTGGGCCGCCCTGCAGGGGATTGAATGGCGCTGGAGTGCTGCGACCACCCTGGCTTACACTGACGAAGCTGGTCGCGATGTCACCTTCGGCCCTGTTGCTGCAACACCGAGCGCCTGGGCTATCTTTGCACACGACCTCCGCCAATCCCTGCGTAACGCAACGGCGAAGAAGCTGGCCGAACGCAGAGACGACTTCCAAGGAGCAGAGCACGGCATTGACGGGAGGGTGACACGTTGCGTCCTGGAGGGAGAGGGCGCTGCAATCACGGGGTACCAGCGAGGCCTCCTCCGCTCCGTCGTTGCAGGGGCGGTGCCTGCTCGTGGGCGCACAGGTCTGGGGGAGGTGTGCCGATACTGCACATCTGGGACCCCGGAGACGGTATCACACCTGTGGTGGGACTGCGCGGCATGGGAGCCAGTCCGCCAGAAGCACCCCATAGCAGCGAGGGACCGGACGGCCTGGCCGGCATGCCTGGCCCAGTGCGGGGTGGCGCCCATTTACAGATACAGCGTCCCGGAGAACGAGCAGCCGCTGCCCATGTCCTTTGCGGACAGGATCACCACCGTGGCACAGCTCCACCGCTACTTCATCGCAGTCCTGGCGGCGCGACAGGAGAAGGACGGGCTGCTCGACCGCTCTGTGCGCCATCACCGTACTACCGTCTACCCCTGGGAGTGGAGCACCCCTAACCCCGAGAGTGCCTCCATCCCTGCACTGGCGCCTTCCGAAGTCAAGCAGACGTGGGGCAAGCGGCCCCCAGGCATGTGGGTGGCCCTCTGCGACTGGCTAAGGGGCCTAAAGTGGGGACCGCAGGGGAGTGAGCATACTGTGACCCTGATGGAGCTGGCCGTGGACTTCGAGCTATCAACTGGCCTTACCCTCCCAGACACCGTGACGCGCCGCATCCGCCCCCCCGCCCACGTGGACCCGAATAGGAAGGGCGCGAGGGAGGCCCGCTCGCGCATCCCTGCAGACACAGCCCCAGGGCTCACCCTGTACTTTGACGGTGGTGCGCGCGACAATGGCACCCCCTTCGCCGTGGCGGGGGCAGGGGCGGTGCTATACCAAGACGGTTGCAAGGTTTCAGAGAAAGTACTCCCGCTGCTGAACGTGCGTAGCAACAACATTGCTGAGTACGAGGCGCTCCGTGCAGGTCTGCGCCTCCTCGAGAGGGGTGATGCCCCTGAGGGCCCAGTCACAGTGCGGGGCGACTCCCAGGTGGTGCTGCGCCAGCTCCAAGGGGACTCATTGTGCCGGGATGCCGCCCTCCGTCCTCTGTTCCTCAGCACGTCCCGGCTAGCTGCGGACCTCCAACCGAGGTTCACTCTCACATACGAGCATGTGAAGAGGGAATCCAACACAGATGCTGATGCCCTCAGTAACGCCGCGATGGACGAGGCTGAAAGGCTGGGGGCCTCACGGCAGCAGCTCCAGCAGGACCTCACGGTGTTCCAGAGCAGTATCCTGGGGAAGGCTGCCTCGCTGAAGGGGCTCTGCAGCATGGTGACGAAAGTAGGCACTGGGCCCTGGCATTGCGGCCATGCTGCCAACTCAACAGTCCTCACGGCGATCGGTGGATCTGTGGCGGCGGGCCTGTCGAGGAGGGCCCAGCTGAACCCTGCCACTGAGTCGGTGATGCGCAGCCTCCAAGCGCACCTGGCTGTGCCAGCCCCCAGCCGGACGGATACAGTGTTCCATGATCGCGGAATGGCGTGGGCCGCTACCTTCGCTCCGCAGCCGCACTACCCTGAGGGTTGGCAGCAATCGGCCCAGCAGTGGGCGGCGCGTGGTCGGCAGGCCAACAGCCGGGTAGGGCGCCCATGGGAGCGGAGGGGCGCTGCCCCCCGAACTGCTCCCCCTGGTGCCAGGAGGAACGCAAAGGTGCTTGCCTGCAAGTTGCATTGGAAGCCCCGTTGCTCGGCATGCCAGAAGCGGCGCCTCCCGGAGGAGGTGTGCTGCCGCAACCACCACAAGGAGGGGGACGGGCTCCCGGTCACTATGGGCTTCTGCAAACGCCACAGCATGGACCGATGCGGTGACTGCTACAGCGATGGCAAAACACTACCACATTGCTGCCAAGCACACCACGCCGGCTATGCTGCACGCCCTCCTCCCCGGAGTGGCACTGAGTTGGCCCCACACTCTAACCCGAGTGGGGCCTCCGCTGTGACGTAGAAATGGGCGGGGGTGGGCAATGATCCGCGCAGGATCTCCCCACACAAAACGTGGTCACCACACACACACACACCCCTTCCCCCCTCTCCCACCGACTCAGGTCTGTGTTTTTGAGGTATACCTATAGGTGCACTGCCCCCACACACCCCCCCCCCCTTCCACAGAGTCGCGTTTTAGTGATACTGTATTGCGGTCCAACCACCAAAGCCACTGACAGACAACTGCTACACACCCTCCCATTGTGCATTGATCTGCCTTGTACAACATATCTGGTGTGGTGACTACAAAAACATCCCCCATATCATCATCTGCCATCAGAACATTGCAAGAAGGTGCTGGGAGATTTACTTTTCCGTTCACTCTCGACGATCAAACCCCCCCCCCCCCTTCCACAGAACCACAGGTCGGGTGGCACACACACACACCCACCCCACACCCCCCCCCCTCCCCCACCCCACCCCACCCGACCTGACCTGACCTGACCTGACAACTCTATTTACTGGGGGGGGGCAAATACAAGAGTATATGCAAATACAAGGGTATATGCTAATACAAGAGTACTCCAGAAATTGCGATTTTAAAAAGTTCACCGAGCAAATACAAGAGTATACTCTTGTATTTGCATACTAGACTTTTGGAGAACTTTTGTGGGGTTTTCATCATATTTTGTGCTTCCAATGACCTCCCCCAGGCCAGTGGGCCTCCTGTCTGGAGTCGTCACGGTCGGGTGGGAGTCGCCTCGGGGGTGGGAAAGGCCAAGAGGACGCTCGTATTGTCTATTCCGCGCCGCTGCCCCATGAGGGCCCACCCGGAGGCCACATTTCTAGTATGCAAATACAAGAGTATATACTCTTGTATTTGCATGGTAGACAACTTTTCAGCTAAAAAACAATTTTTTGAGAACCCTGAATTACGTAAGCTGGCACGGTGAATAGAAGAGTATACCCTTGTATTTGCCCCCCCCCAGTAACCTGAGACGGGTGTGTTTGTGTGTTAGTTCGTATGAAGGTGTCAGAATTATCTGTAACAGTAACACAGCCGGAAAATACCCCCCCTTATCTTCCCCCATACCCCCCCCCCTCTCTACACCATCCCCCGGACGGCCAGCGAGGTCGCGGCGGCGTGGGGAGCGCTGGCTCGCTCGCCGCCGCAGCCACAGCCGCCTGGGTTTATCCCGCACCCGCCACACGTGGGTGGACGGGGCGCCGAGGCAGCAGAACTGCCCTCACCCCCACCCCAGGGCAGCTGCGAGGGGGCGCTGCCGCTGCACGGGGGAGCGATGATGAAGTTTAGCATTCCCTCGGTCTCACTGGAGCGTCTACGGATAGACGATGCGGGCGGGAATGTCGCAGCAGCCCTTCTCGTCTGCAGCGCCGCCAATCTCCTCGTCGCCTGGTGGCCCCTCCCTGAGGAGGCCGCTTCCTTTGTCCTGATGCTGTGTTCCATCTCCTGCAGCCTGCTGGCGTGTCTCATCGCTCTCAGCTCCCTCGAGCTGGCGCACCGCCTCACCACCATCTACACCGCTCTGGGCCAGCTCGTCTCCCTCCGAAACCTGCAGCCGCTCAGCGACACCCCAGCGCCCCTCGGCGCGGAGATGCATCTGATTGACGAAAACTACGCCCAGCTCCTCGCAAGCCTGCGCATCGTGACCCCCTATCTGCCCGACATGGTTCTCAGCTCCCTGAGCAAGGCGGATTCCCGCAGCACGCTGCGGGGCGACTGGGGCGCGGAGGAGGAGGAGGAGCTGGAGGAGCTGGAGGAGGAAATGAGCAACGACGGCCAGGAAGCCAACCCGTTTGGGTTTCTCGATGACATGGGGTCGGACTCCTCGAATGACATTCTGGACCAGACCTGCCCGCAGGGGCCTGTCGCGCTTCTGGAGGTGGATGCGTTGACCCAGTCGCCTGACTCCAGCACGTCTCTGCCGAACAACAGTGCGAATGAATACGCCTCACCGAGGTCGGCTCTGCTCAGGATGGTGGGTGACATCTCCTTCAACTCGCCGTCCAACCGGATGAAGAACAAGCGGCGTGTGGTGCGACACCTGGGGGACAGCAGCGGGGAGGACAGCGGGTCGGAGGCGTCGACGGTCTTCACGATGCGGTCCCCCTCGCACAACGGGGCGATGTCCCCCAGCAGCGGGATGGGGCGCTGCAGCTCGCAGCGCAGCAGTCGCAGCCCGGTGCACCGCCCGCACTCCCCGCAGGAGAGTGGCGTGCTGAAGGCGCCGCGGAAGCTGCTGCCCCGCGGTGCCCTGATCGATCACGAGGATGGGTCGATGACAGCAAATCTGCTGTCGCCGCAGGGGCACCGGCGTCTGCCCAGCTGCCGGGATGCGCTCGTTGCGCTGGCGAAGGCGTCGTACCGCAGCAACATGGTTGAGAGCGGGCTGCAGAGCCCCGAGGAGGGGGAGCTGGAGTGCCGCCCCCGCCCCAGCAGCCCCCAGTTCGCCCGGAGGATGTCGTCGCGCAAGCTGCTGCCCTGCAAGAGCAACCTGTCGTGTATGAACAACACGGATGACCTGGCGCGGAGCATGTCGATCATCGGGGTGCGCGGGAGGCGTCCCAGCTGTCGTGATGCGTTGGAGGCGCTGAAGACGTCGTCGATGCGGAACCTCAAGGAGACCGCGCTGAAGGTGGACGGCCCGCTCACCGTTGCGGAGCAGAAGAAGCGCGGCCCACGCGATGCGATGGTGAAGCGCAAGGGCACCCTGCTCTCTGTGGAGTTCGGTGTGCTGGAGCTCGCGGATGACAACACGCATGACACGTATGCGCTTGCGTCGTCGCTCGTCTCCGTGGTGCTGGATATTGTGAAGCGTGAGTCGGGCAATGTGTTCCAGCTGCGTGCTGACGGGCTCATTGCATCGTGGAACACGCACCACGCCTGCCTGCGGCACGCCTGGTCTGCGTGCCGTGCGGCTCTCGAGATCCGGCAGGCCATGGAGGCAGTCGATGACCCCCGTGACCGTGTCGGGTGGTGCGTCTCCATCGCCAGTGGCTACCTCTACTGCGGTAACATCGGGAATGAAACCCAGAAGTCCCCCTTCGTCCTGGGCTCCGTGCTGGATGACTGCAAGCGCCTTAACGAGCTGTCGCGTGTGCTGCAGACGCCCATCATTATCTCTGAAACGGTGCAGGATGTATGTCCCTCTGTGTGTGTGACAATGTATATCACAGCAAGAGCAGTAGTGTACACCGTGTGGTGTACACAATAAACAGGTTCGCGTGTGTGTGTTGGTGTTTCTCGTGGTTTTGCGATCTCGCTTCCCCTGCCACATCCTTGCTTTGCACGACAGCCCTGTTCTGCCTGATAACGGATGCCGTTAGCATACCAAGATCAGATCACCATATGCCGCGTCATCTCCCCATTCCCCCGCCCAGTTTTCCACGTGTCCCAACACCACCCACTCTGCAGCTTGTGGCTGACCAGCACATGCGCACGCGTCCCATTGACGTTGTGCTGTTCGACGAAGAGCAGCGCACCGAGATGGTGTACGAGGTATGCCCTGTTGCGTGTGCCCCGCTTGCCGGGAGCTGTGCCTGGTGCAAACGACACAAGGGGCTGATGCTGTTCAGAAGGCGACCCCTTCCTTCATTGCCTCGTAAAGAGGATCCTTCTTTACGAGAACACACACCACCTGCCTGCCTGCCTACCCCATGACCCCCTGCCACAGTTGCTCCGCGAGAATGACGACTCCGACGTGACTCTGTGGCGCGAGGCCTTCCACGACTTCATCGAAGGGGACTACGACGATAGCATCCTGAAGTTCCGACAAATGATGAAGGTGCGCAAGGTGAGCACCAGCACCGAGATGACACAGCAAATCCAAGAGGCGATCGGAAGCCCGAAGGCCAACGGGGCCTGCAAACGCCGCCCCTGCAACAACGGGTTTCTCTCCGTTGATGCGGGGGTTATGGACCAGAGCAGCACCGCTTCCACAGCGTCGGACTTCAACCTGGAGTACTGCCAGATGGACCGCTTCTGCCAATTCGTGGAGACGGTGCGTGCAAACCCCGACATCGTCCCCCGCCCCTACGCGCGCCGCCTCCTCGGGTGGGAGGAGTGGTCCACCGAGAAGTCACCTCTGGTCTTCGAATCGCTGGAGACGCAAACCACATCCCTCCTCGTCGTCGAATCGCCCCACTCCGCCGACAACAGGCCCGGGTCCGCCAGGCGCCGCAAGCGCCTCCCCTCCTCCGTCGAGACGGCCCCCATGCCTGCCGCTGTCCGCTCCCCCGTCTTCTCCTCCGAACTCCTCAAGATTGCCATCGACGAGGCATCAGGCTCGCCCTTTGATGCCGAATGCGCCTCGTCCGACTCCTGCTCCTCCTCTGTAGAGGACGAGCCGCCACACCACTTCACCGATGCGCAGGGCTCGAAGTGGAAGCGGTCGACCCATATGATTGGGAAGGGCGCCTTCGGGGATGTCTGGCTGGGCATGTCTGAGGAAGGAGGCCTCGTGGCCCTGAAGTGCATCCACGTCCCCCAGGCAAAGGGGACTTCCATCCGGCAGTCTAAGTTTGGGCAGAAGAACGCCCTGCTGGAGGCGATCCAATCTGCGATAACCGAGGTGAAGATGCTTTCGGAATACAAGGACGAGAGCATCGTCTCCTTCATGAGCTGCGGGGTGTACGGGAGGTACGTCGTCATCACCATGGAGTACGTCAGCGGGGGCTCCCTCTCCGGAGTGCTTGATCAGTTCGGCACCATCCCGCTCTGCACTGCGAAGCGCTACACAAAGGACATCCTCCGCGGCCTGCACTACCTGCACTCCAACGGCATTGTTCACCGCGACCTGAAGCCGGCAAACGTGCTGCTCCACACAGACGGGCAGTGCAAGCTGTCCGACTTTGGGACCTGCGTGGACCTGTCCTCTATCACCACGACAAAGGCTGAGGGCACGCCGCTCTTCATGTCCCCCGAGGCATCCCGTGGAGAGGCCTGCAAGGCAAGTGACATGTGGGCCCTGGGCCTTACTGTCACCCAGATGCTTCTCGGCCTCCTGCCTTTCGAATACGCGGATGACGTGCCGAAGGCGCCGCACGCCTTCATGCGCTGGCTCTGCCAAGCCGAGGGGGATGTGCCCCAGCCACCCCTCACCTCGATTGGGGATGACGCGGCGAGTTTCGTCGCAAAGGTCCTGATCCGCGACCCGACAGCCAGGAAATCCGCAGATCAGCTCCTCCGTGACCCCTTTGTGATCTGAAGAGGGGAGAGGTAGAAGAAGGGGGGGGGGGTATATACACCCAAACCCGGTAAGGTAAAACACACCCACCCACCCCCACATCTGGCCTGTTTGTTGGAATCAAGTGATTTGCAATAATGAACCCCCAGCCCCCCCCCCCCCCCCATGGGGAGAGAGCAGCAGCAACTACAAGCAGCCACCTATGGACAACTCGGGGGGGGGGGAATGGTTGTGATTGTGGGTTGCGGCACAACAGGATATTTGGCGGGGGGTTAATCCCCCCCCCTTTTTCTTCTGGTTTCGATTTGCACGCACACTATACATAACATACACCACCCCCCCCTCTCCCCCTTGGCTGACCTGGTGTTTTGTTCTGTGACTACAAAACAGGACACATGGGGTGTTTGGGGGAGGGCTTGCTTAGTCTTTACCCCACATCACACCACAATTTGGCTTTTCTGGGGGGGATCTTGGGTGGTGCCCTCATCCCAACAGGAAGCTTGTCGATGGCACTGCCTTCTCTCACACGCCCAGAGAAGACTTGCCTTTGCATCCACTCTCGACAATCAAACCCCCCCCCACTCTCTCTCCCCCACACGGCGCTGAAGTAAATTACATTACAAGTGGTTTTACATGTAAAATTACAAGTGAAAAATGGTTACAAGTGCCACTTGTAAAATTACAAGTACCACTTGTAAAATTACAAGTGCCACTTGTAACTTTTACAAGTGGTACTTGTAATTTTACATGTAAATGACATGTGCCACTTGTCATCTCCGCGGTTTCCTTCATACTCTACACTGTGAGGGGGGGTTTTTTTGGCAAGCGGAGTGGCAAGGAGGGGGAGAAATGACCAGCAAACGGTGGGAGTGCAATGCAACAGCTGTCGAGATCGGATCGAGTGGACTGATTGTATTTTGTGCCGACGACGAGTCTCATTTTTTCAGACTGCAGGGTGTTCGTCCGACTCGGCAGACACATCCAGGCAGACACACAGGGCAGGTCGTGATGTCCAGCTCATCCTGGTGAACGTAGAGGGCGTGTTGGCTAAGTCCACTTCTGAACACCGTTTTCTCACACAAGGGGCAAGACACTCGACATTCACACTGCGCCCTCGGCCGGTGTTGCCCGCCGTAGTGGGCGTAGAGCCCGTAAACCCGCGCGAAGCTCTTGTCAGGGCAAACAACGCAGCTATACTCTTCTGTGGCGGATGTCTCGTCGCCATCATCATCATCATCACCAGCCTCGCCGCTATTGCCGTCACTCGCAAGGTTGCCGCCATCACCAGCCTCCTCCCCGTCGGTGGTTCCTTGTGCAGGGGGCGTCACCTCCGTCACCTCCCAGGGTTCTTCGTCACAGATGCAAACCAGGAAAACATCGCCGTTGTTGCCGGGTTCTGCCTGAAATGTTTGTCCGTGACCATCCCTGCGGCGCACATGTGACCCGAGGCCAAGTTTGTCCAAGCGGACCACCAATTGACGAGCAGCTAATGATACTTGAGCCACGTATCATTGTGAGTGATCACACACCTGCACAGGCGCATGGAATCGTAAGATAATATTTGGGGCCGCTCGCCGATGGTAGGAGTCAGTGGAGGCTCTTTGCGCACGGTATTTTCATCCGTCAAGTGTTTCTGTTTCAGTTCATAGATCTGCAGATCACGCTCCATCGTCTGCGGGGATCCCCCACGTGTCCACCTCTTGCGCTCACCGTTGCCCTGTTCGAAGAGCTCGTCGGAGACGGTGACCCTGTGCGCATCCTGCTCATCAAACCAGTGTTCGAGAGAATGAGCATATGCCGAGCGAGTGATCCCGGGATTTGCCCACTCCAACAAGAAAATCGGCACATGATAGCTGATCACAGCGAATAGAAACTCTTTGCGGCAGGAACCTGTTGAGAAGTATCGCACTGGTATGTCTTGGTCGCGGAAGAAGATCAGCGATTGCATTGCGCAGCACAATGTCCGCTGATTCCCCACGGTGATGGCCTTCAAAGCAGCGAGTATCTCTCTTGCGTGCTTCCCAGTGAAATTTTTGCCCACTTTTCCAAGGATGGTTTCCTCCACCACTTTTGATCCCGGCAGCGTACGTAGAATGAGGCGCATGACACCTTTCGTGTCGTGAAGGGGGGGCGTCACGGTGTAGACAGGATTCGAGAATTTTGAAGCGATGCTACAAGTGAATCCTGCGGCATCCATCTCTTGGATACTACAGCGGTGGCAGTCATGCAGGTACTCCAAACGCTCGTCGATTCCTGTAAGGCAGAAGGCAGAACAATGCCCTGTCCCACCTACACCTTTGAAGAGTGACCACAACTCTAAGTGGTCACCCCCAAGCCGGAACTGGGTGATGGAAAAGGAGCAAGGCCCCTTCGTGAAAGTCCCCTTCTGAACTGCCACAATCTGCCCCAAGGCATGGAGCATCCACCATTCGTAGAACAGGGGCTTGTGGCGGTCACACACTGTCAGAAAGCGGGACGCGGTGATCCCGTCCGTCAATGCGATTGCCAGTCGCTGCCTGCTCTTTCCTTGAAGGCTACCGGGTGTGTAGCCATCACCCGTGACCATGACTGTTGGTGGGGGGCGACCCGAGCGGATGGGAAAGCCCTCAGCAGAAACTCGAGGCACCCCCGCATGTTCCCCAGCAGAGAGGGCGTCATCAGCCGGAGGGGAGCTTCATGCTTTACGAGGAGGGGGTATGAAAGCCCCATCGAGATCCCTGTCTCTCTGCGAACGAGTGAGCCCAGCCGTTCACAGTCGCGCAGAGACATGCCCAACTCTGCCCTGTGTTGTCGAATGATTTCACCGATTTCTGCTTGAATCCACAAAATGCGGAGGCGGCACAACGAGCGAGCCGCTGTATTCACCTGGCTCACACTGGTCCGAAGGACGGTCCCTGTAGAAGGTGTAGTCGACCTGCACCCCTTCCAGCGTCGCCGTCACCAGCTTGGTGAAGCCATTCTCGACGATGACGCTATAGTAGCGCCCGGTCTCCTGGTCGTGCACGCCCACAACGATGTGCTGCATCGCCCGCCACCGCCGCCACTGCCTTATGCTTCGGACGCGTCTCGGATGTGGAGGCTTGTGCCGATGCCTTGTACATCTTGACCATATCCATGCTGTCCAGGTCCTCCACCACCAGCTTGAGGCGCGCGAAACCCTCCGACTTCTTCTGCGTTGGCGTGGGGAAGGGCTTCAGCGCGATGCCGTGGATGGCCATTTCACGGTTTCCTTCGATCCGAACCGTGTACAGGTCGCCGGAAACATCCTTCAGCGACTTGTAGGAAGCCAGTGCATCGTATTTGTGTTTCAGCACCTTTGTTATCACTCCAGTCTTGGGGGGGATGGTGGTCACCAGCACCTTCTGCAGCATCTCCTTCAACACCGTGTGTTTTAACACCTCCCCCGTCTTCCTGGTGGTGTACAGGGCCACAAAGTCCTCCACAAGCTGCTGCAGCTGGCTTTCATGCCGCTCATCCTCCTTCCCCAGATCACCGCTCTTCGTCCGCTTGCTGTTGCGCGTCGGTGTTGTGGTTGCCGTTCTCTTGCTCATGTTGGAGGTGCAAAGGTCCTTTTGTAAGTGAGGGTGTGTGTGTGCAGCAGGGCATGTGCTGGTCTGGGGTCGCGGGGGATAAACAAATGGAACAACACAGCTCGCCAGTGTTAAGGAAAGCTCGTAAATAACAAGTGGCACATGTAATTTTACATGTACCACTTGTAAAATTTACAAGTGGCACATGTAATTTTACAAGTGCCACTTGTAAATTTACATGTAAAAATTTTTACGTGTAAACCACTTGTAAAACCACTTGTAACAGTGGTTACTTCAGCGCCGTGCAGAGACCTGCTCCACACCCCCCCCCCCCTCGCACTTACTCTCGACGATCAAACCCCCCTCGCACCTACTTTAAAGTAACTCACATCCACCCAAACCCACCCACCCACCCCCTCCCTCCCCCAAGACACTCTGCATGTTTTCACCGTTTCTCTTCTGCCAACCCCCCACCCCACCCCACCCCACCCCACCCAGCACACCCCCCGTTCTCGACGCTGCCAGCACGACCCACCCTCCCTCCCCCCTCTCAGGCAATAGCGCTGGATCTCAGACACAACCTGCATAACGAGTGAAGGGGGGTCATCCTTGTGCTTCCTTCTGTTTCTACTTCTATTTCAGTACCCCTTCCCACTCTCGGTTGCGTGTGTTCTTTTTTTTGTTGCTCTTCGCTGCAGCCTCTGCGTCTCCCAGCGCTGCACGTCCCGCCGTGATTGGCTGGGGGAGAGGAGATTGCGATGCACCCACGGTGGCCTGCACTCTGAGTAGTCAGAAGAGGCTCTCGAATGCAGTGCAGGTAAAACCGGTGGGGTGTGTGGTGTTGCTGCGCTTAGAGTGACGGGGCCGAATGACAAAAGGGGTGTCCAGGGGGCCCACCGCGTGGCGTCTTGCATTTGACGGGCTTGCTCTGATTTTGCTTCAGGATTGTAGGATCCGATGACACGTTGCTAAGCACCTGGTCCTGCGTGTGCGTGGCACAGCGGAGATCGCATTCAGAGAGCAAGATATGGGGAAGGGTGTTCTGGTACGTTCTACACTGTAAAAAAAGCAGCAACAGCAACACAGATTCAATTTCATGCGTGGGGGGTCTTCGCTGGTAGTTATCCTTCGTCAATCTTCGTCAGTTTTCAGCTAATTCAACAGGAAATGCACCAAAATGCACTGACGATCACCCCGTAGCGTAGCGAAGACCCCCATGGTTTCAGGAGGTATTTCCGAATGTCTGGAGATCAGGCATAATTATCGTTTTTTTGGGAGATTGGCCACCGCCACCACTCCCCCCTTCGCACCCCCCCCCTTTTGAAGGTGATCCCAAACCCCAGCTTCTTGTGATTCTTTATTGGTTCTCGAAACAAAACGAGGGGTGGGGGGTGGGGGTGGGGGTGGGGGCACTTGTTTGCCCGTACACACGCCAAGGCTAGAGGTCATCGATGCCTTGATGCACACTGCCACAGCGGGTGAGGGTGTTAGAAAGAATATGGGGGTTGACCAGTTCGGGAAGGGGGTGTAGATTTATGGGCAAGTTCACAGGCGAGAGTGTAAGGTGGTGGTGGGGGGGTGGGAGGGGGGTCCAAACGAGCCATTCTGCCTGGGGGTTTCCACTCGGGTTTTCTTCCTGCTGTTCTTTCCGGCACGAGGAATCCTGAAAATTTCAAAGTCAAGCACGAACTCTAGGCGCACAGCCCCGCTGGCAACAATGCAGTTCCCTCTCACGGTTTTCCGTTTGGGCCGTTTCCGTCGGGGATGGTGTTGCTCGCCACCAGAAGCAAATGGATGCCTCAAAACGACCTGATTCCCCATCTGGTATCACCCCCCACCCCCTCGTTCAGGCTACATCACCATCCCCTTGCCCCCATATGTCCCGCAGTGCGACCTTCGTCTGTCTTGAATCGCCTCCATGGGTTCTTTCATTTCGAATGCCCCTGGTCGGTTCCCTACCTCATCTTTCTTTGCACCCCCCCCCCCCACACGCACACACGTTCTATTTGCCCCCTGCTTTACCAACTTTCATGCAACGTCCGAGGATACCTCTTTAATGCCTGTCTTGCCCATTGTTTTCGTTGAAAGAACTACGCAACATGGATTTTTCCGCAACACCAGTTTGGATTGTGAGTTCCATTTTCTGTCGCGACCTGCCGGAAGGGGGGGAAAGGGAGATGCGCATAGATGGATTGGTTTGTATAATGTGTTTGGTTCAACCCCACCCCACCCCACCCCCCGGATCTCCGTTACCGACATTTTAACGTTTTGTTCTCGGGACCTGCTCAGGATCCCTGTTGCAGGGGTTGCCCCCACTCCGACGACCAATCCACCCGACAGCAGCCCGGGCAGGTCTTGGCTATTTTGTGTTCATTTTCGTTAAATTCCAAGTGATGAAGTGAAGTGGTGTCGCGAAGGAACAGAGAATAGTGTTGATCTATGTTTCTACTTGCCGCGTACCAACGCGTTTTTTGTGCGAGCCTGTCTCTACATATTGCTCCTCTTATTGTAAGCCGTTCCTGCTCCGAACCATGCCCCCATTGTCCCCAAATAAGTTTGTTTAAGCAGCCCTGCTGCACTTAGGGCCTCAGGTGTGCGTACGCCTCGAGTTTGTTTGATCACTGTGTGTTGGGCACATAGCCCGCATCCGCCGACAGCCACACGGTTCCTGCCACGACACGGCGAGCGGGTTCGGCTACTGGGAGTTCCCCAGGGCTTAAAGGAGTACACACGGCATCGATTCAAGGGAAGAGGGATCCATGTCTCCTGAGCCATTTGTCGGCGAACCCTTGTGCGGCATGCTCTCTTCTGGTGTGAATTGAATTGGAACGTGCCATACGACCCACCGACCAACGGGTATCGTGTGGTTCCCTGTAGGGTTACGGTCGTGGTGCAGTGAATCAGTCCCGACAGTGCCTTGTTAGTATCACAAAAGGCACGCGGGAGCCGTTTTCATAGTGGGTTCGCGAACTCGCCATATTGTGTCTCTGAAGCCTACAATATGAGAACCGGGCCACTATCCAGCGAGCGTTTCAATTATTTCTGAGATCTCGCCTGTTGATGATGTCTCTGTTCTGGAGACCCTCCTGTCGTCTGTGGGCTCTACACTGCTGCAATATGCTTCTCGTGTGTGTAGGTCTTCGCCATGGTGCCGGAATGGTGCATCTTGGTGCATTTCTCCTTTGCTTGTGAGAAACATACAATGCCAAACATTGCCGTCTGGCGAGGGTCCCTTATGTGTTGGTGCCGAATCTTGTTGATTCTTGTCACAAGCGCCGGCTGACAAGACTTGAACTCGTTGATTTTTTTTGTTGGGAGTTTCAACCGGGGTTCACCAGTTGACCCCGGCTGAGCCATGCCCCCCCCCCCCTGCCCTCGCTTTTTACCCACCGCCCTCCTCCCCGCCCTGGGATTTGTTTAGCCCCATTTCTCCGGAAGATAAAAAGTCATCACCCGTCCCCCGTCGTCTTATCACAATTGCATCACGGCCATCCTACACCATTGTTGCCGAATATCACAGCTGTACAGCTCCACGCTGTTGCCATTGTATTCGTCTCTATAGCAGATCAGGCTCGTCGCCAAGATCTCCCTTATTCCCAACTTCTTGTTATCTTTGTTTTTCCCACTACTGTCATTTGCTCTGTTGCCTATATGATGAAATTCGTGCTCGCTCTGTGGATACACACTGCCAAATTGGCCGTTTCCTTCTGTCTGCGCAAAAACAATTCAAGTGAGATTCAAACAAGGTTTTTGAGTATCTCAGAAAACTGCTGCCATGAGCCTTCAATGTATTGCGCAACAACAAACAGGCCGGCAGTCAAGCTTTACACCACCTAGCTATGTGTAGCGATGAGCCGATGGCCCTTTCTCTCCCTATGCCGTGTCCCGCCACGGCACGGCCTGCAGTTTAGTCGTTGAGGGACACCGATGAAGTCTGATATCACACCAGATATGCGCAGCCTATTTTTCTTCCCTTGCAATGGTCACTCCCACATACTCTCTTGGGTTTGTGAGGAAGTGCATCAAGAGAAGCGGCCAAAAATATCTAACACTTTTCGGCCAGGGGAAACCTGAAACAGCGGCCAACAGGAGGGGTACTGCTGAGAACGCACGGTCAAAAAAGATGTTCATTTGAATTTTAATCCGTTCCATTTGGATGCGTTGAAAAATGAAAACCCGTTCAAAAATCCCTGCCCCTTCTCCTCTCCAGATATCCTCTGTGTGCCTTGTATACATACAAGAGTCACGTTGTGACCCCCTTCCTGGGATGGCTTCTGCATCAACTCACCGCCACCCGTGAATGTGATTTTCGTAACAGGAGGAATGCCAAACAGCTATTGCCCTTTCGCACAAAGGAGGAGATGTGGGTGGCTAGCGTTTCAAAGGGAATCGGCCAAGAATTCGCGGCTTCTCAGGGTCCCGGAGACCAGGCAGTTCGCGATGTCGATTCACACTCACACTCTCTCGCATATCGGGCCCCACCCGATCCCCCATGCATGGATGACACACAGACATGTTTCATCCTGACGTATCACGGCATGGTCAATGAAGACCTTCACCCCGAGCGGAGTCACCCACCACACATCCAAGTGGGCTGCGATCCGCACAGGGAAACAACTCCTTCTCTGAAGGGCTTGGGTGTGTTCAAGCCATCAATAGGCATCGCTGTTGAGCAAGCGTGGCCCCCACAAAATAGAAGAACCCCAGAGGGCGGGGGGGGGGGGGAAAGGGTTCAGGAGCAGGCAGGTCGGGGCACTGCCACGCTGGGGGAGGGGAGGCTATACCCGGCCGGATACCCCGCGTTCCCGGCGGGGACCCCCCCCCCCCCCCCCTCCCCCCCGGGGGTACCCGGGGGAGGTGAAGACCGCGTCGTGTAGGGGAGGGAGGGGTGGGGTGGGGCAGCCGCACCGAGGCTGGGGTTGGCCCCTGCCCCATGGAGGGGTCGACACAGCCACAGCCGTTCAGAACCTTCCCCCCCCCCCTCTCTGTCTGTCTCTCTCTCCCTTTGTCGATTCGTGCCTGAGGTCTCCCAGACGCCCTTTTCTTATTTGCAAAGAGGTGGTCACCAAAGCTGCTCGCCATGCTGTGTGGAGGTGTCCCCTCGGAGCATTTGCTGTGTGACTGAAGGGCGTGTTCCCGCGAAGCTCCAGACGACGCAACCATCCTGGGGGGACAACATTATTGAGTGAAATCATTTTGTTGTAGTTCCGGCCATCACCTCCATCACTCCCCCCACCCTTCTCAGCCCCGCTGGGAGCCCGTGGAAGGCTCTGGCGCAGCGTCCGTGATTTCGGGTGCAACGTGTCATCCACCTCCCCGCCGCCCTTCCCGTTTCTTCTGTGGAGAAGGAATAATTGAAAATTGAAAAAAAAGAAAAGTTGAAACTGTGTCTCAACCAGCAGCACGCCCTGTAGCTCAGAGGAGTGGTGTGAGGTAGTTTGTGAATGGGGGAGGGGAGGGGGGGGGGGGGAGAAGGGGTGGGTGTGCGTGGCTGCCTATGCGGCGGGCCCTTTCGTGCCAACGCGGTGGGGGGGGGGGGGGGGGGGTCGAATTGGGGTTTTCTTTTGAGATATTTTGATTTTTTTCTGTTGATTTTTTTACAAAAGCAATGTGGTGGGCAGCGCCACCACAGCCATTACAGCAAACAAAACAGCCGTTCGTATCAACAGAAGAATGCAACTTCGAGGCTTTGTATTCAAAGTGTGGATCAACCTTAAAGAGACGGACCTTGACTATGTCAAACCTTGCCAACCGTTTGTGAACGCCGTCCTCCAAAGTTTTTGTCTAATTCTACGTTCTCTGACGGTTGTGATGGAGACCGATGCCAACAAGACGACGGGGCAGGGACTGCCCCGCAACAGAAGCACTGTGCCATGTATTTGGTGTGTTGTCGGTATGACGTCTCCCTCACCCTTCGATCTAGCAGAGAGGCTGTTGAGGAAACGAGGAGGAAGAGTGCGAGGGGTGGGTGCCATGGGGTAGGAAAGAGAGGGGGGGGGTGTAGGGGGCACTTTTCCCTCCTCCCTACCCCCCCCCCCCTCTCTCTCTCTCCGCCACCGCCTTCGTCGCTTCTCGACCTTTCCCCCCCCCCCCCCTCCATCACAATCCTGTGCACGCACCCCACTGCCAACCGTCGCACACCCCCCCCCCCCTCCCCTCCCCCTTCCCCCCATTCAATCAACCAACAAAATCAGACAAAATCAACCAAAACTTTATCATCCCCTCTCCTCTTCCTGTCTTGTCGTGTTGGCCGAACCTGGTGTTCCAACATCACACATCCTCCCCTTCACATACTTGTCTTGTCCGTCTCTGTTCCGGTTATTTCTGCTGAACACCGTGAATGAGGTGCGTGTGTGGTGTGTGTGCCACGGGGGGAACAGGGCTCATTGCGGATGGTATTTTTTTTGAAAGAGAGAGGGAGAGTGAGTATGCGTGTGTAAAAAAAAAACGAGGGGCGGGGGCGGGGTGATTCTCACTGGACAATTTGATGAGAACCCTCACCCGGTGCCCATTGTGTGCGTCGAGGAGCCAAAAGATTGGAGAGGTTTTGTGAAGGGGTGGGCAGTGTGTGTGTGTGTGTGGTTATAAAGTTTTAAGGCGGTGTCGCCCTGCACGGGCAGTAGCACCTCCCCTTCAGTATCGCACTCCCGAAGGATTCCCCAACACGACGTGACACCGGTTTCGACGCGTACTCTTCGTACCCCTCCCCCCGGCCGCGTCTCTTCAGCGAAGAACCGGGGATAATCGGACCAGGGCTAGCTAAACCCTGGTGGTGTCACGGGTGGGGTTGGAGAGGGAGAAAAGGAAGTAATGAAGTTGCGAAAAAGTCAAACACTGACACGTGAAATCAATAAAAAGGCGGTATATATCGCCCCCTTGCTGCGACGAAGACACTAAATAGTCAGGCCGCTTCAAGAGTCTTGAGGACTTGAAGGAAGAAACAGGTTGCTGATGAGTCTCAGGAGCAGGCACCTTTTGTCCGCCCACATGACCTTCGCCCGAAGGCGAACCTCGTCCAGCTTGGCTCGATCGCCACAGAGAAGGGGATCATTCTCCGCTGTGGCGAACATCTTAAAAACCGAGGGTGCAGAGGTGGGGCAGCCCACTGGTGCGACAGCAGACCGCCCCCGGATAGCTATAACTAGTGCATAGGAAGCATACGACGGCACACGCAACAGATGCCGAAGGCACAACGGCGGGTCACTTTTAACCACCAGAGGAGTGGCACTCCCGAGGGGTGGGGAAGGGGGGGTAGTCACAACACTTTCGAAGGAAGAAAAGGGGCAAATGGGATGTTTTGTGCAAGGTAGAAAGGAAATCACAACATGGGGCAGGGGGGTTTGCTCATCAGGCCTGGGGGATTTTGAGGGTTTGTGTGTGGTTATCAAGTTTTAAGGCGGTGTCGCCCTGCACGGGCAGTAGCACCTCCCCTTCAGTATCGCACTCCCGAAGGATTCCCCAACACGACGTGACACCGGTTTCGACGCGTACTCTTCGTACCCCTCCCCCCGGCCGCGTCTCTTCAGCGAAGAACCGGGGATAATCGGACCAGGGCTAGCTAAACCCTGGTGGTGTCACGGGTGGGGTTGGAGAGGGAGAAAAGGAAGAAATGAAGTTGCGAAAAAGTCAAACACTGACACGTGAAATCAATAAAAAGGGTGGTATATATCGCCACCTTGCTGCGACGAAGACACTAAATAGTCAGGCCGCTTCAAGAGTCTTGAGGGCTTGTGTGTGTGTGTGTGTGGTTATAAAGTTTTAAGGCGGTGTCGCCCTGCACGGGCAGTAGCACCTCCCCTTCAGTATCGCACTCCCGAAGGATTCCCCAACACGACGTGACACCGGTTTCGACGCGTACTCTTCGTACCCCTCCCCCCGGCCGCGTCTCTTCAGCGAAGAACCGGGGATAATCGGACCAGGGCTAGCTAAACCCTGGTGGTGTCACGGGTGGGGTTGGAGAGGGAGAAAAAGGAAGAAATGAAGTTGCGAAAAAGTCAAACACTGACACGTGAAATCAATAAAAAGGGTGGTATATATCGCCCCCTTGCTGCGACGAAGACACTAAATAGTCAGGCCGCTTCAAGAGTCTTGAGGGCTTGAAGGAAGAAACAGGTTGCTGATGAGTCTCAGGAGCAGGCACCTTTTGTCCGCCCACATGACCTTCGCCCGAAGGCGAACCTCGTCCAGCTTGGCTCGATCGCCACAGAGAAGGGGATCATTCTCCGCTGTGGTGAACATCTTAAAAACCGAGGGTGCAGAGGTGGGGCAGCCCACTGGTGCGACAGCAGGCCGCCCCCGGATAGCTATAACTAGTGCATAGGAAGAATACGACGGCACACGCAACAGATGCCGAAGGCACAACGGCGGGTCACTTTTAACCACCAGAGGAGTGGCACTCCCGAGGGGTGGGGAAGGGGGGGTAGTCACAACACTTTCGAAGGAAGAAAAGGGGCAAATGGGATGTTTTGTGCAAGGTAGAAAGGAAGTCACAACATGAGGCAGGGGGGATTGCTCATCAGGCCTGGGGGAATAGAGGGTTTGTGTGTGGTTATGAAGTTTTAAGGCGGTGTCGCCCTGCACGGGCAGTAGCACCTCCCCTTCAGTATCGCACTCCCGAAGGATTCCCCAACACGACGTGACACCGGTTTCGACGCGTACTCTTCGTACCCCTCCCCCCGGCCGCGTCTCTTCAGCGAAGAACCGGGGATAATCGGACCAGGGCTAGCTAAACCCTGGTGGTGTCACGGGTGGGGTTGGAGAGGGAGAAAAGGAAGAAATGAAGTTGCGAAAAAGTCAAACACTGACACGTGAAATCAATAAAAAGGGTGGTATATATCGCCCCCTTGCTGCGACGAAGACACTAAATAGTCAGGCCGCTTCAAGAGTCTTGAGGGCTTGTGTGTGTGTGTGTGTGTGGTGACCACGTTTTGTGTGGGGAGATCCTGCGCGGATCATTGCCCACCCCCGCCCATTTCTACGTCACAGCGGAGGCCCCACTCGGGTTAGAGTGTGGGGCCAACTCAGTGCCACTCCGGGGAGGAGGGCGTGCAGCATAGCCGGCGTGGTGTGCTTGGCAGCAATGTGGTAGTGTTTTGCCATCGCTGTAGCAGTCACCGCATCGGTCCATGCTGTGGCGTTTGCAGAAGCCCATAGTGACCGGGAGCCCGTCCCCCTCCTTGTGGTGGTTGCGGCAGCACACCTCCTCCGGGAGGCGCCGCTTCTGGCATGCCGAGCAACGGGGCTTCCAATGCAACTTGCAGGCAAGCACCTTTGCGTTCCTCCTGGCACCAGGGGGAGCAGTTCGGGGGGCAGCGCCCCTCCGCTCCCATGGGCGCCCTACCCGGCTGTTGGCCTGCCGACCACGCGCCGCCCACTGCTGGGCCGATTGCTGCCAACCCTCAGGGTAGTGCGGCTGCGGAGCGAAGGTAGCGGCCCACGCCATTCCGCGATCATGGAACACTGTATCCGTCCGGCTGGGGGCTGGCACAGCCAGGTGCGCTTGGAGGCTGCGCATCACCGACTCAGTGGCAGGGTTCAGCTGGGCCCTCCTCGACAGGCCCGCCGCCACAGATCCACCGATCGCCGTGAGGACTGTTGAGTTGGCAGCATGGCCGCAATGCCAGGGCCCAGTGCCTACTTTCGTCACCATGCTGCAGAGCCCCTTCAGCGAGGCAGCCTTCCCCAGGATACTGCTCTGGAACACCGTGAGGTCCTGCTGGAGCTGCTGCCGTGAGGCCCCCAGCCTTTCAGCCTCGTCCATCGCGGCGTTACTGAGGGCATCAGCATCTGTGTTGGATTCCCTCTTCACATGCTCGTATGTGAGAGTGAACCTCGGTTGGAGGTCCGCAGCTAGCCGGGACGTGCTGAGGAACAGAGGACGGAGGGCGGCATCCCGGCACAATGAGTCCCCTTGGAGCTGGCGCAGCACCACCTGGGAGTCGCCCCGCACTGTGACTGGGCCCTCAGGGGCATCACCCCTCTCGAGGAGGCGCAGACCTGCACGGAGCGCCTCGTACTCAGCAATGTTGTTGCTACGCACGTTCAGCAGCGGGAGTACTTTCTCTGAAACCTTGCAACCGTCTTGGTATAGCACCGCCCCTGCCCCCGCCACGGCGAAGGGGGTGCCATTGTCGCGCGCACCACCGTCAAAGTACAGGGTGAGCCCTGGGGCTGTGTCTGCAGGGATGCGCGAGCGGGCCTCCCTCGCGCCCTTCCTATTCGGGTCCACGTGGGCGGGGGGGCGGATGCGGCGCGTCACGGTGTCTGGGAGGGTAAGGCCAGTTGATAGCTCGAAGTCCACGGCCAGCTCCATCAGGGTCACAGTATGCTCACTCCCCTGCGGTCCCCACTTTAGGCCCCTTAGCCAGTCGCAGAGGGCCACCCACATGCCTGGGGGCCGCTTGCCCCACGTCTGCTTGACTTCGGAAGGCGCCAGTGCAGGGATGGAGGCACTCTCGGGGTTAGGGGTGCTCCACTCCCAGGGGTAGACGGTAGTACGGTGATGGCGCACAGAGCGGTCGAGCAGCCCGTCCTTCTCCTGTCGCGCCGCCAGGACTGCGATGAAGTAGCGGTGGAGCTGTGCCACGGTGGTGATCCTGTCCGCAAAGGACATGGGCAGCGGCTGCTCGTTCTCCGGGACGCTGTATCTGTAAATGGGCGCCACCCCGCACTGGGCCAGGCATGCCGGCCAGGCCGTCCGGTCCCTCGCTGCTATGGGGTGCTTCTGGCGGACTGGCTCCCATGCCGCGCAGTCCCACCACAGGTGTGATACCGTCTCCGGGGTCCCAGATGTGCAGTATCGGCACACCTCCCCCAGACCTGTGCGCCCACGAGCAGGCACCGCCCCTGCAACGACGGAGCGGAGGAGGCCTCGCTGGTACCCCGTGATTGCAGCGCCCTCTCCCTCCAGGACGCAACGTGTCACCCTCCCGTCAATGCCGTGCTCTGCTCCTTGGAAGTCGTCTCTGCGTTCGGCCAGCTTCTTCGCCGTTGCGTTACGCAGGGATTGGCGGAGGTCGTGTGCAAAGATAGCCCAGGCGCTCGGTGTTGCAGCAACAGGGCCGAAGGTGACATCGCGACCAGCTTCGTCAGTGTAAGCCAGGGTGGTCGCAGCACTCCAGCGCCATTCAATCCCCTGCAGGGCGGCCCAGAAAAGCGCGAAGGGGCCTGTCCCCTCAAGCCTCTCTCTACTCCCCCAGGCTGCCTCGGACAGCACCCTGCTGTGGCTCCACTTTTTGATCTGCTTGGCCCATGTGGTGATCTGCCGGTAGGGGGGGGCGACAGCGGGGTCCACCCGGTGCGCCTGATGGAGGACACACAGCACAATCTCCTGTGCTCTGCGAGGTGGGCCAGACCAGAGCGCGGCGACGAAGAGGCCCCTCCATCGCCTGATGTCCTTGCTGTCCCAACGAGTTACGAGGGCATCGTAATATAGTCGAGCCCCTGCCGTCATCGCCGCCGCCTGCCCTTTCCATTGCACCGGCAGGGGCAGCGCTGAGGTTCTGCGGAGGTTCTGCTGCGCACCTTCCTTCCGGCGGGCGATGCGCTCGGACTGGGGCGCTGTGCGCCCTTCCCTGATCAGGCGCGCGTGTAGCATGGCCCCGAGACAGTCGAAGCTGTTGCGCTGCCGGAGGGGAGTGGCCTCGCCATCCCTTGCCCGGTACATAATCCGGAGCGGCCCGGGGGATGTCGAGAAAACGTGAGACTTGATTTCTGCACAAATAGCCATCCCGGTGTCGTGGGAGAAACCCGCAGAGTCGTCTACAACGTCTTGCAGGATCTCCGGGCTGGGGGCTGTGGCGTATACGTCGTCAACGAAAGACAGCGCCCTTGTGTCCTGCCGGTGCTCGACCATCCTCATCCACACACCCACCAGCACGTTAATCAGCACGACACTGATGGGGCAACCCTGCATGATGCCGTTAGTTGGCAGGAAGCCTTCCCCGATGGTGCCGCTCGCCCGGAAGTGCCGCTGCATCGTCCTGTACGCTGCTCGCAGGGTGCGCAGGACACGGGCGTCGAAACCGAGCTCCGCAGCCAGGCGGAAGGTGAGGTCGATTGGCACCGTGTCGAAGCACTTCTTGAAGTCGAGGGCGACTCCGTGCAGCGGTCGCCCTGTGAGGTGGGCTTCTTCAATACGTGCCGCCAGGTGCCAGATGAGGTCCTCCGCACCGTGGCCAGGCCGGCAGCCGTGCAGGTCTTCGGGCGCGATGATCTCCAACCACTTCAGTGCCGGTTTCACCCGGATAGCTGCCCACACTCTGTACAGCACGGGGGTGCTACTGATGGGGCGCTGCGACAGTGGCTCTCCTGAGCTGCCAGGCTTGGGGATGAGGCAGATCATGGCGTGCATCAGCTGCTCCGGCCACTCGCCCGACCGTTCAACTTCGTTGAACACCTCCGCGAAGAGCCTGAGGAGTTCGTGCGGGAGTTGTCTCAGTTCGTGGACCCGCCAACCGTGCAGGCCCGGCGAGGTGGACGTGGACATCTTGGCCAAGGCCTTCCCAACGTCTTCTGCCGTGATGGTCTTGCACTCCATGTCAGCCACCTCGGGGAGAAAGCGGAGGTACTTTTGGCGGAAGGTGTCCCACCGGGGCTCTGGCGTCGTTGCGTACTTACGGAAGTACCCTCCCCACGCCGTGTCGCTCCTCAGCAGCTCGTCCGCCTCCTTGGGGCAGGCCGTGAAAGAGCCGTCTTCGCGCCGCATGAAGGTGGCTGGAGCGCAGAAGCGATCTGCGAGGTACGCGAACACCTGCCCTGCCTCGTATGTCCAAGCTTTCTGCATCCTCGCCTTCCACGTGCGGATCCTCGCGTCGCGGAGCCTGTCGAACATGCCCCTCTGCGACCCCTCCAAGGCAATGAGGGCCTGCTCCAGGATCTCCAGGTCCGGCAACTGCGAGGTTGTGTTCGTCAGCGCTGCTTGCAGCCCCTGGGGGAGGCCCCCCTCCCTCAGGCGTTTCTTTGCGGCGTTCCAGGCGTGCTTCTCCCCATTCGTGAGGCCGTACGGTGCATCGGCTTGCAGTCGCTTGAGACCCTCTTGGACGAGGCATCGGAGGTTCCCCAACAGTCCGTCCTTCGCCCGGGTGTTCGTGTCACCGGCCCCCCGTGCAGAGGCGGGGTGGTGCTTGGTGGCCGCCCGCGACCACTGCATGTGGTAGCCCTCCGCTCTGCCTGTGTAGGCCGCTTCCTGCCTCTCCAGGTGGCCTACATGGACACGCTTTAGGAAACGCTCGCCGCAGGTGGAGGCTCGGTGGAGGAGCTGCGCGGCCGTTGCTCCGTGGCGCAGTTCCCCCTCTGCAAGCACGTCCTGCATTATCCCTCTCGCCGCAGCGTCTCCCAGCTTGGGCTTACCCGCAGGGAAAGGGGTGGGAAGAATGCAGATCTTTTTGGGGCGGCGGAAGGCAGTGAGGTCTAGGTCTACAAAAAGCGGGCAGTGCGTGGGTATGTCGTAGTCCCCCCGCTTCGCCACCTCAACGCGACGCAGGGCCGGCGCTGCGCAGGAGTTCATCAGGCAGATGTCCAGCCGAGTGCCGTTCTCCGACGCCCAGCACGTGTTCTGCACGCTCTGTTGTGCGAGCTCCGCATGCGTCGTCGCCACGTCGACCCAGCCGCCCACCCGGCACGCCTGGGACAGCGTGGCGCTGGTTTCCGGGTTGGTGTTGAGGTCCCCCATCAGTAGCACGGGCACCTGCCCCAACCCAGCTGCGAGGTCGAGCGTCTCTTGCAGGAGGGCTTCCCGCTGCTCACCCACTTCGGTCCCCGAGTGGCCGTACACGCTCAGGATATGAAGCGCCGTTTTCCCGTCTCCAATCGCTAGCACTACGTGCACCATGCGGGTACTGTCGTACAACTTCTGCTCCTGCGCGGTCTTCGGCTGCACCACTTGCGCGACAAGGCCCTCCTTCGCCATGACAGCCACACCTCCGGGCCTTGTTTGTTCGCGGCCGTTCGCGCCTGCGACCCTGGGCATGCCCTTGCCCCAGTGCATAGCCCAGCCGTGGGCTGCGAAGTAGCCGTTGTGCGTGCCCTTGCTCGGGTCCGGGACTCGGGTTTCCTGCAGGGCCACAACATCCGCCTTCAGGCCCGCCACGTCGCCTAGGTGCGTCTGCAGTGACGTTACGTTCGCTGTCGCCAGCCTGATCACTCCCGGTGTTGTTAGTTGATATGCAGGATGCCGCAATCGCCGCGGGGGCGGTGACGCTGTGGACCCCTGGACGGGCGTAGGCACTCGCGTCCCGTCCGCTGTGGCCGGGGTGGGCATAGGAAGGGCTGCAGGGATGTCCCACTGGTTCGTCGGCGTCACAGCTAGCTCCCGGGCCAGGCTAAGGGGGAAACGGAGCACATCGTAGTGGAAGGGCCTCCACGTAAGGCCCAGCACCTTGGCTCCCTCCCCACACCGGGTCATGCATTGCTTGCTGTTGGAGGCGAGCAGCCACACCTGGGCATCCAGAACTTCTGCCGCAACCCGGAGGGTAGCCGCGTCTCCGTATGTCCCCGGGCGCGTCTGCTTCTCGACGTAGTCGTCGTAGGATGTAGGGGCCTGCGGGTCATAGTGGTCGGGCACGTACGAGGCCCTGCGCTCTGCGTTTTGCCGCATGGACGACGCCACCGCTTGTGTGTGTGTGTGTGATGCTGGTGGGGGCGGGGGGGGGGGGGGGGGCAGATGTGTCCCCCCCCCCCTCACGAACTGACCACCTACTGCCTTTGCATTCACTCTCGACAATCAATCCCCCCCCCCCTCTCTCTCTCTCTCTCTCTCCAGGCATGTCGCTAAGCGTCGACCGTCGACCCAGTGATTTTGGGTTCCCCCCCCATAAAAAAGCGTCGACCCAGCGTCGACCCAGTGGACTGGGTTGACGCTTGGTCGAGGCTTGGAGCGTCGACCCAGTGGAACTGGGTTGCCATTCAAGCCTGGACCAAGCGTCAACCCATTTATTACACTGGGTCGACGCTCACCAAGCGTCGACCAAGCGTCAACCCACTTTCACTGGGTCGACGTCGAAGAGAGTATGGGTTTGCAGGAACAGATGCTCACTACCGTGGCCTCCGGCGGCTGGGGGGCTCTGCCCCCCAGACCCCCCATCTCGCGTGCCCGTCTCGTAACCAAGTCCTTGCGCTTTGACGGCCGTGACATATCAGGGGGCAGCGTCGAAATCATGGTCCCGAAAGCCATTTTTTGGTTTCCTCCGGCACCCGACGGCGCGAGCGGGAGAGGAACCACGGAAGGAACCCAGCGCCTCACACCGTGCCCACCTAGTGGTCCACCGGTGGGAAAATTTGGCAACAACACGAGCGCGCGCGAAGCGCGCGTGAGAAAAATTGACCCCTAGTGTTTTCCCCCCTGATCCCCCCCCCCCAAAACAGGAGCGTCAACCCACCAAATCTCCAAAATTGAAAAGTTAGCGACAGGCCTGCTCTCTCTCTCGAGCCCCTCACGAAAGTTATGCGTCAAAACCAAAACAAACAATCCACTTACCGGATGTTAGCTGTTTGTGTGCGTATGCGTGTTGGTCTGTGCGTGTCCACGTCTCCCTCTCTCTCTCTCTCGTATTCTCCAAAGCACATGCTACACAAACCCGCCCCCCCGGGACTTTGGGGAGCCCCCTTTTTTTTCAAATAAAGCAAACAGATCATCTCACCGAACACATACATACCCCCCAAAGTAATCAAGCCCCCAAAAAAGAGAAACAGAATTCAACGCACCATCCTGTCCCTCCCGCAGAGTTGTTTTTATCCCCCCATCCACCCATCCACCCAAACCCTCCCCTCCCTCCTCTCCCCTGATTGATCATATCACCACATCTCGGACACTTCCCTGCATAAAGAGTGGAAAGGGGGGGGGGTGGGGAGAGAGAGAGAGAGAGAGAGAGAGAGAGTGGGGTGGGGGGGGGGGGGGGTCACTCTGTATACCTTACCTTTTTCTCTCTATTTTCTCTGCATTCCGGACCCCTTCCCCCTCTCTCTCGCACTCTCCCCGAACGCAACCTCCAGCAACGATATCGTCTTTGGATGCTGCCTGTCATCAACTATCCCTCCAGCCCCCCCGATCTACACACACCCGTGAAAGTTTCTTTTTGTTTGGTACAGGTTGCACCACCCTTTAAAATGTAAGCCACTGCACCCTGTCGTCAACACACCAGACACTCTCCCTCAGCAAACAGTCGATGCAGCGTGTGTCGGTATTCTTCCTTATGGAGTGAAAAGGGAAGAAGAGGTACCTCATAATATCAACTCGCCAGGAGGTGCGTGTGTGTACTGTGTGGAGCAGGGGAACTCGGTGTATTGTTCTCTGCGGTGATAGCAGGATTCACCGCACCGTGTGTGTGTGGCAGTGGGGCGGGTGGAGATTGAGTTAGCCCGTGCACCCCTGCACTAAACAGAAGATATTACCGGTGTGTGTGTGTACAGGGAGGCAGCACTAGAGCTCGCTCGGTGCGTCCTACACTAAACTAAGAAGGTTACCGTGTGTGTGTGTGGTGTGTGCATGCCGCATCAGATGGACTTGATTTTTCAAACCCGATGCGATGTGAGTTGTGGCAGAGCGATCGGATAAACGGCAGCCAGAAAAAGAGAAAAAACGACAGGGTTCTCGGGGCGCCCCGCACCCGGTGGGAAGATCCGCAGTCTAAACCTCCATCCACCTGACCCACATTGTTTTTAGCCGACGGGCGGCGGTCCCCACCGCATGCTTTTGAAAAGCTGTCTCTTCTCTCTCTCTCTCTCTCTCCCACCCCTTCTTGCCTGGTTTTTTGTGCATTTTTCAGAAGAGAATTTTAACCCCCTCCCCAACAACAGGAGCGATGCAGAGAAGACTTCCTTCACACCCTACCCCCCCCCCCCCCTGGTCATGCAGTGCGGGAAAAACACTGGATTTCAGACACAACCTGCATAACGAGTGAAGGGTGATCATTCTTGTGCTCCCTTCAAGTTCGATTTCACTACCCCCCCCCCCTCCCCCGGTCATGCAGTGCGTGCTATCCGCTGTTGAGGCGATTGGTAATTTGACAAAGGGGCTCGGGCAAGCCGTTTCAGCTTCGTTCAGAGACGCCTTCCAGTTGAGTGTTGTTTTGACAGTTTTCGGAAGACCCCCTGGCTAGGAAACGTGTTCAGAATTCACCAAAAAAAATGGATGATTTCACACTTCTTCTGCGCCCGACACGCGTGGGAGGTGTGATACGTTCGAAGCTGGGATTGACGTCTGTTGAGCCTATTTCTCTACCTGTGATTACTCCCCCCGGATCGGCGATATAAGCAGCCCTTCATTTTTTTCAAAGCCTTTTTATCCGGGTTTGGCACCAACAAAACAACGCCTTATCTTTTTCAAAAGCACGCATCAACCTGTCGTTGTGCTGACTGGTTGTGGAATACCACGTCAACACCGACCGGAGCATGCATCCTATTTCCCACGCCCTTCACGCCCCACGTGCTCTTTGGAGGCAATCTCGGGTCATATTGCATTTGTTTAGTGAGGAGGGGTGGGTGGGTGGGGGGGGGGTGGCCGGATGAATTTTTACGTTGCGTAAACCCTGTATGTTGACACACCATCATACGCCAGCTAGCGACTCCCTGATCCTCGTTGTTGTGATCAGAGGTGGTGGGTGGGTTTTGTTACGCGTGGCCTTCGCAGAAAAGTGCCACCCGGTTCTGCCAACCGTGCTCTCTCCTCATCGCATCCCCTTCGACAGGCGAGAGAGTATCGTAAGGTGTGTGCGGAAGCGTCACCGCATCAAACGAAGTGCAGTGAAACGGGAGTGACGCTTCTTTTTGCTTTATTTTTTCACACACAACAAGAAGCTTGTCACAGTGAAAAAGATAGTTGGCAGCGCTTTGGGTGACAAACACAATCTACCTTGCCTTGTTGCTACGACTGTGCGCACATTCACACCAACCTTCATGAGGCAAACCACGTGAGGTTTGTTCACCCGGGTTTGGCGCACAAACAACGCCTTATATTTTTTGCAGGGTGCCAAAATATCCCCTTGACAAACGAAGGGGATACGTGCGCCGGGGGATTTTGTTTTCCCTTCAGCCATAATACGCCCGATTCAAACCCGGTTCGATTAGCTGCACACTTCTCCTTCATTCTACGGGGTTGTACCCCACGTGGGGTTTTTTGGGGGGGGGTATTTTTCCTGTTCCTCCGTACCGCCCCGCCCTCCCGCCCCCCTCCCTGTCTCTGGCTTTTGGAGCGCTCTTTTTTTAGAAAAAAACAAACAGAATTCCTTACCGAACCACCCCCCCCCCTTTCCCCTTCCCTTTCGCTTCCCCTTTCGCCCCAATCATTATCTCTCCTGAAGATCCGTTGTAATGTGGCACATGCTGGCGAGCAGTTCAGATGTCCACCCCCCCCCCCCCACTGATTTGCCTTCTGCATGCCTCCAATTGTCTTTTGGCCGGTGAGTCCACCAACAAGGTGTATCTGCTGTGAGTGGAACACGTTCTGACCCCCCACCCCCACCCCCCGATTCCTGACAGTCTCGCACCGTCAGGTTGTTGTTCATCGGCACTAAAAAATGAATCAAGAACCGGTTTTGTTTGGAGGGGGGGGGGTTGAACAATGCGTCGAAGAACACCAAGAGAAGAACACCCGATCCCAACATTCAGCTCCCACTTCGTGGGGGGGGGGGGGGCTGCAGTGATGTTATAAATCAGGGTTTCCTGAGCCCGGTTCAAAAAAATCCAAAAAAAATCCATAAGGGGGGTGTCGACTTTTCCCGGTATTTCCCGGCTTTTCCCGGAAATTCCCGGTTCCCTGGTTTTTTTCCCTTGGCGAAAATCCGTGAAAAAATCCCCTCCGGAGGCCGGAGGGGCCGGGAATCCAAAACCGGGAATGAAACTGAATCGACACCCCAGATTCCCGGTTTTTCCCGGTTTTCCCGGTTCCCGGTTTTTCGGGCCTGTGTTGTGGTAAGGCCGGGGTTTGTAGGGGGAGATGCTCGCATTTTTTTTTCGGGGCCAAAATGGGTAGTTTTTGGACATCAGAGGGCACTGCGACCACGCACAGGCCTCGGAAACGCGATTCTCGGGCCTCAAATGAGAGACAGGTCCACACGAAAAAACGAATAGTGATGAACCCACAGAGGTTGCCCCATGCCTTGGAACCTATCTGCGAGGTTGCCCCATGCCTGGGAACCTATGTTAGAGGTTGCCCCATGCCTTGGAACCTATCTGCGAGGTTGCCCCATGCCTTGGAACCTATGTGAGAGGTTGCCCCATGCCTTGGAACCTATCTGCGAGGTTGCCCCATGCCTTGGAACCTATCTGCGAGGTTGCCCCATGCCTGGGAACCTATGTGAGAGGTTGCCCCATGCCTTGGAACCTATGGTAGAGGTTGCCCCATGCCTTGGAACCTATCTGCGAGGTTGCCCCATGCCTGGGAACCTATGTTAGAGGTTGCCCCATGCCTTGGAACCTATCTGCGAGGTTGCCCCATGCCTTGGAACCTATGTGAGAGGTTGCCCCATGCCTTGGAACCTATCTGCGAGGTTGCCCCATGCCTTGGAACCTATGTGAGAGGTTGCCCCATGCCTTGGAACCTATCTGCGAGGTTGCCCCATGCCTGGGAACCTATGTGAGAGGTTGCCCCATGCCTTGGAACCTATCTGCGAGGTTGCCCCATGCCTGGGAACCTATGTGAGAGGTTGCCCCATGCCTTGGAACCTATCTGCGAGGTTGCCCCATGCCTGGGAACCTATGTTAGAGGTTGCCCCATGCCTTGGAACCTATCTGCGAGGTTGCCCCATGCCTTGGAACCTATGTGAGAGGTTGCCCCATGCCTTGGAACCTATCTGCGAGGTTGCCCCATGCCTTGGAACCTATCTGCGAGGTTGCCCCATGCCTGGGAACCTATGTGAGAGGTTGCCCCATGCCTTGGAACCTACGTTAGAGGTTGCCCCATGCCTTGGAACCTATCTGCGAGGTTGCCCCATGCCTGGGAACCTATGTTAGACGTTGCCCCATGCCTTGGAACCTATCTGCGAGGTTGCCCCATGCCTGGGAACCTATGTGAGAGGTTGCCCCATGCCTTGGAACCTATGTTAGAGGTTGCCCCATGCCTTGGAACCTATCTGCGAGGTTGCCCCATGCCTGGGAACCTATGCTAGAGGTTGCCCCATGCCTTGGAACCTATCTGCGAGGTTGCCCCATGCCTGGGAACCTATGTTAGACGTTGCCCCATGCCTTGGAACCTATCTGCGAGGTTGCCCCATGCCTTGGAACCTATGTGAGAGGTTGCCCCATGCCTTGGAACCTATCTGCGAGGTTGCCCCATGCCTGGGAACCTATGTTAGAGGTTGCCCCATGCCTTGGAACCTATCTGCGAGGTTGCCCCATGCCTTGGAACCTATGTGAGAGGTTGCCCCATGCCTTGGAACCTATCTGCGAGGTTGCCCCATGCCTTGGAACCTATCTGCGAGGTTGCCCCATGCCTTGGAACCTATCTGCGAGGTTGCCCCATGCCAACGAGCAGAGCCACGACCATCCCGTGGACTCCAGACTTCGACGGCACGCCGTACGCCGCTTCTAACGCGTCGGCCGACTTCTGCCCCAGCTTCAGCTTCGACGACGACCGGCAGTCACCACCTCCACCGCCCGTGGCCCGCAGCCTCTTGTCACCTGGGGGCGACCAGCGGGCGGCATTCAAACGGCAAGGGGTGCTGTTTCTACGCACGTTGGTGCAAGAGTTGGATCCGGCGGCAGACCCCCACGGAGATCTTGTGCCACCAAGCGCCGCGGCGGTCGCTCCCCCACAGCACAGGCGGGAGGAAGTACCCCTGTCGCAGGGTGAAGACCTGCAAATGGCAAGCCCCCCACCACCACCACCAAGCGCCCCGGCGGTAGCTCCCCAACAGCGCAGCAGGGATGCAGCACCCCTGCCGCAGATGCCAAGCCCCCCCAAGAAGAAGCGGAAGGAGCCGACGCCTCCCTCGCCTGTGGGGGAGGATGCCGTGCACCGGGACACGCCGTCCTACGAGAACCTGAGCGCAAAGAAGCTTTCAGTCCCCAGCCAGGCCACCCTCGACTCCATTGCGGAAAAGGCGGAGGTTAGACGCCGGTTCGAGGAGGAGTACAACACCTTGTTCACCCGGCTAATGGATGCCATCCCCCAGATGAACGGAGACGGCCTCCTGGAGTCTGTCCACCCGCGGGTGGATGCCACCATCAACGGGCATGCCCGTAAGAAGTTTCTGGAGGACTACCGCGAGGCGACGGTCCAGTTCCTGAGGGGCACGGGGTTTTCAGCAGACCTGCAGCACATCCTGACCGCACTTCGCCAGGGGACAATGCCGAGGGGGTGCACCCAGGCTTTGTCTGTGGGGGCGGGCAAGGCGATTACACGCCTGCGGTACCGGGTAATGCGGCGTCGTGTCGCTTTGGCCCGGAAACAGCGCTACGCAGCAGCGGCGGCGGCGCGCGAGGAGGAGGTGGGAACTGCCCCTGACCCCGACCGGGATGTGGTTGTGGGCGCTGGGTGTGGGACGTCGCAGACGATGGAAGAGGCGTTTGTGGCGAAGAAGGAGGCGAAGGAGTTCGGGAAGGACGCACGCCAAGCGGCTGGCCTGAACCGCCGCGGCCGCCCCGCCAAGCAGGCCGTGGTTGAGGCGGAGGAGAAGGCGGTGGAGGCGCGCAAGGAGGGGGCGAAAACCTCCAGTTACGCCGAGGCGTGGCAGGACCACGACGCCGGACGCGTCCACCGCTACCTCGACGAGGCTGCCGAGATGCGCCTGAAGATGGCGGATCTGCGGAAGACGAAGGAGGAGAAGGATGCGGACCACCCGCTCCTCGGGCACAAGACGGAGGATGTGGATGTGAGAGCCTGGCTTCCCTTCTTTGGATACCCTGATGCCAGGACGGACTTCTCCTTCGCTGCCACTGGGTTCCACCCCTGGCAGCTCACCAAGCTCTACGACCTCTACGGCGGGGAAAAGGCATGCCCCCGTCGCTGCCTCCTCATCTCCCTGGTGTACCTCCGCCACATGCCCCTTTTGAAGAAGGAGGCTTACAAACAGCACCTCCCTGGTGTGTCCCTCGAGCGCGAGACTCTCTCGGCGGAGTACAACAAGGGGGTGATGCATCTGCTCTCCAGCATGGATGAGATCGGGACAGATGTGGAGGGTCGTCAGTGGTTCACGAAGCCCTGGGCTCACCGCTCAGTGAACCACTTCCCCTTCGAGCCCCTCGCGTCGCTTGCGGTGGACGTGTTCCCCGTGTACGTCTGTGCAAACAAGGCAGACTACAGCGGGTACTACTCCCGCCACGCGAAGAAGGTGCAGCTGTGCGTGACCGCCCTCGGGTTCATTGCGGGGTTGTCGGCGCTGAACCCCGGGCCCCGACCCGATGGGGATATCTGGGGATCCGCCAGGCAGGCCCCGAAGGCCGACAGCTACAAGCGGGTCCCCCTCCGGCCGAACGACATCGTCCTCGGTGATGGGGCATATGCTGACGCAGCATGTGTGGTGATCCCGAACCGCCGCGTCGCGAAGTCCAACGACGAGAACAGGGCGTCGGACTTCGACTTCTTCACCCGCCTGCGTACTCCTGCGTGCGTGGAGTTTAACCGCGCACACGCTGCTGCCCGTTCGCGTGTGGAGAGGGCCATCGCACGGCTGAAGCAGTCGTTCAAGGTCTTCCGGGAGATCTGGAACCTGCAGAATGTCACGGGCGGCCTCGAATGGCTGAACTCGTGCTTCCAGGTGTGTGCCCACCTCCACAACTTCAGGCTTCGCTGGAGTATCCCGGAGATGCCCCTGTGCGGGTACACGCTCAAGGCGAGCACGCTCACCCGCCAGCAGACCACGGCGAAGTACCCGTGGAGCGAGGCTGATGCTCTGGCCTCGCAGGCTGCGGCCGACGCCCTGCTGGAGTTGTGGGCTAAGAAGAAGAAGAAGGCCACGTGGCAGACCCTCGTAGCCAGGGAGGCATGGGGCGCCCTCACTGACGCCGAGCTGTCGGTGGAACCTGGGACCTGGAAGTCCTCCGCGAGCAGGGAGGTGTGGAGTCCCTCCGCCGATAAGGATCGGCTCTTCATGGACGGTGCGGAAGAGGATGACGTGGACGCGGGCAGTCTGCGGTCCTCGGAGTGTGGCGATCTGGAGAGCGGCGACTCGTCGGACACGGAAGATTCGTCTGACTTCTCCCCTTCTTCCTCTTCTTCCCCGCATACCTCTTCAACAACAACGACTACTACTACTACTTCCTCTTCTGCCTCTTCGTCTGCATCTTCTTCATCTTCTGACGACGAGAGACCACGGAAAAAGAAGCGCACCTCCGAAGCCCCGCCCCCTGCGAAGGAGAAGAAGACCTCTGCGCAGCCGCAGAAGCAGGCGCCCCCTACGAAGGAGAAGAAGACCCCTGCGCAGCCGCAGAAGCAGGCGCCCCCTACGAAGGAGAAGAAGACCCCTGCGCAGCCGCAGAAGAAGCGGCCTTCAGAGAGCTCGCCTGCTAGCGGGACGGCCCCCCCAAACAAGAAACCCAGGGGGGGGTCTGCTACCCCCAAGCAAAAGGCCGCTCCGAAGAAGGGTGGGGCGAAGAAGCCCGGCGGGAAGGCTGCGAAGAAGGGCAGGTAATTGCCAGGCAGGGTCGAAGAGATGACGCCCTGCCTCGTTTTGTTATGATCTATGGTTTGCTTCGTTTCGTTATCTGTGATTTTGGGCTTGCAGAACTCAGTGCAGTTGACAGCTCTGATGAGCTGTGGCTACACTATTCCAGCAGGTATTTGTTTCGCATTCGTTTCGTCTGTCGAAGATCCATCGGCAGAAACTTTTCCGGGCCCGGGCTTTCCTTTTCGACCCCCCCCCCCCGCCATATCAGGCGAGTGTCAGACATCCTTCCCAGTAAGTGGAAGATCCCGCGCTCTTCAACGCGCGGCCGAGGTATCATCCTTCCGAGATTCTTTCGGTGGAGCCTCCGACCTTCAGTGTCCTTCCCACGTGCCTTTCCCTTTTTTAACCAAAGAAAGGAGCAGATCACGTCCATGTGGTGTGACTTACTTAGCGACTTGGATATCGTATCAGTTCTCGTGCGGTCGTCTCTCGTGGACTGTTTGTTGTTCCGTCAGCGGCATTCTGCCGGTGTGCCGTACCGTGTCGCAGATCAGACCGGACTGACAGGAGGCCCCCGCCCCCCCCCCCCTACTCCCACTGGCCGTTGCGGATGCTTGCTGCAGCAAGCTTGGGGTTTGTCCAGCGGATGCTTTTTCATCACATGTCATTCACATATCATCGGGTTCTTCGGGTGTCCCATTCAAAAAAACACCCGAAAAATATCACAACTTTGCTAAACTGGACCCAACTCCCCATACTCTTTTTTTCGCCTTTTTTCATCGAAATTCAGCGTTTTTTCCCCGATTTTTTTAAATTTTTTTGACAAAATTGGATATAATCGACACCCCCCTAAAAATCAATAAAAATCCATAAAATTCCATAAAAATCCATAAAAGTCAATCCCCCGTGTATGTGTGGGGGTGAGCGAGCTGCCCACCCACTATCCCACCCCTGCCTCCTGCACACAACACGATAATATAGACTCTGTCCGTCGGTGGACCCATAAGAGGGACCTGGGGCGGGATTTTCGGGATTTTCGGAAAAACCCCAAAGGGCTAACAGCGAAAATCTGTAGTTCGGCGAAAGCCCGCATATTTCTGACATCTCCTGGGAAAGGAAAACCAGGGCACTACCCCCTATGAGGCAAGCTCAGGAAGTGCCCTCGCAAGTCAGATTCTTGCCACTGTACAAAACAGGGGGTACCCATACAAACACAGGAGGGATGATTGAGGGATGATCCCTCTCCCTTGCTCCGTGTCGGTGTCTCCGCGTGCGACCAGCAAGCCTTGCGCCCAGGCATCTCAGAGTGGGGGTGTTTGTTAACATGTTTGGGTGGATGAGTGTTCTCAGCCAAGCAAAAACCCCAAAGGGGGTCAAAAAAGTCAAAAAAATCACTGAAAACACACCCAAAAAAATCAAAAAAATCCAAAAAAAAATCAAACCCAAAAAAATCCAAAAAAATCAAGGCACACATCACTGGGGGGCTGTTTGCTCTAACACAACGCACCCGCCATTCCCCCCTCCCCTGTTCACACCCATCTTTGCTTTGATTGATGCCTTCACATCTTTCTTTGACACCGCGCCAACCCCGCCCTTCGCACTTCTCACTTCTCAACCAAAGGTCTTTCGGTGCTAGATTTCGCGGCTCTTTTTTCTGCCCGTGTGATTTCTGCTGCTGTGCCTCCACTCCCCCCCCCCCCCCGCAACCCCCCAAAAAGGGAAAACATCGGAAGTAACTGTTTCCGCTCTCATCTTGTCCTCAAACCATGTCCACAAGAATGCAACCGTGCGGCCAGAAGAACCACCGGAGCTGGTTGCTCCCTCACATCGGGGGGGGGGAGGGGCACGGTGTATAGTCTCGTCTTGAAAACCATCCTAATTCGCAGAATCGCAGGATCCCCACGTTGACACATCGAAAGCAAACAAAAGAAAGAGGGGGTCTTTGCTGGTCGACAAACTTCGACAAACTTCTTCAGTTTTCAGCCAATTCAACAGGAAATGCACCAAAATGCACTGACGACCACCCCGTAGCGAAGACCCCCAGAGAATCAGATTTAAACAAAATACCCCCCCTCCTCCCCCCCCCTTCCCCCGCCACAGTCTGTACGTCGATGCCAAACAAAATATGGAACCTGGGAGAGGATGGGGTTGGGGTCTATTGGGGCTAGGGGGTGGGAGCGTTGCCGAGTTTAAAAATATGGCTGGGAGGGGGGGGGCGGGTGGGTGGAGAGCGGGGTTGAGGAGGGGCATGTGATGTATTTTTTTTGTTCGCCGCTGCGGGAATTGTTGACGGAAATATGCGAAAATCGCCCCCGCTTCCGCACGTGAGAGGAAGGGCCTCCCCACGAGTTCCTCCTCCACGGCCCGCCCAGCTTTCCACGCCGGCATGCCAGAGAAGCGTGCGACACAAGCCAGCTGCAAATCGTCTCGCGGCTCAGTCGAGCCCGGACCCAGCAGGCTACCACCCGGAAACCGTGGTGCCGTGATTGATTCAAGAGTCTTGACAAGAGTCGTTTACTGGTAACACGATCTACCTTGATCCCAGAGGTTGACTGGGATGCGGTGGAAGGCTGGGGTGCCCTCTCTGAGGTGCTGAGGTGAGGGGGCTCTTGCCCCAGCCTCGCACGGCAACCCGGATGGGGATGGCGCATGTTTGTGCTCAGATTTGAATTCGTTTTTTCAGCGAAAAAAATGACAAAAAATATCTCCAACAAAAAAAAAAGCCTCTCGCCGGGGAGGGGGGTGGGGGGTGGGGGTGGATGTTGCAGTGACGCGGTCAACAAATCGTCCAAATCGTTCAGTTAAAAAACATGCGACTTCAGAAAAAATAGCACCGCCCTGGCATGGGGAGGAGGACGAGGGGCAGGGGGAAGGGGTTGTTGGCGTGCCCCCTTCCCCCCCCCCCCTCCTCCCTTCCCCTTTCATTTCATTTTATTTCCATTCCTTTCCTCTCCCCCCCCCCCCCCCGACTCCACGCTACACTCACACGTTAATAGGGGATGTTTTTGTTGTCTTGTGCAGGAGGTTCTCTGTCCGTCAACCCCTTCCCCGTCTCCCGAGAATCAAGAGGGGTGGTGGGGGTTGCGTTTATTTCGCTCACACCACATACACCACGCTCATGAGTGCAGCTGCAGTAGGTTTTGGGGTCTCCTTCCCGTACTACACAGGAACAGGATCAGGTGTGATATCCGCAGCGATGCTATAAAAAAAGGCACGAAAAAAATAGTACGCGTGCGTGATATATGGTTGCACCTTCCCTGTTGACAACCACCGGATGACAAATGAATTCCGGATGAATTCCGTTCAACAAAAGGATAGTCTCAAAACTGCATGGATACCCCAGAGCCGATCTGGCTGGCACAGCCCCGTGTTCGTTTGTAGGCTTCACAGGCTTTGAGGCGAATACGGGGCCGGGGGGGATGGATGCTCGTGCGGCATGGGCCACTGATATGCCAGTTTCTCGCTTCTTTTGCCAAGGAGGATTCTTCATATTCCTGGATTTCCCGAATTTCCTGGATTTCCCCCGGCCCCTTAGGCGGTTTCAGGGCGGACAGGGCGGACAGGCCCGGACCCGGAAATCCGGGTGTCCGGATGTCCGGGTCCAATTTTGACCCCCCCCCCCCCCCCGGACATTTCCCGAATTTCCCGCCCGGACATGTCCGGGCGGACATCCGGACATCCAGAAATGTCCGCCCCGGACAGGGCGGACATGTCCGGGCGGACATTTTCTGGTGTCCGGATGTCCGGGCGGACATGTCCGGACCCGGAAATTCGGGAAATCCAATTTTGACCCCCCCCCCCCCCCCCCCCCCCCCGGACATGTCCGGCCAGGACCTCAATAGTTTGATTTTTGGTCCAGAAAATAGTTTGAAAATTTTTGAAATCTGGGTGCAGGCCTGGGCGGGGAACGAGCCCTTTTTCCAGGTTTTTTGGGTCGGGGAACCAGGTTTTTTCTAAGAATTTTTACAAGGGAATTTTTGCTCGCCCCCCCACAGTTTCCAGGCGCGTGCCCGTCAGGCGGGACTTTTTCTCTGATTTCTCTCCGCGTCATCATTGACAGCTCTCGAGTGATGCCCAGAGATGCTTGCGGCAGAGAGTGCCCCTCATGCGCGTTACAGCTGAAAATGAATGAGGATCATCTGGCACTCGTTCTCATCGGGGGTTGTGCTCTGCAGGGACTCAATACACCTTGGCACTCTCGCAGGGCTGGACATGCCAGCAGCTGGAGGACAGTTACAAAGCTGCCCCCGACGCCACCCACCTGCTGGCCCCTTCAGGTCTGAAAGCCCAAAAGCTCCAGGGGATTTTGCAGTGGTGCGCACCATATTCAGCGCAGGGTGATCTCTCCGATTTTCCAAAACTGCTGGTTTACGGGTTTGGGGAACGGTCGTCGGCAGACCGTTGAAATGCCCGTGTTAGCAAGGCACACTCACGTTTCAGGTAGCGTGTCGCGTGTCACGCATGTCGCGAACGCGGCAAGTGTACCTCCCAGGTGGGGAAACCCGACCTCCTGTCCGATGTCAGTCAGGCTTCGAAGAAGCGCTTCATGGATGCGGCGCTGACCCGGGGAAGTGAGATAGATGGACGGGCACACGCTACATGGGGGGTCTGGGGGGCGTGAGCCCCCCAGCCGCCGGAGGCCACGGTAGCGAACATCTGTTCGTGTGGGCGTACAGATTCTGTGCGAGTTGGCTGCGTCCTCAGAGGCGACTGGAGTGGTTGGACCCCGACTTGATGGGATTCGAAGGACTTGAGTACGAGATATACGCCACAGGGGGGTCTGGGGGGCGGAGCCCCCCAGCCGCCGGAGGCCACGGTAGTGAACGTCTGGCTCTCCAGTTGGCCAGCAAGGCGAACGGTACGTGGGACAGACTTCCCTTCCATCCTTGTGCGCGCCCTGTCGACTGGGGAAAACTTAGAAAAAGTTTTTTCCTCTGCGAAACAACCTGAGAAAAAAATTCCCCTAACAAAATTCTTAGAAAAAAACTTTTTTTCCCCTTACAAAAATTCTTAGAAAAAAAGTTCAGAATCCTGAAAGTGGGGAACAAGCCCCCCAGTTAGGAACAGCCCTGTCTGGGTGCCCAAAAAAAAATTTCCTAAGACCGGCGATTTGTAGGGGGACCCTTTCGAATTTTTTTTGGGGAAGGGTAAATTGAACGTTTTTGGCCAAATGAAGCCACTGCGACCATTCCCGGGCCTCGGAAATCAGATTTTTGCCCCTCAAATGCGGTGCCGGTCCGGACAAAAAACCGAAAAAATCGTGAAAAATGGCCCATTTTCCCCAGCCAAAAATGGGCCAAAAATGCCCCCCGGACACCCCCAGAGACATGTCCTAATCCGGGGTGCCAGTAGGGGGGACCTTTCGTTTTTTTTCTTCGAGGAGAGGTCAATTGAACGTTTTTGGACATCTGAGGCCACTGCGACCATTCCCAGGCCTCGGAAATGAGATTTTTGGCCCTCAAATGGGGTACCGGTCCCCACGAAATTCCGAAAAAATCATGAAAATCGAAAGGTCCCACGCACCAAATTCTGCCCAAAAATCGTCAAAAATGGACATGTCATACGCAGCAAGGGGGCAAACCACTCCCCAATGCTCAATGATTCCACGGCAAGCCAGATTTTCTGATCAATTGGTTTGTTTGAGCATGTTCCTGGCCCTTGTTTGGAAAGTAGATGTCCCCTGGCTGGAGAGGACGGTTGTGCTCGACCGGACGGAGAGAGAACCTTCTCCATAACCACCTCCACTCCACAATGCCACAAGTGGCAGGAAGGCCGGGTGTTACAGGCCTCAACCAGGGTTCCAAGGCTCTCCACTTCCTGGCTGCGTCAGGGATCACCGGGTACAGCGAGCAGGATTCCCTGTCCTGACACCCCAGCATGTACCACCGGAAGAACCCGAAACAGCAGCCCCCCCCTCATGGGGGTTGCAAGAGGCACGGAAATCGTTCAAATCGGACCAAGTCCGAAAATTCGGCACTTTCTTGGGTACAAATTGCGGTCCGAAATTTTCCGATTTTTTGAAAAAAGGCTAATTCTGTAAGGGGGACCAGGGCTTTCCCTAAATATTGGGTCCGGGGGGGCTGGGAACCGGTTTCGGGTACAAAAAAAAACGCGCACAGTAGGGGCACTTCTCGGGGGAGCTTGCCCGGCCCCTATGCCACCTGAGCTCCTGCAAAACCTACTTTTTGGCATGTTTTGACACATCCGTCTTCAAGACAGCTCCAGAGGGGCAAAAAAAGTTCTGTTTGTCTTATTTGCCAACCGCTCCAAAGGTGCAGAAATCGAGGGAAAACGTCCGATATTCTGCATTGACTCAGGGGTCCCAGCGGGACCCCCTCCTCAAATTTCCCAAAAACCCGTTCCTTGGAACGGTTGGAATCCGTGCGTATCGTGGTGGGGTCATTTTGGCCATGGGGTGCTTGTTGACACCCATAGCTGGCTTTCGTCACTGGGGCCCGCCTTGTCGGCTGTTTACGGTCCCTCTACCCACTAGACCTGCACGACCCCTCTGCAGCGGACAAGTCCATGTCACAGGGGGGTCTGGGGGGCAGAGCCCCCCAGCCGCCGGAGGCCACGGTAGTGAACATCCGCGGTTGGGACGCGCCTTTTTGTACCCTGGAACAGCCTACTGTGCAGCTTGGGAGTGAAACCAGCCCATTCTGCCACCCGACTTGCTGCTCACCGGGAGATCCCCGAGTGCGGATAAACCAACCTTTTCTGGCCGCAATGAAATGATTCGTGCGAACCCGTTCCACGAGTATACTATTTTTTTGAAATCTTCACCATTTTTCCCCCTCTTCAGCCCACACCCTTCCCCTGCAAAAAAACGCGCACAGGGGCTGCAAAAAAAAACGCGCCAAACAGAGGGAAAATCTTGAAATCGCCGGTCCCCGGGTTAGGGTATGGATTTAGGGAAAGCCCTGAGGGGGACCAGTGGTCGCGCTAAATATTGGAAAAATCACCCAAAATTTGGAAATCGGGAGCGAAAAAACGTACCTGAAAAAGGGGCTCGTTTTTGGGCGGGGAAACCGCGTTTCGTTGCATTTCCGAGCCTCGCCCGGATCGTAGTGGGGTCATTTTGAAAAAATGGGCTTGTTTGAAGACACTCAAATTTTCCGCCCTGGTTGTCTCTACAGCATGTGATCAGTAACAACCCGGGCAAGGGGTCAGGCACCTGCTCGGAAAGCAGGGACGGGAGTTCCCCACTCAGCTCAACTGCCAACAACGCCACCAAGTAGGCAAACATGTGCCAGCTTGAGTGCCACCCCTGATACGGCGAGGGTGTAGCCTGTTCAAGACACTGATGCCAGCACTGGACGTGGGGACCCCACGAAGCACGTTGTATGTGAAACCTCGTGCACACGCTATACAGGGGGGTCTGGGGGGCGGAGCCCCCCAGCCGCCGGAGGCCACGGTAGTGCACAGCTGTTCCGAGCTGAACTCGGTGTGGATCACTCCGACATCAGGTCAGCCCAGTGCTGCGCGGGAAGCAGTCACTCGGTGGGGAAGGCAAAAGGGGTGCTGAGAGTTTCATGCAAAGCGATGCTTGTGGAAGTTTGGGGAACGGTGAACCTCAGGGCGTGAAGAGCAGCGGCCGTCAAGGCCACCCACCCACCCCCACCACCCACCCCCGCCCCGCGGGGCCCATTTTTTTCTCTCCCCGTCTCTGCCTTCTTTTGAATATTTGAGATCCGTGTGAAACGCCATGGGGTCACTTTCATTTTTTTGGTGCACTTTTTTCATACTGAATTGGGGTACCAAAACTTTTCGAGTTGTGGACAAATCCCTGTTTGCAAATAAAAAACGTACCTGGGACCCCCCGTGTATAAGTCCCCCCCCCTTACCCCCGTGTTTAAGTCCCCCCCTGGGGGTCTGGCAGGGGGGGGACTTAAACACAGGTGGACCTAAACACGGGGGTGGGCTGGTCTGGAGGGTCATCAGGTGGCCCCTAGGCCCTCCAGGTGCTGTCAGAGTCGAAAAGTGGGGTGCCAAAAGTCCATCCGGACCGGAATTACCCCCCTACGACAGCAGAGGAAGAGGTCTTCTTGGTCTCCACTGTGCCACCCCCGTGTTTAAGCCCCCCCTGTGTTTAGGTCCGCCCCCCCCGTGTTTAAGTCCCCCCCGGCCGAAAATCGCCTCCAGGGGGGGGACTTAAACACGGGGGGTCCCAGGTACCTCAAAAAATCGCCGAAAATCCCGGGAGTAGGGAGTGAAGTTAGCGCGACCACTGAGGGGGACCTTTTCGAATTTTTTTTTCGGGCACTTTTTCCACAAGGAAATGTCCGCTACTGTCCACTACCGATTTCAAGGATCCTCCCAAATCATGAATCGAGAGCACATGATTTTGTATGTGTAAAATGGCAGCCCGCCCGTCAGGTCTGGTGTGGTTAAAGAAAGGGGTTGACAGACCTGCAGGTAGCATTCAGAACACATGTGTGGTGTGGCCGAGGTTGACGCTAGTTCTTGCTCATACACTGCAAGAAACAATGCCCTTCTGGGGACTGTGCGCCCGGAAAGGGCAACTGTCATCGCACCTCAATTTCCTTTCGCGTGTCGCGCAGCAAACAAGCTACTGATTTTCATTGTCAAAATGACAGCAGATTCGGTCTTTCCAGCGCAGTGTAGTTGCGGGCCAGCAAGAAGACTGACATTCTTGGTTGGGGTGGGGGGCTAAGGAGGAGGGGGTGGTGGTGTGGCCGCTTCAGAGAGCTGAGCTACTATTTGCTCTTCTAAAAAAAATCCCAAGAGAGTGCAACGCCTTCTGGCAACAGTGTACCTCACCGTCTGGTCATCTCGTACGTCAGGCTGGTGGTCGTCGATACCAAAACAAAAGAGAAGAAAAGTGACGTCAGGCGCTCGGCCGGGTTCGGGCCTGGGGTGGCTTTTGAGGCTCGTTCTGGGGCGCATTTTCCGACAAAAAATGCGAGAATACCACTGGCACTTGAAACCCCGCAGAGAAGACCCCCATCCCCATCCCCTCCTCCCCACCCCTCTTCACCTCCCCCCCCCCCCTTGTTGCCGAGCCTGTCTCTTCTCATCCCCTTCACTGATCTCACACACCACCACCACCACCACCACCACCACCACCACCACCACCACCACAAGGCCACCCCCCACCCCTCTACCCTCAACACAAGGCCCGAAAGCGGGGAGTGGCAGGCGAGTGTGCCTGTGTGGTTACCCCTCGCCTGTCCATCCCCCCCTCCCCCCCCCACGGCGCGCATTGCTTCTGCCTGGGGCTGCGCCCCACCCCCCTCGAGTGCAGGCGGCTGTGGTGAGGCAGACACCACCCTGCGGCTATGCTGGAAAATGAAGGCGTGCTTGCCCTCGACCCTCCTGCCTCGTTGCCTGCCAGGCCGCCTGCGACGCCCTCAGCAGGGAGGCCGCTGCCGTCCACCGGGTCCTCTGGGAGCCTCGCCAGCAGAGGTGCGCCGCAGCAGCAGGCGCGGCAGCGCAGCGCCACACCCAACGGGCAGCATGCGAGGGACGCATCCGAGCAGAAGATCTGCTGCTGCGGCAAGCCGCTGCAGCCCTCTGCGAAGTTCTGCAAGCACTGCGGGGAGCCGTGCGGGGGGGGCACGCTGGGCAGCAGCGCGGAGCTGTCGCAGCAGCTGAAGGGGGGTCAGCAGCAGCAGCAGCAGCAACCCGCCACCGGGTCAAACCGAAAGACCTCCACCCCGAGCAGAGGCAGCCGCGACGACACCCCAGCCTCCGCCCCACCTCCGCAGCAGCAGCCGCAGCGCACAGAGGGGCGCACCGCGCCCCAAGAGAAGCAAGGCGCAGCCCCCGCTGCTGCAGGGGCCCCGCCACGCCCCTCCACAGTGCCCCCCCCCGCACCCAGCGCGGGCGCACGCCGGTCATCTGGGGAGTCGTCCGGGGCATCTACACTGCCACCCCGTGACAGCCACACGCCGCCACACTCGGGTGGCGGCGGCGGCGGCGGCGGCACTGCCGCCGCGGCATTCCCGGGGCAGCCCGACGGGGCGCGGAGGGGAAGTGGGGGTGGGGGTGGTGGGGGTGGCAGCGGGCCCTGCTGCTCGATGTGCTCTGCGGCATACACCCCGAAGCAGGCGAAGTTCTGCTCCAGCTGTGGCCACCAGCGGGGGGGCACTGTGGTGGGGGTGCGGCCCACGCTGCCGGGTGATGAGGCTACCCTTCGCACGGAGTGCAGCTGCGGGGTGCGGTTTCCAAAGTCCTCCGTCTTCTGCGTCGACTGCGGCGAGGCGAGGGTGGGCACCACCACGAAGGGCGAGCAGAGGGCGCAGGGATCGCGGCAGCAGCAGCGCGGGAAGAGCCGAAAGAAGGAATCCACAGCCTCGGAGCCTTCCCGCGGGAAGACCCGTCAGGAGCTTGCAGAGGAGGCAGCTTCCGGGAATCACGGCGCCTCATCAGACGATGAGGGCTGCGACGCCGGGCCCGGCAGCGGTTATGAGACTGTGGGGACCCACCAGTTCACCTCGCTCGACCTGCTGAAGACATTCCTCCAGAAGACGGATGCCCTGGAGAACTGGACGAAGGGGCCTCTGATCGGGAGGGGCAGCTTCGGAAGCGTGTTCCAGGGGCTGCTGACTAACGGGGGGTTTATCGCCGTGAAGCAGATAGAGCTCATCCGCCCCAGCACCGGGTGGGAGAAGGAGATCAAGACGTTGCATCGGGAGCTCAGCGTGCTGCGGTTGTTGGATCACCCGAATATCTGCAGGTACCTCGGTGCGGAGTATGACGAGAAGGCGGAGTGCATCTATATATTCATGGAGTATGTCACAGGGGGGTCCCTGGCATCGATTGTGAAACGCTTCAAGCTGCTCCCAATGCCTGTCGTGAGGGGGTATTCCCGTGACATCTTTCAAGGGCTGGCCTACCTCCACGCGCAGGGCGTGGTGCATCGTGACATCAAAGGTGACAACGTGCTTGTTGACCAGGATAAAGGGATGTGCAAGCTCGCAGACTTTGGAGCGTCCAAAAGGCTCGTCACCCAAGCCTCTGCCGCACGGACAATGGTGGGCACGCCCTACTGGATGGCCCCAGAGGTGATCACCTGTCCCGATGGTTACAACGAGAAGGCGGATGTGTGGTCCGCAGGCTGTACCATTGTGGAGATGCTGACGGGGAAGCCCCCGTGGCCTATGAAGAACAACCCGCAGCAGGCGATGTTGATGATTGCAAAGGAGACCCAGCCGACGGAGATTCCAACGGATATATCGGCCTCGTGCAAAGCTTTTCTGGATAAATGTTTCACAGTGGACCCAGTGCTGCGTTCGAGCGCTGTCGATCTGCTGGATCACGACTGGCTCTGCGAGGCAGATTGAGCCACGTAAAGGGCATTCTGTTTCTTACCTCTGCAGCACTTCTCTGTTCTGGTATTTTTCTTTGGAGTCCTGTTCGGCATTTTGTTTGTACTTTCTTGGCCCCAAGTGGGGCGCGAAGAAGCCACAGGGGGGGTTTGCACATATCAATGTGGGACCGCCCCATAAACCCCACCCCCTCAACAAAACCCCCGATCTCTCCCCACACAACCGTGTCTCGCGTTGGGGATTCAGCCCCTGTATGTCTGCAAAGTTACTTTCTCTTCGGTGTTGTTCTTCAGTCTGACGCCTCCTGGCGGCCCCCCTCTTGGAGGGGCTACAGGAGGGGTTCCGAGTTCTTCAGCCTGCGGGCCTGCGGACCACATGTGATACTTTATAAGTTCTCCGGCAGTTCCCTGCAGAGAGCCGCTGGACGCGCAATCGATACAGATTTGTCATCGCTGCATTTCTTCTCAATTCGGAACTGTTAATTTAAGTTTCCGGTGAACCACGGCAGCGAAGGAGGACAGTCATTTTCATGACCTGCTGCTGCCAAGAGCCAATCATTCGTGTGGCACATTCATGAGAGTTTGCCGGGATGGCAACCCCCCCTCCTCCCTTCCGCGTTGTCCCTCGCCTTATCTACAGAATCCGGCTCTTCGATGTCGCAATGTGGGCCGAACATTCAGACCCTGAAGGGACCCACCTCACCAAACAGGGGTTTTTCTGATTACACAGCATCCCCCATCCCCCCCCCCCCCTCCCCCTTTTCCGACTTCCTCCGAATTCTATTTTCAATACTCCCCGCTTCCGACTCCTCTAAACCGTCTCCCGGCCCACCAGATGCGATCTGGGTTCGCCCGAGGCCCTCTGTCCGCCCAACCCCGCCCCCAGCCATTTTACACCGTTTTTGGCTGAATTCAATTCCGAGTGACAGCCCCTTCCGCTTCCGCTTCCCCCCCGACCCCCCCTCGCGTTTGGCATGTCTACAATGGCCACCGACAGCGACACAGACGATGCGGGAAAGCTACATCTGGTTCATAAAAGCAAGAACCTGGAGGTGCACTATTTTGAGGACACCCTGGCGATTGTCAACGGATGGTATTTTATCGACTTCCTCGGGGAGGGCTCCTTCGGGGACGTCTACCTGCTGGAGGACGAGAAGCAGGACAACCAGATCGCGGTGAAGGTTGTCGACAAGTCGAACCACGTCTCCATAAAAAACGAGATTGCCGCCCTACGCAGCATCGACTCGGCTGCTGTTGTGAAACTCCTAGATGTCTTCGAAAGCCCGACACACCACGAAGTGTTCCTCGCCTTGCAATACATACACGGCGGTGCCCTGGGCATGGTGGACCAATGCGGCGAGCTCACCACCCCCGTGATTACCGGCAGGCGCCTGCGCCTCATCACACGGCAGTGTTGCGAAGCCCTGGCTGCAGTGCATGAGGCAGGCATCATCCACCAAGACATCAAGCCTGAAAACTTCGTTTTGGAGCAGATGAAGGACCGGGTTGTCCTGATCGACTTTGGGAGTGCCTGGAAGCTGGACAGGGAGAAGTGCCCGACAAACCTCACCGACAGCTTGAACGACAGGCCCAACGAGGTGGAGACGGTGGCTGCGGCGGACGACTCTGCCAGGCGCACCATCGGCACCCCGCTCTTCCTTGCGCCGGAGGCGATGCTGGAGTCGCGGCGCGGGTTCCCTGCAGTTTCCCTCGACCTCTGGGCGCTTGGGGTCACAGTGTTCACCATCGCCATAGGCTACGTCCCCTTCGGCAGGGGGTGCACGACTGAAGCCACCCTCTATGCAACCGCGCCGCGGCAGGAGCTCCGCTTTCCCGAGAATGAGCAGATCCCCGAGAAGCTGCGGGCATTTATAGCAGGCACACTGAGCAAGGAGGTGACGAAGCGGATGGCACTGCCTGAGATGCTCGACCACCCCTTCCTCACGCAGGGGGATGTAGGTCTCTGCTCTGACAAGCATGAGTCGTTCACTGCTGCGCCATCCTCGATAGGTGAATCACAGAAATCAAACACCGACCAGCTCCGCCAGGTCATGCGGAATCCCGGCCTGATTACCTACAAGTCGTTTCGGCGTGATGTTGGGGGTTCTCTGCACGGCGCAGCTGCAAACAAGAAGGCGGTGCAGACAATGCACATCTCCTTCGCAAAGCCCGGGACGAACACCGTGCACAGCGCTGCAGGGATCGCGCACCTGCAGAGCATTTCCCCGGAGCTGGTGGGGGGTTCGCAGAACCTGTCACACCTCGGGATGCACTGCGACTCCAAAGGGGCAAGCGACAGGATGTACATCTACAACACCAGCATACTGCGTGTCGGGGATGAGAAGCTTGTCACCCGGGTCATGATCTGCGAGCACCACCTGCATGTCCTGAATACGCTGAAGAAAATCATCAAGGCGATAGTGCAGCCCCATGTCAGCCTGCGAGTCGACACCTGCCGCACAGGCAAGGAGGCTGTTGCGCTGGCGCAGCGGTTCAAGTATAAGCTGATCATCCTGTCTGCGCGGCTCCTGGATAAGCCAGGGTTAACGGTGGCACAGGAGATCAGGCGGAATGAAAGGTGCAGTCTGGTTGGCACCGTGCCCATTTTGGGAGTGGGAACGCTGGATGACACGGCGACGCGTGAGATGGCGATGCAGTCCGGCTGCTTCCAAGGCCTGGTGAAGCACCCCATCCCTGTGAGGGAGCTGCTGGACCTTCTGAAATGGCGCGGCATTAAGGTGCGCGAGCTGCAGGAAGTCAACCAGGATCTCGCATCTGAGGTTACGAAAAACACATCAAAATACAACCAGTATTTCGTGGATTACCTCAAAAACCAAGAGTGCGATGAGAGTGCTTAGGGGGTGCAGGTGGGGGTGGAGGTGGTATGCCTGGGGTTGGGCATGCTCGACAACATCAGGTATTCTGATACTTTGTTGCTCGCCAAGGCTCCTGACCTGGAGGAGAAGCCGGATTTGCTCACGTCACCCATTTGCACCTTCTCCGCCAAGATCGGATCACACCACTCACACCGCCTGGGGTAGGTTCTGCTGTGATGTTCATGGTTGAGCAAGTAGAGCACTGAACCTCTACTCTGATCAGCTCTGCATATCCCCCTTGTCACCGGATCCCGTTCGAACATGACAGCGCGTCAAGAGTTGAAACGCTGCGGTTGCACCCACCGACAGCCTAAAATCTAATGCACCTACCCCTAGCCCCGATGCAGGTGCACTGAAACAAGAGGAAATGCAAGCTTCTGCTCGCATCCGCCACGACTGTTGTAAGGGTGTAATGGCATGCCAATCGCCTTCATGCCTGCACCTGTCTCCTCCATCTGCAACGTCGCACTGCCGTGCGCCGGTTTGCAGCATACCGTGAGTTGTGTCAATATCCTGCACCCCCCTCTCACCCCACCCCGAGGACGCTCTCTCTGATTTTTTCCGCTTTCTGGTTTTCTCCAGTCATTCTGCAGATGTGTCTTCTCTGCCTCCCCACCCCTCACACACCCGCAGGAGGGAGGAGGGAAGGGGTCGGGATCCGGGATTTCCCCCCCGCCCCACAGCACACGGGCACACCATGCCTGACTTCTCCGACAAGCACAGGCATGCCAAGGGCGTGCTGAACCGTGCCAGCCAGCTCCTGGAGGATTTGGAGCTCGGGCGTGGCGATGCAGACGATCTGCAGGGGCGGATCCAGAGCAACTGCACCGAGCTGGAGAGGGCCTTGAGGGAGCTGACAGATATAGTGGAGGATGAGCGGAGCGGGCGGAGATCCGTGATGATGCAGAAGCTCCGTGCTCTTAACGAGGAGCATGAGGATGTGAAGATGGGGTTGCAGAAATACCTGACTGGGGCGGCAAAACGGAGGCGTGCTGCGCGCGAACGCCAGGCGTTGTTTGCAGGCGTCGACCCCCCTGACCCATCCTCATACGAAGGTGTGGACGCCCTGAAGCAGGAGGCAGATCACATCGACCACGCCGCCAGCTCCGTCGACTCCCTCATCGAGGAGTCCCGCGCAGTGCTCGATGCGCTCCACTCCCAGTCCCGCACCTTCCAGAACACCAGGCAGCGCCTCACCTCGCTCATCGAATCGTCCGCCCTGTCGCGCTCCATCCTCCAGTCTATTTCCCGCACCGAGCGCACCGATTCGCTCATTGTGTACGCAGGCATGGTGGTCATCACCTTCCTGATGGTGCTGATCTGGTGGTTCCGGTGAGGAGGGGGAGAGAGCGAGAGAGGTGGGTGGTTGGGGGGTAGGATGGTAGACACCTAGAGAAGAAGGAAAAGTGGGGGTGGGGGGGGTGGGGGTGGGGTGAGGCATGAGGGCTCCGAGAAACATTCTCTCACGGGGGGGGGGGGAGACCCCCGCACTTTGCATTCTGCAAAAGGGAGACCTCATGGTTTTGCTCGGTTTTTTTGTGCAAGGTTTCGGGGGGGGGGGGGGCCTCTTCTGCATGCGGCATGTGGCACACACAGTGCCCCCGAACACAGCGTATAAGCGGCGTATACCAAAGCAAGCTCCTCTCGCTTCGCTGCTGCGCCCACAATAGCGAGTCAGAGGGGTGAGCTGATGTCCTCCTCACTCTGCGTGCTGTGTCCTGCTGGGGTTCCCCCAACCCACACAGGCCAGAGGCGTTGTGGGTGGGTGGGTGGAGAAGGGAGCGGACCTGCCCGTCCCCTCCCCCTCCCCCCCCCCCCCCCGGCCCTTCCCTTGGCCCTCTATCTGCCCCCACTGTATCTTGGGCATCTTTCTGTGGGAATCCGTGGCACGCACGCAACCAACTGGCCCCCTCTCCTCTTCCCCTCCACACCCCCCCCGCGCCCAACGTGACTGCCTAGCCAACAGACTCTTGCCCCCCTCTCCCTCTCCCTATCTCCATCCCCCTACCCCCACCCCACCCCCCACCTCCCTGTCCGCTTTGGTGGCGCAGGCTGGACCGTGTGTTAACCTTGAAGCCGAGTATCTGCCTCTCTTTGAGACGTGGGTTTGGCGTGGGTTGTAGGGATAGGGAACGGTGAAAAGGTAGCGGGAAAGGAAAGGCACCCGCGTTTCCTGCCAAGGAGACTTGCAGTGCACGCTGCAGTGGTGCTGGGTGTGTGTGGGGGGCCATCTCACAGCAGCAGCCGTGCTTGCATCGCTTGGTGGTGGGGTGGGGTGTGAGGGTCGCCCCCGGGGGGAGCGGGGGGGGGGGGGGGGCGAGGGAGGGACGCGAGATTCAAACGGGGGGTGGGGTGAGGGTGGCAATCTATCTGCTCTGCCCTCACAACCCGCAGCCCCCCCCCCCCTCCCCACTCCCCCCGCTTCCCCTCCACGCAAACGATATGCACCGTACCCTCCCCGCCTCTGCACTCTGCCCCCCTCTCGCCCCCCCGCCCCTTGTTGAATCCTGTTGCTGTCTGTTGCTGTCTGCGCCCCCCAGCCCACATCCAACCCACCACCCTCGGACACAACCTGACCCGACGTGCATATCGAGTGAATGGAGGCCGTCTCTCTATGATTCCTTCTGAATTTACTTTCTTCTCACTACCCTACCCTGCCTCCCCACCTACCCACCCACAGGGTCAGTTGGACCAGGCCGCCTCGGTGGGCGGCTGGGGGAGGGTCAGGCAAGCCGGCCTTCTTGCTTCTCAGCTTCAGCCCCTCCCCACCCCACACACCAGGCAGCGCAATGTCCGCCTTTGAGGAGCTCGGGCTGATGGAGCCGCTGTGTGCGGCTCTGGAGGAAATGGAGTGGTATCTTCCTACGCCTGTGCAGCAGGATGCGGTGACGCAGATCCTCGGAGGTTCGGATGTGTGCTGTGCGGCGGAGACGGGTGCGGGGAAGACGGGCGCTTTCTGCCTGCCCATCATCCAGCTTATCTATGAGAAGCACAACAGGAATGTGGACGAGGCGAAGATCAAGGCGACGCTGAAGCACTGCACCCTCAATAAGGAGGACTCCGACAACGGCATGCGTGTCGCAGAGAACGGCGTCACATGCTCCGCAAAGAACATCAAATCCTGGGGCGGTGCCCGTGCCCTCTACGGCGTGACGAAGGGGAAGTGGGGCTACAACCTCACTGTCGCTGCTGGAGGTCTCGGGATCAAAGCAGGCTGGGCAACGATGGAAGCCAAGCTCGACCTTGGCAGCGATGGCAAGGGTTTTGCCTTCTGCGGCAACGGGAACAAATCCTACGGAGGGAACGAAGCCCGTTTCGGCGAGCCTCTGAAGAAGGGCGATGTCCTGACCTGCCTCATCGACCGCGACGCCCGCAACGTGTCCTTCCTGCGGAATGGGGAGAGCATGGGGGAGGCCTTCAAAATCCAAGAGAATATGGACAAAAAGCCGTTCTTCCCCTGCGTTTCCGCACAGAATGGGTCATTTGAGTGCTCCTTCGGGCTGCGCGCCACCGAACCCCCCGCACCGGGGTACCAATGGATCGAGGAGGCGAAGGGGGAGGAGCAGGTGAAGAACCACGCGGAGTTTGTCCGGAGGAAGACGAAGGAGCTGAAGGGCGAGCGGCACATCCCGACGTGCATCATCCTGGAGCCCACGCTGGAGCTGTGCAAGCAGATTGTGGATGAGCTCCTCAAGTTCGTCAAATTCATCGACAGCCCGAAGATCACGGTGTCGAGCATATTCGGGAAGAGGCAGACACGCGAGATTCTCGACGAGCTGGAGGCTGGCGTCGACATCATCGTTGGCACCCCCTCCCGCCTCCGGCAGTTCATCGAGATGGGCCCCGAGGTGCTCAGCCTTGCCGGGTGTGACCACCTGGTGTTCGACGAGGCAGACAGGCTGCTCGACTCTGAGAACATCAACCTCGCAAAGAAACTCTACACCGACGTAAGGGAGGCGTCTCTCAAACGGCTTCAGATCTGCATGTTCAGCGCAACCCTCCACGAGCCTTCGATCCAAGCTCTCGCTGGTCAGCTGTGCCCCAACGCCGTGTGGGTGGACCTGAAGGGGAAGGACTATGTCCCTGAGACGGTGCACCACGCAGTGGTCTACGCAGACCCTGATGATGACAACCGGTGGAATGGGTCGATCATCGAGACAGACGGTGTGCATGAGGCAGGGCGTGATGAGCATGACACAGGCCCCGACACCGCCCTGCGGATGTCCTGCGTTTCGTCGTTCAGGGTAAAGAAGCTGAAGCCGGAGATCCTGCTGAATGTGATTGATGCGTATGAGATGGAGCAGTGTCTGATCTTCTGCAGGACGCGTGATGACTGCGACCACCTCTCCGCGTTCCTCAATGCGAAGGGGGGGAAGGCGGGGTACACCGGGCGGATTGAAAAGGGGAAGGAGAACAAATACTCCAACGTGGGGCTCCACTCCGGGTTCGACCCGCGCACCCGAGCGGACAACCTGGAGCAGTTCAAAGAGGGGGAGGCGAGGTTCCTGATCTGCACTGATGTGGCGGCGCGAGGGATTGACATCAAGCAGCTTCCGTTTGTCATCAACATGACGCTGCCGGACAAGCCGGAGGATTACATCCACCGCATCGGGCGGACAGGGCGTGCGGACCGCATGGGGATGGCCGTGTCTATCGTGACCTCGAAGCACCGCGAGAAGGTGTGGTACCACTCCAACTGCAACAGGGGGATGCGGCGAGGCAGCCCTTGCCAGGACACGCGGCTCGTCACGGAGGGCGGGTGTTGCATCTGGTACAACGAACCGCAGTATATCAAGGAGATCGAGAAGCGGTGTGGCGAGCAGCTGGAGGAGCTCGGGGCTGACTACAAGATGGCGAGTGCTGCGGCCAACAAGGAGGCGGTCGAGTATGGGCGGTCGCGCTCCGAAGCAAAGATGAAGAAGAGTGACCACATCGCCTTCATCGAGGAGCACTCCTCCCTGATCAGCAACCTCTCGACGCAGACGCAGGATGACTTCCTGACGTTCAAGGCGCAGCTGATGCACCTTGCGACATCGGAGCCGACGGATGTCGTGATGAGCACGCCCGGAAGGGGTGCTGGCAGGGGCAGGCGTATTGTGGTATGCTTTGCAGCTTCTCCGTCCCGCTCCTGCGGCTGGCGCATGCGTGTGTGTAACAGAAAGTGGAGGCAGCACTAGAGCTCGCTCGGTGCGTCCTACACTAAGCTAAAAAGATTAACGTGTGTGTGTGGCATTGCGGCGGCATGGGAGTTCACACCTACATACCGCCTTCTGGCAACTTTGAACACGTCACCACACTGACCACCGATACCACCAAGATAAGAAACCGTCAGCTTTCTGCACTGCATCAAGCCTGCCCAAGCCTCGTATCGTGTGTTCCGGGATACCCTTCTGCTGACATTGTCACCTCCCCTATCCATCACATCACAGCCTGCAACCGTTGGCGCTGGAAACGACGACTTCCCGACACTCGGCTCATCTGGCCCCTCTGACTCTGGGCCAGTCAAGACACTGGCACGCTCGAGAAAGCGCTGAGAGTCCGCCGGGCAGCGGGTGTGAGATAGAGGGCAGGGCTCCTCACCGACCCTCTTCCTACCTGTCCAGTGTGTAACCCCACCCAACTGCCACTGAAGAGAGTGTGCAGGGTGCGGTGTGGGAGTTCCATACGAACGCGCACAGCATATGCCCCTTCTGGCCCCCTTCCCTGCCCCCTGAGAGAGTTCTGAACTCTGCCACCATGACAAGCGGCCCCTCTGCACCAACAAAACTAGCCCCTGCGCCCGACGCATGCACACAACAAAGGGTGGGGATACCACACAGCGGTGCCTCGTGCTCCCAAGCGCTTCCCCCAAGGGAGTGCTGGGGTGTCACACCCTTCTGAGTTTGCGCGTCGAAAATCGCAAAAAAAACACAGATGGTGACAGCGGGCCGCTGTCTTGGGGGACGGGGGGTGAGGAAGGGATGGGGATATCAACTGCATGGGAAGGGGAGGGGAGGGGCGGGGGGTGGGGTAGTGTACACGCGCACCCTGCGGCGCTGCGGGATGCGTGCCTTTATATCTGCTGTGGAATCGGGAGGATGGATCGGCGGTTATTATCCCGAGGCTGTGTGTTTTTTTCTATTCTCTTTGCCAACGTTGTCCCCCACCCCCCTCCCCAGCGCATTGTGTGAAAAGGACGGGGTGGGGGTGGGGGGTAGGGGGGTTGGAAATCTACCACCAGATCCCCTTTTTGCTCTTGGGACATGGGGAGGGGACACACATACACGCAACATGTGACCACACCTAGGAGAGCAAAGCAGCTCTGTCTGGAATCTCTCCAGCACGGGGCCGGGAGGGTATATATTTTTTTGCTGGATTTGGATTTCGCATCCTCCTCTCCCCCTTGTGCTGGCGGGTACAGCTCGGTGTGGCTCTGCCACACCAGCTGTCGGTGGCCATACTCCCCCAAACGCGGCATTGCACTGCGCCAGACACTCTGTGTATTCAGACCCGCTAACATAAGATGTGGGAACGGTTGAGGGGCTTGGGGATGTTTAACAAATGTGTGCGCAACGAGGGTGGGTGGGGTTGGGGGTGATGGGAGGATGGAGAAACCACCGACCCCCACCCCCGCCCCCCACCCCCCCCTTCCGCAGAAGCGCTCAGAGAGCAGGGTGGAAGACGAAGCACGCCTGGTGAGGGGGGGCGGGGGGTGAACGAATGGAGAAAGAAAAGGGATAACAGAACAACTTCTCGTGGATTGTTCGCGAGATGTGAACGGATGGAGGGCACTGCGAGGGCGGTGTTGGGAGGGGGGGTGGGGTGGGGTGAAAGACCCGTTTCTCCCTGGGAAGCCGGTAAGAAGGAGGAAGAGGAGAAGAAGAAGAAATGAATACCCGCCTTTTCCCACATCCCCCCCCCCCCCCCCCCCACCCCCACCCCCACACCACCCTCACACCTTTGGATTGAGCTGTACCACACCCGATGCAGTTTTGCCACATAATTCCTCTGGGAAATATGCCTGCCTGCCTGTCTGTCTGGCTCTCTGTTTGGCTGCAGAGCTGCCGAGAGACCTGCTGGTAATGCTGTGCCAAATAGCAGAGACGTTATTTGCCAGCTGCAGCCGCAACACACCCACGCCACACATGGGGAGGGAGATGAATGGAGCGGCAGAAAGGGGAGGTTGGAGTGAAGGGTGATGGGCAATCTCACGGCATTCCAAAGGTCGCACGTGCGTGACGTTTGACGAAGCCTGAGGGGGGGCACGCATGGGGGGACTGGCGACTGATGCACAAGGCAACAGGCAGCCGAGGTCCCGGGGTACCTGGGTGGATGCGGGTGTGGGATGTGGGATGTCCGGCAGTGTGTGGGGGGGGGGGGGTTTAGCTGCGGGTATTCTAGAGGGGGGGAGCGGGAGGGCGCATCCCCTCCCGCACCTCTCTCCCCCTCCTTCCTCTCCCTCGGCCTCGTCGGGGTTCCAAAGGTCGCGCTTGCGTGACGTTTGAAGGCCCAATGGGTGGGGTGGGGGGTGAGCTGCCACCAGGGGGTGCCGATTCCAGAGGTCGACTTGCGACCTCTGAGGCTTGCTGCGTGGGGTGGGGATGTGGCGTCATGCAGATATGCACGACGGGTCTGGCTGTCTGCTTACCAGCTGTGTGACTGGCGGGGATTGCCTTCCTCTGGTGATCGTCGTGTGGTGCAGGTGCTACTGCACCTGCACCACACGACGAGCCGCGGAACTGCAAGGGGTGGGGTAAGGGCAGTGCCTCCTACATTCCAAAAGTCGCACTCGCGTGACGTTTGACGAAGGATGTGCACAGGGAAGGGGGGGCAGCGGGGGGTCTGCAGATGCGCATCGGCTGATGATTCCAAAGGTCTCGCTTGCGTGACGTTTGATGTGCCTGAGATGCGCAGGCAAGGGGCAGCTGGGTATCTGGGTGGGTGCGTGGGTTGCGGCAGTGTTCCAAAGGTCGCGCTTGCGTGACGTTTGAAGGCCGGGGCGAGTGGTTCCAGATGTCGACTTGCGACCTCTGAGGCTCGATGTGGGGTGGTTCTGCAGACATGCAGCAACGGGTCTGGTCTGGCTGTGGACGAGTGGGTGCTTGCAAGCTGATAGGCCGCAGCTGCGCGGCGCAACATGGTTACAACTATCGGGTCATAATAAGGTTGGGTTGCCTGTCATGTGGCATCCGGGAATCGGAATCGTGCGGGTGCACGTACTACACACTCCTGGGCAATGGCGTTGTAACTGGTTCTCCAACGGTATTCAAAGGTATCAAAGGTATTATGGTGTGATCTGCGAAGGATCGGGTGTTCTGAATTGCAGTGCCGACATGGTTCATACTTCGTCGACAACCTATAGATGCTCTGTCCATCTGGTCCTCGGAGGCACCTTGTGCAGCTGTCTCCTGCAACTGTCCGCAGGTCATGCATCTGGGCTGACAGGGCTGTCTCGGCACCCACAGTGGCGGTCTAACGGGCAAACGGACTACATTACATAATACGGGTATGCGGGATCGCATATTAGGGTTCCCCATAAGGGTGATATAAGGGTGACTTGGGTGCCAAATGGCGAACATAACGGTGTACTGTAAGAGTATCTTTACCCGGAGACTTCAGGGGCTGAGAACGGGATCGGAAAAAGTGCGCGCAAGGGGTCAGCATCCGCAGAATGAAGAGAAGTGGGGTTGAGCACTATGCTGGGAACTATTCCTTGGCCTGCCGCTGCTTCTGGATTGGAGGAAACAAATGTGCGGAGCCCCGGTACCCCCGCGCCACGCCCTCCGGTTCCCTTATTCATGAATTCGCGGTATCCTAAGCTGGGCCCCAAGGCGACAGAAGGTTTTATCGTTTTCTCTAGCTGGGCTCGCTGGCAGGATCACTGTCGTCCTCGCGTCGTCCTCCGCATTGTCACCGCTGCTGGAGCCCGTCACAGACTTCACGTGAGATGCATCTACCCTTGGCACTGTTCTCGCTGGCTCGCCGTCTCAGCACCACCCAAGGATAGATGCCACCCACCTGGAACCGACGCAAAACACCCACCCGGGTCATGTGCTCGGCTGGCTGGCGGTTCCGGTGCTGGTGCTGGTGCCCCACTGTCTCATTGCGAACACCACGGATCTTGGCTTTCCAGCCCCAGTGTACAAACCGTAGCGCGCAAGACACTGGGACAGCAAGCAGGGATAAACTGCAGCCCACGAAGGCGCTGCACACCACCACCCTGGTCCAGCGTATCCTCCAACATGTCTTTACAGTGAGCACACTTCTCTGGAGGCGGGGACACGCCCTCGTCGTGAGGTGAGGCATCGCCGTGGTCAGGGCCACCGCAACCCCCGTCGGCAGCTCCCTCCTCTTTGCACTCCTCGTCCTCCTCGACTCCCTGCGCTCCTGCTCTTCGCAGGGAGGCGATCACAGGGTGGCATCCCACTCGGCACGAGAGATATTGTCGGCATTGTTGCAACCCACCTAGTTGTGGAAGAGGATGCGTGCCAATGCGAAAGCTCTTCAAGAACGGAGCGCAACGCTTGCTCGCCGGGGGCGCCTTCACAGGGGATGCCTCCACGAATCGTGCATCAGCCGCTCTGCGTCGGGAGGGGGTCAGGTGTGCGCTGCCCTGCAGCGCAGCGTTGGAGAGCCGCAGCAGGTGCGACGTACTGGCGGAACCCTGCGGTGCAGACCAGTCAGCCCTGCCTCAACAGCAGGTTGTCGTGGTTGCAGGAGGAGTGGCCCTCAGCACCAGGTTCGTCTCACCCAGCGCACCCGAGGATGGCATTGCCCGAGGCCAGCAGCGGGGCCATACACAGCACTCGCGTCCATCCTTCGGAGCGTGTCGTGCTTCAGCTCCACAGACACCTTCGTCCTGTTCAGGCGGTCTGAAGCCAGGTGTCAGACAGGTTGTGAGGCTGCCACGTCGTTATCGCGGTCAGACACACCTCTCGCTCACTAGTGCCGTCGGGCCTTTGACCGTCATCCTCACTGGTGGAGGCCCGGGCACATGGGCGGGTCTGTAGTGTGCAAGTGCCGGGTGAGCCCCTTCCGGTTGGGCGTCAGGGGCGTGTCTGCCAGTGATCCCGGGACAGGCACAGGGACATGCGTGGTGGAGGTGGGCGAATCACGTATCACGGTGGTGCTTGCAGGGCGCGTCAGGTCTGTCCGGTTCACTTCGAAACTGGTTTCAAGTGGGCCATTTCTGGTGAGCAGGACTGGCGACACGGGATGAACCGAGAGCTGACTTAAGGTGCCCGAGTGGTCGCTCATCAGATCCCACGACTGTGTTGGGGAAAACTGCCTCTGATAGCACCCCGGGGTATAAACTTCAGGAAGGAATGTGACTCCCAAAGGAATGTGGCGTTTATGGCGTAGTCCTCAAGTAACTAACTTCATGCCAGTATGGTCGTGCAACGATTATTAATGAGTCCGCTGTATCTGTAAGTGAATGGACAAGAGGACTCTGTCCCTGTCCGAGACGTGGCGTCTCATTCTTGCGCCCATGGGTCCCAACTCCGGTTTTGTCGCCAGCACATCTGTCTTGATCAAGCTGAGTGAGGCTGTCAGGTCATTGGTGTTTTTCGGATTCAATGAGGAGGTCGAGCAAGGAATCTCTGTAGTGTGAGGGTTACATGATATTGAATAGGTACTGATGGGTTGATTAGTCAGAGACGAGGGGTTAATTCGGACAAAGAAGAGGGTGGCGAGGATCTTCTTCTACCGTATTAGTGATTCCACTTATACCACTTGAACACCACCTGCGTCCGTCAGGAAGCACAGAGGCTGTCGCCGATGTGCTTCTGTCGCAGTGCTGATGTACGTAGACCTGTTCTCAGCGGGATTTGCTGGGTCGTGGTATGGTCCGTTCTTGCGGCATTTCGTCATCCAGAGGGTTGGGAGTTGGAACGAATAAATTACCAGCCCGACCCTTCGTCCACGGGGCCTGAGGGTGGCGGTGGCCCGACACAACACGACGTGATATTTTGCGATTTCAAGCACATTCAACCGTCGTGCATTGGAGGAAGTATTGCTACTGATGTGGAATGATGCCACCATATCCTGCCAGACGTCGCCGTCTTCGTACAGTGTGGTCCCGTCTGCAGTGCCGACAGAGTGGACTGGCTCTCGGCAACAGAGGGTCCAGTCGTGAACCAGCTACCGGAGGGACGGCATATGCATGTCGTTGATGCGTCGTAGGACTGCCGCACAGCTCACTGTGCCGGAGTCCTTCTCCATGTCATGAGTGAGGCACCGTACTCCGCCCCTCCGTAATGGCGTCCTTCGCCATGCATGAGCGTGGCCACGTTGTCGACTGTGTCAGAGTCACACGACTGTTCGCTCTACAGGTTGACTCAGCCAACGCCAACCATTCCCACCGCCCGGGAACAAGCGCTTCAACCTCGTTATGTCCCGAGTCTTCTTGCCAGCCAGCCCTGCAAGGTGATGCCAGCTCTGTGGAAGAGGGTCGTGTCGTTGCGCGGTTCGTCAGGTGAAGCTTCACCCTCTCTCCCACTCGTGTCGGCGTCCAGCTTCCCCAGGCAGTCCGCCTCTGCCCGTTGGTGGTGGCCGGCCCTCCTTCCTGTGGGTGGGGGGGGCTGCCCCTTGTTGGTGGGCTCGGACCAGGCCGGGGACGCAGTTCGCCAGTGCGCCGCTTCCGTGCCTCTATGCCTCCATGCCTCTTCACACAGATCTCGTCGCCAACCTCACCCCGTGGTGCTGGAGGGTTGCGTCTGCAGCTGCTCGTCTCGTCGTGGCCCGGACCGCCCTCTGCACCTTCTTGTCGCACCACCAACGCTTGCGTTAGTGTTGGATGAAGTGCCGCATGTGTGCCAGCGTACATACGTTGTGTGCGGGTAGTCCAGCAGGTCGTGTCCGCACTGCCCCACCTCTGCGGTGAGGCCCACTCCGCATCACACCAGCTCCACAGCGCCTTGCGGTGCACCGCGTCCGCGTGTCGGCTGGCCACACAGGGGACCTCAATTGTATGGGAGGTGTGTCCAAGTTGCCGGTGTTCAGCACCCTCCACTTCACTGGTGCCAGTCGCTTGCGATGCCGATCCATATATCCGAGCCGCCACGTCTGCAGTGTTCCGCACCTGCATGCTGTACTCCACCACCCTGTTGTGGACCTGCGCTGCTGTTCGCTGCACTTCAGGAGTATGGTGCGCATCGAGGCCGCGATCACCACATCCTCACCGTGCGGCAGGCGCCAGTATTGAAGCCCGCTCGGGTGTTGTCATCAAGGGTGTGGTCATCGACATCCTCGTCGGGCCTTTGCGCGGCGGTGATGCTGCCGCCCTGGTGACACTCTTACCCTTCCCGCACACAGTCCTCCGTACTGTGCGACCAGCATACCACGCAACCCCTGCTCCAGCATCTGTTCGTCGCGATTGCTGGGTGGACCTTCCATTCCACCTCAGGCACTTGAGTCGGTGTGGCCGGTATCCTCTCCGAGTAGATGTGTGTTGCCGACTCGCTGTCACAACCAGCACTCTTGGCTAGACAGAGAGCCCCGTGTGATCAAAGGGAAAAGCTCAGGTGGGACACATCTGAGTCGCTCTTAACAAGTTCTCCGCGAGCTTCCGGGCAACTCATAAGCCAGTCTTGCGCGATTTGTGTCCGGACCCGAACTTCGCATGATGCTGCCCTGCATCGTCCCCGGATGGTCCGGCTTCAGGGGGGTCCTACGGTATCGAACGTCGGGTTCTCGTTGAAGGCAGGAGTCGCCGGCTTGTGGGCCCGCCATTCAAGTCGGTGCCTTGAACGATCAGAACGGTGTTTGGCCAGTGCCTCTGCCAGCCCCCTCCCCCTCCTGAGGCCGCTGTTCCTGGTTTGCCTGGCCACACGGTGGTCTTCGGTGAGGTGAGGTCTCCACTGCAGTTGCCCGGGTGCAGTATTATGTCCCCCATTCCGGAGCACCTGCAGGTCTGCTTGTGGGGACGCCACTGCGAGAGCTGTGCGGTGAGGGCTTGTCAGCCGTATCGGATCCACGTGTGGCTTCTTTGGGGGGTTCTGCCTCTTTGCCTCTGCCTTCTTAGCCCTGGGCTTCGGCATCAGTTCACCCCCCTACCTGCGGCTGGGCTGTGCCTGCGTGCTCACTCATCCATGTGGTGTTAAGGCATCCACAGACCGTTGCTGTTGTGCAGATTCTGCGCTGCTATATATCGTTCTGTTTGCGGTGCGCTGACGTGAACTCGTGATGTGTCTGCCGTACGAGGGGGGCGCGCCGTCGATGAGCCATTCCTTGCAGGTTGCGGCAGTAGCCTCGTCTCACACCCGGTCCGTTTTTCACATTGTTGGGCACGGCAAGGCTGGCCCTGACTGCATCAGCACCACCCTGCCCTTCAGGTGCGGCACCAGCGCGGATGCAGAGTGGCTACAACACGAGCCTCGGGACCCGCACGTGGGAGGGGCAGCATGTGTAGGTGGTGCTGCCCACGCCTGCCGCCTCCAAGGTGCACCGAAGCCATGTGGGACACCGTCGCAGCCGCCCTCGAGGTACAGACACCCGCAGCCCTGCGGGACGCACCAGACGGCATCAGCATGCCGCTCGACCTGTTCCTGCCTGGCGGGGAGGTGCTGCCTGAGCTCGTGCCCACCGATGCCACGCTAGGCACGCTGCGCCTCCGTGCACATGCCCTGCAGCTGCGGGCACGCTGGCGGGCCTGGATTGCCCTTGACGGGGCACCCTCGCACGCGGGTCTCCAGCGTGTGCCGTCTCCATTCGGAAAGGCCACCTTCCCCTCCCTCCCACAGTGGCTTCGGGCGAAGAACCGACTCGCGTCGACACCATTCGTGCCGCTGTTGCACAGGAGGGGCTCCACCTCCCTGTCGCGATGGCCACCTTGTCGGTGTTGGTGACAGGTGCACGGCGTGGCGCAGATTCGTACATCTTGGCGGCCCGAGAAGGACGACCGGCTGCAGCATTCCCTCCAGCTGTGGTACGGGCTGCCTCCCCGGGTATTGCGGGCAACCCCACCCTCTCGGTACGCACGGCACTCCTCTCCCGACGGACGCGGTTGCCTTCGGCGGTGGTCAGGTGTGCCAGCACCGGTTGCGACGACGAGCAGTACAGCGGCTACTCCTGTGGTGCTGTTGCGAGCGCAACCGTCGTGTGGATGATACCTCGAGGACGAAAGGCTCTAGGGTTCTCCTGACGGCTGCTTTCACCAGACGAAAAAAAAAACACCAGACGGGATCGGGACTGTCTCAGGAGGGGGTACGTCCTCGGGCCACCTCTGTCACTGCGAAATCAGTCTTCCCAGCCCGCCTCCTCGAGCAGCTCGACCCTCTCGCCTCTTCTTGGGCAGTGATCTGCGGATCGATGATATGTCGATTACTTGTGGCGATTGGGTTCGGAAGGGGTGAACCTTTTGAACCCCGGTGACGGTGAGGGTTTGAGACCGGCGAAGATCCGTTCATTTTCCCGCTGTGTGCCCGATTGCAATGCAGTGGGGAAGGGCCTTACTCAACCTATGCCCCCCACATTGTTCGCTGATTGCCTTGGGCTCCTCCCCACCCGTCCTGCCCCTCTTCGTCGCAGTCGGTGTCGGTGCTTACACCCAAATGATTCCCGATGCATCCAAAATGTGGTGCACCCCTTGTGTGACCCCCAGCAGGATATGGAGTGAGGCACGGGACACCTCCCACGAGGGGGCCCGTTTCCATCTCCCCCACCCCCGTGATATCCCAGAAATCCTGGCCACCGCGTCCTCCGCCCGTCTTGTGACAGAGCTCACGACCTGCGTCTCGGACCTTGTTGGTTCTTCATTGCACTGTCGGTCGATGGTATCAGCCGGTACACTTCCGTGGTCAGATCTGTACTCCCGATCCTCCAACATCAGCAAGATTGTTGGGGATGCCGCCTGGTCTTCACTTTCTTGCTGTAATTGTCGAAGTCCGCACACCCCAAGGCACCTCCGGAAGGCGGCAAGCGACGAGCTGGGTGGCTCCTCTGCAGGTGATTCAGAGATGTGTGGATCTCCATCCTTTGAACACGAAATCATGTCCCGTTACCGCTTCCACGTCCTGCCAGCCACCCGGCCCGACCGCCTCGTCTTCATCAGCTGCCCGAGGGTGGATGATTGGAGCACATCTGGTCCACTTTTGGGTGTGCATCTGGATCTTGGGTGAACTTGAAGCTTTTTGCATCCTGAACCCCTCAATAGTGAATTGTTTTCCCGAATGGCTGCCTTCGGGCATTCGTGGGATATCTCCACCCCGCCTGAGGGGCGTGTCGGAGGCTGCCATCCCGATGCTCCCCTGTGGTGTGTGTCCCGTGTGTTTCCCCTTCCCCTCCCATACACATGCCGGATGGACGCTGGATACCCACCGGCGGTGCTTGGGTTCGGGAAACTTCCACAATCGAATGTGACGAGTAAACGTGTGTAGACACACCTGATATCATTGACTCGCAAGTATGCGGGTGTGTCCAGAAACATCACTCGAGGGAGGCAGGGAATGTTGCACCGAAGGGTTCGATCTACCCTGTTGGCATGCCGTGCGGTGGGTGCTCATCCCATCAATGTCAGTGTGGGAAATGAGCACAAGTCTGGCCTGCACCAGCTGCCATGAACTGGTACTGGCCACGGCCCGCGCAAGGGACAACTCGGCCGAACCACCTGACTCACTAATGCGACAACCATTTCCTACCTCTTCCCCCCGTCCCTCGTCTGAGCCCTGAGTCATGGCACCTGTGACGGGCAGGCGGAATCAGAGTCGCTGGACGGACTGCTTGCGCGCATCCCTTTCGTAGCTCCGCATAGGTTAATATATCCCTTCGAAAGGGCATCACTTTGGCCCCGCTTCATCCCCCTGCAGTGCACTCCTGCAGACCCACGCAGCAACCAGGCAGCATCTTCAGCTGAGAGTCACAGTAATCAATTAACATTGCGATTAGCCGTGGCTACAGGGCATGCGTTTGATCTTCCCAAAGGGGCCTGAGGCCTGGTTACCCTGGTTATGAATCAGTTCAATATGAACCGTTCGGACGCTTTGCCCCCGAGCATTGCTGTGTCAGATGACCCCAGTGTGGCCCAAGTGTTATTTGCAGGTGTTTCTCGTATCGTTCACAAGGGGGCTTTTCACACAAGCAACGTAACCTCTTTGTTCGCAGCCGCCCCAGGACGACAACTGGCCTGAGTCCTCCCATGTCAGAGACCGTTTTCTGCTCGACCCAAGCCCAGCAATTTTATCCTGAAATAGGGGCGGACCGATGTGTCGGGGAATCTGGTAAAACCAGACCTGAAATCTCCCAGCAACATCACTTAGTGAGCTGATGCAAGATGCGATGATGTCGGGCTACCCATCCGAGGGGGTGGAGCGCTGGACCTGCCGTCGCCCGGCTCTGAAGCACGTCGTTCACAACCACGTCACACGAGACCCTGAGCAACCTAACAGGGGAGGTGAAGAGGGCACGGGTCTTAGCCTGATGACACACTGCAACCTCAAGGTGACTGGCGACACCTCTCCCACAGTCTGCGGCGACTCTGCCGTGGCGACAAGGCTTCCTGTCATGGGAGATCGCTGCGTGGATCAACGTGGCACCACCCGTGTGCTCGGCAGGTTGTTTCGGCACCTGTTTTCTCCGTGTCATGCTTTTCGTGAGCGTGTCAGGGATGTTGGCACACGCTGGGGAGGGTTTCACATGATGACATAACATATATCAGAAGCACACACCCACGTGGCGCTGTCCTTGGCAGGACTTTGAAAGTGCCGCCTTGATATCCTTGTTGGATAGAACCCTCATATCACACCCTCAATCAGCTGACGAGACCCTGTGGAATGCTGCGAAAAATGCTCCTCAGAAACAGAGGGCCTCAACCACAGTGCCGCCCACTCTGGAGACCCCTGACCTTCACACAAGCCCCAAAGACGGTGCCAGGTAGGCCAGGGCCGTTTCCCCATCATTGGATAAGTAAAGCGACGATAAGAGTAGTGGTATTTCATTGTTGCGACCTCCCACCTATAACTACACCTCTTATGTCACTGCACAAAGTCACACAGAGAGAGCCAACTCTCGATAAACAAGCCTGCCACAGCGCATCGGATCCTGCCTGCTTTCTATCGAGAGTCAGGCTCTGTGCACCACCCCCACTGTTCCCGACTGTTGTCTACTTTTCCATCACCCCCCTACCCCCACTTAAAAGCCTCTCGACGGCAGTCGCCCACTTAAACACCGCCACTGCGCAGACATCTGCCGGCGGTGCCGCAACGGGTACCCCCACCGGACGGCACTCTCTGAGGCACCGCCCCCAGGGGTGTCGGCTGTGTTGTCCCCTTAGTGATGTCTGATGATGAGGGGGAGGCCCCGGGCAAGCGGGAGGACAAGTGGAACAAGTTCTGCCAGGGGCTGAAAGGGTACCTCGTGATGGTGATCGTGAAGAAGGGCAGGCACAACCTGGAGAAGGTCGGGCCTGGGGAGCTGCTGACGGGGGACAATGTGATCCGGAGCCAGCAGATGAACACGGTTTACTTCCACTACAACACCCTGTGGAAGATCAACCTCGACTTCAAGAAGCCGCGTCGGTGCATCGGGAATGCTGTGCGGGAGACAACCGACTGGGTCCTCTGCCACGCAGAAGGGCGCTACGTCCGCCTGGACATCAACGAGCGAAAAATCTACCTCGAAAACTGCACCGTGTGCATCGCATCGACAGTCAAGGAGCTACTCCAGCCCTTCAACGTCGTCCTGACGAAGGCAGAGAAGGGCGACGACTGGCTGGTTACATCCGTCTCACGATAGATCGAGTGACCCTTCTGCTCTAGCCCCTTCCCCCCGCCATGAGGCTGAGATACGGAGGACCTGTCTGACTGTCAGGCACACACACTGGTGCCTCTAACCCTGCCTGCTGATGCCCTGCGTCTTCCATAGGTGCCGAGTCGAGTCGTCCTGTCATGCCACCATAGCGTTGTGCGCTGGGCGGGGGTTGGTCGCGTTGGAGAGGATGAGAGAGCGGCAGCAACAGCAGCAGCAGCAGGACTTTCTCTCAGGTCAGGAGTTGCGCTGTGAAGACGGGCAGAAGAGGCGCCTTGCGGGTGACGGGGGGGGGGGGGGGAGGGGGTACTTCGCCGTGGGGGGGTCGCTGTAGGGAGAGGGAGTCGTCTGCTGTGAAACACAAGGGCAGCTAAAGAATTGATTAAAAAGGGAGGGGGGGGGGGCACGATACAACACCACCCGTTGTCCCCAAGGTTAACGTAACCTGCCGGAGGCGGTGTTGTGTGGGTATAGGGTGGCCTGCCCCCCCCCCCCCTTTCTCTCTCTCTCTCCGCTGAAAACGTTGTGTGGTGCTTTTCCATTCACCCCGTCCCCCCCCTAATGGTTCCAGCTGACATCCCTGCCAGTCTGTTGCCGAGACAACCGAGAAGGACCGAACAATGCTTTCCCAAGCAGAGTGGGCGCTGCGTTGCTCGTGGGGGGGAGGGGGGGGAGAAGGGCTGCGGGCTGGTTCCCGATCCCGCCAGGGCACTTCCCATCAGAACAATCTTTCTGCAGGTTGTGCGTGTTAGCCCCCAGTTTGATGGGGTGCCTTTTAGATTAAACTGAAATGAACAGATGTACAACTGGGGTGGCACGGCTATCCTGCCATCCCAGCATCCACCCCGCCCCCACACCCACCCCACCCCACCCCACCCCCCCTCGCCACTTCGATTTCAATACCCTCCCCCTCTTCGCCAGGGGTAGGTTTGATAAACCGGGTCCCGGAATACGGATCTCATTTTTCCCAACAATAAAATGCTTGGAGTTGCGTTCTTTGTTCGGACGGTGCCTGCTCGTTGCATGTGTCCAGATCAGATACCGAACGCTGCCACGAGTCTTTTTGGCGCAAAAACATAGCTGTCCCTTTGGGAAGTTGAATTTCCGACGTGTCACGTGGGCCGTCTGGGAGTCTCAGAGACGCACTGGGGGGGTCCTTTCGCTGAGAAATGCAGAAACGTGAGAAAAGGCGAATCCGCCTCACAAAAACTGGCTGCCAAAGTGACACAGTTTGGCACACAGTGGCACAGGGCGAAGGCCTCCCAATGGCCACATTTTTGAAAAGGGCGTATTCTGTTGGCCCACACTTCTGTTGAGCCACTTCTGGCTGACCTCTTCACCTCCTACTCTTCGGGATAAATACCCTCACTTTCTCAATGGCGGGGACGAAGCAGGCGACATTCAGAGCGGTGTTCACACTACCCTGGCCATGCTGCAACACGTTGTGAATAAATGAAACAAGACGACGTGCCCTCTCGACCAGCCCTCGGTGGTGTGTGGGTGTGTGGGTACACATCACCTGCTGCGCACAATGCGTGCATGCCAGGAGGGCTGCTCTCGAAGCCTCTGATTCGTCGCAGGGGGGATTTTTTAGTTCTTCGCTGAGGTGGGCCGAAAACGATGCATTTTTTTTGGGTGTCTTTTCGCTCTCAACCGTTGAAATATGCCAAATATTGGTATCTGATGGCGCAGACCCCCCCCACAGGACAGCCCAGATAACGTCGGGATAGGTGAGGGCCGGAGGTACCCAAAGCCCGCAGGGATGTCAACTACCACCCCTCTGCACCCCACCACCACCCTCAGCTCGCTGCTATTCTGCATAAAGAGTGGAGGAAGGTTGGCTCGCACATGCTCTTTCTCTCTCTCTCTCTCTCTCTCTCTCAGTACCCTGCCTTTCCCTTTACGACCCCCCCCCCCTCAGGGGCTGAGCACACTTCCATACCACCCAGCCCTCTGGCGCAGCTTCCCTGCAAATCGAGTGAACAGGAGAGGGGGGGAATCGGGGTGGGCGTTACGCCTTGGCTCTTTCTCTGCATGCCCACCTCGTTCCCCATCCCTACACCTACCTCCCCAGTGAAGGGCGGGCAAGAAGGCGGGAGAAGGATGGGGTTTTTTGGCAGATTTCTTCTGATGGTGCTGTGATCTGCCGCCCCTATATGACTCCGTGTTGTCTGTGTCCCTGCCGCGATAACGGAGGGGTGGATGCTTCAGTGGAAGGCTTCCTGTGTGCGATCAACGGAACAGTAGCAACTGTTCAGGGGAGGGGTGCCCTTTAGCTCTGTGTCACTTCGCAACCGGTTCTGTGAGGCGCACACGAATCTCCAGCGGGGGTAGGGTAACCCTTCGGGAGTCGCAACTAGCGGGAGTATAGACTCCCGCTAGCGGGAGTCTATTTTCCACCTATTTTGGGCTATAACTCCCACTAATTCGCCCATTTGCGGGAGTTCTCAGACTCCCGCTCCCAGACTCCGGCGAGGGTGGCTGGAGTCCACTGTGTACGCTATTGCGTATCTACTTCTGAGCGAATGCCACTCCCTTCTTCTCGTAGTTTCCCCTTTGCTCGGCATGAATGCTACTGCACGAACCTCAGGTTGTATTTTTCTTGCCTCTGGGGGCCAAGGGTGTTTCCCTGCGGCACAGCCTGCCTTGGTGGGAGTGCCTCAGGTTCGCCTGTTTGCCACAATGCCAACCAGCATGCGGGTGCTATCTCTCTTCTGCAGCGTTGCAGCACAGCACGATCCCACCCCCGGATTCCAGCACACCAGCTTGCAAAATGCCCTGTTTCACGGTTCAACCAACAGGAAGCTCGGGGAAGGTGTGCGGGTGAAACACGGCATCCGTATCAGTCTATCCTGCTGTGCAGCTGGGCTGCGCAACGTATTGCTGCGGCAGTGTATCCCTGAGGATTGAAGGTCTCGGAGGGACCACTGGAGGATATTTTCAAAACTGGAACGATTGCTGGCCGTACGACCTCTCTTACGTTAGCCTCCGGAAGCTTTGCCTGGGAGGTTGGCCTGGGGTTGTCAAGCAAACGGGTGCGGGTGACTGAGGGTGGGGGAGGGGGGGAGGCTGGCATGTGGGGTATAAGGCCATCCTGTTGAGAGGTGGTGTGGCTAGCAGGGTTGGCCCGGTTGCGATTCCAAACGGCCAGCACGGCTCTGGGGGGGTTGGGAATCGTCCAGTTCGTGACATTTACAGCGCGTCGCTGGGGGGGGGGGGGAGGTGGGGTGGGGTTGAACACATAACAAGAATTATGGGCGAAAGAACTGTATCGACAATACACACGAGACACAGCAGAGCCTGCCTGAGGGCAGCACAGAGGAGCCCCCCCCTGCCCTCGGCTCCCAGACCACAAGAGTGGACTTTGCTCTCCTGCTGGGTTGGTTAAATCAGCTGACCCCTCAGGACTTGCACAGAACGGGCCAGGCAAAGATGGATTTGCCACCAGCTCATACGTCGTTTGCCTGGCCTTCTGTGGGCGCACCATGCAGCCATCTTCCGGGCATGTGTACACACTAGCAGCGAAGCCATTTTTTTGGCTATTCGTTTCGGGGGTGTTTCGCGCGCTTTCCTGATTTCTGAGTTTGACGGAGGTGGGTGGAGTAGGGCGGGTGTTGTGCCCAGACACCAGGAAACAATTGCCAAAACCAGGCGGGTCTTTGCTGCAGCTTTTTCAACCCACCAGGGCATCAGATTGCTGCCGGGCAGCAACCGGCCACCACCCACCACCCCTCCACAGGCCGGCATCAGCCGTCTTCGAGGGAAGCCCCTCCACCACCATGGAAGATGAAGACCTGCCTGAGCTCGTGGTGCGGGGGAGGGACATTGCGTTTGGGAGCTTGGAGGGGCAGGCGGATCAGCTCAGGCACGAGGCCGCGGAGCCGGCTGCAGAGACGGGGCCGCGCCTGGAGGTCGGCACCCTCAGCGATGCGTCGCACGCTATGATGGCCGAGCGGCGAGCCGCTGAGAAGATCATCCAGGACGACCGCCACAAGCGGGATGTCGAACGCTACCTCCCTGTGCTGGACCCCGACGTGCGGCGCAAGCTCCGCACCCTCGGCGAGCCTGTCACCCTCTTCGGCGAGGGCCCCTACGACAGGCGCCTCCGCCTCCGCTCCCTGCTCGCCGAGCGCCTCGCTGCGGGGGAAACACTGCAGCAAATACGCGTCGAGGCACCCACAGCCACACCGGAGCAGCAGGAGCGCTTCTACTCCGAAGGGCCTCCGCAGCTCCGCCAGGCCCGCCTCGACATCTGCGCCTGGTCGCTGCCCAGGGCGAAGGCACGGCTGCAGCAGCAGCAGGAGGAGCAGGCAGCAGCCGCAGCCCTCACCCCGGAGCAGCACACCGAGGCCTCCGAGTCATGGCGGGCCGAGCTGCGGAAGTTCATGAATGTCTCTTCTGGGGTGCCGCGGGGCGGGCCGGCGCGGCCCCTCTCTGCGTGTAAGATCAGCCCGTCTGGCGATCACGTGCTCGTGTCCTCATGGAACGAAGCAGCCTACCTCTACAAAATCCCCGACATGTGCCCCGCCTCAGAGGATGGCCCCTACATCTCAGCCTACGGTGGGCACACCAGCCGTGTGACGGGGTGTGCCTTTCACCCGGGGAGCATGGTGTCGCAGCCGGCGGAGGCGCTGAATTTTGCGACGTCCTCTGCGGATAAGACGGTGCGGCTGTGGTCGCTCAAGCAGGATGCGTCTATAGCGACGCTGGCTGGGCACACCGAGAAGGTGAACAAGCTTGCGTTTCACCCCAGCGGGGACTATGTGGCGTCGACAAGCGATGACCGAACGTTCCGCCTCTGGGATGTGCAGGGCGGGAAGGCTGCGATGAGCCTCACCGAGCAGGAGGGCCATGCGGCCCCGGTGTATGGCGTGGCGTTCCAATGCGACGGTGCGATTGTCGCGACCTCGGACACCTGGGGTGTGGGGCGTGTGTGGGACCTCCGAACAGGGCGGTCCCTCTTCGTCCTCGAGGGGCATGCAAAGGATGTGCTGGGCCTCGCCTTCTCGCCCAACGGGTGGCTGCTCTGCACGGGTGGGGCGGACAACCTGCTGAAGGTTTGGGACCTGCGGCGGAGGGAGTGCCTGGCGACGCTGCCCGCCCACTCGCGCCTCGTCACGTCGGTGGCGTTCGAACCCACGACAGGGTCGGTCCTGTCTGCCTCGTCTCATGACAACACCGTCACGCTGTACGACACAACCTCCTTTAAGGTATGGCAACGCCGTGGTGGGGATGTGGGATGTGTGGGCTTGTGCAGTCGCCCTTTCTGAGGCAGTGGTGTTCACAGCGTTGACTTCCGTTGATGCTACCCGGCAGGGGAGGGCGCAGCATCGCAGATTGGAACCGAGACAGCATGTATCGTGGTCCTCATGGTGTTTATGTACTGGTCATGATTCATCACTTTTTCAATAATTTAACCTGACGAGTCTGCAGCTCTATTTGTATTGACCCTCACAAACCGGCCTGAACGCACCACATACACACCGCCTCTACAGCTCGTGAAGACACTTAAGGGCCACGAGAACCGGGTGATGGGTGTCGATGTCGGCCCAGGCGCAGAGAACATTGTCAGCTGTGGTTACGACGGATCCTTCAAGCTGTGGCAGAAGTCTGCTGGGTATGAATAACATCACCTTCGACGCACACACAAGGGTTGGGGATGCCACCTATGGCAGCACGGCGGCATGCCAACACCAACAGCACCCTGGTTGGGTGGGGTGGGGTGGGGGGTAATGATCTGCACTGCTGAATCCGCCACCTTTTCTTTTTGACGATGAGCCACGGCTGCCTCACCAACCACCACTGCCACAGCACCGACAACTTCGACCTCGACGCGGCACTGGCAGGCGTCACTGTCGACAGCGCTATGAAGCAGGCCCCAGACACCGCACAACCCAGCGGTGCGGATGCAGCAGACGACGACTCTATGTCCCTAGGATCAGCAGCATAGCCTCGCCTTCCCTTCCCTGTAGGTGGAGATTGGCATCCACAGCCCGGCCCGTCGTAGCAGTTTCAGTGTACACCACCGGGCTCCGGGTGTCACGGCGTGGCACGCGCCTTACCGGGGGATGATGATGCAACAATGCAATGCCAGCCCCGCTAACCCAGATGAGGAAACGGTTGACAGTGTGGATATCCGTGGCTGATTTTCTCGCATCGAGAGGCCATCGGCTGTCTGTATCTTTCCCCCAGCCGAGTGTGAATGGCCGGGCCATCTGGCTCGGTGGTGCAGGCGGGGTGGTGGGGGGGTAGGGTGGGGGGGGGGGGTCTGTTATGTTGCCGGCATAGCATGCTAGTGGAGCCGCGTGAGCACACACACACAGCAGAAAAGCAAGAAAGAAGAAAATAAAGCCAAATAGTATTCTCGAAGCCCGCCGCATAGCCTCTTCGCCCTGCCCCAATTGCTTACTCCTGCCCCCACACACCTGCCCTGCTGATGCAGGGATGCACATTCTTTGCTTGGTCACCACCACCACCGCCACCCACGACAGCGTCACTGCTTACGCGATACACATTCTCTAACTTGGGAGATCACCACACAAGGCAAGGCAACATCAGGGACCGCGTCAAGCGCCCCTCTCTCTATCTATCTATCTCCCACCAAACAAAACTCTGAGTCTTCCCATTTTTTAGTTTCAGTTTTTGTGCGGGTTCTTTACTGTTGCACTTTTCTTCTTGTCACTGGATTTTTTTATACCCCCCACCCCCCCCAAACCTCTCTCTCGTGGTTACTCGACCACCAGCCGCGCCGTTTTTTTTCCCCGACCGCTCCGTTCCCCCCCTCCCCCCCCAGACCATAAGAACAACCCTCCGCCGCAACACCACCAACCCCCCACACAATGGGGAAGCGTGACATCACCACGGTGGAGGCCCTCTCAGGCATGCTCAGCACACACTGCGCTCTGAACTACGACAAGCGCCGGAGGGTGCTGGACACGAAGGGGCTGTCCGCAGCGGTTGGTGCTGGCGGCTCTCTGAAGGATGTGTCCCCCTCCTCCTCCGTGCCTACTGATGCCGCCGCGCAGCAGGCCGCAGCAACACCGCAGCCTGCGTGCTCCCGGAAGCGGAAGTTTGGGGAGAGCGTGGAGAAGCTGGAGATCGCTCTCGAGAGGCAGCTGTCCAGCATGCTGCCCAGCAAGAAGATGGCGCGCAAGGCTGCTGCCGCACAGCGCCCGCCTGCTGAGGGGAAGGGAACCACACCGCACGCACAGCCCAAGCGGAAGCGCATCCTCGTGGAGGGGACGGACGAAGGGGGTGTGCGTGTTTACGTCGACCCCGCCTACGTCAGCGTGCTGGTCCCGCAGTGCCCCCAGCTGGTGGGGTCTCCGGCAACGCGTCGGAGCCCGGATGTGTGTGGCAGCCTGGAGGGCGGCTACCTGCCCATCACATTGACGATGGAGGCCTTCAACCACCTGGTGGAGAACATGTCGGGGAGTGGGGGTGAGGAGGACTCCACCCGCCAGGCACCCACCACCAACCGCATCGAGGAGCTTGAGGACTCAGACAGCGAGTGTGAGGCTGGGTCCGCTGTGGACGATGTGATGGATCAGGATGCCGCAGTGCAGGCTTCGGTGCCCGACTGGACCCCGGTCTCATGGCCCTGCGTGCAGGTCAGGGGGGTGCCTGTGGGGACCCGTGGAGTTCACTCCGTTCCCCAGCAGCAGCAGCAGCAGCAGCGCGGGGAGGACGTTGAAATGGCTGGATGAACAGGGGGTATGAAAAGGGGGCAGGCCTATATCATAGGACAGACCCCACACCCCTCATGGGAGTAGAACGCCCGTGTGCCATAACGTGAAGGGGAGGAGGAGGAGGAAGGGGGTTAATGTAGCTCGTCTCGCCCCTCACCCTCGCCGCGGCTGCAGTAAGTTCGGTGGGAGTGCTGGGGAAAAAAAGGCATCACATCCCGTGGAAGGTTCAACCAGCATGACGTCGAAGACGGGATGGGTCTTGCCGCTGCAACAGAGCGGTCCAACGTGGTGAAAGGGGTGGACAGGGGTGGTGGTAGGGTGGGCCGAAGGCTCAGAATGTCTCGTTTTTTCTGACCTGTGCCCTGTGTTCTCTGCATCAAGGAGGGATGGAGGAGTGAGGTGGGGGGGTTTCCCCCCCCCCCCTCTCCAGACCCCCCCGATTTTGTTTTATCCGACAATTAAAGGGGCTTTTGTCAAGGAGGCCCTTTCCTGCAATGTCAGCTCGAGCCAGGGTGCTTATCGACACTTTGGGGTGGTGGTAGGACGAAGCGACAGAACCAGCCTACCACTATGCAAGACGGCTTGGCGCCGGTCTATTCACCTCTGCTGGGTGTGGGCTAGTGCCAACACTGCAAAACCGCGAAGCAGAGCCCTTTTGTGCCGACAATGTATAGGGCCCTGGTTTGGGTGTGGGCATGCGATGTTTTGTTGCTATTGCCTGTACACTAGCTTCCCGAAGATCGCCCTCTCTCTCTTTGGTTTTCCCCAACATGCTTGCTTTTTTTTGGGAAAGGGAAGAAGTCGGTGGGGTGGGGGGGGTCGTGCACAATGCCATGCATTTCAGGCGGACAATCCGAGGAACACCGTGTCTGAGTCCAAAGGGTTTTCAAAAACACCGCCCCGCTCGTGCAGCACGAACAATAAACTCAATAACCCAGGCTTCTTTGAAAAACAAACGTTGCATGTTACAGGTTGGGGTTTGTTTTGTTGCACCCTTTCTATTTGTACATTTGGATGTGCCCCCCGCTGCGCAGATGCCGTTGATCCGCAGAGGTCGGAGACCAGCTTCCTCTCAACCCCCCCGGCCCCCCCCACCCCACACCACCTCTGATTGTTGTCTTTTTCCGGAGCGACATTTGTAGCCCAAGCCCTCCGCCCCCCCTCGGCCCATCTGCCCTCTCTTCACAAGAGGAAATTGCCTTTAGAGTATACCAATAGGAAACGTCTCAACCACACAAGAGCACCATGGTCGTGCTCCTGTCGTCTCATGATGAGCGCGCGCTCTCTCCGATCTTATTTTCATTGCAAGTTTTTTTTTTGAATTTTCGACTCCAGGGCGTGAGTCTGAGGCAGAAGGAAGCCTGTTGTGTCTGGCTGTGGCGCTCGAAAAATAAAACCATCATCTGTATCACACAGTCAAGATTGTGGATTGTTGGTACGAACAAAGGGGTGTGTGGGGGCCTCGCAGCATAGTTGCCGCGTGCGTGTGTGTATCAATGATCACAAGTGCTGTATGTGGTGGCTATCGTATCAAGAGCGTGAACCGGTGGTTGAGCAACGAACAGAACAGAGTTGTGCCTGCGTGTCTGATATATGCGTTGCTCAGGAACTGGCTGTACATCCCAGCTGCTGCGCATCACAGCCCAGATGATGCACGTGGGGGTCCTTGCCCCTATCACCCACAAGGCACAGGGTGTCCATCTAACCTGCTCCTACTTTCAATGGCGCCACTGACTCCTTCAAAAACATCTGCCGGCAACCGTGCGTGAATTTTGTAACAAACCTGGGGACATAGACAATTTGCCTGCACTGTGCCACCGGGCCACCAGCCCCATTCTTATGGACCCTCCTTGCACCCTCTCGTTATTAGCATGCGCATGTCCCCCTGTGCATCTGACACACTGCCTGTGTCGGATATGGGGGTGCATACCTGCGACACAAACGGGGGCTGCCCCCCTCGCATTCGAAACGGAGGGCCACTGCAACAAGTCGGCGAAACAATGCACATTGTGCATGCCATTGCCCGCCCCGTCAGGCTGGTGTTCGTCGACGCCAAGCAACTACTCCATATCGGGGTGCACGGGGCATGCGAAGCGAGGCGCTTATTCCTCTCTGTGAGTTTGTGTACATCCAGCGATCGACATATCAGTAGTAATCACCTCCATTGCATGCGATGGCCGTTCTGTCGCAGAATCAAACCTAGGGGGGGCGGGGGGGTGGGGTGGGGTGGTACTAAAAAGAGCATTTTTTTGCCGTCACGACGACAGCCATCCCCCTGAGCCAGCAGCAGGTCTTACGCAGGCACATGCCAGCTGTGCTACCTGTCTCCCACAAGCATAGTGCCCTGCGTCTCCGGCAGGGTTAGGGGTAAATAAACCGGAAAAAACGTTCCGCGTTTTGATTTGGGCCGACAAAAGAAAAAGGGTCAGGTGGGGGGGGGGGGGGACCTGGCGGCAGTGGGTGGTTAGTGCCCCTCGGTGCACTCTGCGAGTGGTTATTCAGCTCGTATCCCGCCTGTTCCGACACCCCGACCCTCACACACCCTTGGCTGTATTGACGTCGCGTTGGGGCGCTGCAGAGTGCCTCAAAGTGCTCTCCACGCCACCGCATGCGTGTGTTGCCACTTCTCCCACTTCAGATACAGAACACATGTCAATCTGCAGCAGTGTAAAAAAAATGCATCTCACACACCACACCCGCTTGACCCAATGCAGTAGTGTTCTCAATGCAAAACTGAGCCAAACTGCCTACCCCTACCCCCCTCGCCCAACTCCCCACACACCGCGCCACACCACACACCCACACACCCATACAGGGAGGGGTACCAGGGACTGTATTGCTGAAACAAATCCGAGTTGAACACCTCCCTTCTCCCTCCCTCCCTCCCACGCTTCTGCCATCTTCTTCTTCTTCTTCTTCATCTTTTTTATCCCGTGGGATTGCTTTTTGAATTTTGTTTTGTAGACCCCCCCCCCCTCCCCCCTCAGTTCCTTGAATCTGATCTGGCTTTCCATTCCATATAGCCATCACTGCCCCCTGCCCCGCCCCCCCAGCCCAAACCTTTGTTTCCCTCTGCCGGTGGGTTCATCTTTTGTTGTTGTTTTTACAACAGGGTAAGGGGTAAGGGCCCCCCCTAGAGTATACTTGGCGGGAAGGAGGGGGTGTGTGTGGTGTGGTGTGGTGTGGTGCAGTCAACGGGTGACACCCCACCCCCGACCTCACCTTACCTCATCCGACCCCATCTCCCCATTCTCCCCCCCCCCCCCCCCGCTTTCTTCCCAAACTCCCCAAACTCACTCCTGCTCTACAGCTTTTCTTTGAAACCCCTGTGGAAACACAAGGAAAATCAGAAACGCAACAAAAGAAAACCACTCCCCCCGACGGGGGGAAGAAGGCACAATCAACCCAAAGAAACACACCATTCTCTCTCTCTCTCTCTCTTTTCTCACCCCTTCAAAGAGTAGTCCGGCGACCGGACGGAAGGGGGGGAGGAAACGGGGTGTGCTGAGTTGAGCCGACCTACCACACCACCACCACCCCCTTCTCTCTTTCACTCTCATCCGCGTCGCGATCGAAATGACGGAGGCTTGCCTGGGCGAGGCGTCGTCGTCTGATCATGCCACGGAGCCCCACACTTCTCGGAGGGCGACCCCCTGCCCTGCTGCTGACGACGCGGTTTCCAACGGGCTGAGCGAGCAGGAGGTCGAGGCACAGCCGGGGAACAACGAATGGCGTTTCCTGATCCCGCTTCTGCGGGGGGCGGCGCAGGCGGAAGCTTTCAAACGTGCCGATGGGAGGCTCGTGTTCCGCAAGAGCGACGGGACGGAGCGGGTCATGGGTGAGGACACCCCGCAGGGGCCGGACCAGGGGTTTGACTCGCAGTCGAACGTCTCTGGGAGCCCGCTGGGGACCGCGCTCCCCGCCGCACCCCCGAGCATCCCTGCGGTGTCCGCAGCTGCGGCGGAGGTTGCGACGACATTCTCCAGGTCGCACAGCGGGCGGCTCAGGTCCTCCACACCCCGCGGCGGCAAGCAGCAGGCAGGGGAGCAGGGCGGCGCCTCCCAGGGGAGCAGCCACACCCCGCCGAGGCCCCGGCACTCGATGTCGCGTGGCGGGGGGGATGCGAACCTCGGGTGGCCCTGCGCCGGGTGCGGGTTTGTCAACTGGTTCTCCAAGAAGCGCTCCACATGCAAGAAGTGCGGTGCCGGGAAGCCGGCCCCGCCTTCGGAGCCGGAGGGGGTGGATGCGCCGCAGCAGCAGCAGCAGGCGCAGGCACAGGCTGAGCCTGATGCTGGGGCTTCTGTGCAGGCCCCCCCGCCCGCCCAGCAGCAGGGGTCTGCCCCGCCACGCCTGGCCAAGTCGGCAAGCGCCGGGAGGCGTATATTTGCGAAGGCTAACGAGGCGGCGCAGCCCGAAGCGGATCTCGGATCTGCTGCGAAGATTGAGAAGCGCGCCGCTCCGGCGAAGATGGGCATTGCCGCCATGGGGCTGGGCGGTGTGGGCGGCATGGGTATCGGCGGGATGGGTGTGGGCGGCATGGGTGGCATGGGTATCGGCGGTGTCGGTGGCGTCGGCGGCATGGGCGTCGCCGGCTTCGGCATCGGGAAGCCGCACGCATCCCACCGGAAGGGGAAGCGCCACGGGGGTGAGAAGCTGAGCCTGAGGGGGCCGAGGCACGGGCAGGGCATGGCGATCAACACAGTCCCGCCGACGGCGGTCCCGGCGCCCGCTGCGGCGGAGCAGGGCAAGCGCCCCAGCGCTCCGCCCTCCCCCCAGGGCAATGAGGAGAAGGAGAAGCCGCGTCAGGATGATGCCCCGCCGGCAAAGCACAACGCTGACGCGCGGCGGAGCCTGCCGCTGTTCAACGAGTCTGGGGTGCGGAAGATTATCCAGTCCATCAACCAGTCGCTGCAGGCGGGGATGCGGAACGGGGTGCTGCCGGTTGCCACCGTGACGCCCCCCGACACGCACCACCCCCTCAATGTGAACGTCGACACCCGCCGCCCCCCTCCCGAGAGGCAGAGCAGGCGGGAGAAGAAGTTCCTCAAGAAGGCGGAGCAGAACTACCAGCTGGAGTGGGACGACCTGAAGGTCGACTGGGACACCAAGCTGGGGCAGGGTGCCTATGGGAAGGTGTATAAGTGCTGGAAGAAGGGCTGTGGGGATCGGCCAAGGACAGGCGATCTCAGCGCCCTCAAGGAGATGAAGATCAACGAGATGGGGTGCCGCGAAGAGCTCATGAGCATGAGCCTGGCAGCGGAGAGCGAGCTGGCGGCGTGGGAGCGCATCACAAACACCGTGTCGATGATCTCGAAGAAGAAGGAGCTGAAGGGGTACCACCACATCGTGACGCCCTACAAGCCGTTCTTCCATGAGAAGGATTCGAAGCTGTTTCTGCTGATGGAGTTCATGCACTTCGGCTCGCTTGACGACCTGCTGATCTGCCTTAGCCGTGTCTCCCGCGAGGTGTCGGATGCCTGGATTGACACCATCATGGGATATGACGCAGTCCAGCGCATGATCAACGCGTATGTCCTGAGGATATCTTGTGTGTGTGTCTTTCTTGTGCCGGTCTTCACTCCACAGCAAACTTGAGCAATCCTACTAGCGTTCTTCACATATAAACTAGCGGGCACAATCGTACTTTTCTCCACCCTTATCGGAAGACCCCGAGAGCCCACCCCTTTTCTGTGTGTGGATTTAGAACAAAAGGGATGTTCCTTGTGGGTTACTGTTGCTATTACTGTTTCAGTGCCCAGCAGGGTGACATACTGACACAATCAATGTTGAGGAGATCACCACCTCCACCTCCACCCCCACCCCATCACAACCCCTTCACCACACCAACAGGGAACGCCCTTCCGGCCTTCCGGGAACCCCGACCGCGCCGACCTCGCCCCCGCTTGGCAGCCCGCCTGCCGGCGGGGCCACTCACTGCGCGCCGCTGCGGGAGCTTATCCTTGCCTACGTGCTGGACGAGGTGCTGTGCGGGCTGAACTTCCTCCACAGCATGGACATGGTCCACCAGGATATCAAGCCCGGCAACATCCTGATCAACAACTGGGCGCAGGTGAAGATCGGGGACTTCGGGCTGACGGGTGTGGGCGAGAAAGGCGTGCAGGGTGGGACGCGACTCTATATGAGCCCGGAGCGGCTGCTCGGGGACACTACCACGGGGTCTGGGAAGGAGGCGCTTGCGAAGAAGCAGAAGGCGGACATCTGGAGCGTCGGTGTCATGGCTCTGGAATCGGCACTCGGGCTGCACAGCAACAGCGCAGTGCACCTCTTCCAGTGCAGCGTCACGTCGAGCAGGATGCGGTCTGTCGAGTTCGACCCACGCCTCCTGTCGTCGGTGAACCTGCATCTCGACCGTCTCGACGCGACGCACGACGAGAAGCTGCGCGGCGGCTTCTCCTGGGAGGCAGTGGTGCGGTCTGTGACGGACCACCCTGAGCTGCACCGCACCTTCTCCCGCCTCTCCGACTCCTTCGTCGACTTCTGCGAGAACTGCCTCAAGTTCTCCCCTGACGAGCGTCCCCCGGCGTCGCGACTGCGCCAGCACCTCTTTATCGACAATAACAAGGGCGACAACCACCGCAACTCGTGGGGGCAGAAGCAGGTATGCGGGTGGTCATCTGGTCGCGGGGTGGGTTGGGATGGGATGGTTTTTGCAGGGGTTGTGTTTTTGGGCCGGGTTTTGGCGCACAAACAACGCCTTATCTTTTTGGGCCCCACAAATTACTCCCACTTGCTATGTGTGTGGGGACAAGGAGGTTGTTCCCCTTTGAGGCGAGACGCCACATCATATCACACCCCACACAGATGAAGCGGTACCTCGACTTCTTGGTGCAGCGTCTGCTGATGCAGGAGACCCACGCCGGCAAGTCCTCCGACGAGCGGCGGAAGTGGGAGCACCGCGGCTGGGAGTCCGCCCAGGCGGGCACCAGCCCCTTCTCCGCACAGTCCACACAGTCGACCCACAGCAGCAACATCACCTCCGGGTCGCGGAAGCACCACCGCCACGCGTGGTACGGCAACTTCAAACACCACCACAACAGGGGCAGGGGGGGTAACCTCCATGCACCTGGGCCCGGTGCGCCGCACCATCACAGCCAGGCGCAGGGGCAGACTGCGGCAAAGCAGGGGACGTCGCAGCAGCAGCAGCAGCAGCAGCCCCAGCCGCAGCCGCAGGCACAACAGCAGCAGCAGCAGGGGCAGGGGCAGCGGGAGACCCACGAAGATGCCCAGGAACGTGCCAACAACCCGACGAATCGGCAGAAACGCTTCCACTCCAAGGGCTTCCGCCCCCGGCATTACCCCGGGGGCGAAGGGAAGCCGCATGTTGGTGACGGCGCCCCAGACAGCCGCCGGAACTCCGCCGTGCTGCGGGATCCGCCCGTCTGCCAGCCCTTCGATGATGCCGGTGTCCCGCGCGCCCCCCACGGCGCTGCCGAACAGCGTGCGGACTCGCCTGCCGTGCCGCCGCCCACCAGGCTGAGGCAGTCGCCGGGGAGGTGTGAATCTCCCCGTCCTGCCAGCTTGGGGCGGCGCAAGACAGAGCCAGCGATCGCCACTTGCGTCCCGTCCCAGCCAGTTTGAGGGGCGGGCGTGAGGGGTGTGGGGCGAGCAGGTGGTGGTGGTGGTGAACGAAATCTGAAAACAAGATTATCCAAAACAAACAAAGCGGGAGAGGCGGGAGGGGGAGAGGGGCGGGTGTGTGGGTGTGTGCCGATGTTTCAAGGGGAGGGGGGTGGGGGGTGTGTGTGTGGTGTGCAGCTCTTCTGTCTCTTGAAGCAAGACAATAAAAAAACAATGTGCTGAAAAGTGCGGAAAGAGTGAGTTGCCCCTTCCCCTTTCTCTGTGGAGCTTGCTGGAGGTTTGAGGGGTGGTATGCGTCTATACTCTGTAAGAACAAGGCCCTTGAGGTGGCATTGTGCGCGCCACGGCCGCCAGGCCGTTGGTCGTCGCAATCTAACAAAAAAATGAGGCAAAAACAAAAGTAGAAGCAAAAAACCAAAAAGACAAGCAAAAAAAATGAGCAAAGTGCCGCTTCATGCCGCACTCGGCATGCTGGCTGGGAATGGTCGTTGCGCTTGCCCTCATCCCTCCCTACCCACCCACCATCCACCCGCCTTGCAAACCCTCCTTTCTCTACGTTACTACCCCTCACTTCTCCCGCACCGCCCCCCACCCCTCCCGCCCTCCACCTGCCGCATCTACCCCCGGGCGCAGGCCCAGTGTGTCATGTGTGGATTTTTTGTGAGTGATGAGGGGGCAATGGAGTGGCGGTGGGCGTTTTGTTCGTTTGTGCGCACCCTGTCTGTGCGTGTCTGGGGCGTACAACTGTGTCCGCTGCAAAGAAAAATCCAGCTCTTTTTCTGTGTGTGGGTGTGTTTTGTTTTTACCGCGGCCTTGATGACATGAGACAGTTTGCAGCAGAGACAAATAAGAGTGGCCCACGTGGTGTTCGTACTGTACTGATCATGCTGCAAACACGTTGTCAAGACGTGGGAAAAAAATAAAAGTAAATTGACTCCAGAAGAAAAAAAAGCTGAAGTTGAAGCTCGTCGAAGCCTACAGCCCTACGGGGCTGTGGCTGAACTATTCCAAACAAGAACTCAAAAAAAACGGAGCGAGGGGGCGGGATGGGGGGTGGGGGGTCGCTGCTGGGAACGAGGCTTGGGTCCCGTGGCTTGGGGCCCTGGGCCTGATTTTCAGAATCGGAGGGGGGTGGGGGGAGGGGAAAGGGGCGGGGGGAGCTTCTCGCTCTGAGGTACAGAAATGTGCGAGCCTGTTAACGCTTTTGAGGGCTGTACCGATGCGTTACTCTTTTTTTTCCGCGCAGAGCAGGGCCAGGCACTCCTCAACTCACACCCCACCACCACCACCACCGCCCATGCCCCCTTCCTTTCCCCCTCTCCCTGTGTTTCGATGTGTCACATGCCATAGCCAAAAAAAATATCGAGGAGCCGGTGTGCCTTGCTGTATCGGGTTGCATGTCTGCGGCTAAATCAAATATATAATCAGAAGAAAATGGTTCTCCCACCCCTCCTACGTATCACCCCCCCCCCCCCCCCCCTTACCCCCTCATCCCTCTTACCCCTATCCCCCTCCCCCCCCCCCCCCCACTCCCCGCTGAGGTCATTTTGTACGTCGCTGGCCTGGTCGTCTTGGACGTCAGGGCTGTGTTGTCGTCAATCCCGAAGAAAAACAAAAAGGGGTTAGTAAGCCTTCATTGCATGGGTTCTTTTTTCAGGGTGCCGGATACCAGGAAGAGCCTCTTGGGTCCTGGCCCGAAAAAATATCTCGTTCAAAGTTGGGGGGGGCAGGGGAGGGGTGGGGTGGGGGGCCCATAGAACCACCCGATGAAGTTTGCCCGAATAAAAGCTTGAAGGAAACTTGCGATGGGTGGGGGGGTGAGGGGGGGGGGGCACTGCGGAATGTGTGGCTCCTGATGCGTGCCGTGCCTTTCTCATTTGCCCAAACAAGCTTGCTTGTTTCACAGCGAAAGGGCCAATGGGAGAAGGCTTACGGCGATCGCAAGTGCAACACAAACCGCTCCCTTCGAAGGGGCCACATCACACGTCCGCTCGTGTGCTCAATAAATACCCCGGACTCATTTCGGAAGCCGGATAAAAAAAATTGCCCGCGCCAGAATCTCGCCAGCACTGCGGGGCAAAGAGCCAGACACACATCTCTCTGTGAAAGTCTCGCTGAGGGCTGAGGGAGGGGAGGGGGGGCGGGGAAGGGGATGGTGGAGCCGCAGAATATAAAAAAAATCTCAGTTGGATTTAGCCACAAACCTGATTAAAGGGAACCGGGTGCACTTCTCGAGTCGCGAACTCCTTCAAATGGGTCGTATCCCACTTGCCTGTGCGCATGTGTGTCAGGACACACACCCACGTTTTGATGTGCGTGTGTGTTAGCCGGGCCTGCCTTCCTGTGACGCTGACAAGTCAGCTGTCCCTCAGGGTGGCCCAAACCCTTTTTTTATTCTATTTTATTTTGCCTGGCTATCACCCATCCGTTGGTTGGCTGGGGGGGGGAGGAAAAAAAGTGAAAACCTGTTCGGTTCGTTGCTGCTGTTCCTGTTTTCTTCTTTTTTTTTATTGCCAGGCGAAAGAAAACCTCTAACGAAAAAAAAAATCAGCCCAAATCACCCAAGCACGCACCCCACCCAACACTACGGAACGTGTGTGTGGTACGCTGGAGATCACCTCAAAGGGCAGCTGCTCTGGTTGACTCTACACTACGCCACAATAAGTGTCGGGATGGGGAGGGGGTATAATACGGGCATCGGGGTCGGGGGGGAGGGAGGGCGAAGCTTCTCTCTTTCCTAGGGGTAGGGGTGTGGGGAGGGAGGGGGGGGGGGGACAAAAATCATTCAAATCGTTCAAAGCTCGTTTGCAGCAATGTGGCACCCAATGCTGGACGCCCCATGTGCTGTGTGTTGTGGTTGGTTCAATCCTGGCCTGCCGTGTCTTGGCCCCTGGCCCTCTGCCCTGTCTTGATTGCTTCAGAGGGGCTCGGAGCGGGACGTGGGCAGTTTGTGAGGAGGGGTGCGGAAAGGAATACCCCCCTCAAATCGTGATGTCTGTAATTATTCTTTCGCCTCAACAAGCTTGCTTGTTTCTGCGGCAGAAGTTGGGTTGTGGTCATCACCAACGGGGGTGGGGGGGGGTGTTTTTAAGGTATTGTTTGGTCCGTCGGGGTGGGTGGGTGGGTGGGTAGGGCGAAAAGAAACTACGAATGAAATCAAATGTGGCTTGAAGACGATCCCTTCCTGAGACCAGGGAGGTCTTTTGGGAGAGGGGGCGGGCGGGGTGGGGGGGTGGGGTTGCTGTTGTATGGCATCTACACCCCAGTCTCCAAAACCCGAGGGAGTTTTTGTATAAAAAAATTCCGTTCAGTGGACCTTCACAAAAAAAAGCAAAAAAAAATACAGTGCAGGCACAGGCGTGTATCTATTTCACGGAATGAAAATAGGAATTTGGGGAAAAAATATTTTTTTGCACTATTTTTTTTTGCACTTTTTTCCTTTGGATTTTATAGTGACCCTACTTGGTATTGGCCGAAAATTTTTATGTTCCCGGTCTTGGATGTGCTCAAACAGTCAAAAGAACACATTTTCCGGATGCAAAAAAAATTTGCACCTGGGGGTGGAGAGGGGGGTCGGAGGGCGGTGGTGTGAGAGGCTTGCTCTCAAACCAACAGATGTTCACTACCGTGGCCTCCGGCGGCTGGGGGGCGGAACCCCCCAGACCCCCCCATGCGACATGTGCTATCTGTCAGTTGTGTTGTACTTGAGCGTATGCGACTATGGAGCCAGGCCAACAGACGTTCGCTACCGTGGCCTCCGGCGGCTGGGGGGCTCCGCCCCCCAGACCCCCCTGTGGCTTGTGCCTGGTCTTGGAGCCAAGCTTGCGCGTACGGGGCTGGGCATATCGGTTCACACCTCGCGGGAGGCTGGGCCGAGCCTGATCTCTCAGAGACGAACACCTTGCGAATGCGATCGGGTTTGCGGGCTTGCGGCTATGACATCTCGAAAGGGTCGTCGGGGCCCGTGATATGTTTCGGGTTCACTTGGTGGGCATCCGTGGCGAGGAACCACGTGTATGTGTGCGAGGAAGCAAGGAGATACCACACCGGAGCCACACAGCACCAGGTCGACCTGGATCTGGTCGAGCTCAGGGGGAAGGAAGCAGTCACCAAAGTGAGTCACCACCGCCGGCCTCAACCACCAAACTGCAACGCAGAGGTTCCGCTATTCTCACAAGGAAGGCGCCCTGGGATGTACAGTGATTTGTGTGCAGCATCAAGAGGCACTGACCGCCTTGAACAGAGAGGTAGTGTACAGGTGGCGAGCAGTGGGAGGGCGTGCTGTGTCCTTCCACTTCCCCATCTACCTCCATTCGTTCACCGTTGTTGATAGCGATTTTTTCGCCATTTTTTCGAATCGTATGCATCGGTGAGGCCGAGTGAATCAAAATAGCGCAAAACTCACACCAAAATCTGTGTCTGAGGCACAGAAATCGTGCAAAAAAGCACCCAAAAAAAGTGCAAAAAAACCAAAATAGGATTTCGAAAATCGGCCAAAATACCCCCAAAATAGAGCCACACCTGTGCAGGCAGCGGAACTGCCATCTCATATCAAGCTCGAGGTGAGCTGACTCTAAAAAAGTGAAACAAAAAAAATCGGCAACATCAATGCAAGCAGTGCTCTCGCTGGTCGCCACGATCTGACAAACGGCATGGCGAATTTTGAGGTCGAAAAAAAGAGGGGGAAAAAATTTTCCGCAGGCGCTTCGCGCCTGCGGCGTCGATCACGTCGACACGTGACACACTGAGTGGACAGCACATAACCTGCCCCACACTGATGTGGGCTTCATCGTCCGGCAGACATCGTGTGCCGCAGCCATGCAGTGCATGGACGGTGGTGAGAGACTCATCCGGCAGGCAGTTCCTTAGCCTCATCGTGGTCTGTTGTCGTCTGAGGGCGCGGGCAGGCAAGCGGGCGCGGGCGAGCCGGCCAGGGGCGCGGGGGTCTTCGCAGCGGAGTTCCCAGGGGTCCCAGAGCCAGGGGAGTAGGGCCGCCAGGGGAGCGAGATAGCCGTAGGTCGGCTCCCCCCCCCCCCCCCCCCTACCCCCCTCTTTCCTTTCGCCCCTCCCCCCCCCCCCCTCCCGTTCCCCACCCCCGTGCCCCCTTCCCCTTTCTTCCGGTGAATGCGCCAGCGGAGTCGGTCCACGCCCTCGCTGTCAGTCGCTTTCGCCCCTCCCCCCCTGCCCCCCCCCCCCCCCTTTACCTCGCCCCCTTTTCCCCTCACCAGCGGGCTGCCCCTTGTGAATGGTAGACTTACCTACAGCCCCTTGTTCATGCCGCCAGCACGGAGCCCCACGCAGCTCAACCCCGGCCAGTGCGCGGTTTGTTTGCCCTAGAGCTTTGTTGTTCGTGTAGTTCATGTTACAGTGCTAAGAGCCCGTAGAAGCAAAAGTAGAACCTGCTGCGCTAGCCCCACCAAGCAGCCACAGTACGACAGGACGCGCGCAGGCACCGGGCCCCCTCTCCTAAAAAAAAAAGCCTCATCTTGAGGACCTTCTGGAGGTTTCAAACAGGGGGGTCTGGGGGGCAGAGCCCCCCAGCCGCCGGAGGCCACGGTAGTGAGCGTCTGTTCATTGTGGGTGCACAGTTTCTATATTGTATCCGTAGTCGTAGGGCTGAACGCACGTTCAGCCACCGAGGGCTCAGGGAGTACGCGATGTGTTGCACCGACTACACAGCACTGGGTATTGCACCCATCTCCCCGAGGAGAAATATGGGAGACCGTCCTTTTCCGGGCTCCACCAGCAATTTTGGCCCCTGTGAGGACAATACACTCCTTCAAGTACGGAGAAATCCGCCATGTGAAAAAAAACCCGGGGGGAAAAAAAAGGCGAAATTCGCCACGCAAAAAAGTGCCGTGAAAAAAAAAGGCGAAAAAAACCACTTTTTCGCCACCGCGAGAGCACTGAATGCAAGCAGCAGCCGTAACATAGCCACCGCCACTCACCCCCCCAACCCCACCTCACCCCACCCCACACCCCCCCCGTCTCCCTATCTGTTGGAAGAAGGAAGACCCCTCCGTCCATTTTATCCCCGCACACCTTCAACAATACCATATTTTCATGACTGACCCCCCCCCCCCCCAATCACTTCTACATTCTGCCTTTTTACCCCCCTCTACCCTCCGCTGTCACCCCAACCCAATCCAACCCCTTCCCACTCAAGCCCCCTCCCCCCCCCCCCCTAGGGGGGGTCAAATGGGGGTGACAAACACGATTTTTCAAAAAACCGGCGCAGAGGCCCCAAAGCCCCCGTAAACCCTCCAAACCCCCCCAGATCGGTCCGGAAACCCATCGAACCCCACTTTTCCACCATTCCGGGCACCTCAGGTGCCCGAATTGGGGTACCTAAATTTTGTGCCACCGTTTGGTACCGGACAGTGCCACTGTGTGGGAGGTTGGAAAAGAAAATGCCCCAACACACCACATCTGAGGGTTGCAATGCATGTTGCTTGCCAACCACGTCATCCGGTGGGTGTCAGGCGCTATGTAGGTGGCATGAGCCAGGTCTTCGATGTGTTCTGGCTTGTATATGTACCTCCCTGCCTGCGGCACAGGCACTGCCTTTGTCCCCCACACCAGCCACAGAGAGCGTATTGTACTCGGTCCACGGTTGCTGATTCATTGTGATGCGTTGTATCCTCGAGTGAACGTCACACACTAGTGGCACCACCACCCGCCATCCGAGAGCTGTATTGACTTTGCGCCCTTCCGTTGCATTCACCTCGCCACGCATATTGCACCGTTCAGTACCAGTGCTCTTGGGCCAGGCAAAGTAGACCGCAGCAACTACCAATTCTGGCACAATGGGTACCACGACAGCGCACTTCGTGTGTTCCCGGAATGTACAGCTCGTGTTGCAACAGTCGTTGTCAACACATCCCGGTTGTGGAGCACTGCTGCACAGGAATCACACGACCATCTGGACTTGTTCCGTACCTACAGGCAGCCTCCCGGTGCATGGTGGCAGGGAGGTACATATACAAGCCAGAACTCATCGAAGACCTGGCTAATGCCACCTACATAGCGCCTGACACCCACCGGATGACGTGGTTGGCAAGCAACATGCATTGCAACCCTCAGATGTGGTGTGTTGGGGCATTTTCTTTTCCAACCTCCCACACAGTGGCACTGTCCGGTACCAAACGGTGGCACAAAATTTAGGTACCCCAATTCGGGCACCTGAGGTGCCCGGAATGGTGGAAAAGTGGGGTTCGATGGGTTTCCGGACCGATCTGGGGGGGTTTGGAGGGTTTACGGGGACTTTGGGGCCTCTGCGCCGGTTTTTTGAAAAATCGTGTTTGTCCACGTAAAAGGGTGGCATTTGACCCCCCCTACCCCCCCCCCCCCCATCCCCACTTGCGTTGGGTGCCTGTGGTGAGGGGGGGGGGGGCACTGTTGAGAACATGCAAGTCCCAAGTCATCCAAATCTTGTTCGCAAAACAACGGTGTGTGGGAAGAGCATCGCGCTAGCCTGTAGACTTGGGGGGCGGGGGGCGGGTTACCGGGTCTACCCCCTGGCCCCTGCCCCTCCCAGGTGCCACCGAGCGGTTTCCAAAATGATCCATGGGTGTGTGGGTGTGTGGCCCAGAGGGGGAAATCATGCTTGTCAATCTCCTTGCTGAAACCTCTCACCATGAGGCGCTACGAACACGGCCAAAAAATCGTTCAAATCGTTCAACCTTCTCCCCCAGAGCCAGTGACTCGTTGCGGCGTGTGCTACGTGCACCCACCCACCCCGCTGTGTGCGGCAGTGCCTGAAGTGGCTGAAGCCAGAGAATGCCCATCCGCGCCCTCCCCTCTCCCTTTCCCCCGGTACAGCGCCCCTCTGGCGCAGTGTACCTGGGGTGTGGGGGTGTGGGGGGGGGAGTGCGACGATTTGGGCGATCTCCGCAGGTTGCCGTGTGTTGTTTGCGGAACCTGCGTCACATCGCTGGGGTGGTGGCCCTGTGACGGGGGGCGCCAATAATGTCACAGAAGGCGGGGAAGGTTGGAGTGGTTTTTTTTTCCAGCAAACAATGTATTGTCACGGGATGGATGATGGTGTCAGTGAGCCTGTCTGGTCGAGGGATGGCGTGAGCCATGCCGTGCGCTCCTTCATCAGGCCAGCTATTTTCTCTCTGGGGCGGCATGATTCTCAACTGAGTGTCAAAAGGCGCCCCACACGCAATCATAAGTCGCCGGCCCCCATCCCCACAGCACGCGCCTGCTGGGACCCACGCTGCCGGGGAGAAGAGGCGTCCCCCCTCTAAGAAACCAACCTGGCGTGCCTCGTTATGGCTGCCCCGGCACCACTCCACCCTGCATCCTGCACCCAAGATGTGTTCGGAATTCTGCACGGTGCCTGTGATGCTGGTGGTGCTGTGGCACGCTTTGATTAATTTGCCAATGTCCCAACGGGGGGGAGTGCCCTCGCTCCATGTTAGGCTGTGCCCTTGTGACATCCTATTTTGTGGCGGCGCTCACTTCTCTGCACTCCGTTGCGAGGGAATGGCCCCCAATATTGGTGTCTGCGATGTATCCCAGTCTTTCTTGCAAAAAAATCCCCCCCCTCTCCTTTCAGGCCAAGGCGGGATGAGGTAACTTAATAAATGGCTACCGTGCAGCCAGGAGAACACGAAACAGCGACCCCTCTCACCAGGGTACGTTGCGAACACGGCCAGGATTCGTTCGAATCGTTCATAAACTCGGTTTATCTGAAGAAAGGGCGACCCAGGTGGTCCCAAACCCTGCAAATGAGTGAAGGTGTGAAAGAGAGAGAGGGGTTGTTGATGTGCAGTTTTTTTTTGTTTATTTGGCCTTCAGGGGAGGGGGCGCCTGGCCGGAAAGTTTTTTTTTGGAAAAAAAATGTTTGGCATTTTTGTTCCCTCACAAAAAACAGGCGAAGTTCACCCAAAAAAAACGCTTTCCTAAAGCGCGCCCTTTTCGACACTGCAGTGGAGACCTCCCTTTTCTGTTGTTTTTTTTAGCAGGGACAGCCACCCACTTCATTCTTTTTACAGCAGTGGCGTCTGTCAATGGTGATGCAACCCGCTTGTGGTGACTGGTGGGGGTGCAGCTTCGGCCGCCAGAGCAGCATCGCCTCGCCTATGTTCTGGCCTCTGTTCAGTCGGGTTCAGTGAGAAATCGATGAGGGCATGCCGTGCACATCCCTGCTTCAACCAATCTTGCGGGCAGAGGCTGGTGCCGTGGACTCCCCCCTCTCCCCGTCTCTCTCTCTCGGCAGCTTGACAGCGTGCCTGCTGGTGTGCTGTTCCCCTGAGGCCCCAGCCAACGCAGGTGTCAGCCAAAAACAGACGACACATGGTGCTCTCTCTTTGTCTCACCTCCCTCACTGCACAATTCCCTCCCTTGCGTGGTACCTCCTCATCCGGTTTTTTCTTGGTCTGTTCTCTTTTTTTTTCCGCCGGGGAGTTTCGATCGTCGGCTCCCATGCGGTTGGCTGTCCGAACAGCAGCCGCTGCGAGAACAAAAAAAAAGTGCCAAACAAAAACTATGAGGATGTGATCAGTCCGTTGCTATTTTTCTTTGCTGCAGTTTGGCCTTGCCTTCGGCAGTCGATAATTGCCCCTCCCGCCTCTCCTACCCCACCCCCCCAGAAAAATACGGTGGAGGACCAAGGCATTTTTCAATAATCAGCTCAGGCGCAGCACAACATGACCAAAGGGAAACAAAAGGCATAAGAGATGGCAGGGCGTGTGATAGGTGTCACTGTGCGGGCAGAATATGCACATCGCGTGCCGCAGTTCAAATTTTGAGTTTCGCAGATGTTGCACGTCCGCCAGCAAAGCAAGCACACCAACGCACCGCCGCGCAAGACATCTCCAAAAAAACGCTACGCGGTCAGTCTTTTTCCAATGGATTGTACCTTAATTCAACAATAACCACCCACCCTCGCCACCAGCGGCCCCTCTCTCAGGGGGCTGCGAGAAGCCTGGGCATAAATCGTTTAGAACCCCTCTGGGTGTCACCTCCGGTCACTCCCGACACAGCCGGGCTGGATGGCCATTTCATACGTCCGACTGTCTAATGTCGAAACAACAGCAACCAGCGAACACCCGCCTCTCCACCCCTTCCCTCGCTTGTGTGCAGTAAAACGTCTGCGCTCGTAAGCTCCTGTTGGCCTGCGAAGTTGCATACTCACTCCCACCAACCCCCCTCCGCGCTTCCAATGCTTTGGAAGAACAGGCGAGACCTTTGTTTTGCACTCAAAAGCCACCAGATTCTGTTGACGACTTAAAAAAAAGCCAACTTCGCTGGGGTTCTGCGTTGCAACAAAGCGATGGTAACAAGTTACTCATTTGCTGCCACGTCGCCGCTTTATTCCCGACCCGGCGGGCGCAGGTGGGAGGGAGGGCGCCCTTCCAGGGTGGCCGGGTTAGATGTGCTGGTGATGCAGCAGTGACGCAGCTCGTGTGGTGCCCCCCCCTGGCGGCTCACACTCCAACTCACCGGGGGTATTTTTGTGTGTATTTTGTGCGATCAGGCGGGGCACATCGGAAGTATCTGGGCCTCGTCTTCGGCCGTGCCTGTGTATCTGCCACACCGACTGCTTCAACTCGGGCCCCAGTCTGAGCATGTTTTGACACGTGACACCTGTGGCACTGTGACGAGCCCTGGTGCCTACCACAGCCTTCTCTGGTTATTCCTCTCGGTTACTCTTTTCATTTTCTCCATGGAGATATTCCAAGAATGCACCTTGTCAGGTGGAAATGTAACGCTAGGGAAGGGCTCAGTGCTTGCCGCCACACGCACACATACGCACCACACTTCCGCATGTCTTTTTGTGTGTGATTCGTGCGATCCAAGGAAACCATGCTTCTCATTTTCTCGTGTATCACGTTCATTTTCTCTATGGCTGATCCTCCACCCCACCCGGTGCGTAGTAATGCTCTGGCTGCCTTATGGCGGGGTGCCGCTCTGCGGCTTTCTGCGTTGACGATGGGGCTGAACGCAATACCCCAACACCGCCACCAAAACCAATGAGCGAAGGGAGGCCGATTCTGTGCCTTGCTTTTCTCTACATAATCACCCACACCACCAACCGCCAAATCACCATACATCTCAAGGCAATGAGGGAGGATCTCCGTAGTATGAAAGGGTGCGTGCCTGCCGCTTCTCCTGATAAGAAGAAGGAAATCCCGCAAATCAAACGAAAAGCAAAAAAAAGGGAAGAAAATTCAAGAAGAACAGGGGGGGAAGAGGGGGGGGTGCTGAAAAGTTGGGAGGTCCCACTCGGCACCCCAAAAAAAATATCAAAAAAAAAGCACACGGCTCATGGGGAAACCTTTGTACGCACATCTGGTTAATTCGTTACTGTTCTGTCGTTCTACGCAAAAGAAAGGGTTGGGTACCGGGGGGGAGTGGGTGTGAGGAGGGAGGTGGTGGGGGGGGGGGTGGTGGTGGAACACCGCCCCCTCTCCCCTCTCTGTGCAGGGAGGAGGTTTCTGCGTGCCTCATCAGGCCGTACACTCAACATGCCATGTCTTCCCCCCCTCAGCCCTTCGTTTTTGGCAGCCTCTAGAAGTCGTTGCTGTGGTGTGTGGTGTCGGCGAGGCTCACATTTGGCACGGGCATCCAGAGAGCGGAATCGCAAGAAGGGCGGGGGGGAGGCAGCGAATCTGCGGAACCCCTCAATTCAAACGAAAGGCAGAGGGAATCCCACCGACTTTCACCAGATAGGCCGTTGGGACTGGGCCCTCCAGTGAGGTGAACCTTGTTGAGATGAGATACTAGTCCCCGGCTAACTCCTTCTGGTGTTGTGGGTGGGGTGGGGTGAGGTGTGTGTGGGGGGGTTTCATTTCGGGAGAAGAAAAACCAGTAGCAATATCGTGAGCCACTGCTGTCCAAGCTGCCCCTTCCAGAATGGCACCTTCCCCCTCCCCGTGGCTTTTTCCGGGTTTCCTGTTCTACGGCCTGTCCCGTGCACAATGCTACCCAGTGTGCTTAACGCTCAACGCAGGTTCATGTGGGGTGGGGGGGAAGGGGGAGGGGGCAGCATTCAGCGGGAACAAGAGATACATTCCGCCGGATATTTATTTTGAGCTCTCTCTCTCTCCCACACACACACACACACACCCTCTCCCTCTGGTTTTCCCATCCAACCTTCGTCTTCTGCAGAACCTTCCCCGGGCCCGGGTTGAAGGTTGTGACCACTCAGGCCACACCGTCCGGCCGCCGTGGCATAAGGCCGTATCCCACCAGGCACCTGCCACACGCTCTTCCTCTTCCCCTCCCCCTCAATCCCCCCCCCCCCCTGAAATTGAAGTCGAGTGAAGTGAAGTGCTGTGATTTCCCGTTCCTCTGCTTCACGACCACCCCCCCCCCCCCCGCCCTCTCGACGATCAAACCCCCCCCGCGCTCTTCCCCTGAGTGATGTGTTGTCCTGTCCCAGAGAGAGGTGTGCGGGGTTTGTGTTCACAGTTCACAGCAGCGGCTGTCCCCTTTGTTTCCTTTTGTTTGTCTGGAGGCCAAGGTATGGGGGGAGGGGGGTGTGCAGAAAAAGGCGTGCCGGGTCACACCCCCTTCGCCCTGCTCCGGATCTGCAATCACCTCTGCCATGGTCTGGCTGCAACTACATAATAGGTAAGCTCTGCCATGGTCTGGCCACCCTCACACCCTCACACCCAGGCTTGCACAGGGTGGGGACCGTGAAGGGTCGTCGATTCTGAGCGGGTTATCTACTTAATTGTCTCTCCCCTAGTCCCCACCACCAGAGGTGCCAGCGCCCTGCCAGCGCCTGGCAAAGCTGTCCCACGCCCCAAACAGTTTAAGGGCGTGTTTTGTTTGTCGGAGGGGCGGGGTCATCAAAAGGCAGGGGATCTGGCGCGTTCTCCACTTCTGCGGAAAGGGTTATCCACCTTTGCAGACAGTGGTGGCTGCCTCGGAGCTGGCCTCGATGTACCTTGCGCTGAACGAAACTATTGGGGGGGTGGGTGAGTGAGTGTGCTCCATGGAGATCGCACCCAGAGGCGTCAGATGAGCTCGGTGCGTTCACCGTGCGGCAAATAAGACTGCTGCGCCTGGCGGCGCCTTGGATGGGCTGGGCCATGCGCATGGCGCAAAAAAAGGAATGCGCGCGTGTGTGTGTGATGGATTGGGGGGGGTGGGGTGGTGGGGGGGGGCGAGATTGACGTGCGAATGCCAACGGAAAAAAATCATGGAGACCCATCTCGCTCAGCGTGGCATTGCGAATGAGCTTCGATCGCCCACCCGCTGGTCCTGCTCCTGCTCCTGCGTCTTTTCCACTCCCCCGGTTGGCTGGGTCTGGAGAGCGGTGGAGCGGTGTGTGTGCGTGTCATGCGTGTGTGCATGTCAACGATGGCATGCGTCAATATTGTTCAATCGAATGCTGGAAAAAGGGGGCAATGCAGGCGGGGGATGGCGTGGTTTTTGCACCCGCCTCCCCCGCCCACCCTGTCGTTTTTTTTATCGACTTTTGGTCAGGTCAGGTCTCCGCAGCAGCCCACCAGTTCCGCATTGTGAATTTGGCGAAATCAATAAAGGCGCTCGATTCGGGCCAATTGGTTGTGCAGTTCAATTGCTCACGCAACACTTCGTCACTTTGTCGATGTCGAAAAGCCACAAAAATACAGCCAAACTGGCAACCAAAACAGATTAAAAACGGCCCTGTTGAGGTGTTTCCTCACGACAAAGCCCTGATTTGATGCTTGCCTGCAACTTCTCTCTAACCAGAGTTCAAAGTATTCACGTGGCGTGGGTGCTGGTCATGCGACGACGTGCTGCCATAGGATATACCGTATTCGGAAAAATACTGGAACGGAAAAATGCTGGAACGGATTTTTTCTGGAACGGAAAATAACTGGAACAAACCCGGATTTTCGAAACTTGGAACATTATTCCGTTCCAGTATTTTTCCGTTCCAGAATTAGAATATGGGGGAAATTGACGGGTACTTGTCAGTTTTTGGGGCACATGTCCGAAATCCCACCTCACCCCACCCCATGCCATGGTGGAGGATGGTGGGCCCAGCATACCCTTGGGAAAGTACCCGACTCTCAGAAAACGGCCAAGTCCGCGCAGACCCCCCAAAACAATTCTGGAACGGAAAATAACTGGAACAGATGGGGTCTCGGCCGGAACTTGGAACATTATTCCGTTCCAGTATTTTTCCGAATACGGTATAAACGAATTCTCATGATGTACATACACCTCGTCCTGGCATTACCTACCTGGAGATCTGGTTTCAGCTAGCGACAAGGCCCCTATTCTGTGGATTGCTATCGGGGTGGCGTGCTGCGCTTCACTTCGCCACGCCATGCCAGTTGGATTCAAGCTTTTTTGAGAGGGGGGGGGGGGGGAAGAGAGCTCCCGCGGGGGGGAACACAGCGGGCCTTGGGAAGGGAGGAGGTTGTTGTTTTTTCTCTCTCTCTTCTTTTCCCCCCTGCGGATCCTTTTGCACCCCTCATACCTCCCCCCCCACACACCCCCCTCACTACCCCACCCACACCCACCTAGCCTCCCCCCCCCCCCCCTCTCAAGAAGCTCCACCCAGCCGACCCAAGCGCCAACCCAGAGCAAACCGGCACGCGAGAAGCCCCCTCTCGTTGCAGCTTCGGCCTTTCAATACGGCACCCTCTCCCTCCCCCCTGGAAGACCTCAGCAGGTGATACCAGGATCAAGGGGGGCACCGGGGGTGGTCGTTCTCTTGTCTCTCTCTCCCTCCCCCTCTCTCTCTCTCTCTTTATCTCTCTCGTATTCTTCGAAGTGTGAGTATCCCCGTGAAACGGATGTTTACGCCCTGTCTCTCCCCAATTATCTCTCTCTCTCTTTATCTCTCTGGACGCAATAGCGAAGTGCTGTTGTCTCTCTGTCTCTCTCTCACTCACACCAATGGAAGAAAACGAATCGTAGTGGACCAGGCGAACAACCAGGGATGCCCCGAATAATTGTGTGCATCTGTAGGGGAGGGGAGGGTAGGCCTTGCTTCTCTCGAACCTTCTTTCCGGTGGCAAAAAAAAGGAAAGACTTTTTTTTGGATCTTCAGCGTGCTGCTCGTCAAAAAAAATAGGGTGCCAAGCAGATCTTGCCACACACACCACCCCGGTGTGGCACATTCGTGCAGAAAATTTTGAGGTGACCATTTCTGAGCGATTCCTTCTCGCAGGAGAGGGTCCCTGCAGAGCAGGGGCAGGGACGAATGTTCATCCAATTTGCCCGTCCAGAAGTAAGAAGGAACTGAGGGAGGTGGGTCCCAAGCGGTTTTTGCGAGTGTTTTCTATAGGTTTCTATAGGGTTGAGGGCACATTTATGTGCCAAAAAAAAGCAAAGAGAAGTGCGCCACCCTTCTGGCATCATTGAGTCTGCCGGAGGTGTTGGTAGTGCTCGTGTCTCTCGTGTCTCAAGGTTTGGCCGTCGGGCACTGCTTTTCCCATCTTGCAGAAGATGTGCGCCACCGGAGAACCGTGGAAGTGCGACTCACTCCTGATGGGATCAGGCAAGATCACGACTGGGTCAATATCGTACAGAAGTAGAGCAGATTCTGCTGGTGAGTCATTCGTGTTGGTGGTGATGGTGGTGGTTGTTTGGAGTGAGGGAGTGGGAGGTGTGCCACTCAAAGAAAAACGAAGGGGTTTGGAAGAGGGGGAAACATCACAAAAAAACAGCAAAATAAATCAACGGCGGGCGGAGGGGAAAATATACCACAATAGATAGTGGTGTGGGGGGCGGGGGGTGCTGAGAAATTAAAATCTAAAATGTGGTGGATGGAATGGGGCAAATAGTTTGCTCTGAAGCGGGCGTTAGCGTATGCAGGATGTGGACCCCGGGACAATCTAGGCCAGGTGTGGTCCTGGCTTTGGCACCCAGAGGGTAAGTCTCCCGAAATGGAAAAAGAAATGGAAAAAAACCAGAATGTCTCTGGGGAGGGGAAGGGGGTACAAAAAGCAGAAGCTTCTACACCCCCCCCTCTCCACAGGCAGGATTTTGTAGAGATGCAGAGAGAAAAAATGGGCGGTTCCAAAAGAGAAGAAAAGAACGATGAAAGAGTTTAGTACATTCGGCATTCCCCACCCCCACCCCCATCCCCACCCTGCCCCGTGCCCATTTTTGCGAGTCGAGCGGTGTTGTGTGGTGGGAAACAGGAGATTTGGCTCCGGTGGGTCAGTCCAGCCCATCAGTGAGTGGAAATGAGGTGTGGTTTGCTTCGTGTTTGATGTTGATCCTTGCACATACGTAGTGTGATTGGAAATCAGACGGCGCCTCATCCCACGGCTCCTTTGCCCTTTTTCCTTTTGTGTTCGTTTCACTAACACCCAGTGCGCCCCGCGCAGGGTTCGTGTGGGGCAGCGTTCAACGAAAAAAGAGAGATCGCATATCATTTGTCAGAGTCGGAAGGAAGCTGTCTGGTTTTCAGAGGAGACTGTGCAAACACAATCTGTTGATCTCATAGTTCTCTACACACACGCACCACGCAGAAGGGACTTTTGCACACAAAATGGATGCCTACCCGCGGCGCCGCCAGCCCGTCCTTGACACGCCTGTGTCACACGCCAACCACCGTGACAGCACTGCAAGGGAGCCCGATGCCACAGCACAGCTGCTGGATGTTTTCATCAACGGGTACATGCTGCTGGAGGGCAATGAGGTATGCAACAAGATGGGGGCCAGCTGTCGTGCCTGGTCCCACACCACATGTTGTGCCTGACAAGAGTGCCTGTGTTGTTGCCAGAAGTTTCCGAGTGGGACTGTTCCTCGCTCCTGCTGCCTTTTTATCCTTTTATCCTTCTGCACTGCTGTCTGCCACGTCCCGTCCATGGCATCAGAGAATGTTCCTTCTGTGTCATTTCTCTGGCGGCTCCGGTCCTGCCACCCTTGCCCACCTGCTGTCCCTATGACGACCACACCAGTCATGTCCTCCTGTCCCTATGTTCTGCAGATGCCAGCCCGCGTAATCTTCCCCTCCTCTATGTACCATCATCGGCCTCGATCACTCCGTGGATTTCTACTGTTTTCGATTGCTCTTTCACAGGGAAGAAGACCTCCCCCCTCTTTCATGCATTTGCATGTGACGTGAACTATGCTGCAAGGCAGAAGCCATTTTTTTGCTGATGTCCTCCGCTCCAGCCACACACGCAACGCGAAGTTCCCGGAATGCAGGTTGGAGGGCTACCCTTCCAGCCGCAGACCACCACCCGTATCACCCCGGACGTTATGTATCCGGGAGGGGCGAATCGAGTTGCGGAGAGAGCGGGCACAACCTGCATCCCGATCGAAGGGAGGTGCCATCTCTGGTATTTCCCCCCCTTTTCTTCTCCTTCGCCACCCCCCCCCCCCTAGGGACCGTCTTAAGGTACCGAAATCCCTCAACTTTACGACATTTTTCGACATACACGGTGGACTCCAGCGGGGGTAGGGTAACCCTTTTCGGGAGTCTCAACTAGGGGGAGTCCAACTCCCGCTAGCGGGAGTATAGACTCCCGCTAGCGGGAGTCTATACTCCCGCTAGGGGGAGTCTGACTCCCCCTAGCGGGAGTCTTTTCACCTATTTTCACTCATTTTTCCCATGATACCTATGCAATGTGGCACTCGTCACTGAAGTACAGCCACACCAAACGAAACGGACGTTTCCACCCATCCCAGCTCGCAGACCTGATTCACAAAAATGGGGAAGACGACAACGAAGCCGGCAGCGAAGCCGGCGGCAAAGTCGATTAAGAAGAAGAAGAGCGCAGAGAGTCCCGAGGCTGCGGAGGCGACGAACATTGTGCATGATTTTTGCACGGCCTTCCCTGTTAAAAAAGGGGGCAGTGTGCTGACACTGGGATCCATTAGAAGGCTCCTAGCAACGGTGTTGAGCAAGGAGCTCCACCAGCACAGCACCCAGGTGGCCAACGCAATCATCGCCATGTCTTCCCTGACATGGATAAGTTCGCTGTCAGGGAAGTCGCAACGATGCGGAAGGAGGGCGCTCTCCGTCATATACAAGGTGGAGGCGAAGTATGGCAAGGTGCAGGATACAAACGTGTCGTCGGGGGCAGCCTGAAGCCGCGAATGATCGCGACACGGGCGAACGGCTTGGCACCGTGGGTCTGGATAGATGCTGGAGTTCGGCCGGGTGAAACCGGAAGTCGCAGCAAAATTTGCCCCCCCAGATTTCTTCCTCAAACCCACCCGTGGGCTGATCCGGCCTTGCACGGTGGACTCCAGCGGGGGTAGGGTACCACTACCGGGTTTAACCCTTTTCGGGAGTCTCAACTAGGGGGAGTCCAACTCCCGCTAGCGGGAGTATAGATCAGCAGTGGGCAACAATGAGGCGATGCGGGGGGCGAGGGCACCGATGCTCACTGTGCGACATCCCAGAAGAACGCTGGTATCAACAGGTGCATCGATACCCGCACCTGACTCTCTCTGAGATGAAAGAGGCTGGCTACCCCTCCCTCTTGGCAGGTGTGCTTCCCAATGCCCGCTACGTCACCCCAGCACTCCATGACTGCAAGGGGCTCGCCATGCGGCTGATCAGGGTACTGGATGACAGGGGTGGAGCTTGGGGGTTTTTTCGGGTCAGCTGACCTGATTTTCTGCAGGCCCTCACAAAAAATCAGGTCAGGCAGGGGATAAGATAGGTCTGGTTTTCCGGTTTTCAAAACCAGGGTTTCCCGGTTCCCGGTTTTCTGGGAAAAAAAAAAGTCGGTCTCATTTTTGGCGGTTTTTTTGTGACTTTGGGACAGTAAAACAGTCAGAAAAAACGCCATAAAAAACTAGAAAGTGACCCCATCGTGATCCGCACAGAGCTCAAATAGTCCAAAGAAGGCAGAGAAGCGGAGAAGAAAAAATGGACCTAGCGGGTGGCCCGGTGGGTGGTGATGCCCTCGTCATGCAGGTCTCTTCTGTTTTGAAGGTGCGCACATGGTGGACTCCAGCCACCATGTCTAAGAGGGAGTCTAAGACTGCAGTCTGTACTGGAGACGGGAGTCTATTGTCCAGCTAATGTACGCTAAGACTCCCGCTAGTTGAGACTCATGGGAGACACACGGTCACGTGACGGTGTACTCCAGCGGAGGTAGGGTAACTTCCGCTGGAGTTCACCGTGTCGTCTGCCTCTGTGCAGCGTCACTCAGTGCCATCGAATACATGGCGACAGCCCACCAAATCGAGACAGATCTGCTTGTCTGGAGGGCTGAGACGAGAACACGAACGACTTTCAAGCAGTCTTGAAGGTCGCCAAGCCTATTGGGGGCAACTAACAGATGAGATTTGTTTGTTGCCTGTCGTCACAGCTAGGTGCCCATCTCCTCGATAACGGAATGTGTGCAGAGATCTCGTGGACCCTTTGGCCATTCTGTCGTGCACCCACTTCACCCACAACGCACACCTGTCGCGAGTGGTCGCTCCCCCGTCCTCCTCCACCCTGAAGGTTGAACCCTCAAGGACCAGTGATCTCCTGCTGGCCGGGCTGCGATACAGCGAAGCCTTCCTACTTACAAGCGAATCCAGACAGTAGGGAACAGATGTTCACTACCGTGGCCGCCGGCGGCTGGGGCTCCGCCCCCCTGCGTAAGAAAATTGCACCAGACCGGTTTTTTGACCGAGAGTCCAAACTTTCAAAGCAGCTGCTGCGCCTGCCCCACCAAGCAGCCTCAGTACGACAGGACGCGCGCAGGCACCGGGCCCTCTCAGATTCTGGGAGGGTTTGCGCGGGTCGCGCGCGCCGAAGGCGCGCGCGAAAAATTTTCAAAACCAGAAAAACCGGAAAACGGCGCCAGAAAAAAAGTCTATCTTATACCCTGGGTCAGGGGTAAAAAGAAAAAAAAATATAGATTTTCGGGAAACCGGAAAAGTTGGCTCCTCGCCTTGGGGCCTCAAGGTGACCAGGAGGCGTTTCGTGAGCAAAGTGACCCCAGCGACATGAGCACAGGCCTCAAACAGTCACAATAGAGGACAAATGAAGCTGCCCAACCCGCACCGTGCAACAGACGTTTACTACCGTGGCCTCCGGTGGCTGGGGGGCTCCGCCCCCCAGACCCCCCTGTGGCATGTGCCTGTCTTGTACCCAAGCCCTTTACATCAGGGAATCTCAGTATCCTCAGGAGGACGCAGCCAACTCACACAGAATCCGTACGCCCGCAAGTCACAGATGTTCACTACCGTGGCCTCCGGCGGCTGGGAGCTCCGCCTCCCAGACCCCCCCTACGGCATGTGTTTGTCTTGTAACCAAGTCCTTGCGCGTCCGGGGCTGCATATCGGTTCCGGTACCTCGCGGGAGGCTGGGCCCGAGCACTGATCTCTGAGACGAACCGGGGGGGAACCCATAAGAAAAAATTGGCTGACCCGATCTGACCCGATCCAGCCCGCAACCCCATATTTCAAGCTCCACCCCTGCTGGATGAGACAACAAAAAAATATTCGACAAGACCTGTACAAACCTTGCACTGAATGTGTCGCAGCATGGGACAGGTGCTCAGTTCCGGAAGGTCGTGCTTGCCTGTCACAGGACACACCTACAAGGGCTTGTTCCGCTACCTCTTTGTCTCCCTTGCAGACCTCATGCATTTCCGGTATGCAGACATCCCCTGGCGCTTCTGGGGATGCAAGGATGAGTCAGCCCGGATTCCCTTCTTGCGTGCTCGGATCTCAGGGCATATATTTCACTGGTTGATGGAGCATGCCGAAAAGGGATCAACGCGCAATGCCTACGTACACAGTCTCCATCATTGGTGGGCTCCAGAAGATGCAGTGCCTCTGCAGAACAACGACGAATTTGAAGAAGCAGAGAACGGACATCGCAAGAAAGATGCCGTTACAATCGCCAGCTCCGCAACTTACGAGAGAGATCTTGCGATGGCAGAAGAGAAGCGGCGCGAATCGGGCATGCCTTGGAAGGTTGCGCACCTGTCGCAGGACGGGATCCTCGGGTATAGAGAAGTCATCCTGTGTCCGTGTCTGCACACCCGACACGCTCATAGATTGGCTGTGTATGTTCTTTGCACACAGTTGACACAGCTGCAGAAGGGGTTTGTGCACTGCAACACACAGGACTTCGTTGAACCCATCAGCGCGCCCTACTTCCTGTTCCGGTTCCCCGAAGGACACCGCAAATTATCGCTCTGCTTGTGCAAAATGCCAATCCCGCTGGGGGCGACTTTCACACCATTCGTGTCATCCGAGGCGACTTTGAGCACGCTTGACCAACGCGCACAGCAGGAGGGGGATGACAGTTCTGACGAAGAAGATGAGGCCTGCAGGATGGCTTGTCTTGCCCAAGGTGTAACACAACTACGACAGGCGATGGCCGCACTTTGACACCTCAAATTCTAACCGCTCACCTCCGCAGGTGTAGCCGCTACCAGGAGGATAGGTAGGTAGTCCAGAGTCCGGGGAAACTGACAGAAGCAAAACAAGCCCCTCCCCATCCCTCTTCCACCATGATTTTACCCCCCACGCCAGTAGACTGTAACTATATCATGGGAAAAATGGATGAAAATAGGTGAAAAGACTCCCGCTAGGGGGAGTCAGACTCCCCCTAGCGGGAGTATAGACTCCCGCTAGCGGGAGTCTTTGACACCCGCTCAGACTCCCGCTCCCAGACTCCCGCTAGGGCCGCTGGAGTCCACCGTGTAGGCAATTTTCGACCAGAAACCCCCCAAAAATGCTGAAAAAGTGGCCAGACCACCCCAAAAACCGCCCCTGGGTGTGGGACACCCACTTTGGTGCCCCGGAACGCGGCTGAAACGCTGTGTTGAAAAAAGTGTCATGGTTTGGTACCGAACCCCTCCCCGGCTGAGTCTCCCGAGCACCCTGTCACCTGCGTCATCACCATCCCCCGTCATGTACCACGTTCTGCCGCCTCTGATGAGACATCTGAGTACTATCGGGCTAAGAAAATGGTATTTCAGCGAGTGTTCTGTCAGGTTTCTGCCGACATCCTCAACAAACATCGGGTGTCTGCAAATGCAAGGGCGTCGCTCGGGAGGCGATATTATGTGCCCTCCCTGAGGTGTCGGATGCATTGGGGACTTCATCAGGGGTAACGGCAACAGCGAAGTGGGTGTGGTGTATAACCTGTGTCACCCCGGCTCTACGGTACTGCAGTGGCACTTCTCAGTGGCGATGATCCTCGTCATCTGCACCATCACCCCCACTTACGCACTCTTCATTGCAGCACTGCAAGAGCTAGAAGAGATGCCGGACGACGGTCAGAATGCTGGGGAACTCAGCCGCAGATGGAAAGGAGAGGCTGGAGACGGTGCGCGAGTGGATTTTGGGGCTGGCGTCTTTGGAAAATATGCCGGTGTGGGTTCCAAAGCCTTATTCGGTGTGCAAACCGGCAGGCGCAGTGGTCGGTGTACGCTGCAGCAAGTGTTATCAGGAAATGCCGGCGAGAAGACGCTCCTTCCCAAGCTTGTCACACGCATTTGCGCCCAAATTGAACCGGAGGCATCAGTGCCCACCCAAGACAAGAAAAGGCGGCATGTTGCGGGCAAGTAGGGCGGGACGGGCTCGGAAGGGTGGTTCAAATGAGGGGGCCGGAACCAAACCATGACACTTTTTTGAGCATGGTCACGGATTGGCTCAGAAGTGACCAAATACCCCCAAAAACCACCCAGACCGCCCCCAAATACTCCCAGGGGCCGGGGTTTCAGGTTTACTGCCATTTTGTGCGTGTTCCTCGCCTATGTGAAAAATCCCGTAAAGTTTACCCCTTACACGGTGGGATCCTGTAAATTTTACATGTATAACTACAAGTATATACATGTATTATACATGTATAATACTTGCATGTCAACTATTATACATGTATAATACATGTATATGCCTGAAATATACATGTAAAATACATGTACCGTAAACGGAAATATTGTGGACCGTAATAAAGGTGAACCGTACTATAGGTGGACCGTAAAAAAGATGGAACAAATGGGATTTTTCCGGAACTTGGAACATTTTTACGGTCCACCTATTTTACGGTTGGGATCGTGGACTTGGCGGTTTTTTTTACGAGTTCCTTCGCGACGAAGTCGCGAAGGAACCAAGGAAATCGTACGACTGAAGCTGCAGGATTAACACCACAGGGCCTCAGCACAGAGTGTGCGCTCACCATCGTCCGGGAACTGTTCTCCCACAGTTACTGCAGGGTGTACTACACTAAAGGAGTACGATTTCCCTGAATTTTCCGGGCACTGATTCACGAATTCACATCTGGAGGGAGCCCGGTGGTCTCAGCTTCTGTCTGCGCGCCCTGCCGTACTGTGGCTGCTTTTGTGGGCTCGTGCAGCAGGTTCTACTTTTACTTCTACCGGAATGCTCCTTGCATGGTACTACACTTCTCGAGGTGTGGTGGTGGGTGAGTCTCGAGGTGAGTGGTGGTGATCGTGCCTTTTCCACACGCAGGGAGGACTTACTTCTCTTGCTGGTGTTGGTTGCGGTGGTGGAGGGAGGGTCCAAAGCTGGGAGGTCGGGAGGCCTACGTGTGGGTGTCTGCGGCGTGGAGGCCGCAGTCCGCGCCCCGCAACCCACCAGCCCGCGGGCGAAAAACGCATTGTCTTTTCCATATTCAGTCCCAATAAATGGTGGACCGTAAAAAAGATGGAACGTTTGGCCTTTTTTTGGGAACTTGGAACATTTTTACGGTCCACCCTTTTTCCGTTTACGGTATATCAAGTAAAAATACATGTATAATACTTGCATGTCAACTATTATACATGTATTTTTACTTGATATACATGTATTTTACATGTATATTTCAGGCATTTACATGTATTTTACATGTATAATACTTGTCATGCAAGTATTATACATGTAAAATACTTGCATGACAAGTAAAATACATGTATAATACTTGCATGACAAGTAAAATACTTGCATGCAAGTAAAATACATGTATTTTACTTGCATGCAAGTATTTTACTTGTCATGCAAGTATTTTACATGTATAATACTTGCATGACAAGTATTATACATGTAAAATACATGTAAATGCCTGAAATATACATGTAAAATACATGTATATCAAGTAAAAATACATGTATAATAGTTGACATGCAAGTATCATACATGTATTTTTACTTGATATACATGTATTTTACATGTATATTTCAGGCATATACATGTATTATACATGTATAATAGTTGACATGCAAGTATTATACATGTATAATACATGTATATACTTGTAGTTATACATGTAAAATTTACAAGATCCCACCGTGTAAGGTTTTCCCTACCCCCCCCCCCCCGACCAATACAGGAACACTAAGTATACAATATGAAGGAGAGATTGCGTATTGCGTACAAACACCCGGGCATGTTTCAAGGGTTTGAAGGGCGTGCACAAATCAATGCATCTAAAACCACCAGCTGACTGAGTGCATAAGGGTTGCAATTCAACAGGGCATCAAGGTGACACTTTCAAATACCAGCCATAGAAAATACGCGTCAAGACTCTATCTTAGACCCTGACCCCACACCCCACCACCTCTGCAGAACTACCTGATGCACCACCGCGATACTTGGGAGCACGCGTGGATCAAGTTCCGGAATGATGTGGACAGGCGGCTCAACGAACACTCCGCTGCCGCACGGGCTCCTTCACAGGCGCCTGCACCACGGGCAAGCAGGGCGCAGTCAGTCGCCGGCACTGCTGTGGACTTTGTGTTTGGCGACAGCGACGACGAGGACGCCCTCCCGGAGGAGGAAGCACCCACACAGCGCGCCGCAGTGCCTGAGCTGCCGGACTTCGAGCCCGACTGCGGCGAGTCTGCCGACATCATCATGGACGAACCGCAGCAGCAGACTGCGCAGACTCGTAACCCGGAGCGCCGCGGCGGCGCGAAGCCCGCCCGCAAGCAGCACCGCGTCAGTGTCCATGCCGGGAAGACCGCCGACGGTACCCCCACCCCGCACGACATGCACCGCCTGTGGAAGCTGGGGCGCCTGGAGCAGCTGATGGTGTCGGACCTGAAGGGGTACCTCAAGATCCAGCACATGCCGGTCTCCGGCACGAAGCAGGTGCTGCTGCAGCGCGTTGTGTCGAAGCTGCAGGAGGAGGAGGCCGCTCTGGAGCACGCGGGGGCTGCAGCGCAGATGCGCCGCGACGTCTGGGGCAACGCCGGCACCGAGGCGTCGCACGCCCCTGAGATCGAGGTGGCGTGCAGGGAGGCACCCGTGGCGGCAATGGAACCTGTCGACGTGGCGCTCCGCGAGGCACCGCACATGCGTGGCAAGGCGAAGGGGCGGAAGGGCCGCATCGTGATGGTGGATGACGACGACGACGACATCGAGGAGGAGGCCAACATGCTGCGCGCGCCGTCCCCCGACCTCGCCCCCCGCCACTCCATCACGGAGTCCATCCTGGGCCAAGTGCCGCGCGCTTCGCTCTCCAGCCAGCAGAAGGCGGGGCAGTGGGCCGCCAACGTCGCCCCCGTGGCCCCCCGCACCTCCACCTCGCAGTACTCGGAGATCGGGGCGGTTGCCCGCTCCTCCGTTGCGGCCAGCTCGCTGCCCTCCCCACCCTCCTTCTTCAACTGCGATGGGTTCTACTGTGACGAGCCGTCTCCCGAGCACCGCAAGCGGCAGATGAAGGCCCGCCTCGACCGGTACGGCAAGGCACACGCAGAGATGGGTGGCGAGGTCGCTGATGCGTGAGAAACGGAGGGATCACATCGAGATCAACAGGGATGTGCTCTGCTCTGTTCTACGCGCCTACAATAGTCTTCGCGAGTGATGGGTGGGGAGGGCAGGGTCTCCGCAGCTTTCCGAGCTTGCGTTTTCCCGAAAAAAATGCCAACCCCCCGCCAAAGCCTTTACATCGTTCAACTCTGATCCGATGGGCGAAGACCCCCTTTCCCCCCCAGAGTAGTGAAGAAAGCGATACCCCTATCGCCACGTCTCCCCTCGGGGGTGGCAGATGATACCCTTCGTGGAATGTGCAGACACAGTCCCCCCCCCAGCCCCCCTAGAGAGGGGGTGGTGGTGGTGGGTGGGCAGGTGTGTTGCACACGAGCTTTTTGATTTTTTTGCCAATCCTAGATTTCCTCCCCCCCCTGAGACAAACAGGTGGGTGGGTGGGGAGGTGGGCGGTACACTGTGAGGTAGAGCAACCTCCTCGAGGCTGGGCCTCACAGTGAACGCCTTCTCTCGCGAGCACCGAATGCCTCGCCCGCCCCCCTTCAGCTTCTCCTTTCTTCTTCATATTTGCACCACACGCGGGGTGTTTTTTTTCTTTTTCTTCTTCTTCTCCGACCACCCCGCGTTCCCCACTCACACACACACATCCACAACATGTCGGGGAGGGGTGGGGCGGCGGGCGGGACTTGTCCGCACAGAGTCACCCTGAGTTCACTGCCCCCACCCCCCCCCCCCCCCCCCCCACCATTCAACAGAAGGAGGGGCCAGCTCTGTTAGGTCATACCTTTCATCTCCAGCTTCACTTCTGCGTCGGATGGTCTTTTTGTGGCCCTCTCTATGGCTTGCTATGTGTGTGGGTTTTGTTTACCCCCTCCCCCCATTCCCCCTCATCCCCCCCTCCCTCCCAACCGCCCCCCCCCCTCTTTTGTCAGTAGTCATGTTTTTTGTTCTTGTTCCCTTTCTTTGTAGATTGTCCGTCCACCCCCCCCGCCTCTCGCCCACCCCTCTATTGAACGTTTGGGTTAGGATGTGGTGGTGCTGATTTCTCGACTCAGGAAAGTGTACTGGTCCCGTGACGGCGGTTTTCCCGCGCTCCCTGCGCTGCAGGGGGGTGGGGAACCGACGTCATGGGATTCTGAGATCAGTTCATTTAGAAGGGCTTTGCGGAATGCCTTGCAGGCCACCACGCAGCGAGGCGGGATTTTTGACCTCGACCAACAACACCGCCTTCACCACATCCTGACCCATGCACCACGATTAGAGTCAGTAAATATGCAACATACACCCGTGGAAGCAGAGAAGAAGACGATGCTCGGATTAGACACATTTTTCACCCCCGCCCCACCCCACCCCACTACCTTGCATTTCGAGCGAAGGGATGGCGACTCAAATGCCCGTACCTTTTTTTTCCACATCACTGCTTCTTCCCCAACCTCGATCTCCTCCCCCAAATGCAAACAAGAACCCGGTCGTGATGTGTGTGTTCTGGAGGGTGTGCAGTCTCTATCCCACCCTCCACCCCCCTCCGCCACTCCCTTGCCCTGCCTCGTGTGAGCCGCTGCCTGGGTCACATCGGGGCACAGTGTGTTAAAGCAGAAGCCAAAAAGTTGGCGGGGAGGGGGGGGGGGGGCGGTGTTCGTGATTGTGTGCAATTTTCCCGGAAAGCTGCCGCATTTTACACATTTGGGTAAATTGCGTGTATTTAGCCCAATGCAAAAGGTGGCAACACTTGGGGGGGGCGGGAGAGTGTTTGTGTAGTGATCGTATCGAGAGCAGGTATGAGATGCGTTCTACACTATTGCAGAAGATTCACACTGTCAGGTGGGTGTATGTGTGTGCAAATTCCTGCTCGGCGCTGAAAGGACAGATCCTGTGTCATAGAGGGGAGAACCTGTACGCATTCGAGCGGGTTGTGCCCAGAGGCATTGGTGAAGGACAACAGAAGCGAATCAAACGACAGCTGTGCAGGATGTCCCATATGCACCCATGTGACGGAGTCATCCGGGATTTGTGTACGGTGGTGGACTGGCTTGATTTTTACTAGATGCAAAATACTTGAAAAGTAAACATAAAAAACAAACCACCGAGAGGTCAATGGTGCAGAACCGCAGCAGCGGCATCGCGGCGCTGCGCTGAGCGCACCGCGCTCCCCACCACCCCCCGAGCATGACTTTGCCCCTGATGGCGTTGTGGCACATCCCTTCGTACACACCCTCAACAGCCACCTTCTGTGATTAGCCCCCTCTGCCTCAGCACCGCGTGTAGTAAACAATTCCACATTCGCAGACACACAGCGCACGCCTTACTGCTGCGCCCCCTCCCCCCCTCACGCAGCAATGGTGCGCATCGAGACGTCACGTGTAATCAGCAAAAACGAGGAGGAGTTTGTCGGGAGTGCGTTGGATGAGGGGCTCCGGATCGACGACAGGAGCTTCACGCAGTTCCGCAGGTTGACAGTTGGGTTCGGGCGGAAGCCGGGGCAGTGCGACGTGTGCCTGGGGCGCACCCGCGTCATCACCACGGTGCGATGCAGAGCGGTCGAGCCTTCGGTGTACAGGCCTAAGGAAGGGTTCCTCGACTTCGAGGTGAAGCTTTCCCCCATGGCTGACCCGGTGTTCCAGCATGCACGGAAGATCCCTGAGGTGGACGAGCTGAAGCGCCTGCTCGACAGAGTCCTGAAGAACAGCAAGGCTGTCGACGTGGAGTCGCTGTGCCTGATCCCCGGGAAGCAGGTGTGGAGCATACGCGTGGACATCACCGTGGTGGACCACGACGGGAATGTGACAGATGCCTGCGGGATTGCGACCCTCACTGCTCTGCTGCACTTCCGCAAACCCGATGTGACCATACAGGGCGACCGCGTCATCATCCACCCCGAGACGGAGCGTGAGTCGATCCCTCTCAACATCCAGCACGTGCCGATCATCGTCACCTTCGCCATCATGAAGAACGGGTCCCTGCTGGTGGACCCCACTGCCGTGGAGGCAAAGGTTGCAACAGGCGAGCTGTCCATTGCAGTCAACACCATGAGCCAGATCTGCGTGGTGCATAAGGTGGGGGGTGATTCCCTGCCCCAGGATGTCGTGTTGAACTGCGCCACGATTGCGGTTAACAAGGTGGACTACATCGTGGGGCGTGTGACCTCGTGCATCGCTGACGATGAGCTGGCACGAAAGAAGGCTGGGCTGTCGAAGTTCAGCTGGGCGAAAGACCGTATGAGTGTCGGGGACATGGAGAAGCTGAAGAACAAGCAGGCCGGCGATGTCCCGACGCAGGCAGCAGCAGCACCGGAAGCAAAACGGAAGCGCGCGCGCAGCCTGAGGTGTGTCGACGTACTTTTTACTGATTGTTTCTACAACGGTGGGGTCAAGGAATGGCTCTTGTGGTGTAATTATTCGCGGGTGATGGGTCTGGGATGCGCATGCTCCGGTGGACTGCGAAGTAATCGGGGTTGAGTCCCATTCCCCCAGGAGTGTTGCGGGTTGCTCACGTTGTACGCAACGGATGAGTGTCCTTTGTGTGGTGGAGGTGAAGCGCTTGAGCGCACACATAAAATCCTCTCCAGCATGAATGGCAGTAGTCTTAGTCAGTGATTTTCCCCCGTGGCGAAAAAATATAATTTCGCAAAAAAAAAAAAATCTCTGGAAAATCGTCCGGCGAAAAAAGTTTTTTCGCCACGGGGGTTTTGGGTGGGAATTTTTCAGGGGGTCTGTGGAGAGGTCCTGGAGGAAAAAACATCAGGCCCAGTAAAAAAATGGGAAGGCCTGCTCTGTGAGCCCCACCAAGCAGTCACAGATTGGCAGGACAAGACCTACAGAGGGTGGCTCCAAAGAACAGATGTTCACTACCGTGGCCTCCGGCGGCTGGGGGGCTCCGCCCCCCAGACCCCCCTTGTGAACCCAGACCCAGCAAGCCGTCCAACAACCCCAGGAATGCGAAAACACCAGAATCTGTGGGCCTCGACGGGACGGATGTTCACTACCGCGGCCTCCGGCGGGTCTGGGGGGCTCCGCCCCCCAGACCCCCCCTGTAGCGTGTGCCTGTCTCGCAAGTCCTTGGGTGTGTGCGACTGGCCATCTCCGCGTAGTCTCGGGCGCGCGAAGCGCGCCCGAGAAAATTTTTTAAACTAGTTACGAGCGACGAAGCGTAGCGAAGTCGCGAAGTAACGAAGGAAATCGTACGACTGAAGCTTTGGATTAGCACCTCATGCCACTTCACAGGGCCTCAACACAGCCTTGAGACAGCAAGTGTGCGCTCAACAAAAAGTAGTCCGGAACTGTTCTCCCACAGTTGCTGGACAGGGTGTCTATAATAAAGCGAAAGGAGTACGATTTTTCTGGGTGGGAAATTTTTTTTTTCGCCGGCATTTTTGAGATTTTCAGCGGAGAGGAAAATCACTGGTCTTAGTCTTCGGCTTTGCGTGCTTGCACACGCTTCTTCTCGCGGGCTGTGGCTGCAGCATCAAGCTTGCCAAGCTTGTCGAGCAGGTCCTTTGCTGCATCGAGCCGAGCAGGAACACCACGTGCTTGACCCTACTGCGCACGTGGCGGAGCCTCCTCAAGACTACAATAGGTGGGCGTTCCCGTCCTCCCGTGTGTGTGTGAGTGCCGTGTGAAGTGGCGACCCTGACCGGGTGGCGTGGGAGGCGCCCCTGATCCCATCCCCAGGCCGTGACAACCCCGACCGTGTGACCACCCAGGACATGCCCTCCCTGGGGGGGGCGAGGCCCTCCAAACCCTTCACCGACCCCCACTCCGGGGGGTCGGGGCGGGGGTCCGTCCCCCGCTCTGCTCTCGTCTCCTCAGCGGTGACCGCCGCTGTTTGCCCGAGGGAGGGTCGCGTCCCGACCGCAGTCGCTCCACGGGGGGCACTTGTAGCCGGCGGGTCAGGCCGGTGTGCTCTCCTGCCTGTCTGGCGAGGAGTCGGTGGGGGCCCCGCGTGCGGCCCCCACCCCCCCCCCCCCCCCCCGTCCGGCCCATCCCGCATCTGGGACGGCCAGCTCCTCACGCGCCGCCGCTGGCGCCGCCGCTGGCGCCGCCGCTGCTGCTACCGGGGGCGACCCGGGCTGCACTTCCGCTACCGTACAGCGCCTCGAGATGTTTCTAGGTCAGACTCCCAGTCACGCACTGGCAATCACAACATCGCCGTCGGGCACCAAGTTGCGCTGGTGTGCAAATGCGGATGTCGAGGAAGCTGGGAGTCAGCGACAGATACTGCATGTTCACCCGTGAAGAAGACGATGAGACCATACTTGTGAGTGCCCATCTGCCACTTCAGGACGGGCCTCTTGTAGTACCTGCTCCAGTTCGCTCTATAAATGTAGCTTCGGGATACGGGCACCGGGAAGACGTCGATGATCATGGTGGCTGCTGGAAGCAGAGGGTGCGGTTGAACTTGTCCTTGATGCGCCTGTCAGAGACAAGCTGTATCTCGTTCATGAATATGGCACAGTACATCATGCCGCTCTTCATTTTGCTTCAGAGCTGTAATGTCACCCGACACACCACATTACCCATCACGTGTGCAACATCATACACGGAGCGGGGGGGGCTGTAGATCTTCTGTCTCCCTAACGAGAGTCTGCACTGTACATGACACACCACCACCACCACCACACCACAGCCCGGACGACCCCGACGTGCAAGCCACCGCGGCACCGGCAAAGGAGGCGGACCCTGCTTCAAAGAAGGCGAAGCCGAGCGTCAGCCTATCGTCCTCAGCAAAGCTGACCCTCTGCGTGCCGGACGGCAGCACAGCAGCGAAGCCGACCGAGGCGGAGGATGAGGAGGTGGAGGAGATTGAGGAGATCGAGGAAGTAGAGGAAGTCGAGGAGGTCCCCGAAGACGAGGTGTAGTCGGCCTGCGAGGGTGAAGAGGGGGGGGGGGGTCGCAAATCCCCCAGCAGAGGGGTTGGGTGCGGGTGTGGGGGGGGGCGCATCACGGCCCCACTAATGCCGCCCCCGCCGCCGCTGCTGCTGCTGCTTTGCCCTCTCGACACTTGGGTCACACCTCAGGCATTGCTGCCGCCTGTCTAGCCTGGCCGTTTTCACCCTGCCTGGCAGAGTGGATACAGGGTATCCCCTTCTGCATCTATATCTGTTCAGTGATTCCTCTCCGTGAAGTATCGTCAATAGTTCCGATTTCAGAACAGCCCCGACACAGCGCCTTAGTCACCCTGCTTCGGAGCGGGGGGTGTTACGCACGCATGCCTGTTCGCTGGGGGGTTGTGGGGGTGGGTGTGGGGGGGTGATGGGTGACGGGGGGGTGGGATGGGATGGTGTGTTTTCGGGGTGTCTCCCACCCGTGATTTGGCAAAACCCTGTCTTCCGGAGCTGGGGCACACCCCCCCTGCTGGGGCACACCCCCCCTGCTGGGGCACACCCCCCCTGCTGGGGCACACCCCCCCTGCTGGGGCACACCCCCCCTGCTGGGGCACACCCCCCCTGCTGGGGCACACTCCCCCCCCCCCCACGCCCCTGGCGAGACTCCGCCGAAAAACCCCTCGGCCTGTGAACCCACACCCCCACACCCCCAAACTATCTGCCAAAAATTCAAGTCAAAATCAGGCGGATCCATGCTAAGCAAATGATGGCGGGTGGTGGGGAGGGGGGGGCGTGGTAATATCCATTCTCCAGTTTCACTCTGGATCAGAACGAAGAGAGAAATAGGAGCGTCACGTTCTGAGGGAGGTGTGGGGGGGGGGGGGTCATGGCGGAGGTTATTCTTGTGTGTGTGTGTGTGTCGTGCGCCTTCATGCGGGCACCGGTGTCTCACGCCGTTGTTGGAATCCGCCCACAGAAAGGGAGAATCGGGTCCACACATGCATACACCCCACCCCCACCCCCCGCCCCCTCGTCGTGAATCCCTCGTGCACCCCCGAGTTTGTCGTAGTGCCGATCACCTTGCTCTTGGTGGGTCTCTTGTGTGTTGCAGTAGGGTGCCCTGTCACACACGCATTAGTTATTCCTCCATGCTTGCCGCCCTCTCTCTCAAGACTCGTAGCCTTGTGGAGGGGTCGCACCGAGCCAGCTCCACTGTTTCGTTTGCACACAGCCCTCAGCCCGATGCCTCACGCAGCACAACCTTGCAGGTCGATGGGGAAGCGCTACCCGGCACGGGGGCGGGCACGCTCTGAAGGAGCCTTTCCTGGGCCTGCTGCGCAGGGGATCCCTGTGCTGGCACAATGGAGGACGGCACGCATGGCCCCCCAGGGTTCGACTCGGTGACCTGCTCCGAGGCTGTGGGGCACCTGCTGTGGTGCGGGCATGAGGATGGCAGCGTGACGGTGCGTGACCCGCACAACCAGTCGACGGTGGAGGTGCGGCAGTTCCGCGGGCAGCACAGCGGCACCATTGCGGTGCCCACCTCCCTGCTGCACATCCCTGAGATGGAGGACGTGTGGATCGCATACAGCGACGGCCGCATCACCGTCGTCAGCGAGCATGAGCTGGAGGTGCTGGGGAGCACCAACGCGCACGTCGGCACTGTGCACCACATGGTGCGGCATGACGGGTGGGTGTTTTCGTGCAGTGCAGACACCTTCATACACCGCTACTCTATCTTCGACGAGAAGCCTGTCAGGCAGATCACACTGGAGGGGCACACGCAGCCTGTGCGTGGGTTGTGCAGCACTGGCTCTGTCCTGCTCAGCGTTGCGATGGACCAGTCTGTCCGGGTGTGGGGGTGCAGCGACGGCAGCGTTGTGACGGTGCTCTCCTTCGCCGCATCCAACAGCGAGCCGCAGCAGGAGCTGATGGCGCGGCTGCAGGCGCTGTCGGAGACCGTCAGCGGGATGGAGATCACAGAGCTGACGAAGCACTACCAGCACCTCCTGCCCGACGTGATGAAGGTCACCTCCCCTGCCAGGCGGCGGGGCACCGTCAGCCCTGGGGGCGGCGCGTCGCCCCCCCTGTCTGCAGCGGAGCACAGGCGCCTCGCCATGGAGGCAACGCGGCGCCGCCTGGCGGCATCGCGCAGCAGGTCTGCCGAGCGGCCCGCCTCGCCCCCAGCGACATGGGGTGTCACCCGCAGCCCCGGGCAGAGCATGCGCCGCGACCGCATGGAGAAGTGGGACTCGGAGCGCCGGCAGCAGGCCGCAGCCGAGAAGAAGGTGCAGCGCACCCCCGCACCCGGCAAGGGCGGCGGGGCCCCGCCGCGCTGCAGCAGCGCGGGGGGCGGGGGCGGCGCGCAGAGGCGCGCGCTCCCAACCGTCACCCCGGCGCGGCGGCGCAACAGCACCGCCACCCCACCGCAGCCGGGCCGCAGGCCGGGCAGCACCTCTGTCGCCGCACGCACCTCGGCAGCCATCGCATCCATCGCAAAGAAGACAGTCAGCGTCGTGGAGGCGCCACGCCGCCCCGCGCGGCGCGTCAGCGCCCCCAGCACCGCCTCACGCGACCCGTCGCCGAAGCTGAGACCCTCCGCGCTGCGCAGCGGCAGCGGCGGCAGCAGCGGCAGCAGCGGCAGGGGCTCAACCGCCTCGGCTGCGCCGCGGCGCCGCGTCTCCGCACCCTCGCCGCAGGGCACCGCCACCCGCCTCTCCTCCGCCGCCGCCGCCGCAGCGCGGCGGCAGCAGGGCGGGCGGGCGCCCGGCGCCGCTGCGGCTGCGCCGCAGCAGCCCCAGCAGGGCTATGTCGCGCAGCCCATGCCGGTGCAGAGCGTGGCGCCGGCGGCTGCGGCGGCAGCAGCAGCGGGTGCGGTGCGGCACTCCCCCCCGCGTCGTTCGCCTTCGCCCCTGCAGCAGGCGGCTGCCGCGGCTGCGGCAGGGGTGGCTGCGCAGCCCGGGCTCTCCGAGGAGGAGCGTGCCGAGATCTACAGGCGGGTCCGCCTCCGCTCCAGGGGGCCCCGCGACGCGTGGCGCCTGCTGTTCCGGGTGGAGGTGCGGCTCGTGAGGACACGCTTCCGGACGTGGCTCCACTACTGCCAATACCACAGCATGCACACGGGGAGGTCGCGCGACCCGCGTGTCAAGGCTGCGCTGCTGATGCGCGGGGTGTCCCTCGCAGGCATTCTCTACCGCTACCTCGAGACGTGGAAGCTGTACACCGCGGCGTGCCTGGGGCTGGTGGGGCCCGGCGCTGGGGGTGTGGGGGAGCAGCAGCAGCAGCAGCTATTCCGGTTCGGCGATCCCGAGCCACCCTCCACTGCGACCGACGCATCAGAGGCCCCTGAGCAGCTGGATGTGGAGATCCCGATCCCCGACAGAAGCGCGCTGACGCTTGTGCTGGACAGCGGGTGTATTTTGAATCTCAGCGTGCCCAGGTTGTACCGAGGTGCCGATGTGTTGCTGCGTGTCTGCAAGGCGGTGCGTGTGAACCTGGTTGTGTGGGTCCCCGCGGTGGATGACGCGCTGGTTGCTGCGCTGCGGATGGGCGACCCCGAAAGGGCGATCTCCAACTGCGTAGTGCGGCCCCCGAGGAGTGCCATATCCATCACCAACGAGGACACGTCGCGGATGCTGTTTGCGCAGCCCGTGTCAAACCCCGCACCCGCATCCGCCAACACGGTGTGCCTGAATGAAGACTCGGAGGAGGCCCTGTGTGCGTCGCTCACCCGGCTGGCCGAAATCGTGGAGTCGATACACTCGCTCCCGACGAGCGTGTCGGTGTCCCTCGTGCAGTATCTCGGGCGTATGCCGTCACCTGTGCATATCCTGTAGAGATGCAGGCGAAGCCACCCAACGCGCTACCAAGGCAGGTATCAGGCAAAGTAAAGCAAGAAGACCCACAGTGCGTATTGTGGTGTCCAGTCTTGTCGGGCGGGGGGAGGGTGGGCTGCGAGTCGTGGGTCACTTGGCGCTGATGCTGGTGCTGCTGTGTGCGTGTGTGAGTGTCCATATTCATTTAGAGTTGGGGGAAGGGGGGGTCGCACATCCCCCACCCCCACCCGCTGCCCTGCACAACGAGTGACGGGGAGGTCGACTCTGTACGCCTAACTTTTTCTCGACTTCGCCCCAACCCACCCACCCCTCCCCCCCACCTTCGAGCCGCTCCGAGCGTGGTGTAGTCGGCACTGCCGCGTCAGCAACAACCCGCAACACTCTGCAATTCCTTTTGTTGGTGTGTTGAGGCTGCATGTCCTGGTAGAGCGCAGGGATAGAGACGGGGTTCAGCGAGACCCCGAACCCCTAAGCAAAAACGTGAGTGTGCAGGACACGGTAGTGTGCTTGACAGGGATGTGTGCCGGCACGTTGGCTCTCATATAAATCACCACAAGAACCCATGCCCGTTTGCCCTGCCGTTGCATTCATTGGGTCTGTAGATTCCCTGCGGGGGTAGGGTAGTCGAGTTCGGTTCCTCACGTTGTGGCCTCTTGGGGGGACACTGAGTGATGCCAGTTCGCTATCCCAACACTGTAATGCAATTCCATGTGGGGGGGTGTGTAAAGGCAGCAGACGGAGCGGGGTGCATCAAGGAAGAATGCAATGAGTACCACGCCAAAAAACGGAGCTCGGAATTGCATTCATTTTGTTTGTACGAACGTTCCGAACGTCACCGCTGCTGGATTTCATTGAGTTCCACCCCGGAAAACGCTTCCCCCGCTAGTCCTGTTTCTTCTCCCTATTTTTTTTCAGTTAGATAATCACACGCTGTTCCGGCAAAACAAAAACAACTATACCCCCAGCCCCCCCCACGCCCCCACCTCCCCCAACTGCAACAGGGGGGGCGTTTCTGCCACTCGCATTATGTGATGCGGAAACTCTGTTACGGTCCGAACGCTCACCCTCCCCACCACCCCTTGCCCCAAAACCAACAACCCCTTGCCCCAATTTTCGCGAAGGCTCTCCCTGCATACCGATTGAAGGGAGATCGATCTTGTGATTCCTTCTACTTTCTACTTCACTGCCCCCTCTCCCTCTCCCTCTGCACCATTCTTCTCCACAACCTACACACCCCTAGGCAGGCACACGGCACTGGCATGGGAGCAGGTGCCCGTGAGCTGCGATGTCGGACCCGCCGGAAAATGTGAAGCTGGGCTTCGTCGGTGCCGACCACCCCTGCCGGGAGGGCAAGGCCATCCCCGCCACGGTGTTCACCTGCCCCCGGGGCGACACGCTGCAGGCGCACGCGGGGGCCATCGCGGAGAAGCTGGGCGTGGCAGACCTCAGCGGCGTGACCCTCAGCCGCAACGCGGCGAAGCTCCCAGAGTTCGACCCCGGCGATGCCATCTCACTCAGCGACACGCCGGATGGCCTCGGCTTCAGGGCAATGGGTGTCCTCGTCGTCACCAAGGCCAAGCAGGACGCGGCGGCGGCGCCCGCACCCGCTGCCGCTGCCGCTGCCGAGGATGACACGCCTCCGATAAAGGTGGGGTTCATCGGCGACGACTACCCCTGCAGGGAGGGGAAGGCCATCCCCGCCACCATCGCATCGCTGTCGCGGAGCAGGCCCCTCACAGCCCAGCAGGCGGACATCGCCGCTGCGCTGGGCGTGCCGGACCTGTCAGGCGTGCAGCTGTGGCGCAACGCCGACAAGCTCCCGGTGTACACACCCGGCGAAGCCATCGACATGTCGCTCAGCCTCACAGACCTCGGCTTCGCCAAGCTCGCGGTGCTGGTGGTGACGAAGCGGAGCGAGCCTGCACCCCCTGCGCCTGCACCTGCTGCCGCCCCCACCCCAGCCCCTGCCCCTGCCCCGGCCCCCACTCCGGCGGCGGAGCCCCCTGCCCCGACCCCGCAGGCTGCCGCGCCGCCGCCGGCGCAGCCCCCTGCGCCGGAGCCTCAGGCACCGGCTCCGACACCCGCTGTAGCGGTGCAGCCACCTCAGCCACCCGCTGCTGCCGCAGCGCCTGCTCCAGCAGCACAGCCAGCGCTGCAGGTGATCCAGCCACCCGTGACGCAGTCTCAGGGGGAGCTGGCCCGTCTGGTGGAGCTGCAGCGTGCGGAGCTGACACGCCTCCGGCAGGAGCTGCTGCAGCAGCGGGTGGACCGGGAGGCGGCCGGCTCCCCCGCAGCGCCGCACGGGGGGGAGATGAAGCGGGCACGGCAGATGGTGGAGGCATCGGCGCCGGGGCTTCCGCTGGAGCAGCTCCTCGTGAGGTGTGTCGCGGCGCCGCACGCCGATGGGGTGTACAAACTGTGCGGCATGAGCGATGGCATGCCTGTCTGGGGGTGCGAGGGGTTCCGCCTGCAGGCCGCAAAGGGATTCTGGGTTGTGTCGGATATCCCCGGGCACAGCACGTCAGGAATCCTCCGGAGCGCAGAGCAGCACCGGGGGCGGATGCCCCACAGCATGGGGAACTGGTGCGACGCAGACACGCGCGCCGGGATGTGGGTCCCCGCCGCAAGCACCGTGACCCTCATCGACCTCCCCACCGCCACGACAGGCTACACCGCATTCCACATGGTGCAGCGGAAGAACACCCAGCTGGAGCGCCAGCTCGCAGAGTCCCTCCTCAAATCCTCCCCACAGACATACCTCACAACCTCCCCGGGGTTCCCCCAGCTGGAAGGCCTTTATGACATAGACACGGATGTGTCCCTTAAGGAGTCTCTGCAGAACGTACACCCGGTTCACCCTATATATCGGAAAAGGGAAAATCCGGACATCATGCTCTATGCAGGCCGTGGGGCTGCCTGGCGTTTCACCACAGGCGGCCTCCGTGGGCTCCAGGAGGGATCCGCGGTTATCCGCTCCACAACAGCTTCGGAGAGCCCGGATGCCGCACCTCTGTGGGAGGGGGCAAATGGGCTTAACGGGTGGGATCCACAGAAGATGACGGTTATCCCCCACAACGAGCTTGCCCCTCAGCTCCTCCAGTCCACCGCGGTGAGCGGGATGCTGCGTGCCTCTGGGGAAGGCCTACTCAGGGCAACCTATGTGAAGTGGCTCCGCTACACCGCAAACCTCAGGCTGCAGCACAGGTGGGCTGTCCGGCTCAGCTCTCACATCAGAGGGATGGCTGGGGGCGCGCTGCTTGCAACCAGCGATACTCTCCTCATGAGATACTACTTCAGGAAGCTGCTCAGAGGGGGTGTCCCGCGTGACCTGGGGCAGAGCGTCCCCGACCCACTCCCAGAGAGGTTGGAGCAGCGCGATCTCCCGGTCGACGCGGAGGCGGGTTTTCCGGTGTCCCCCCCAAGGCTGCAGGGGCTGCTCCCCCCGCAGGAGGCGACCCCAGCCACAGCCCTCCACCACCACGCCCTGCAGCACCCCGAGCTGGGCGTGCGGACCCCCGGAGGCCCCTCCTTCTCCGGGAGCCCGCCTGGGGCTTACTATTCGCCTTCCCCTCCGAGGCATTCGCCGTCGCAGGAGATGTCGCCGGAGTCGTGGCACGGCGTGGGGCACTCCGTGCAAAGCCGAGCCCCGTTGGTGCTCCCGCCAGTGCCTGGGGGTGGTGGTGGTGGCGGCGGGGTCGGAGGGCCTGGCAATCTCCACCCCAGCGGCACACCCGCCGATGCGCTGGAGGGGGTGGTGGCCCGCGGGGTGGAGGGTGGGATCCGGGCTGCGCTGCGGGTTCACGATTCGTTTTCGACAATCCCACGATCTCTGTCGTATTCACAGGATGGGGGTGGGGGTGTGGGGGGCTCCCCCCCACCACCCCCGGTGCGGGCGGCGCAGATGGGGCCTGTCGCATCGACGAGGTCAGGCGCCTTTGGGAGCGATCTCCCCACAGAGCTTGAGGTTGTCTGCCCCGCCAGCACGGAGCTCACCGGGAGGTACACCTTGAGCAGCCAGGTGATCAACAGGAGGGCCGTGTGGCGGAAGGGGAGGTGTGCGCTGTACAGCACCAACGATGCTTACAACTGGATGCTGACGGACACGCCGGGGACGGAGGTTATGAACAGAGGGTGGATCCGCTCGAGGGGGCCGCACCGGGACCGTTCCCCGCATGAGGTGGAGGCGTGGGAGCGGTGGGGCGGGCAGGGGTGGGCAACGGATGCCTCCGTCACCATCACCCCGCGGTATAGCGGGGCGTTGGAGCTCGGGGGGTCGCGTGGCCCGCCTCATGCCTCCGCCAACCCCGGGAATTTCAGGAGCTTCTGCACGCAGTGCGGCGCTGTGGCGAACCTCTGCAGGTGCCCCAGCACGCGGCGTGAGAGGGTGCACCGGACTCTGACAGACCCCCCCAGCCTCGCAGCCGTTTCCCCTTCTCCGTATGCCCCAACCCGGGCAGGGCCTTGGCTGGCACACCGGGGGTAAAGGAGAAGGCAGGGGGGGTGTGTGCTCTATTATGGACGATTTGAACGATTTACCCCCTCGAGTTCCCTCTCTACCCCCCCCCCCTCTTCCCCGAGAGAGAGGGCGTGGTTATTGTGTTGCTTCGACCCCTTGGGAGGGGGGGGGGGGAGGGGAGGGGGAGCCTTCACGGACGGCGGTGTCGAAAAGATGGTGTGTTTTGGTGCCTTCCCTCCGATGTAGAAGAGGTGAAAAATCGCTAAAATTTTTGCCGAAGAGCTGCTGATGGCGAATACTCCTGTACGGTGGTGGAGGGGGGCGGGCGGGGTGGGCGGGTGGGGTGTATAGAGCGTATGTTGGATTGGCTGTGGCTGCGCCTCAGGGTGGGTGGGTTCAGCCTGATATATTTTGTGTTAGTATTGCAAGAGGACACTCTCACTCCACCCTCACTCCACCCCTCTCTCTCTCCTTGTGAGACAACACCTGTCGAGGCACCTTGGGTGCGTCTGGGGAGGGGGGGGGGGTGTGGGAGCGAAAGGGTGTTGGTGGCGGTCACTAGGCTAGATCTGGTCGAGAGAACGTATATTAGGGCCAGGGTGTTGGCCGCCTCTGTGCGGGCAAGGCTGTGCTGTCTCTGTTTGTGTTTTGTTCTGCGACAATGCCGGCGCCTGCCCTCCTCCTCCCCCTTCCAATTTTGAGCGACTCGTGCACAGCTTCTCTTGCGTCATATTCCCCCATCCCCCCGTGGCGTTTACTCACGCCCAACATACCCGACTTGCCCACACAACCACCCCTCGCCCAGGAGCAATTTCCACAACGGGGACAACCGATAGAAGAGGTATTATTTGCCGTCCCAGTCAGATGGTGACGATGCGGGTCGGTCGGGTTGCATGTGTCATGGTGCTGGCTGCCAGTGCGGCATGGGCACAGTCACGGCCGTGCAGCTCCCATGAGTCGTTTTCAGACTGTGTGGGGCAACGGTGTGAGAATGACGTGCAGTACTGCGTGTGGAATGTGGCGGCAGGGTCCTGCGGGTGTCCGCGCTCTTGCTCCGAGTACTACGGGGACGTGGAGCCGTGCATCAACAGCGTGTGCCCGTCCCTCCTGCCGCAGCAGCACGTGCCGTGCAATTACAACTACATCACGAAGAAGTGCTGGTGCCCCGAGGCTGCGGAGACGGGCGCACCGGCGACCCCTGCCCCACCCACGTCTGCGCCCCCCACATCCGCGCCTCTGACCTCTGCACCACCAACCCCCGCGCCGGCAACGCCTGCGCCCGCAACGCCGGCACCGGCACCGGCAACATATGCGCCCGGAACAACGCTTGTGCCTGCCACAGAGGCACCCGAGCCCCCGCTGTGCAACGAGACGACGCTCGTGCTTAACCCCAGCTTCGAGATTATTACGACAACTACAAACATCGCGGAGGCGCTGGAGAATGGGCATATGCAGTCGTGGGGAGTGTCGCACGGGCACCCGACCGTGATGCCCGGTGCCCCGGGGCAGGGGCTGCGGTCTGCGTGGATGTGGTCGGCGCACAATGCCGGCGAGGGGATTGTGACGAACGTCCCCTTTGTCGATGGGCAGACGTACCACGTGTCGATGTGGGTGACAACAGGCAACTCGGTGTCTGGGCACTTCTTCGTGAAGGCGGTGACCGGGCTGGTGACGCAGACCACGATCTGGCCGCTTCCATCCTCCACGAATAGCGATGTAATGTATTCCAACGGGATGGTCTTCCCCGACTGGGATGAGATCTCGTTCAGCTACACCGCGACAGACGCCTTCACGCAGCTGTGGATCCACCCGTTGTGGGCCGGCGGAGCCCCGCAGGCCCAGGTGCGGGTGGACAACATTCGTGTGTGCGCAGTGGAGACCGACGCACCGGCTACCCCTGCACCGCCTACTGCGCCCCCGACATCTGCGCCGCCAACCCCTGCGCCCGCAACGCCTGCACCGGCGACCCCTGCCCCACCCACGTCTGCGCCCCCCACATCCGCGCCTCCGACCTCTGCACCCCCGACACCTGCACCGGCAACACCTGCGCCCGCAACGCCTGCACCACCGACCCGCCCGCCTGTGGAGCGCTGTGAGGACCTGAACTTCCAGCAAGAGACGTGCATCAACACGCTGTGCCCAGGCTTTGTGGGGCAGTTCGGGAGGAGGATGTACTGTAAGTACAACGAGAAGTCCGGGGTGTGCTGGTGCCCCGAGGAGGTGGAGACGAAGGCGCCCGCCACACCCTGGCCTGTGGTCTCCGACGACTGCAGCTCGTTCCACGGCCTCCCGCGCACATGCATGTCGTCACTGTGCGTCATCAGCGGAATGAGGGCTAGTTGCAAGTACGACTACTCTTCAAACCTGTGCCTCTGCGCTTAGTGGTGCGCCATCGTTGCCGTGGCTTACATGGGGTTTCATTTGCCTCGTGCCCTCGCGCCGTGCCGCCGTGCTCGCACTGGCGCGACACTCGTTCACTTTCTGGGCGGGGCGGGGCTCCGAAAACACACACGAGCTCCCCTTCCCCCTTTCAAAACCATCGCATTCGCAAGAATGACCCCATCCCTTCTTTAGCTTGACGTACAGCTGGGTTCTCCCCGTCCCCGTCCCCAACCCACCTCACCCTCTCCACACGCGGCGTTCGTGTTGTGCATCTTCACTTACCAGCGCCGAGACAGACACTGGTGGCATGCGCTCTTTGATCAGCAGGTGCGTGCCGCTTGCCTGCCTCCCCGTTGTGTTCGCGTGGCGCTGTGCCCCCTCACCGAGACGGGTTGTCCACAGCACCCGTTGGCCGTTGGCCGCTTGTCTTTTTTCACCATTCCCGTTCAGGGTGGCGGGGGAGGGGTGCATACCAGTGCCACCTCCTGCGCCCCTCTCCCCGACCGACTGGCGGGCGGGTTAACTTGCCACTCGTTTCTCGCCTTTCTACACACTTGACACTTGATGTGTGCCTCTCTTATGGATCTCGGCCCCCCCGCTGATCATTCCCGCGCCATCTTCTCCCTCTCTCTCTGCTAACCTACCGCCCCGTTGACGACATGCTCTCGAGCCGTGGCAGAACAGTGGCGCTGCGCTTCTCGCGCGCCTGTTTTGCTCTTGGCTTGTGACATGCCCACCTCCGGACCCCCTCGCCCCTCCCATGCCATGCCACAACCCCTCCCCCCCGTTGCCATTTTCGCACGGCTTCGGTATTCCTCTGATGCGTTGTTGCAGCCTTCCAACAGATGCTGCTATTGCATTTGCGGCTGCTGTTGCCGTGTTGTTCTTGTTGCTGTTTGTATACACCTGCTCCGCTTTGCCCATCCGACGCCACTGTGCTCCCCCCTCTCCCTTGAGGGGTGTGTGGATGGTGACCGCTGGGCAGGAAGATGAAAGTAGAACTCGTGTCATCGCCAGCGCCGTCGTCGCGGTGTGTGTGTGCGTATGTGTTGGAGGATCCCGCTCTAAGGGTGTTGCACGGGTCACCCCCTTCGCTGCACACACCCCCCAGCGACACACCGGCGAGGAGCAGGAGCGTATAATAAAAGGCACCCGCTTGGCTGAACGACGCGACAGTACCCCACACCCACACCCCACCCCCTTGGCTTTCTGAGCTACCTGGGCGCAGCATGTTGTGCCTGACAAGAGTGCCTGTGTTGTTGCCAGAAGTTTCCGAGTGGGACTGTTCCTCGCTCCTGCTGCTTTTTTGTCCTTCTATCCTTCTGTGCCCGCACACGTTTCGCATGCTGCACTGCTGTCTGCCACGTCCCGTCCATGGCATCAGAGAATGTTCCTTCTGTGTCATTTCTCTTGTAGCCTCATGCAATGAAGGAGGAAATGGAACACGGAGAAAGCAGGTCATTCGAGTTTACGGCACGCGTAGTGCCGTAATTGCAGAGCCACATCTCACCTCATCACAGGTCGAGGTGTGTGCGTTTCACCACAACTCTCACAACCTCTCCCAAACAACCAAACAACACAATGCCGGACCGGAACGCAACCGTGATCATCGACCAGGCGTGGATCGATGTTCCGACCCCGGTTGTTCCGGGAAACGCAGCGGGGGTGGACGGCACCCCCGACTGCGTGTTTCCGGAGTGCGGGGCGCTGCACTCCGACGCGCACTCGTCTGTGTGTCGCATGTGTGGAAGGCGGACGACGAAGAGCTGCCTGAAGGCCTACATGGAGGGCACGGGGGATCAGACGGTCGAGAAGATGACCGACCAGTGGATGGAGCCACACTGGGTCTGCCCCCTCTGCGCGCTGTATCTCCACAATGGTGAGGCAACATGGACCCTCAAGGAGGAGGACGAGGGCGACGCCGATGCCAACATGAGTGACGCTACGCCCAAGGTGAGGGACCTCTGGGAGTTGATGAGGGGTGTGGATAACCCAAACACCAAGGCAATTCTGGAGGAGGTCTTGGATGATATGCAGAGGAAGGAGCGGCAGGCGAAGCTGGAACGCGAGGGGCTGACCGGCACCCGCATCACGGTGGTGGAGCAATGGCGCCACCGGATGCAGTCGCCAGCGCTGCACGCAATGGCCATGAGGGCACTGCGTGATCGTTTCGGGAAGGGGGCGGACGATGCGGCTGCGGCAGCGACCGGGCCCCAGCACGAACTTCGGGTCGCGCTCTCCGTGTTGGACATCCTGATCCCCATCGTGTCGACGAAGCCTGAGGCAGTGCAAGCTGCCCACAACCTCCTGGTCCGCTTGGAGGGGCTGCGCCTCCGGGAGTGGTACGGGCTCGCGGCGCAGCTGCACTGGGAGCGGCGGCTGGAGGGCATGCCGGCAAGCGCGCTGACGGAGCAACTATTCAGGTCGCTCCAGAGCCAAGCCCAGAGCGAGGGCGAGAAGGAGAAGGCCAACAACAAGCGGCGCCGCACCGAGGGCGCGTGGGACGAGGAGGAAGAGAGGCCAGTGGTGCCGAAGGGAGGTAAGGGGGGAAAGGGATCCAACAAGGGCTTCAACAAGGGATCCAAGTGGGGCAAGTGACAAGCCACACCTGCGCAGGGAGAGCCGGGGTTGTGCGGGCCGGCGACACCTCCCTCAGACACACCGCCACTGCACACACAGTCCACACTTCAAGGGGAACCAGCGGTGCCACAAGCTCAAGGGGAGCAGAATTCACGCATGCCGTGGCGAGTAAAAGCGCAAACCACACAGCCCAGTGCTCAAGGGGAGCCAGCGGCGCATCAAGCTCAAGGGGAGCAGAACCCACGCACGCCGTGGCTAGTAAAAACGGAAATCACACAGCCCAGTGCTCAAGGGGAGCCAGCGGCGAAGCAAGCTCAAGGGGAGCAGAATCCACGCACGCCGTGGCTAGTAAATACGGAAATCACACAGCCCAGTGCTCAAGGGGAGCCAGCGGCGCATCAAGCTCAAGGGGAGCAGAATCCACGCACGCCGTGGCTAGTAAAAACGCAAATCACACAGCCCAGTGCTCAAGGGGAGCCAGCGGCGAAGCAAGCTCAAGGGGAGCAGAAACCACGCACGCCGTGGATAGTAAAAACGAAAATCACACAGCCCAGTGCTCAAGGGGAGCCAGCGGCGAAGCAAGCTCAAGGGGAGCAGAATCCACGCACGCCGTGGCTAGTAAAAACGCAAATCACACAGCCCAGTGCTCAAGGGGAGCCAGCGGTGCATCAAGCTCAGGGGGAGCAGAATCCACGCACACCGTGGTTAGTAAGAATACAGCCCAGTGCTCAGGGGGAGCAAATGGCGCAGCAAGATCACGGGATGACGCCACACAGGCCGTGGCCGGTCACCAACACTGCTCGGAGAGAGCAGGCGACAGAGCGGGCCGGCCCAGCAGTGCAGCAGACGGGATCCCAGGGGCGGGACCCGACAGCGGAAGGCCACACAATCGAGTCGGGGCTGCAGCGGTGGCTGCGCAGGGGGCCAGCAACTCGAGGACGCCCGCGGATGTCAGAGACAGCAACCCTCCCGGACGGGACGAGGGGGGAAGTCGTGTCTGCAGCCAACGCCGTTCTGGACCGGGCACTCGCGAACTCCACATGGGACAACATCGCGTCGTGCTACCGGCGGTTCCAGGAGTTCCGTCAGGCCTGGGAGGCCGCCGAGGGACCCATCGACACGGGGACGGCGATCATCTTGTGGGTCTCCAAGAAGATGTCTGTCGACAACGTGCTGCCATCCTCGGGGCTGGCCTACAGCTACGCCGTGTCGTCCGCGCACCGCCACATGCTGGAGGACACAGTGCACTCGCACAAGCTCGACGCGTTCAGACGGGGACTGAGGCGCATGGGGGCGGAGGTGCCCCGGACACAGGCGGTGCCGGCGACGAAGGCAGAAGTGGAGCAGGCGATGCGGGACGAGCGGGACCCCGAGGTGCGACTGGCACTGGGGCTGATGTGGCACGGGGCCGCAAGGTGCTCGGACGTGAAGAGTATTGCAACCCGAGAGGTGCGGGTGAAGAACGACGGGGTGGTATCTATAACCTGGAGGGGCACCAAGAACGACCCGTTCGCGAAGGGACAGACTACAGGGGTGTGTTTGCCTACGCAGCTGAACGGTGTGCTGGGGAAGACGATGCGGAAGAACCGGGACGGCGGCCTGGTTCAAGGCGTGTCGTACAGCAAGGTGTCCCGGGCGGTAAAACGGGTGAACCCCGCGCTGACGCCACACAGTCTACGCAGGGGGGCAGTGCACCACCTGATTCACAAGGGGCTCGAGTTGCGAGCGGTGCAGAAGCTGACCCGCCACCGGACGACAGAGGGGCTGCTGCAGTACGCCCCACTGGCCGCGACTCGTCTCGTGGAGGAGACCGCGACTACATCACGCCAGCTCTAGCGGCGGGGCGCATCCCCAGGGCTCTTGGGGCGTTCCCGTCGTGCGCCGCCCACCTCGCCAAGCCGAGCAACTTCGAGGGTATCCTGAGGATGTGTGCCTACGCATACGACCCCGAGGGCGAGGGGGACGAGGCGTGCAGTGCTGGGCTGGACATCGGGTACCGCGGGGACTTCTCCGTGGAGGTGGAGGGAGCGCAGGTGCGACCGGAAGCCGAACGTGAGGGGGGGGTGCTGGCACCCATATCATCCAACAGGATGGCCCTCGACGCGGTCCGCAGCCTGGACCTCCACGGGGAGCTTGAAGATGTGCTGGACGTCATCACGTCACTCGACGCCTTCGAGAGCCTGCTGACGAAGCCGACAGGCGGCAGGATGGCGAGGGGCACCTCGCGGCACATGCGGCAGCACGCGGACAAGCTGCTCGAATGGGAGGTGGTGGAGCCGATGCAGGGGGACCCCCAGATGACGATGCCGGCTTTCACAGTGGCAAAAAAGGCAGGGGATCTCCGGCTGGTGGTCGATGCACGAAAGCTGAACGCCGCGATGAGGCGCCCCCCTGAGATGCGGCTGCCGCGCATCAGGGACGTGATCGACGCAGTGCTGAACGCAGATGCAGCCGTGATCGCGGATGGAGTATCATTTTTTTACCAGATACCCCTCGCGAAGCCGATCCGGAAGTACTTCGGCATGCGCCTGGGAGATGGCAGAGGCGGCACACTCGACTTGTGGCTGAAGGTGCTGTGCATGGGGTGGTCGTGGAGCCCATCGATAGCGCAGCGCATCTCGAGGGTTCTCGCAGGGCCGGGGAACGTCGCATGGGTGGACAACTACATCATCCTCGGGGGCAGCGAGGAGGAGGCGGCGAGGAGATACACCGAGTTCAAGCAGAGGTGTGCCTACGCGAGAGTCGAGCTGCACGAGGAGGCCGAGGGGCAACCCCAGAGACAGTTTGCGGCCTTCGGGCTGGAGTTCGACCTGCGGGGGCCGACGAAGAGGTTCCGCTCCTCGGAGAAATGGGTGGCGCAGCTGCTGGAGGCGGTGCATGTGCAGAACGTGTTGTCCGGGGAGGCAACACCCCGGGCATTCTTCAAGGTGACGGGGGCCATCGTGTGGTGGACGTACACACGAAGCCGTCATCTGTGCTACTCGCCAAACCTCATCGGGGCCATACGCAGCATCGCGCGGCATGTATCAACGAACAACAACGCGTGGGACGAGCCCACCAGGATGCAGCCGAGTGCGGTCTGGGACGCGCGCGTATGTCTGCAGGCGATCGCGGAGAACCGGTGGGTGGACCGGGAGGCTCCATACGACGAGGAGTGCACAGTGTGGACAGACGCGTCATCACGCGCGTGGGCGGCGCTTGCGGAGACCGGCGAGGTGGCGCAGGGGGCCTTCGGGGCCGGCGAAGCGTCAGCACACATTTACATCAAGGAGATGTGGGCCGCTGCACTGGGGGTGCGGTTGGCCTCCCGGCTGGGGCGCCGGCGGTGCAAGCTGCGACTGAAGGTCGACAACCTCCCGGTAGTGCGGAGCATCCTGAAGGGGCACTCTGGCAATTACGTCGCCAATAGGTGCCTGCAGGTGCTGTTCGACGTCGCTGCAGCGGCGCAGCTGCAGGTGTTGCCCGAGTGGGTGCCGACCCACGAGCAGAAGGCCGATCCCTTCACGAGGGGTGCGCGGGGCGAGGTCGTCATCGATCTGTAAAGGGACCAGACGGAGCTGTGTGCCATGCTGGCGGCACGGGGCCATCTTAGCTGATGAGCGGAGCTCCTCAGTCCCTAGGGGTCCTAGGGGGTTGGGTGTGTGCGTTTCACCACAACCTCTCCCCTCCCCATTCCCCCGTGTTGAGTGACATGTGTCGATAGTGTTCCATTTTGTAGCCTCATGCAATGAAGGAGGAAATGGAACACGGAGAAAGCAGGTCATTCGAGTTTACGGCACGCGTAGTGCCGTAATTGCAGAGCCACATCTCACCTCATCACAGGTCGAGGTGTGTGCGTTTCACCACAACCTCTCCCCTCCCCATTCCCCCGTGTTGAGTGACATGTGTCGATAGTGTTCCATTTCTGGCGGCTCCGCTCCTGCCACCCTTGCCCACCTGCTGTCCCTGACTATGTCCTCCTGTCCCCATGTCCTGCTTAGGACCTCAAACAGCAGGATCCTTGGCCTGCGCTCGAAGTGCTTCGAGAGGTTTTGATTGTTGTTTCACCTGGAATTGCACTTCCCCGCAGACCGACGACCTTTTCATGAGTTTGGTCTCCCAAACATGCTGCGACAGCCGGGCGGGAAACCTCGGGTTCTGCATCCGGCCCCTCCCCTCCTATCGACCTGAGGGGAATCTCGCCTCCATTACAATTCCCCTACGCAACGAAGGGGACGGCCCGACCGCGGGCCTCCGACCCCTCGAACAGCTCGCGGGACTGGCGGTTGACGATTGCCAGGGACAGCATCCCCCCTGCTCCGGATCCCGCCACCTGAAGAAACACTACGAGATTTGCTGCGTGTGTCACCGCCCCTCGAACTATCGCGCAGGTTTCATACAAAGCAGAATCCCTTTTGCTGACGGACTCTGTAGGGTCATGCCCATTCGCGCAGCCAAGAACCTGAAGAAGAGAGGAGGGCCTTCGCTCTGTGCCAAGTGTGTCAAGTGTCACGCTGCAACCCATGTTGTCAGGCAGCTCACTTTTCTGCACTTGAGAGCGAAGGCCCCCAGGGAGAATATAGGTCTGCCGGTTTGCACACCCCAGGTATGTCGCTAAGCGTCGACCGTCGACCTAGTGATTTTGGGTTTCCCCCCCCCATAAAAAAGCGTCGACCCAGCGTCAACCCAGTTCCACTGGGTTGACGCGAACCAAGCCTCGACCAAGCGTCACCCCAGTGTAATGAAAGACCCGGTTACACTCCAAGCCTCGACCAAGAGTCAACCCACTTTCACTGGGTCGACGGTCGACGTCGTGGATGGTTTTGCAGGAACACATGCTCACTACGTGGCCTCCGGCGGCTGGGGGGCTCCGCCCCCCAGGCCCCCCTGTGGCGTATGTCTCGTACTCAAGTCATTCGATTCCCATCAGGTCAGGTAATCCAACCTCCAGTAGCCTCAGGAGGACCCAGCCAACTCACACAGAATCTGTCGCCCACAATGGACAGATGTTCACTACCGTGGCCTCCAGTGGCTGGGGGGCTCTGCCCCCCAGACCCCCCATGTAGCGTGTGCCCGGCTAGCAACCAAGTCCTTGCGCTTCGACGGCCGTGGCATATCAGGGGGTAGCGTCGAATCATGGTCCCGAAAGCCATTTTTTGGTTTCCTCCGGCACCCGAGGATGGCGCGAGCGGGAGAGGAACTGCGGAAGGAACCCAGCGCCTCACACCGTGCCCATCTAGCGGTCCACCGACGGGAAAGTTAAGTAATAACACGAGCCGCGCGAGAAAAATTGACCCCTAGCGTTTTCCCCCCTGACCCCCCCCCCCCAAACAGGAGCGTCAACCCACCAAATCTCCGAAATCGAAAAGTTAGCGACAGGCCTGGCATCGACCCATTTTTCCCCCAGCCCTGGAAAGTTAGGAATACCCCTGACACCAACGACCTCCACCACCCCACAGGAACACACACACACACACACACACACACACACACACCCTACACGGCGGGATCCCCTCCCACCACCCCAAGACTCAACCCACCACCCCCTCGCAAACCCACCCTCTCTCTCTCTGCCTGAAGGGGGGAGAGAGTTCGCCGGGGCGGGGAGAAGGCTTCTTTTTTTCCAAAAAAAAGGAATCTGAAAAAGAAAGGGGTCGCATCCCTTTATCGTTTTCCGCCCCCCCCCCCCAATAAAACACCACAGCGATGTCTCTCACGTCGATGGTTGCGGATGAGGGGGAGAAGACGTGGAAGGACTTCGGGCTGGATCCGCGGATCTTGCAGGCAGTCAAGGTGATGAGGTACAAGAACCCCTCTCTGATCCAGGAGAGCACAATCCCCCTGGCCCTCGCAGGGAAGGACATCCTCGCAAGAGCCGGGACGGGGAGCGGCAAGACCGCGGCTTACTCCATCCCTATCTGCCACAAGCTCCTCCGACTGTCAGCAACCAAGGCAGGTGCTGCGTACCGTGGTGTGAAGGCCCTCATCCTGGTGCCTTCCAAGGAGCTCTGCCACCAGCTCCTGGTTCACTTCCGCGAGATCCTGTCGCAGGCCGAAGGGGCACTCCAGGTGCTGGATGTTTCGGAGACAGACCCGCAGGACTGGAGTGGGCAGAGCTGCGACATCTGCATCGGCACCCCCACCACAGTGATGCAGCACGTGAAGGCAAAGCACCTCGATATCTCCGGGCTCTCCTGCTGCGTCGTCGACGAGGCTGACGCGCTCCTCTCGCACCCCACCATGCGGAAGCTCCGCTCCGTCTGCCCCACCACCACGCAGAGCTATCTGATGTCCGCGACCCTCTCCCCCGGCGTGCTGGAGCTGAAGCGCCTCCTCCTCAACAGCCCTGTCGTGGTGAAGCTGGAGGAGGAGGAGGAGGATGAGGGTGTGGATGCAGAGGCGAAGCAGCAGGTGTCTTCCGGGGCAGGGTCGCTTCCGAACATCACGCAGCAGTATGTTGTGTACGATGATGACGCGCAGAGGTACTGCTTCCTGTATTCGATGATGCGGTTCGGCATGGTTGACGGGAAGGTGCTCATCTTTGTGGACAGCGTTGACCGGGCGTACAAGCTGAAGCTCTTCCTGGATAAGTTCTCCATCCGTGCGGTGGTGCTCAACGCTGACATTCCGCTGAACAGCAGAAACCACATCGTGTCGCAGTTCAACGTCGGGGAGTACAACTACCTCATTGCGACTGACATGGTGAACAAGCCGCAGCCCGTTGCGAAGGGGAAGAAGGCGGGGAAGTCTGAATACGGCGTGTCGCGTGGGATTGACTTCCGCGAGGTGGCGTACGTCATCAACTTCGACAGCTTTGCAGAGCTCTCCGAGACTGCGTGCAAGAGCTACATCCACCGCATCGGGAGGACGGGGCGTGCGGGGAAGAAGGGGACCGCAATCACGTTTGTCAACCGGAAGGAGGAGTTCAAGCATGGCTGGGTGGACTACCTCAACATGTACCTCGAGAGCAAAGGGCAGGTGATTGGGCCGCATAAGTTCTGCACAGATGCGTCGGACCCGACGAAGCTGCAGTACCGCACCAACGACGCCCTTCTCGGGATCCGGAAGAAGGCGATCCGCGAGGCAAAGGTGAAGGAGCTGGTGCAGGAGGCGCTCGCATCCGAGGCGCTCAAGCAGCACTTCAGCGAAAACCCCAACGACCTCGCCGCCCTGAAGCACGTCACGCCCCTCAAGCGGCACGACAAGCTGGCTGCCGAGAGCAACGCATACGTCCCGGAGTACCTCGCAGCCCCCGTGACAGGCAAGATCGACACGGAGACCCTCGGCTCTCGGAAGCGGAAGCACGACGAGGAGGATGACGACGACGCAGACCCGGATGAGGCAGTCCCCTCCAAGCCGCAGAAGGGCAGGCGGAAGGACCCACTCACAGCGCTGAAGGTGAAGTCTTCGGGAAAGCCTGTGGCAAAACCGAAGAAGGCGGGTGGGAAGCCGAAGAGCGGCGGCGACAGTGCGGCAGAGAAGCCTGCCCAGCCGGCGGCAAAGAAGCGCAGGGTTGTCAAGGTTGTGAAGAAGAAGAAGGCGCAGCAGTAGTTCGGGAGAGGGGTGGTGGTGGGTGGAAAAATGGAGGGAATGTGGAAGTTTTGGCTCGCAATCCCGTGGTGGAAGCCTAGAGCATCGGGCTGTGTGTGTGGGTCGTGCTGGCTGCGTATTTTTTTTGAAGACACCTGCATGTGTGTGGGTGTCCGGCTCTGTGTGCCAGGTTCCTTGACGCCGCCCCCCCGCTTTTGGATGCAGCATTCATCGCTGTGGGCATGTGTTGTGTATGTGGCATTTCTTAGCTTTTCTTCCGGCATCCATTTCTTCTTTTTCTGGTTCTGAGGGGGGGATGCCCTCGATTTTTTCAAGTTTTTCCCGCCCGACTCCAACCTCTCCACAGTTGTCTCCAATGGAGGGCGAGAGAGGCAGGGGTGGGGGGTGGGCACGCAACACACACGTGAATATTCTTGTATCTTGTGTGTCGAATGCACCGAGCACCCACTACACAACAACTGCGTGGTGTGGGGACTTTCTTCATGCCCAACACATTGTCAAGAATTCGCCACAAAGAAAACGTTTTCCCGAGGAAGGTTTTGGGGGGGCGAGGTGAATGCACCGGGGGTGGGTGTGTGTTGTGAACTTTTTACCTTACGTGCCTTGCAAACCAACCCCGTTTTTTTTTCAGCCCCAGCGTGTGCGTCACAGTCAGAAGTCTTCATCATCATCACAGATTCGGCAGGGTTCCACCGATTTATGTATCCCCCTTTCCCCCCCCCCCCATTTTTTTACGCACACCGTTCAGTTCTGGTAACCGTGCCTTGTGGGTGTGCGGTGTGTGAGGGCCGGCAGAGACACGTCCCTCCGGCCAGATGTTGCACTCCCTGCCCGAGCACAATGAGATGCTCAGAGATCCCGCAGTTAGCCAGGGAGGGGAGTGAGGAATGGCGGTGGCGGTGTGTGGTGGTTTGGTTGTCCATATTCAGATCAGAGAGGGAGATACAATACAAAATTGAGCCTCGGTGTTGCCAGCCCCCCCCAGCGCCTCCCCCAGCCCTCCAGCCCCCACCCCCTCCACACCTTGCGGCGTTCTTCGTGGATGCACCGAATAGATGAGGCAGGGCGGGGAGAGCCTCACTGAGTTGGGATGTAGGGATGTATCGCTGAGACTCGTCTACCGTGTCGTGTGTCGTTTCATTGCCCTTACGCTGTTGTGCTCGCCCTTTCGACACACACTACACCGAACACCACCACCTCCCGGGACCCGGCAGGCTGGGTGGGAGGCAGTCAGGTCCACGCGACACCATGCCGTCCGAAGTCAAGCTGCACCCAGAGTATGTAATGTGATGGCGTGTCTTTTGTATAGCGCATTGCCGTATTTCTCAAGTGGTTTTTTTTATACACACGCGGCAGCAGGTGTATTTCTAGTGGGGGATGAGGATGAGTCTTTTTGGCATCCGCCCTTTTTCCGGTTTTTTTCCAGCCAAAACCAGGTTTTTTTTCCAGCAAAAAACCGGTTTTTTTCCAGCCAAAATCTGGCTTTTTTTCCAGCCAAGAGCCAGACGTTCACTACCGTGGCCTCCGGCGGCTGGGGGGCTCCGCCCCCCAGACCCCCCTGTGGCGGATATCTCGTACCCAAGTCCTTCGATTCCCATCAGGTCAGGAATCCAACAGCTCCGGTAGCCTCAGGAGGACGCAGCCAACTCACACAGAATCTGTACGCCCACAATGAACAGATGTTCACTACCGTGGCCTCCGGCGGCTGGGGGGCTCCGCCCCCCGGACCCCCCGTGGAGCGTGTGTTTGCCCGTCTAGTAACCGCAGCAAGTCCTTGGGCTGTTTCACCTGGCATATCGGGGGTATCGTCGGAATAACGGTCCCGAAAGCCGTTTTTTTGGGGTTTTCCTCCAGCACCCGAGGATGGCGCGAGCGGGAGGAACCGTGGAAGGAACCCATTTGGTACAAGACCAAGGGCCCCACACTGGGGAGGAGGGACGTTGGGTACCATTTTTTGCTGGAAAAAAGCGGGGATGAATCGGGGGTTTTTGGCTGGGAAGACCGGGGATTAAAAACACACCTGCGCGGCAGTGCGCCCACAACCTAGAGTGTTTGCTGATGGGTAGCCTATATACAGCAGGCATTGATCAGACAAGCCCAGCGGCTTGGTCCCCTCGCATCCGATGCAGGATTTTTTTAATCAATTTGTCCGATAATTCACACACCCCGCTCACCAACTCGCAGGGTGCGCAGCGACATCGAGAAGTTTGTCGCGTCTGTGAAAGGCAAGCCTGGCAGCGAAGCCATGAGCTCGAAGACAGGGGTGAGCAGCCTTGACATCGCGAAACACGTGGCGGGTATTCTGCGCAAGGTGCTGTCGCACGTGAAGGGCAGGGACGCAAATATCCAGAACATGATGCTCCAGGTCAAGTATGTCCTTATTCACAGGCTTGAGTGGGTGCCTTGCATTGCCGCTGTGACGAACACAATAGCGGATCGCCACCACTGCCGCCTGTCTTACATGCCATCAGGCAAGGTTGGAAGCGGGTGTGGAAGCACCACCAACACATCAGACGAATGAAGGGCAGAGTTGCGAAGAGAGGTCGGGGTGCCATCCCGCACCAGATCTCTCCGGATCCTACCGAGCAAAGGGAACCCGACACGACCCCGGCGGGCCACAGCCCCAACACCCCACACACCACAGGGAGGCGTGCCGGCTGATGAAGGAAGCCTACCCCTACGGGCCCCTGGTGGCGAACGTGACGCGCCGTGTGCTGTACATCCTCCGTGACGAGTACCAGATCACGATGAAGGAGAGCCAGACACGGAATGCGGCAGCAGAGGAGGAGGACTCTGGCACACCGAACAGCAGCTTCATCCAGCAGGGCAACTCGCAGGTGTACAACCCTGTACTGGTATGGCCTTCGGGAAGGGTGGCGGCTGCCAGGCGAGCGGTGTGGTGGTGGGGTGGCATGAGGGTTAGATCACAACAACTGAGTGAAGGTTTTGCCACCACTGGGGTGTAGGAGCCAGTAGGAAGTAGGAGCCTGGCAGTGGTGGGGTGGGGTGTAGGGCATCGCCAGAGGTCGCTCGGTGGGGGATGCGAACGAATGATGCGTCTCTATTTACGTGTGTATGGCCAACCCCCAACAGGACTCGCAAATCGCCACACACCCTGCGCTGGAGGATGCGGAACAAACAGTCAGCTACTCCGACTTCAAAAACAACGTCATGGAACATCTGACAAACAACTTCATGCATGACTTCGATGACGTGCATAAACATATTTCGCAGCAGGCACCCGACCATATTAGCGAAGGGTATGTTCAGTTGTGGTCTGTGTGCATGCAGGCAAGTGTAGGTGTGGGTGTGGGTGGATTGGTTGCCGGCCATGTGTGTCCTGATACTGTGCCCCGTCGTGCGTATTGACTCCACACCCAACACAGGGAGGTGATCCTGACCTACGGCAGCTCACAGACCGTGGAAAAATTTCTGCTGTTTGCGGCAAAAAAGCAAAAATTTCAGGTGATTATCTGCGAGGCGGCGCCAGAGTGCAACGGTCACGAGCTGGCAGTGAAACTGCAGGGGCACGGTATGTGCTGCGGTTGACGTTGGTTTTCATCACCACAAGGGGTGGAGGGGGGCACCATTTTCTTATCCGCACCCGTCGCGTCGCGCTTCGAGTTGAAGTCAGCGTACACCGACCGTCCGTCCGCCACCCACTGCTTGTGCCGTTGCGATGACTTGCATCCTCTGCCTTGCACCCTCTTCATCATCGAGGATGCTGGCCGAGGCGAGACCCTCCTCGCGCAGAGGCAAGGCGACCCACCCACTCTTCGATGGTGAGCAGCGCTTCGCGCGCCACGTGTGCACTCCATCCCATGCTTGAGGTTTTGTACGAAGAGCTCCACATCTTCCACCGGTTGAGTGGGATGCATGGGATTCTCGGGGCGCTGCGGCGTTGGGATTCCATGCGAGCCACAGCTGACAACACCCCGCATCAGTGCCCCCATCTATGATGGGACACAACTTCGCGCACACTGCGATACCCACAACCCTTTCTTCACAGATATCGACACGACGTTGATCCCCGACACTTTGGCACATGCTTACATGGCGCGGGTGAGCAAAGTGCTGCTGGGCACATTCTTGGTGGTTGCAAACGGCGGGCTTGTCGCCCCGGCAGGGACACACGGTGTGGCTGTGGCCGCACAGGTCCACCGGGTCCCCGTGATCGTCCTGACTGCGATGATCAAGCTGACGCCCGTCTACCCCTCCACCACCGACATGGGAGAGTTCGGACGCCTCCGCAACCCTGCCGAGGTGATGCCCCTCAGCTCCGTCCTCTCAGCAGTGTGCGACCCCGACGCCGCACCGTCCAACTGGGTGCAGGTGCTCAGCTCCTCTGTGGACTACGTCCCGCCGGAGCAGATCGCCCTCTTCGTCACCAACGACGACGCCGGGCGTGCGTACGCGCCTTACTACGTCTACAGGCTGCTGCATCAACTGTACAACCCTGAAGACTCCACTCTCTAGCAACCGCCTTGCCACCCTGCTGGCAGGTTCACCCCAACCAGATGCCTGGTGCCGCCCGCCCTTCGCCAGGGCGATCCACGTGGCGTTCTGAGGAACCCCGTGGTGCGGCGAGTGCTGCGCCACACGCCAGATGCCGTGCCCCAACCCTCGCTTTCGCCCCACCATTCCTCGCACTAGCATCAGACAGGAAGCGGTTTTTTTGTGGGCGTGCGTTGCGCGGGGCATGCGGCGAGCGGTGCAGCGTGCTCGTTTCGTGTGGGTGGTGGTGGGGAGGACCTGTTGTTGTGTGTGGGGGGGCGGGTGGAGTCGAGTGGGGTGGGAGGGCGGGTCTTGCCGCCCCTCCCCCTGCCTCCCTGCCCCCCCTCCCCATCCCCTTCCTCAAACCCCTTCTCCCTCCCTGCCCCCCCCTCTCCCTCTGAGGTTTGGCGCATGGTGGATGTGTTGGGCGGCGTGGTGCAACTTTGTGTGTGTGGGGTGGAGTGGGGGGGGAGACTTCAGAAGAACGATAAGAAGAAGAATCAGCAGCAAAACCGCAGTGGTTGCAAATCATGCCATGCATCATGGGGCGGTGGGGGGGGGGGGGTTCTTTTTTTGGCCGTCGTCAAAACCATATTATGCCCCTTCCCCCTGCGTCTCTGCGCAGTCTCCCCTGTGCACAGCACCCACTTCTCTGCGTCTCGTCCATTCGGCTGGCAGTTGTCGATGCCTAAAATATATGCAACGTGATTTTCCCTCTTGTAGATAAGATGGCCGTATTGCTCTAGCAGGTGATGCATTGAGTGCCTGTGTGTCTGTCGTGCATGTTAGAACCCCTTCAGGGCCCTGGCATGCGGGAGGTCGAGGCCGGTAGCATCATTTGTCGGAGTTCGCTTCGGGTGCGATCGAAAAAAAACCTATACCTACACTGGTGCCCCTGATTTACCCCTTTTTCACTACGCACAAACTACGCAATCTGGGGGGGGGGTCTCGCTTTTTGGTCCCCCCCCAGTTTTTTTTGGTCCCCCTTTCTGTGTGGCTACTGAGACAGGACTGGAGGCACTGCGCTGACCGAGCAAAAAATTATTGCCAGAACTCACTATACACCGTACGAAAGAACGCACGACATGTGGGGCGGGACTCCAGAAACACCTGGGCAAGGTTGCCCCATGCCCAGAAACACCTGAGAAGGAAGTGAGTTCCAGGAGCCGCGTAGAACACCCTCGAGATTGTGAATGATGATACGATCACAGCCTTCAGGGCGCTGCGAGGTGCCACCCTGAAGGTGGCCCTTGACATCAAGGAGAGCGTCGGCCGAGGGGTCGACGAAAAGCTGAAGAAGGCGCTACTGGCACTGGATCCCGCGGGGTATACGGAGGTCACCGCCACACAGGCAACCTCCGCTGACAACGTCCAGGAGACGTTATCCGAGGGGATCACAACGGCACTAGAGATCTGTGTCACGGGATCCAGGCGCCCACTCTCCCTCGACGGTCTGGGGATTGTTGTTGGGTATGGTGTCGTTTCCTGCAGCTGCAAAAAAGCGTAGCAACTGTGCTTCCTTCTTCCTTAATGATGCGTTGACGCTTCCACCCGGAGGAGCTGAAGCAGGCACCGCTTAATGATGCGTTGATGCTTCCACCCGACGAGCTGAAGCAGGCACCGCGCCAAAGGGCACCCCCAAAGAGACCTGCAAAGACTGCGTCGAAACCCGCACCGAAGGCTGCCAGCGCTGCAGCACCTGAAGAACCTGCAGCACCTGCAGCACCTGAAGCGCCTGCACCCTCACTGACCCCGGAACAGCAAGAACTCCTTGAGTTTGGGGTCCCGGCATAGAGACAGAGAATGGCTGAGTAAATCAAAAAATGAGACCCCCCCCCCCCCTTTTCACTACGCACAAACTACGCAATATGGGGTCGTCAGGGGCACCATACACGGTGGACTCCAGCGGCCCTAGCGGGAGTCTGGGAGCGGGAGTCTGAGAGGGTGTCAAAGACTCCCGCTAGCGGGAGTCTATACTCCCGCTAGGGGGAGTCTGACTCCCCCTAGCGGGAGTCTTTTCACCTATTTTCATCCATTTTTCCCATGATATAGTTACAGTCTACTGGCGTGGGGGGTAAAATCATGCGGGGGGAAGGTGGAAGAGGGATGGGGAGGGGCTTGTTTTGCTTCTGTCAGTTTCCCCGGACTCTGGACTACCTACCTATCCTCCTGGTAGCGGCTGCACCTGCGGAGGTGAGCGGTTAGAATTTGAGGTGTCAAAGTGCGGCCGTCGTCTGTCGTAGTTGTGTTACACCTTGGGCAAGACAAACCATCCTGCAGGCTTTCCTCATCTTCTTCGTCAGAACTGTCATCCCCCTCCTGCTGTGCGCGTTGGTCAAGCGTGCTCAAAGTCGCCTCGGATGACACGAATGGTGTGAAAGTCGCCCCCAGCGGGATTGGCATTTTGCACAAGCAGAGCGATAATTTGCGGTGTCCTTCGGGGAACCGGAACAGGAAGTAGGGCGCGCTGCTGGGTTCAACGAAGTCCTGTGTGTTGCAGTGCACAAACCCCTTCTGCAGCTGTGTCAACTGTGTGCAAAGAACATACACAGCCAATCTATGAGCGTGTCGGGTGTGCAGACACGGACACAGAATGACTTCTCTATACCCGAGGATCCCGTCCTGCGACAGGTGCGCAACCTTCCAAGGCATGCCCGATTCGCGCCGCTTCTCTTCTGCCATTGCAAGATCTCTCTCGTAAGTTGCGGAGCTGGCGATTGTAACGGCATCTTTCTTGCGATGTCCGTTCTCTGCTTCTTCAAATTCGTCGTTGTTCTGCAGAGGCACTGCATCTTCTGGAGCCCACCAATGATGGAGACTGTGTACGTAGGCATTGCGCGTTGATCCCTTTTCGGCATGCTCCATCAACCAGTGAAATATATGCCCTGAGATCCGAGCACGCAAGAAGGGAATCCGGGCTGACTCATCCTTGCATCCCCAGAAGCGCCAGGGGATGTCTGCATACCGGAAATGCATGAGGTCTGCAAGGGAGACAAAGAGGTAGCGGAACAAGCCCTTGTAGGTGGTGTCCTGTGACATGGCAAGCACGACCTTCCGGAACTGAGCACCTGTCCCATTCTGCGACACATTCAGTGCAAGGTTTGTACAGGTCTTGTCGAATATTTTTTTTGTTGTCTCATCCAGTACCCTGATCAGCCGCATGGCGAGCCCCTTGCAGTCATGGAGTGCTGGGGTGACGTAGCGGGCATTGGGAAGCACACCTGCCAAGAGGGAGGGGTAGCCAGCCTCTTTCATCTCAGAGAGAGTCAGGTGCGGGTATCGATGCACCTGTTGATACCAGCGTTCTTCTGGGATGTCGCACAGTGAGCATCGGTGCCCTCGCCCCCCGCATCGCCTCATTGTTGCCCACTGCTCAGCATGGTCGGCGGTTATTCTTGCTATGGACACACTCGCGACATGCACCCCTCGGAAGATTTTCGCTTTGTGCAGCCTCATGATCTGTTGCAGCAACGCGTGATTTTGGAACAGCTTGTGATCACCTTTCGGAAGGTCTGAGAAAGTAATACCCGGCGCAGTCATCGTGTTTTCGGGATTGATGACCCCGAGAGACAGACGGACACGTGCGTTATCGGAACGTAATGAATTACGTGGCGTGTATCCGTCCGTGTACATGACGCCGAGAAGTGGCACGCTACACTGCATTGTCGATGATTCTCCCGCCTCTTCTTCGAGGAACTCAAATGCCCCGAGCAAACCACGGGAAAGGCGCCATTCAACACGTTCGCAGGCAGGCTTCTCCATTTCGCGGAGTCGCTTTCGTGACACACCCAGGTTCTCACCAACACGCTCCTTATGAAGCTGGTTGACCTTGGCGAGTGTCCGTTGAGACATCCGAAGGGCATGCCGGTTGGCAGCAAGAGTCTCCCCGACACTCTTCGCTTCATTTGCATTCGACATGGTTCGATGGCATGGGTCTTGAAAATACCCCCTGTGACACCTGTGAGAGCGAGTGTGAGTGGAGCCGAATAAGGTTGCAACACACACACCACGTCAGATGTAGCCAAGCGAAAAAACTGTCGATGTTTTGGAGTGTGGGGTTTGTGGCTTCCATGACAGTCTGATCATTCAACTTCCGCAGGCTGATGCACAGCCAGCTTCCCTCAGAGGGTGTCCATGTCGTCCTCCTCCACTGTGATGGCCTGCGGGATGCTCGGAGGGGCTTCTTCCTCTGTGTCGGGGACCTCAGGCTGTGCGAGGTCGATCCCCAGCAGGTCCTTGTACCTCCCCACGGTGGAGGTGTTGGCCTGGCCTGAGCCGGTCACCGTGGCGCGGGGCTGTTCCAAAGGAACGGTGACCTTCCACAGGGCCAACTGCCCCTCCACCTGCTCGCAGGTGATGGGCTCGCCATCGGCAGGGCTCCTGGGGAGGAAATAGGTGGCGGTGTATGTGCCGCTGGGGATTGTCGAACCCTCGTGGACCACGCGAAGACACGTCAGCGACACCTGCAGGCCTGTCACTGAAAACTCAACCCGGGTCAACAGCCCCTCGAGCATCACCACATGCACGTTGGCTGCCCCAGGCAACGGGGTGACCACCGGGAAGTGCTGCATCACATTCTTCGTCGTAGTATCCTCCTCCTGCTGCACGGCAGTGTACACGTTGTTCATCTTGACCTCCTTGTAGGCCGGGGCAAGCGCAGCAAGGACCCGCTGGTACAGCGGATTCTTCTTGTGGCCCTCCTCCGCCCAAGCCAAGGGCATCTTTGGCTTGAGGGTGACACCCACCAACTTGGTGTCTTGCACCTTCCCGCGCTTCACCTCAACCCTGTAGGTGGCGGGGAGGGTGCCGTCCTTCTGCATCATCTCGACCTCCCTCACAGCGAGCTTGTCCATGTCAGGGAATACGGCAGTGATGGCGTTGGCCACCTGGGGGCTGTGCTTGTTGATCTCCTTGCCGGTCAACACCGTTGCTAGGAGCCTTCTAATGGATCCCAGTGTCAGCACACTTCCCCCTTTTTTAACGAGGAAGGCCGTGCAAAAATCAGCCACAATGTTCGTCGCCTCCGCAGCCTCGGGACTCTCTGCGCTCTTCTTCTTCTTACTCGACTTCGCCGCCGGCTTCGCTGCCACCTTCACTGCCGGCTTCGTTGTCGTCTTCCCCATTTTTGTGAATCAGGTCTGCGAGCTGGGATGGGTGGAAACGTCCGTTTGGTGTGTGTGTGTGTGGCTGTACTTCAGTGACGAGTGCCACATTGCATAGGTATCATGGGAAAAATGAGTGAAAATAGGTGAAAAGACTCCCGCTAGGGGGAGTCAGACTCCCGCTAGCGGGAGTTGGACTCCCCCTAGTTGAGACTCCCGAAAAGGGTTACCCTACCTTTCAATTGGGCAATTCGAGGGGAACGCATCCCAAAAAAATGAAAAATAGGGGGGTACGCCCCCTCCTCTGACAGGCCTCCCAAAAATATAAACCACCCCTGGTCAGCTCTGGAGCGGGCGCGCTTCGCGCGCCCGCTGACGTCACCCTGGCAGGTATCCGGGCCTCCTGCGTGACGCTGCAGTGCCACACCACACTCTCAGCCCGACTTCCCGATTTATTTCCAGATTCTTTTACTTGCCAGTCTCGCATTGAATGAGTTCCCTCCCGGTTCCTCCGTCAGAGATCAGTGCTCGGACCCAGCCTCGGGTGCCGGAGGATGGATCAAAAAATGCGTTTCAGGACCATGCCACAATCCCGTGCACGCAATGACTTGTTTGCAACAGTTACATGCCATAGGGGGGGTCTGGGGGGCGGAGCCCCCCAGCCGCCGGAGGCCACGGTAGTGAACATCTGTTCCTTGCAGCTCGCCAATGCATCACCGCATCCCGACACGCGAGGTACTCTTCCAGCGATGCGTCGGGCTGAGACCTACTCTTCGAAGTGAAATTCTTGACATACAGGGACAGCGTCTCCTTGGGGATACCAGCATCAGCCCTACCAAGCGACCAGGACCCCTCAAAAATTGGCCAGAAAAAATCGGAGAAAAAAAAAGGCCAATTTTCAAGGCCAATCCAAGATTGGCCTTCCATTTCAAAAAAAATAAAAAAGCCCAGTCCAGAATTGCCCTAATTGCCCATTTTTTGGCCGCTGACCCCCCCCCCCGTGTTTAAGTCCCCTATCCAAACGTCAAAATCGGGGCCAAGGGGACTTACACACATCGGAGGGGACTTAAACACGCCTGCCACCTGTTTCCTGAGGGAACCGGGGAGAGGCCGTATTCTATCGATTCCGAGGCACATCTGGACAGATTCTGGGGACCTGAGTGTTGGGGCCTCAAACCCCTTTGCCTCTCACACTGCTTCAGGGCCACCCTACTCTGCCAAGCACTGCCCATAACCACTGACTTGGGGTGGTCAGGCTGCCAAAGCTGCAGGGCAAGCAACCCAAGGGGGCCTGAAGCGCAAGAGATGTCGTGCCTCAGGGGTTGATGCTAGCCCTGGGAGGTGTCAAGCTTTCCGCTAGATGTCCCATGGAAGATGGCATGTCCCCTGGGCCAACCGACGTTCTCCCCTGGGAGACGGGACACACGGCGGGTGCTCAGGCGGGGCCAGCTGGGGGTGGCAGTATGGGTGGCGTAGGAATCCGAGGGCGCTGAGCACTGGCACACTGCGGTCCTCGCCACTGCTAGCTGCCCCGCTGTGCCGCAGAATTGATTCCCGACTCCAGTGCGACAAGAGGGGCTGGCGCACGACCTGCATCGCACACAGCGAGGCTGTAGATGAGGACGAGCGACGTGACCCGGACTGCCCCCTGCGGGGCAGTCCGGGCCACGTGCGGGTATCCGAAGCCCCCAGGCTCCCTCCCTGGCCTCCACACGTGCCTCACATCCTGGTGGTCCGCCAACGGACACCTGGAAAAATCGAGGAAAAATGCCCCCCAACCAAACTACTAGACCAGGGTGTTTAAGTCCCTTCGGGAAAATTGGCCGCCGAGGGGACTTAAACACATCATATGGATAGGGGACTTAAACACGGGGGGGGGGGGGGGGGGTAGGTAACAGAGAAAATGAATCACTTCCCACCAACGTGTGTCTGGGTGTGGAATAGTGTATGTATTTCTCTTATTTTTGCCCGCGGTGGGGCCACCTATGTGCCTGCCTCTGCATGATGGCACGGATATCAGCGTGACCATTCCTTGCCTTGAGTGACGCCCCCGACATAACCTCCCTCCCTCCCTCGCGCGCGCTCTCTCTCTCTCTCATGGGATGATCAGCAGAAACCCCCCCCCCCTCGGAACTGACTCATACATCATGATTCAGGACTCATACATCATGATTCAGTGCCGATTCCTCTTCTTTGATCAAACCCAGCTCCACCCATTTACTCTGCCTCAATGCATACATAGGGCGTTATTGCGTTATCGTTATTGTTATAACGCGTTATTCGCGTTATTTTTTTGACGTAGAAACGGGCAGCATCTAATTCTGTGTCAGACCAGAAAATCCGACCCCTACCCCTCGGGGATGAATTTCTAGCACGTAATCACGTACTTGGGGGCTAACCTGTGGGTCGCAAAATTATTTTTGAATTTTGAATCCCAATGGAGGATTCTTCATATTCCTGGATTTCCCGAATTTCCTGGATTTCCCCCGGCCCCTTAGGCGGTTTCAGGGCGGACAGGGCGGACATGCCCGGACCCGGAAATCCGGGTGTCCGGATGTCCGGGTCCAATTTTGACCCCCCCCCCCCCCCCCCGGACATTTCCCGAATTTCCCGCCCGGACATGTCCGGGCGGACATCCGGACATCCAGAAATGTCCGCCCCGGACAGGGCGGACATGTCCGGGCGGACATTTTCTGGTGTCCGGATGTCCGGGCGGACATGTCCGGACCCGGAAATTCGGGAAATCCAATTTTGACCCCCCCCCCCCCGGACATGTCCGGCCAGGACCTCAATAGTTTGATTTTTGGTCCAGAAAATAGTTTGAAAATTTTTGAAATCTGGGTGCCCAAAAAAAAAATTCCTAAGACCGGCGATTTCTAGGGGGACCCTTTCGAATTTTTTTTTGGGGAAGGGTAAATTGAACGTTTTTGGCCAAATGAAGCCACTGCGACCATTCCCGGGCCTCGGAAATCAGATTTTTGCCCCTCAAATGCGGTGCCGGTCCGGACAAAAAACCGAAAAAATCGTGAAAAATGGCCCATTTTCCCCAGCCAAAAATGGGCCAAAAATGCCCCCCGGACACCCCCAGAGACATGTCCTAATCCGGGGTGCCAGTAGGGGGGACCTTTCGAATTTTTTTTCGAGGAGAGGTCAATTGAACGTTTTTGGACATCTGAGGCCACTGCGACCATTCCCAGGCCTCGGAAATGAGATTTTTGGCCCTCAAATGGGGTACCGGTCCCCACGAAATTCCGAAAAAATCATGAAAATCGAAAGGTCCCACGCACCAAATTCTGCCCAAAAATCGTCAAAAATGGACATGTCATACGCAGCAAGGGGGCAAACCACTCCCCAATGCTCAATGATTCCACGGCAAGCCAGATTTTCTGATCAATTGGTTTGTTTGAGCATGTTCCTGGCCCTTGTTTGGAAAGTAGATGACCCCTGGCTGGAGAGGACGGTTGTGCTCGACCGGACGGAGAGAGAACCTTCTCCATAACCACCTCCACTCCACAATGCCACAAGTGGCAGGAAGGCCGGGTGTTACAGGCCTCAACCAGGGTTCCAAGGCTCTCCACTTCCTGGCTGCGTCAGGGATCACCGGGTACAGCGAGCAGGATTCCCTGTCGTGACACCCCAGCATGTACCACCGGAAGAACCCGAAACAGCAGCCCCCCTCATGGGGGTTGCAAGAGGCACGGAAATCGTTCAAATCGGACCAAGTCCGAAAATTCGGCACTTTCTTGGGTACAAATTGCGGTCCGAAATTTTCCGATTTTTTGAAAAAAGGCTAATTCTGTAAGGGGGACCTTTTCGATTTTTTTTTCGGGCACTTTTTCCACAAGGAAATGTCCGCCCTGTCCGCTACTGTCCACTACCGATTTCAAGGATCCTCCAATAACGCGTTATCGAAACGTTATTTTGAGATTTCTGCGCGTTATCGGATGAGTTCGGGCAACAAAGTCGCGTTACCGGGTGAAGAAAAACCCAGAAAATCCCCTGGGATTTTTCCCCCCCATAATAACGCACGGAGATAGCGATTTTTGTGCATTTTTTGAGAAAAATCGTCTTTTTTGCCCTTCCCAAGGGAATTTAGGTGGAATCACCATATTTTTTCGTGTATTCGTGCGGTATCAGCCCTTTTTCGGGCAACAAAGTGGTGGTAACTGGTGAAGAACACCCCAAATTATCCCTGGGGATTATTTGGGGGCATAATAACGCACCTACATGGCGATTTTCGTCCAAACAAGCCGTTTTTTTGGCCCTTCCAAGGCTGTGGAAACCCGTTATTTTTGGTGTGTTCGTAATATTACCATCTCTTTGGGAAACGAATGAGGAGTGTCTGCTGAAGAGCACCCCACAGTACTCTCCTGGGAGGTGTGCCTCCAAATAACGCACCGACATGGCGAGTTACACACACACACTGACAAACCCACTTGCCTGGTGAAGGTGTGTGGATCACGGTTGGCTGAGCTGATGGATAGTTTCCGCGCGAAGGTCGTGTGCGTAAAAAATTCCCGTCGATGCCGTATTTCAACATTTTCACACACAACAAGAACCTTGTTATGCTGAACAAGATAGTTGACAGCGCTTTCGGTGGCAAAACACAATCTACCTTGCCTTGTTGCTCAAACTGTGCGCACAGGGCCCGGATCCGAATTTTTGGCCAAATCTGGCTCTCTGGGTGCGCATGTGTCCCAAAAATGTGTTTCCGGACACAGTAGTGATGGTGTGCTAAAATTTCGAGCACAGCACAGAACAAAACGGGGCACTGGGATACCCTCCCGAAAAAAAATCGAAAAGGGATCCCCTGCCGAACTCACCCAGAAATACCAATAATAACGCGTTATAACGCGTTATTTCCGTTATAACGCGTTATACCACGTTATAACGCGTTATAACGGAAATAACGCGATATAACGCGTTATAACGTGGTATAACGCGCCCAAATAACGCGTTATTTGACGAATAACGTTATCGGTATCGTTATTTTCGTTAATAACGTTACCGATACCGTTATGAATGATATAACTTCGGATAACGTTATCGCTAACGTTATTAACGTTCCTAACGTTATAGATAACGTTAGTAACGTTACTAACGTTTTCAATAACGTCATAACAACCGATAACGCGATAAAAAATGCGTTATTATTTTTCGATAACAAAAATAACGCGTTACGAGGCGTTATTTTCGTTAATGTTATTCCGCCCAAAATAACGCGTTATAACAATAACGCTAACGCAATAACGCCCCATGTATGTCAATGGTGCTGCAGATGCCTTGAGTGGAAACTTAACAAACCCCACACATCCACACATCTGTTTTTTTTTTTGCTGCGGGTTCTCTGCTGCACTGCACGAGACCGGGTGTGTGGGGGGGGAAGAGAGGGAGAGGGAGAGAGAGAGAGAGACGGTTTAGTTAGTGGGGATCCTCGGCTCAGGATTAGGGCATTCTTTTTCAGCTGACCCTTCTTCTTCTTCTTCTTCTTCCTCCTCCTCCCCCCAGCCCCCACATCCCCACACCCTTCTCCCTCTCCATGCGAGCTGAAAGGGAGGGGGGGGGTTAGGGGGGGTCAAATGCCACCCTTTTACGTGGACAAACACGATTTTTCAAAAAACCGGCGCAGAGGCCCCAAAGCCCCCGTAAACCCTCCAAACCCCCCCAGATCGGTCCGGAAACCCATCGAACCCCACTTTTCCACCATTCCGGGCACCTCAGGTGCCCGAATTGGGGTACCTAAATTTTGTGCCACCGTTTGGTACCGGACAGTGCCACTGTGTGGGAGGTTGGAAAAGAAAATGCCCCAACACACCACATCTGAGGGTTGCAATGCATGTTGCTTGCCAACCACGTCATCCGGTGGGTGTCAGGCGCTATGTAGGTGGCATTAGCCAGGTCTTCGATGAGTTCTGGCTTGTATATGTACCTCCCTGCCACCATGCACCGGGAGGCTGCCTGTAGGTACGGAACAAGTCCAGATGGTCGTGTGATTCCTGTGCAGCAGTGCTCCACAACCGGGATGTGTTGACAACGACTGTTGCAACACGAGCTGTACATTCCGGGAACACATGAAGTGCGCTGTCGTGGTACCCATTGTGCCAGAATTGGTAGTTGCTGCGGTCTACTTTGCCTGGCCCAAGAGCACTGGTACTGAACGGTGCAATATGCGTGGCGAGGTGAATGCAACGGAAGGGCGCAAAGTCAATACAGCTCTCGGATGGCGGGTGGTGGTGCCACTAGTGTGTGACGTTCACTCGAGGATACAACGCATCACAATGAATCAGCAACCGTGGACCGAGTACAATACGCTCTCTGTGGCTGGTGTGGGGGACAAAGGCAGTGCCTGTGCCGCAGGCAGGGAGGTACATATACAAGCCAGAACACATCGAAGACCTGGCTCATGCCACCTACATAGCGCCTGACACCCACCGGATGACGTGGTTGGCAAGCAACATGCATTGCAACCCTCAGATGTGGTGTGTTGGGGCATTTTCTTTTCCAACCTCCCACACAGTGGCACTGTCCGGTACCAAACGGTGGCACAAAATTTAGGTACCCCAATTCGGGCACCTGAGGTGCCCGGAATGGTGGAAAAGTGGGGTTCGATGGGTTTCCGGACCGATCTGGGGGGGTTTGGAGGGTTTACGGGGGCTTTGGGGCCTCTGCGCCGGTTTTTTGAAAAATCGTGTTTGTCACCCCCATTTGACCCCCCCTAGGGGGGGGGGTGGGGAGGGGAGCACAAAGCAGCCTGCACTTCAACGCATCCCGCCCTTTTTGGCCCCACCTATCATGACGACAACGAAGAGGGGGGGGGTGGTGGGAGGGGGGGTGGGTGATCGACAGTGTTTCAGGGTTCAGTGAGCCAAGCTGGGGTAGGGAGGGAGGGGGGGGGGTGTGTGTTTGGATGGATGGGTGTCTCCCTCCCCCCAATCGTCTAGACAACAGAAAATCGCGAAAGGGGGGGGGGGGCAGGCCTCTGGCTAATTCTGGGGCCGGACTTAACGTTGGGCCGGAGGGGGGGGGGGGGCCCTACCCTACCCTACCCTACCCTACAGCACGTCGGGGGTACCCATAACCCGACCCAACACGACCCTACCCAACCCAGGGGTCAGGGCCAGGGTTGATCCTAGACCCAACCCAACCCAAGGGTTAGGGTCAGGGTTGACCCCAGACCCTACCCAACCCTAGGGTAAGGGTCAGGGTTGACCCTAGACCCTACCCAACCCTAGGGTTAGGGTTAGGGTTAACCCTTGACCCAACCCTAGGGATAGGGTTAGGGTTGACCCTAGACCCTACCCTAACCCTAGGGTTAGGGTCAGGGTTAACCCTAGACCCTACCCTAACCCTAGGGTTAGGGTTAGGGTTAACCCTTGACCCAACCCTAGGGTTAGGGTTAGGGTTAACCCTAGACCCTACCCAACCCTAGGGTTAGGGTTAGGGTAAACCCTTGACCCAACCCTAGGGTTAGGGTCAGGGTTGACCCCAGACCCTACCCAACCCTAGGGTTAGGGTTAGGGTTAACCCTTGACCCAACCCTAGGGATAGGGTTAGGGTTGACCCTAGACCCTACCCTAACCCTAGGGTTAGGGTCAGGGTTAACCCTAGACCCTACCCTAACCCTAGGGTTAGGGTTAGGGTTAACCCTTGACCCAACCCTAGGGTTAGGGTTAGGGTTAACCCTAGACCCTACCCAACCCTCGGGTTAGGGTCAGGGTTGACCCTAGACCCTACCCAACCCTAGGGTTAGGGTTAGGGTAAACCCTTGACCCAACCCTAGGGTTAGGGTCAGGGTTGACCCCAGACCCTACCCAACCCTAGGGTTAGGGTTAGGGTTAACCCTTGACCCAACCCTAGGGTTAGGGTTAGGGTTGACCCTAGACCCTACCCTAACCCTAGGGTTAGGGTCAGGGTTAACCCTAGACCCTACCCTAACCCTAGGGTTAGGGTTAGGGTTAACCCTTGACCCAACCCTAGGGTTAGGGTCAGGGTTGACCCCAGACCCTACCCAACCCTAGGGTAAGGGTCAGGGTTGACCCTAGACCCTACCCAACCCTAGGGTTAGGGTTAGGGTTAACCCTTGACCCAACCCTAGGGATAGGGTTAGGGTTGACCCTAGACCCTACCCTAACCCTAGGGTTAGGGTCAGGGTTAACCCTAGACCCTACCCTAACCCTAGGGTTAGGGTTAGGGTTAACCCTTGACCCAACCCTAGGGTTAGGGTTAGGGTTAACCCTAGACCCTACCCAACCCTCGGGTTAGGGTCAGGGTTGACCCTAGACCCTACCCAACCCTAGGGTTAGGGTTAGGGTAAACCCTTGACCCAACCCTAGGGTTAGGGTCAGGGTTGACCCCAGACCCTACCCAACCCTAGGGTTAGGGTTAGGGTTAACCCTTGACCCAACCCTAGGGTTAGGGTTAGGGTTGACCCTAGACCCTACCCTAACCCTAGGGTTAGGGTCAGGGTTAACCCTAGACCCTACCCTAACCCTAGGGTTAGGGTTAGGGTTAACCCTTGACCCAACCCTAGGGTTAGGGTCAGGGTTGACCCCAGACCCTACCCAACCCTAGGGTAAGGGTCAGGGTTGACCCTAGACCCTACCCAACCCTAGGGTTAGGGTTAGGGTTAACCCTTGACCCAACCCTAGGGATAGGGTTAGGGTTGACCCTAGACCCTACCCTAACCCTAGGGTTAGGGTCAGGGTTGACCCTAGACCCTACCCAACCCTAGGGTTAGGGTTAGGGTAAACCCTTGACCCAACCCTAGGGTTAGGGTCAGGGTTGACCCCAGACCCTACCCAACCCTAGGGTTAGGGTTAGGGTTAACCCTTGACCCAACCCTAGGGTTAGGGTTAGGGTTGACCCTAGACCCTACCCTAACCCTAGGGTTAGGGTCAGGGTTAACCCTAGACCCTACCCTAACCCTAGGGTTAGGGTTAGGGTTAACCCTTGACCCAACCCTAGGGTTAGGGTCAGGGTTGACCCCAGACCCTACCCAACCCTAGGGTAAGGGTCAGGGTTGACCCTAGACCCTACCCAACCCTAGGGTTAGGGTTAGGGTTAACCCTTGACCCAACCCTAGGGATAGGGTTAGGGTTGACCCTAGACCCTACCCTAACCCTAGGGTTAGGGTCAGGGTTGACCCTAGACCCTACCCAACCCTAGGGTTAGGGTTAGGGTAAACCCTTGACCCAACCCTAGGGTTAGGGTCAGGGTTGACCCCAGACCCTACCCAACCCTAGGGTTAGGGTTAGGGTTAACCCTTGACCCAACCCTAGGGTTAGGGTTAGGGTTGACCCTAGACCCTACCCTAACCCTAGGGTTAGGGTCAGGGTTAACCCTAGACCCTACCCTAACCCTAGGGTTAGGGTTAGGGTTAACCCTTGACCCAACCCTAGGGTTAGGGTCAGGGTTGACCCCAGACCCTACCCAACCCTAGGGTAAGGGTCAGGGTTGACCCTAGACCCTACCCAACCCTAGGGTTAGGGTTAGGGTTAACCCTTGACCCAACCCTAGGGATAGGGTTAGGGTTGACCCTAGACCCTACCCTAACCCTAGGGTTAGGGTCAGGGTTAACCCTAGACCCTACCCTAACCCTAGGGTTAGGGTTAGGGTTAACCCTTGACCCAACCCTAGGGATAGGGTTAGGGTTGACCCTAGACCCTACCCTAACCCTAGGGTTAGGGTCAGGGTTAACCCTTGACCCAACCCTAGGGTTAGGGTCAGGGTTGACCCCAGACCCTACCCAACCCTAGGGTTAGGGTTAGGGTTAACCCTAGACCCTACCCAACCCTCGGGTTAGGGTCAGGGTTGACCCTAGACCCTACCCAACCCTAGGGTTAGGGTTAACCCTTGACCCAACCCTAGGGTTAGGGTCAGGGTTGACCCTAGACCCTACCCTAGGGTTAGGGTAGGGTATAGGGTTAATCCCAACCCTGATCCGAGGGTTGGGTCGGGTCTAGGGTTCACCCTGACCCAAACCCGAACCCTAGGGTAGGGTTGGGTCTAGGGTGAACCCTAACCCTAGGGTCGGGCAGGGTCTTGGGTTAACCCCCAACCCTAACCCTCGGGTTGGGTAGGGTATAGGGTTAACCCTAACCCTAGGGTTGGGTTGTGTATAGGGTTAACCCTAACCCTAACCCTAGGGTAGGGTTGGGTCTTGGGTTAACCCTAACCCTAGGGTTGGGTTGGGTATAGGGTTAACCCTAACCCTAGGGTGAGGGTAGGGTATAGGGTTAACCCCAACCCTAACCCTAGGGTTGGGTAGGGTATAGGGTTAACCCTAACCCTAGGGTAGGGTTGGGTCTTGGGTTAACCCTAACCCTAACCCTAGGGTAGGGTTGGGTATAGGGTTAACCCTAACCCTAACCCTAGGGTTGGGTGGGGTATAGGGTTAACCCTAACCCTTGGGTTGGGTTGGGTCTAGGGTTAACCCTGACCCTAACCCTAGGGTTGGGTAGGGTGTAGGGTTAACCCTAACCCTAGGGTCGGGTTGGGTTAACCCTAACCCTAGGGTTGGGTTGGGTTAACCCTAACCCTAGGGTTGGGTTGGGTATAGGGTTAACCCTAACCCTAGGGTTGGGTAGGGTATAGGGTTAACCCCAACCCTAACCCTAGGGTTGGGTTGGGTCTAGGGTTAACCCGAACCCTAACCCTAGGGTTGGGTTGGGTCTAGGGTTAACCCTAACCCTAACCCTAGTGTAGGGTTGGGTTGGGTATAGGGTTAACCCTGACCCTAACCCTAGGGTTGGGTAGGGTGTAGGGTTAACCCTAACCCTAGGGTAGGGTTGGGTCTAGGGTTAACCCTGACCCTAACCCTAGGGTAGGGTCTAGGGTTAACCCCAACCCTAACCCTAGGGTTGGGTAGGGTGTAGGGTTAACCATCACCCTAACCCTAGGGTTGGGTAGGGTATAGGGTTAACCCTGACCCTAACCCTAGGGTAGGGTCTAGGGTTAACCCCAACCCCAACCCTAGGGTTGGGTAGGGTGTAGGGTTAACCCTCACCCTAACCCTAGGGTTGGGTAGGGTATAGGGTTAACCCTAACCCCAGGGTAGGGTCTAGGGTTAACCCTAACCCTAGGGTGAGGGTAGGGTCTGGAGTTAACCCCAACCCCAACCCTAGGGTTGGGTAGGGTCTAGGGTCACCCGTAACCCTCGAAATCGGGCCCAAATCGCCAAAATGGGCACCCCTCGAAAAAAAATATTCGAAAAGGTCCCCCTACCCACACCTGGAAATTACCAAAAAATCTGGGACCCCGGCGGCCCCAACACTAGGGTAGGGTAGGGTAGCCCCCCCCCCCCCCCTCCCCCCCCGGCACGGAGAAACTTAACGTTCGACCCGAATTAGCCAGAGGCCTGGGGGGGGATGCAGGGAGAGGAAAAAGAGTTATCAGACTCGTCTCAAGGTAAGCTATGCAGTGGGTGATGTGGCGCGCGTACCTCCCTCCCCCCCCCCCCTCCCTTCTCCCTTTCACGGTGGGATCTTGTAAATTTTACATGTAAAAATACCGATTTTTACATGTATTTTACATGTATAATACTTGCATGTCAACTATTATACATGTATAATACATGTATATGCCTGAAATATACATGTAAAATACCTGTATATCAAGTAAAAATACATGTATAATAGTTGCATGTCAACTATTATACATGTATTTTTACTTGATATACCGTAAACGGAAAAAGGGTGGACCGTAAAAATGTTCCAAGTTCCCAAAAAAAGGCCAAACGTTGCATCTTTTTTACGGTCCACCATTTATTGGGACTGAATATGGAAAAGACAATGCGTTTTTCGCCCGCGGGCTGGTGGGTTGCGGGGCGCGGACTGCGGCCTCCACGCCGCAGACACCCACACGTAGGCCTCCCGACCTCCCAGCTTTGGACCACCGCAACCAACACCAGCAAGAGAAGCAAGTCCTCCCTGCGTGTGGAAAAGGCACGATCACCACCACTCACCTCGAGACTCACCCACCACCACACCTCGAGAAGTGTAGTACCATGCAAGGAGCATTCCGGTAGAAGTAAAAGTAGAACCTGCTGCACGAGCCCACAAAAGCAGCCACAGTACGGCAGGGCGCGCAGACAGAAGCTGAGACCACCGGGCTCCCTCCAGATGTAAATTCGTGAATCAGTGCCCGGAAAATTAAGGGAAATCGTACTCCTTTAGTGTAGTACACCCTGCAGTAACTGTGGGAGAACAGTTCCCGGACGATGGTGAGCGCACACTCTGTGCTGAGGCCCTGTGGTGTTAATCCTGCAGCTTCAGTCGTACGATTTCCTTGGTTCCTTCGCGACTTCGTCGCGAAGGAACTCGTAAAAAAAACCGCCAAGTCCACGATCCCAACCGTAAAATAGGTGGACCGTAAAAATGTTCCAAGTTCCGGAAAAATCCCATTTGTTCCATCTTTTTTACGGTCCACCTATAGTACGGTTCACCTTTATTACGGTCCACAATATTTCCGTTTACGGTACATGTATTTTACATGTATATTTCATGCATTTACATGTATTTTACATGTAAAATACTTGCATGACAAGTAAAATACTTGCATGCAAGTAAAATACATGTATTTTACTTGTCGTGCAAGTATTTTACATGTATAATACTTGCATGACAAGTATTATACATGTAAAATACATGTAAATGCATGAGATATACATGTAAAATACATGTATATCAAGTAAAAATACATGTATAATAGTTGACATGCAACTATTATACATGTATTTTTGCTTGATATACATGTATTTTACATGTATATTTCAGGCATATACATGTATTATACATGTATAATAGTTGACATGCAAGTATTATACATGTATAATACATGTAAAAATCGGTATTTTTACATGTAAAATTTACAAGATCCCACCGTGTTCTTTTTGCAAGAACGGAGGTTTCTGTTTGCAGTCCCTAGTGGCATCGCGAAGAAGATGCGCATGTCTGGAGGTGATAATCCCCTGCGTCCACTGTCATCCACATCCCGCAGCAGTTCCACAGTTTCTTCCGGTAGTCGAGCAGCTCTGAGAACTCGGCAGTCTTCGGGTCATCCATCGGCAACTCCAGAACAAGAACTGGCTCCTTCTCAGCCGGGGGGCGGAGGTGGTTCGCGGTGAGACCCTGCGGGTGCGGCGCTGAGGGGCTGTGGGTGGTGGCGTTGACGCGGCAGCAACTGCTCCAGCCACGGCAGCCACCTGTGCCGATGACGGGTCCGTAGCGATCAGGGCAGCAACCACTCCATCCGGAAGGACAGCACGGCGATTGGGAGGAGGTCGTCTTGGTGCACTGAACGTTCTTGCAGGTGTCGTGCAGGCAAACCGGTGGGCGTGTTTCAAGATGCACCCGTCAGCGGCGCGGGGGCAGTGGAACAACACCTGCGTCAAGGTGTACTCCTGCGGGTCCTCCTGCACTCCCACGTCGATCCCAGTCGCGGTGTGGAAGGAGCGCCGTATACTTGGTCTTATGGTTTTCAGGCCCACCATTAGTGCTGTTTAGTTTGTGGCAGTTGTGCAGATGCACGCCGATCACATCCTTCTCTTGTCTTAATGCGAGATCCACTGCTGGGCCACACACATGTTAAACACCACCCACCACCACCCACCCACCGCTCCCCCCCCTCCAGAGAACGCGATGCATGAGGGGCTTCGTTGCCCCCTCCCCTTTCCCGAGCCTCACGCCCCCCTCCCCACCCCTGCATCGCTCCAACCAACCCCCCACCCCCTCTGCCACATGCTCTTGATTTGAGCAGCGCTGCGGTTTCCCCCCCCCACCCCCACCCCCCACCGCCGCAACCTTCTCCCATTTCGCAACGATGGCATCGCGGGCGCCGTCGCATCAGAATGTCTGCGTGGTGTGGGAATGGGGCATGATGCTCGGGAAAGGAGGGTTTGGCGATGTCTACCTCGGGTGGGAGGCGGGGAAGGATGAGCGGCACGCCGTGAAGGCTGTGCCGCTTGGCAACAGGGTTACCCTCGATCAGTGCGTGAAGCTTCTGAAGGAGGTGGGTGTCATGCGGGCCTTGGGAGCACACCCCCGCATCGTCGACTGCGGCGGCGCACTCTACGACCCCAGGGGCCATCTCTGCATCGTGATGGAGTATATGCGGGGCGGCACACTGAGGGGGCACCTCCGCTCGTCTTTGAAACTCTCCCCAAAAGCAGCAGCGAAGTGCATCAAACAGGTTGTGGAAGGCTTGGCCCACCTCCACAGCCAGCGGATCTACCACAGGGACCTGAAATGTGAGAACATCCTCGTCAGCCACGTCGCCGCCTCCGGGAGAACCCCCGTTGTCAAAATCGCAGACTTTGGGAACAGCAAGGTGAAGGAGGGGAATTTCATGCAGTCGCTCCGCTCCTCCCTCACGCTGGGGGGGTCCGCCCCCACGGAGAGCGCAACGACTGTCACAGGCACGGCGCTCTGGATGGCACCCGAGGTGATAAAATCCGCCCGGAGCTGTGGGGGTTACTCCCCAAGCAAAGCGGATGTCTGGTCCCTCGGGATCGTTTCCTGCGAGATCCTCAATAAGGGGCGGACCCCATGGCCTGCCTACGAACACCCCGTTCAGGCTCTCTTCTGCATCGCACAGTGGACCGGAGGTGATGACGGACGCACCCTGCCACCCGAGGCACCCGAAGAGATCTCCCCCGCCTGCCGGGAGTTTCTCTCACAGTGCCTCTCCGTCCCCACTGAGGATCGCGCCGAGGCTGCTGCGCTTCTCAAATCCGACTTCCTCGCGAAGGCGAAGATCGACCCCACCACGCTGGCAGACCCCGGGAAGGGTGCTGGGGAGGGTGGGGGGGGCAGCGATCCGCCAGCTTCCCCCGGCGAGCATACCAAAAGGTTTCTCTATAAGGTGGAGTCCCCCGAGCATCTCCTGCGGCTCTGCGAGATAGGGACAACCGACAGATCGAAAAGAGAGGTGACTTCGACACTCAGCGATGCTTTTGCGGGGGCGGACAGCTGGGCGGAGCTGAGCCCCCTCACCCTGACAGGCGATACCGCCACAACAGCGCCTCCGCCGGATAACGTGGCACCTCCGACCCCGCCGGTGCCTCCCCCATCGGCGGGGGGGCCCCGGAGCCCGCTAACCTCTGCGTCAGGAGGGACGAAAACCACGGGGGGGACTACCACTGCAGGGCAGGACAGCCATGACCTGTCTGCTATCATATCTGCTCCGGAGGATTCGACATGCGATGGGGTTGAGGGGGTCAGCTACAACGACCCGCACCGCGGGATGGGGTCGGACAGCGGTGAGGAGGGGGAGGAAGAATACGAAGAAGACGAGGAGGAGTGTGATGAGATGGAAGACGACGACTGCCTTTATGAGGAACAGAACGCCTCCGACGAATGGGAGGAGTGGGAGGAGGACGCTGAGGAGGAGGAGGAGGAAGAAGAAGAAGAAGAGGCAGCGGTGGCGGTGGCGGCGGCGGCACCCCCGGGTCGCCGGATCCCCCGGGACGACCCTTCGTTGATCAGCCTTCTCAGCGGACCTGCTGCGGACCCACTCAGCGCAAACCCCCTTGATGACCTTGACGGGCTGTTTGGGAGAGGAGATGCCGGAGGCGGCGGCCCCCCTGCGCCTGCCCCTGCCCCGGCACACAGTGGTGGTGGGGGCACGCGGCATCCCATGAGGCAGAGGCACAGCTGGAGCACCGTGCCCCGGCATGCCGCCACGGTGTCCTCAACAGGGTCTCGGAGGTCGGTTGAAGCGCCGATCGTCCCGCTGCCTTCAACGCTGAACAGGAGGAGCACCTACTGCGGTGTGGGTGGTGCTGGGGGCCATCCTATTCCACGCAGCGACCCCCTGCCGCAGCCGGCAGCAGTTTCCCCCGCCCCGCGCTCCTCCAGGAGGGTCCCGCATTCGCTGCTGAGCAGCGGGGCAGGGTCGGGGTCTGGGCCTGGGTCAGCCCCGACAACACCCCTGAGCTCGCACAGCGGTGCCAATCGGAGCCTCCCGTCTGTCGTGAGCCCGGTGGGTCTGGCGCCCGCGTCGCCGGTGGGCACGCCTCTGTCCGCCAGGGAAGGGCTGCGGTACCCGCAGTCGTCGCAGGCGGGGAGTAGCCCCGCCGGCTCCCCCCTCGGGTCGGCGGGGCGCCGCGTGCCCCCCGCCATGTGCGGCACGTCCCGCTACGGCAAGCGTGACCCCTTCTCACCCATCTCCTCCTCCCCGCACAGCTCCCCCCTCCGCGATCTCATCTGAAGCTCGGAGCGGGTGGAGGGGGGTGGGGTGGCTGGGGGGTTGGGGTTGGGTGCACACGACGCGGTGTCTTCCGGTATCCCTGCGGGTTCCCCCGCCTCGCTATTTCCAATCCGGGTGTGGTTGAGGTGTCTCACTCGAGGTGTGTGGCATGTGTTGTGGCATGATGGTTCGTTCAAAAATAACATGGTGCTGTTGTGGAGGGGAGAATATGGAATGGGGGTATATACGCCTGCCCGCTGGTTTGTCGAAAATATGACGGGGGGGGGGGGGGGTGATGGTGTTGGGGGTGGTGTGGTAGTGAGGAGCAGGCCCATTGATTCCCCATTGCGACGGCCTGCGTTGCGATGGGGGGTGGGGGTGGGGGGGGGGCGGCAGACTACCCGACTCTTCATTGAGCTGGGCATAGGCTGCGTATATTACGCATTCTCGGGGCCCTGTTCGCCGGGGCACAAAGAAATAGCCGCTGGGGGAGTGGGTGGGGAGGGGGGGGGGCGGGGGTGGGGGTGTGGGATGGGTGAACTGGGGGGTAATGTGATAATCGTTGCCCCACCCTCAGCAGCCACACGACTACACTACGATACTGCGGCGGGTGCGGCATTTTTATTTTATTTTTGTTATTGCTCGCGCCAAAGCTCACCTTTCTGCATTTCTGAACGAAGAGAGCCCTCATCCCCCCCCCCCCCCCCCCCCCGCGCCGCGTCTCCCTCTGTTGTTGGAAGGCGGTGGGTGGAAGCGGCTTGTCTGCCCCGAACACTCACGGCCTGTCCCTGATATCCTCCACAAAAAACCCCTTTTCTTGTGGTTTTGGTGGTACCCATCAGTGGAAAGAAAATGTTGTGATGTCGTGCTGCCAACAAAGAAACATGGTGGTGGGGGGGGTGGGGGGGTGGAGTGGGGGGTGAGGAGGAGGAGGAGCACCCCTAAAGACGCGTGCCTTACCTTTTTTTGTCAGAAATACATTCTGTGGATATCTGGGGTGACGGGGACAGCCCTACCCATCCCCCCCCCCCCCATTCCCCTGCTCGTGCAACCCCCGTCGCCCCCCCCCCCTCCCCTGGCTGTGTCGGCAGGATCACGGTCAGAAAAACATCTCGTTCAAATCGTTCAAACCCCCCCCCCCCGCATTTTTCTTTCCCGTTCTCCGAACAGCGTCCCCACCCCCCTCTCCCCCCCCACCCCCCCTCGAGGTGGCCTCACTCAGGCAGCCAACTTAAGAACTGACACTGAAGGCAAACGGAGCGATACAGCAAAAGCACATACCAAGCTTATATAGCCCTTCCCCCCCCCTCCCTCCCCCATTCTCTTGCGAGTATATGAGTGTCGGAGGAGAGGAGGACAGCCGTCTGACAGAAGCTCACAGAAGCTTTATGACCGTAAGGATGCCTCAATGCAGCCTTGAGAGAGACAATGCACGCGGCTCAACGTGTATATGAAAACGTGGTTTGGGGTCATTCCCTCCGCAGTGTGGTTCTGCATTTATAGTACAATGTGTACGATTTTGCCCCATGCCCTAATGGGCGTGTTGGCCCAACTGGGTGCTTTGTGCCGTGCCCCGCCCCCCCTCCTTTCCCAATGCCTCCAGAGATGCTGCCCAAAACCAAAGGGAGAAAGAACCGCGACAGCCTCATCGGGTAAGCCCCCTTCCTGCCCCCCTCCCTCCCTTGGTGCCTCTGCTGTGGTGAGGTTGGGGCGGGGGATGTAGAGTGTTCGACCCATAGCAAAGGCATCGGACATTGCGCCTTCAAGATTTACCATGGCACCCTACAACGGTCGGAAACACACCCGAGGCAGCAACATACAGCGTATTTTGACGCTCGCAAACGCTTTCGCTGCATACCCCCCCTCCCCCGCGTGCTGTCGGCGCGTGGTGGGGTGGGGGGGGGGTGCGGGGCTTATGGGGGGAGCTTCCGTCTTTCTCAGAGTTGCGCTGCACAGGCCGTGAGGTGGTATACCGATGGGCAGGGGCCCACAAGGCAGCCGCTGCCTGGGGAGAGGGGTGAGAGCGAGTATGTGTGTGTGTGTGTGTGGTGACCACGTTTTGTGTGGGGAGATCCTGCGCGGATCATTGCCCACCCCCGCCCATTTCTACGTCACAGCGGAGGCCCCACTCGGGTTAGAGTGTGGGGCCAACTCAGTGCCACTCCGGGGAGGAGGGCGTGCAGCATAGCCGGCGTGGTGTGCTTGGCAGCAATGTGGTAGTGTTTTGCCATCGCTGTAGCAGTCACCGCATCGGTCCATGCTGTGGCGTTTGCAGAAGCCCATAGTGACCGGGAGCCCGTCCCCCTCCTTGTGGTGGTTGCGGCAGCACACCTCCTCCGGGAGGCGCCGCTTCTGGCATGCCGAGCAACGGGGCTTCCAATGCAACTTGCAGGCAAGCACCTTTGCGTTCCTCCTGGCACCAGGGGGAGCAGTTCGGGGGGCAGCGCCCCTCCGCTCCCATGGGCGCCCTACCCGGCTGTTGGCCTGCCGACCACGCGCCGCCCACTGCTGGGCCGATTGCTGCCAACCCTCAGGGTAGTGCGGCTGCGGAGCGAAGGTAGCGGCCCACGCCATTCCGCGATCATGGAACACTGTATCCGTCCGGCTGGGGGCTGGCACAGCCAGGTGCGCTTGGAGGCTGCGCATCACCGACTCAGTGGCAGGGTTCAGCTGGGCCCTCCTCGACAGGCCCGCCGCCACAGATCCACCGATCGCCGTGAGGACTGTTGAGTTGGCAGCATGGCCGCAATGCCAGGGCCCAGTGCCTACTTTCGTCACCATGCTGCAGAGCCCCTTCAGCGAGGCAGCCTTCCCCAGGATACTGCTCTGGAACACCGTGAGGTCCTGCTGGAGCTGCTGCCGTGAGGCCCCCAGCCTTTCAGCCTCGTCCATCGCGGCGTTACTGAGGGCATCAGCATCTGTGTTGGATTCCCTCTTCACATGCTCGTATGTGAGAGTGAACCTCGGTTGGAGGTCCGCAGCTAGCCGGGACGTGCTGAGGAACAGAGGACGGAGGGCGGCATCCCGGCACAATGAGTCCCCTTGGAGCTGGCGCAGCACCACCTGGGAGTCGCCCCGCACTGTGACTGGGCCCTCAGGGGCATCACCCCTCTCGAGGAGGCGCAGACCTGCACGGAGCGCCTCGTACTCAGCAATGTTGTTGCTACGTACGTTCAGCAGCGGGAGTACTTTCTCTGAAACCTTGCAACCGTCTTGGTATAGCACCGCCCCTGCCCCCGCCACGGCGAAGGGGGTGCCATTGTCGCGCGCACCACCGTCAAAGTACAGGGTGAGCCCTGGGGCTGTGTCTGCAGGGATGCGCGAGCGGGCCTCCCTCGCGCCCTTCCTATTCGGGTCCACGTGGGCGGGGGGGCGGATGCGGCGCGTCACGGTGTCTGGGAGGGTAAGGCCAGTTGATAGCTCGAAGTCCACGGCCAGCTCCATCAGGGTCACAGTATGCTCACTCCCCTGCGGTCCCCACTTTAGGCCCCTTAGCCAGTCGCAGAGGGCCACCCACATGCCTGGGGGCCGCTTGCCCCACGTCTGCTTGACTTCGGAAGGCGCCAGTGCAGGGATGGAGGCACTCTCGGGGTTAGGGGTGCTCCACTCCCAGGGGTAGACGGTAGTACGGTGATGGCGCACAGAGCGGTCGAGCAGCCCGTCCTTCTCCTGTCGCGCCGCCAGGACTGCGATGAAGTAGCGGTGGAGCTGTGCCACGGTGGTGATCCTGTCCGCAAAGGACATGGGCAGCGGCTGCTCGTTCTCCGGGACGCTGTATCTGTAAATGGGCGCCACCCCGCACTGGGCCAGGCATGCCGGCCAGGCCGTCCGGTCCCTCGCTGCTATGGGGTGCTTCTGGCGGACTGGCTCCCATGCCGCGCAGTCCCACCACAGGTGTGATACCGTCTCCGGGGTCCCAGATGTGCAGTATCGGCACACCTCCCCCAGACCTGTGCGCCCACGAGCAGGCACCGCCCCTGCAACGACGGAGCGGAGGAGGCCTCGCTGGTACCCCGTGATTGCAGCGCCCTCTCCCTCCAGGACGCAACGTGTCACCCTCCCGTCAATGCCGTGCTCTGCTCCTTGGAAGTCGTCTCTGCGTTCGGCCAGCTTCTTCGCCGTTGCGTTACGCAGGGATTGGCGGAGGTCGTGTGCAAAGATAGCCCAGGCGCTCGGTGTTGCAGCAACAGGGCCGAAGGTGACATCGCGACCAGCTTCGTCAGTGTAAGCCAGGGTGGTCGCAGCACTCCAGCGCCATTCAATCCCCTGCAGGGCGGCCCAGAAAAGCGCGAAGGGGCCTGTCCCCTCAAGCCTCTCTCTACTCCCCCAGGCTGCCTCGGACAGCACCCTGCTGTGGCTCCACTTTTTGATCTGCTTGGCCCATGTGGTGATCTGCCGGTAGGGGGGGGCGACAGCGGGGTCCACCCGGTGCGCCTGATGGAGGACACACAGCACAATCTCCTGTGCTCTGCGAGGTGGGCCAGACCAGAGCGCGGCGACGAAGAGGCCCCTCCATCGCCTGATGTCCTTGCTGTCCCAACGAGTTACGAGGGCATCGTAATATAGTCGAGCCCCTGCCGTCATCGCCGCCGCCTGCCCTTTCCATTGCACCGGCAGGGGCAGCGCTGAGGTTCTGCGGAGGTTCTGCTGCGCACCTTCCTTCCGGCGGGCGATGCGCTCGGACTGGGGCGCTGTGCGCCCTTCCCTGATCAGGCGCGCGTGTAGCATGGCCCCGAGACAGTCGAAGCTGTTGCGCTGCCGGAGGGGAGTGGCCTCGCCATCCCTTGCCCGGTACATAATCCGGAGCGGCCCGGGGGATGTCGAGAAAACGTGAGACTTGATTTCTGCACAAATAGCCATCCCGGTGTCGTGGGAGAAACCCGCAGAGTCGTCTACAACGTCTTGCAGGATCTCCGGGCTGGGGGCTGTGGCGTATACGTCGTCAACGAAAGACAGCGCCCTTGTGTCCTGCCGGTGCTCGACCATCCTCATCCACACACCCACCAGCACGTTAATCAGCACGACACTGATGGGGCAACCCTGCATGATGCCGTTAGTTGGCAGGAAGCCTTCCCCGATGGTGCCGCTCGCCCGGAAGTGCCGCTGCATCGTCCTGTACGCTGCTCGCAGGGTGCGCAGGACACGGGCGTCGAAACCGAGCTCCGCAGCCAGGCGGAAGGTGAGGTCGATTGGCACCGTGTCGAAGCACTTCTTGAAGTCGAGGGCGACTCCGTGCAGCGGTCGCCCTGTGAGGTGGGCTTCTTCAATACGTGCCGCCAGGTGCCAGATGAGGTCCTCCGCACCGTGGCCAGGCCGGCAGCCGTGCAGGTCTTCGGGCGCGATGATCTCCAACCACTTCAGTGCCGGTTTCACCCGGATAGCTGCCCACACTCTGTACAGCACGGGGGTGCTACTGATGGGGCGCTGCGACAGTGGCTCTCCTGAGCTGCCAGGCTTGGGGATGAGGCAGATCATGGCGTGCATCAGCTGCTCCGGCCACTCGCCCGACCGTTCAACTTCGTTGAACACCTCCGCGAAGAGCCTGAGGAGTTCGTGCGGGAGTTGTCTCAGTTCGTGGACCCGCCAACCGTGCAGGCCCGGCGAGGTGGACGTGGACATCTTGGCCAAGGCCTTCCCAACGTCTTCTGCCGTGATGGTCTTGCACTCCATGTCAGCCACCTCGGGGAGAAAGCGGAGGTACTTTTGGCGGAAGGTGTCCCACCGGGGCTCTGGCGTCGTTGCGTACTTACGGAAGTACCCTCCCCACGCCGTGTCGCTCCTCAGCAGCTCGTCCGCCTCCTTGGGGCAGGCCGTGAAAGAGCCGTCTTCGCGCCGCATGAAGGTGGCTGGAGCGCAGAAGCGATCTGCGAGGTACGCGAACACCTGCCCTGCCTCGTATGTCCAAGCTTTCTGCATCCTCGCCTTCCACGTGCGGATCCTCGCGTCGCGGAGCCTGTCGAACATGCCCCTCTGCGACCCCTCCAAGGCAATGAGGGCCTGCTCCAGGATCTCCAGGTCCGGCAACTGCGAGGTTGTGTTCGTCAGCGCTGCTTGCAGCCCCTGGGGGAGGCCCCCCTCCCTCAGGCGTTTCTTTGCGGCGTTCCAGGCGTGCTTCTCCCCATTCGTGAGGCCGTACGGTGCATCGGCTTGCAGTCGCTTGAGACCCTCTTGGACGAGGCATCGGAGGTTCCCCAACAGTCCGTCCTTCGCCCGGGTGTTCGTGTCACCGGCCCCCCGTGCAGAGGCGGGGTGGTGCTTGGTGGCCGCCCGCGACCACTGCATGTGGTAGCCCTCCGCTCTGCCTGTGTAGGCCGCTTCCTGCCTCTCCAGGTGGCCTACATGGACACGCTTTAGGAAACGCTCGCCGCAGGTGGAGGCTCGGTGGAGGAGCTGCGCGGCCGTTGCTCCGTGGCGCAGTTCCCCCTCTGCAAGCACGTCCTGCATTATCCCTCTCGCCGCAGCGTCTCCCAGCTTGGGCTTACCCGCAGGGAAAGGGGTGGGAAGAATGCAGATCTTTTTGGGGCGGCGGAAGGCAGTGAGGTCTAGGTCTACAAAAAGCGGGCAGTGCGTGGGTATGTCGTAGTCCCCCCGCTTCGCCACCTCAACGCGACGCAGGGCCGGCGCTGCGCAGGAGTTCATCAGGCAGATGTCCAGCCGAGTGCCGTTCTCCGACGCCCAGCACGTGTTCTGCACGCTCTGTTGTGCGAGCTCCGCATGCGTCGTCGCCACGTCGACCCAGCCGCCCACCCGGCACGCCTGGGACAGCGTGGCGCTGGTTTCCGGGTTGGTGTTGAGGTCCCCCATCAGTAGCACGGGCACCTGCCCCAACCCAGCTGCGAGGTCGAGCGTCTCTTGCAGGAGGGCTTCCCGCTGCTCACCCACTTCGGTCCCCGAGTGGCCGTACACGCTCAGGATATGAAGCGCCGTTTTCCCGTCTCCAATCGCTAGCACTACGTGCACCATGCGGGTACTGTCGTACAACTTCTGCTCCTGCGCGGTCTTCGGCTGCACCACTTGCGCGACAAGGCCCTCCTTCGCCATGACAGCCACACCTCCGGGCCTTGTTTGTTCGCGGCCGTTCGCGCCTGCGACCCTGGGCATGCCCTTGCCCCAGTGCATAGCCCAGCCGTGGGCTGCGAAGTAGCCGTTGTGCGTGCCCTTGCTCGGGTCCGGGACTCGGGTTTCCTGCAGGGCCACAACATCCGCCTTCAGGCCCGCCACGTCGCCTAGGTGCGTCTGCAGTGACGTTACGTTCGCTGTCGCCAGCCTGATCACTCCCGGTGTTGTTAGTTGATATGCAGGATGCCGCAATCGCCGCGGGGGCGGTGACGCTGTGGACCCCTGGACGGGCGTAGGCACTCGCGTCCCGTCCGCTGTGGCCGGGGTGGGCATAGGAAGGGCTGCAGGGATGTCCCACTGGTTCGTCGGCGTCACAGCTAGCTCCCGGGCCAGGCTAAGGGGGAAACGGAGCACATCGTAGTGGAAGGGCCTCCACGTAAGGCCCAGCACCTTGGCTCCCTCCCCACACCGGGTCATGCATTGCTTGCTGTTGGAGGCGAGCAGCCACACCTGGGCATCCAGAACTTCTGCCGCAACCCGGAGGGTAGCCGCGTCTCCGTATGTCCCCGGGCGCGTCTGCTTCTCGACGTAGTCGTCGTAGGATGTAGGGGCCTGCGGGTCATCGTGGTCGGGCACGTACGAGGCCCTGCGCTCTGCGTTTTGCCGCATGGACGACGCCACCGCTGCACGCAACCCGCCTGCTGTCCACTCCGCGCACTGCTCTGCAAGGCCGGCGTACTGGCAGTTGCCGTCCTTCGGCACTGGTACCCGGAGCGCCATCAGTCTCCTTGCAGCATGCGTCAACCACTGCTCGTCTTGCTCTATGGTGGAGGGGGAGTACTCCTGTCCCCCCCCACGGAGGCGCCGGGGTTCTCCTGCCCCTGTCGCCAAATCTACGGGGTCCCAGCACGGGGCCGTTGCCCGGGTATCTCCTGCCCGTACAGCGGCTCGGCTGGGTCTAGGTGGGGTTGGGGGTGATGTTGGGGTTGGGGTTCTACTTGGGGTGTGTGGAGGTGTTTGTATACGCCCCGAGACCTCCTGTTTCTCGGGGTGGGGTGCGGCTGGGGGCCCGACGGCGAACGTGATTTGTCCCCAGACGTGGTCGGCACCCCGGCCAGGGGGAACGTTAATCTCCTGCGCGGGTCCCCCCCGCTGGCCGGAGCGCCCGCCCCCCTATTCCTCATCCGGCTTCTGCGGGTAGGGGGTAAGGCGGTTGGAACGAGGCTTCAGGTACGCCGTGATGGAGGCCTGCCTGGTCCTCCCGTTCCTGCTGGCTCCCGGCACCCTACAGGGTGGGGCCTCATCCCCGCCAACTGCCGTGGGCGTCAGGGCTTCGAGGAGGGGTGGGGCCGGCGGGGCAGGCTGGGCAGGCGGCGCCGGTGCTGCCGGCGGCACTGCTGCTGGCTGCGCTGGGGTCGGGGCGGCGCTCGACGTTGTTGGTGCCCCGGGTGCCATAGGTGTCACGGGTTTACTGCTCGAATCACTGGGCGGGGCAGGGGCGGAGGAGTCAGAGGCGGCGGAGGTGGCAGAGGTGGTGGTGGTGGTGGTGCTGGGGGAGGAGCGGGCGGGTTTTGTGGGTGCTGGCAGGGCATCCGCAGCCGGCCCGGCCGTGGGCCCCGCCGGCGGTTTGCCCTTCGCCCCCTTGGACGCACCCAGCCCCTTTGTGGCAGCGCTCAGCTCCCGCCTCACGGAGATGAGCATCTCCTGGTGTTGCAGCTTGCGCTGCTCCTCCGCGTCGCGCACCCCCTCTAGCAGGCCCTGCCAGCTCTGCCCGAGCTCGCTGGCCTGCTGCGTCAGCTGGCGCTGCACCCTCTCGCCCTCCTCCTTCCCTGCCTGTTGGAGGTCAGCTCGAAGGGTAGTGTCGAGCTGGGTTGCCTTCTCGGCAAGGGCCTTGAGCTGCTGGGCCCCGTGCCGCGCCATCTGCGCCTCGCAGGTCCCCCGCAGCTCCCCACACACCTCATCCAGGCGGCTCTGGAGGCGGGCCACCTGCTCCCCGGTCGCCCGCTCCGACTGCTGCTGGGCGGCCGTGGCGTCCTTGCGGTCAGCCTCGCAGGAGGCCCGCAGGTCGCGCACCGTGACCCCCAGGCGCTCCGTCTGCCGCCGCAGCTCGCCCACCGCGGCTTCCCCCTGCTGCGCCTCCCACGCCCTGCGGAGCTCCGCCACCGCCGCGTCCAGGCGCTGCTGCTCCTGCCCGCGCTGCGCCTCCAGGTCGGCCCTGACCGCGTCCACCTCCGCCTGGAGCTGCTGCGCCTGGTGGTGGGAGAGGGGCGTCTGCTCGCTCGCCTCCGCGGCTTGCAGGCTCAGCATGGCCTTGCAAGCGCCGCTGAGGCGCTCCTCAAGCGCCCGGTGCTTGAGGTCCCGCTGCGCAAGCTGGCCCTGCATGTCGGCCTCGAGGGCCTTGTGGCTGGCCTCCCAGCCCTTGCGCGACGCAGTCAGATCCGTCGCATGCGCGCGGCCTTGCCCCTCCAAGGCGGTGAGCCCAGCAGCCAGCTTCTGCAGATCCGTGCTCGCTGCTGCCTCACCCACCGCCTTGCCCAGCCCTCCGACATGCTCGCGGAGGCGGGAGACCGTCACGCCCATCGACTGCTGGTGCTTCGCGACCTCCAGGAGCTGGGCCTTGTGCTCCTTTAGTTCACGCTCCGTTTTCAGTGTGGACGTAGTGGCTGTAGTGGTGGGGGGTGTGGTGGTGGGGCGCTCCTGGAGGCTCTTCAGCAGGGCCCCTTGCGCCTGCAGCTGCTCCTCCTGGCGGCCGAGGCGGTCCCCCATGCGCTGCATCTGCAGCTCGTGCTGCTGGGCGTGGCTGTCCAGCCGGGCCTCGAGCAGCGCCACCTGCTCGGCGTGCTGCTCCCCCTGGCGGCGCAGGCGGTCTTCGAGCCACTGCTCTGACAGGCCCGGGTGCCCCTGCATCGCCTCCATCCGCTGCCCCAGCTCGCCCTGCCGTGCCTGCTGGGTCAGCAGCTGGGCCTCCAGCCGCTTGCGGTGGCCGTCCTGGTCCTGCAGGAGGCGGCGCAGGCCCTGCAGCTCGGCTTGACAAGCCGCGCCGTCGCCCTGCGTGGCGGAGTCGGCGGCGGCAGGTGCGGGGTCATGCCCGAGCTCCCGCAGGCGCCCGGCGAGCTTCTCCAGATCCTTCTGGAGCTGGGCAGCTCTCTGCTGTGCCTGCTGCGCCTGCTGCTTCGCCGCCGCTGCTGCTCCGCCACCACGCCCGGTCCGCCCAACCGTGCCGCTGGCCTGCGACTTCGCAGACCTTCCCGCCTTCGCGGCCGTGGCGCGCTCCTCCTGGAGCCTGTCGCGGACGCTCTCATAGCGCCGCTTCAGGCGGAGCACCTCCTCGGCCTGCTTCTTCGCGGCCGCCTCCCTCTGCTTCTGCTCCTCGAGGAGCAGCGTGTCCGTCAGGACCACCTCCTTCCCGTTGACTACTAGAGTCCATGTGGGGGGGGTGCCGTGGGTGGGGGGTTGCTCGGCAGCGAGGACGGCGACGCCGCCCTCCAGGCTGTCCAGCGCCGCCTCCCACCGGAGGTGGTTGAGAATGGTGCGCACGTGGGCGGCACCATAGAGGGGGGGAAGGGGTTGGAGCTCGTATCTGCGAGGTTCCGTGAATTCGAGGGGGGGCAGGGGGGCGGCCTGTTGGCCACCGGCCTGGGAGCCGGTGTTCCCGGAGGAGACCCCGTGGAGGTCGGCCTGTGACATCCTGCCCGTGTATCCCTCTCTCCTCCTGTGTGTGTGTGTGACAGAACCTCCGTAACGGCCCTGCCCGGTGCAACAGAGTGTAATATTTTACGCATTCATCACCCCCTGCTTCTCCCCCCCAGCCAACCCATCTTCTGTTTCCCGTGATGCCGTTCCTCCTCCTTCCCTCTGCCTCTCCGCCGGGCAACCCTCTGCGATAACGGCTGCGGATAATGGCGTTGCTTTCCATCGGGAGAGACGCAATATTATATGAGGGATTTTATGAGGAACGCTGCGAAAAAGGGCATGCATGCCACGGGGGGGGGGGGGGGAGGAGGAGGTGGTGGTGGTGGGAGTGTCGTGCCCCTCTGAGGCAAAAATCCCCCCGAGCAAAAAACCCAAGCCGAGATCATATATCTATGCAAGAAGAAGAAGAAAAAGAAAAAAAACAGAAAACGCGGTGGGGAAGGCAGCCCACTGCCTATAGGGGCTGGTGGAGGTTTGCGCGATGCCTTCCTTCTCCCCACCCCACCCCCCCCCCCCCCCCCACCCCCCGCCCAACTCGTCGTGACTTATTGCAAACCCCTCCCCCTCCCCCCCCCCCCCCTCCCCCTTCCTTGCGTTTGGGTTGGGGCCCAACCACCTCCCATATGCCCACCACCCACCACCACACCACCGTGCAGGGAGGGAGAGCTACCCTGCTGTCAATACACACAACACAACACATACTTCTCTCTCTCTCCCTCTCTCTCCCTCTCTCTTCCTTTTGGTAGTGCTGGGGCCCCTTCCCGCAGAGGTGTGGGTGGGTGTGTGTGTGTGCGAGGTAGCGGGAGAAACGCAGCAGGCAGCAGCAAAGATGCCATATCTCCCCGACTACTCCGCATCCCCCACGATGCGCACCACCTCGCCGGTTCGGATCCGGAGCAACTCGCCCCGCCACCGGACCCTCCTGAGCGAGATGGGCCAGGCCAGCATCTGGGAGCGCACGCCAGACTCCTTCCTCCGCCACCTGCAGCAGCACCGCGACCAGCTCAACGGGATCCGCCCGCACAGCCGCCTGGCGAGGCAGGCATCCCCGCCTGGCGAGCCCCCGCAACCTCCGCGGACCATCTCGCCGATTCGGATCCGAGAGTTGCACGCAAGCCTCCCGACCGGGCCTCCCCCGGGCCTGTCAGATCTCTCTCCTGTCGGTGCGGATTCGATGCGCCCGATCCGGCTCGACAACCCCTCCGCCGGCCCAACCCGGGTCACCTGCGGCATCTGCTGCGAGATCGTCATCTCCCCCCTCAAGCTGGAGTGCGGGCACCTCTTCTGCGCCAGCTGCCTCGCCCCGGCCTGCCTCAAAGCCGGGAGCCCCTCCCCTCCCAACACCGCCTCCACCCCCCCTCTGCAGTGCCTCCTCTGCGACTGCAAGAGCCGCGCCCCCTGTGGGATCGACCCGCAGACAAGCTCTTTCCTGGCAACCCTCCCGAAATCCCCCAGAAAGCTCGAACAGTCCCCCACGGCGATAGTGCAAGGGGGTGCCCCTGCAGCAGGGCCGGCTGGGCTGCCTCTGGAGAGGATCCCTGCTTACTGCGACTGGTGTGAGAAGGCACGTCCCGAGGCGTTCTGTGAGGATTGTAAGACGGCGCTCTGTGGGGCCTGCACCAAGGCTGTGCACTCCAAGAGAGGCATGTCGATGCATAACATCGTGTCGGTGCTGCAGTGCGACAGGTCAGGCATCGGAGGTCGTGGCGGGTTTGCAAAATGCCCAAGGCAGGGGCACGGCAGGGGATGTATGAAGTATTTCTGCAGGGAGTGCTACGAACCATGCTGCAGCACCTGCGTTGCAGAGCTCCACAGGGGGCATGGGGGGATCGTGGAGATATCCGACATCGTCCCTGAGGTGCTCGCCTCCGTGCAGCGCCAGGAGCAGACTGCCACCGATGTGAAGCACAGCCTGAAGGAGATGGTCTCCGGAAACCAGCAGACCCGGATGCAGTTCAACTCCACGGCGGTGGGGTTCGAACACCAGGTGAAGCACTTCTTCTCCTCCCTCCGCCGCGAGCTGCAGCACCAGGAGGATGCCCTTCTGGAGGCATTCCGCCACCAGTTTAAGAAGGGGCGTGAATCGCTTCTCACCTCAACCGACGCGCTGTTTGACGAGATGGACCTCGCCAACATCCGCATCGCAGACCTGGAGAGGGACATCCGCAACCTCGGTGGAGACGGCGGCCTGCCTGGCACCATCGCACCCACCGCCGCCGTTGTCGCACACCTCTCTGCAAACCGCAACTCGGATGTGAAGCTGCCGTCGCTGGAAGGGCTCGCTGTCCCACGGGGGCCCGGGTTCACCTACAGCGTGCCACCCGTCCCTCAGATTGACGCGCAGAAGCTGTTCGGGCTGCAGCTCCGCCTCCGCGACGTGCAGGACCAGCGGAGGTACGCCAGGCTGTCCTTCACACCCCCGCCTGTCGACAGCAGCATCGTGGTGGAGGATGACAGGCAGCAGGGCGAGACGCGTGTCTCCTTCGGGCAGCAGATGGACTGGGCATCGCTGCGTGCGAACGACGTCTTCCCTGCTGGCGGGGTGCAGAAGTGGAAGGTGCGCCTCACCACCTTCGATGTGATGGTGGGAGTTGTCGCGGCTGACGAGAAGGAGCGCCCCGACCTGCACCAAGGGAATGGCTTCTTCTGGTATGTCGACGTGTCGGGGCCAGCCTACGGCTCGCTTGGCACCGCCACACCGGCGTTTGAAGCGCTCCCTCCCCTCCACACCTGCGACAAGGGCGAGGGGGTTGATGTCGTCCTGCAGTACGACGGGACAGCCGAGACGCTCAGCTGCACCGTGCAGGGCGTGGACAAAGGCGTTGTCGCGCGGGGCATCTCCCCCCCGGTCCAACCAGCCTTCGCCTTTGTTTCTGGGGACCAGCAGCTTGCTGTACTCTATTGAGGCGTGGGTAGGGTAGGGTGTGGGATAACCCCCGGAGTGTGCCGGGCAGGCAGAAGAAGGGGTGGGAGATGTCAGGATGACCACGTCTTCCAAAGTCGCTCCCCCTGGGGGTGGGGGGAGGGGGGTGAGGGCGCTCTTTTGTGCGACCGGTTTTGATGAGGTTGGGGTGGGGTGGGTGGTGAAAAGAGACGGGAAGAGAGAGAGTCCCTACTCTTCAGCCCTCCCGATGTGGCATGCAGCCCAAGAATGCCAAAAAAAAGGCGTTATCGGCGAGAGAGCTAGCGAGAACTCTCCGCTGAAGAAGTGTGTGTGTACGTTGGGTCTCAAATCTGTCGGGGACTCCTTCGATCGATAGAAAGTGGCTTGATTTGGCCTTCGTTTCTGACGTGCAAAACACACATCGCGAGGGAGTCGCAGTTCAACCTGCTATACCCTGGCACGGCGAGTGAAGGCCCTTCAGCCACTTTCAGGGGGCATGATATGGGAAAGTGCGTGATGCCTGTTAGCCAACAGGTTAGATACGGGTATTGACAACCCCCCGTTTAGATACTTATGCAATAGACAAGCCTGGTAGAAAGGCTGTGGTAGGGTTTTAGAGATTCAACAAAGCAGCGTGCCCCCCCCCCCCTTCCCTCCTCCTCCTCCCCCTCTCACCTTCCCCAATCCAAACTATCGAACCAGGCAGCCCGCTCTCTTCTTCCCCTCACTTGTCCTACCCCCATGGCCTCGCTCCTAACAGCCCCCCCACCCAAACCCACAACCTGCTTGCACACCACCAACCACTCAGAGCGATCATCCCGTCCCCACCCCCACCCGCCGACCCCCCCTCCCCGCCTGCTTCTGCAGGGGGGAGGCAGTATTTTGCACATTTACACGTAACGCAGAGCGTCAGGCGAGGGGCAGTCCCTCGGATCGGTGGGGTTCCCGTGCGTCCTGCGGGCCGGTCCCCTTCTGGGGTCGGCCTGCAGACACCATGTCGGAGGACGAGGAGGAGAACGAAACCCCAGAGGTGCAGGTCTACCATTTTGACAGCACCCTTGGGTCGTGGGAGGACCACGGGTGTGGGTTCGTGACTGTGGTATGTCCCGCGTGTTGTCTCCATTTGTTTTTGGGCAGGCTATCTGTGTGTCATGCCAGCAGCGTCCGATATCCCCGCACTGCATTCATCATTCACCGTTCGACGTGCAACGAGGATTGTTTTGTTCCTGGATATGCAAGAGCCAGTGTTTTTCAGCTCTTGATGTGCTATCGATTTTGCCTCACCCACACAGGTCGCGGGGGACGAGCCCTATCTCGAAGTGGTTGGCGAAGGCAAGGTGCTGCTGCACGACCCGATCACCGCCGATACGCAGTACACCATCGAGGGTGAGAGCGGGATCACATTCTGGAGCAAGCAGGACAATGTGGAAAAGGCTCTGAGCTTCGACCAGGATTTCCTTTGCCAGCGGATACGCGAGAAAATTGCGATCGTCGCCCATACCAAGACCTCCAGGCTGCCGGAGGATCTGACGTGCGAAGGCCTGAAGGACATCGCCGGCCTGACGGAGCAGCTCAAGGCCTCCATACCGACCCTATCCTCCTGGGTGATGCAAGCGGGCATCATCAAACAGCTCCTCAGCTTCTTCCACTGGGCGGGGAAGGTGGATCCGGAGATCACCTGCCGTGCACTGCATACCACGGTGCTCCTGATCCATTCCATCGTCACGTCCCTTCTTCAGGTGGGCAGTGTGAAGATTCTTGCTGCCGTCACCGCAGATGTCAGCATTTGGCTCCATTACCTGATGCTGGTGGATTATGTCGACTCGACAGCAAAGCGGCAACTGCAATTCACATCCGAAAACCTCCCAGCGTCCTTCACAGGGCCTGTATCGATTGAGCTTCTGTCTGAGGAAGCTCCACCCTGGACCTCCTCCGCGATCAAATGGGTCCACACCCTTGGGTTTGGCGCAGGCCTGCAGAAGCACAAGACAGTGGGGAAGTTTAAATCGAAGGAGGTGAACTCACGCATCCACCAGACGGGGCGTGCGAACTACTGGATCGAGCACATGATTATTCCGGAGAGCGTGAACTCCGTCCCCATCCCCTCCGCACAGCCCTGCTCTGTGACAGGCGGCGCCTGGGAGGCTTGCATCGTGGCTCTCAAAGGGCTCGTGCAGCAGAATCAGGTTGTGCTTGTCTCCCTGATTGTGAAGGACTCCGTGTTCCTCTCGCAGCTCTTCAAGGCGATGGCAACACAGCAGTACCCCCAGACGAAGGACCGCTACATGCTGCTGAGCGAGCTGTTCATGCTGGGCGAGGCAGCCCTGCCGCATGGTGTCGACCTCTGCACAGAGCTGGCGCGGCACGGCCTGTTCGTGGCCCTCTTCAAGGGGCTCGATCAGGGGGGTGAGGAGGCGACGCAGTCGGCAAGCCTGTTGGAGTACAGCGTGGGTGGGGGTCCGAAGCCCTGCACAGATGGGAGTGCGCTGAAGACCCACCTGGCGCTGGGGGGGAATTCGATGAACAACATCGGGAAGTGGCGCATGACAGAGTCGAAGCCGGATCTGTTTATCTCGCTTGCGAAGGCGTGCGTCGACTCCTCGTCGGAAAGCGCCGTGCGAGCTGCAGAGCATGTGATCGACATCCTCGACAAAATCCTCACCGCAAACTACGCGCGTGTCGACAACCCGACCCCCGCAGCCAAGCTCAGCGAGCTGGACGTGCGGGTCCTCGACTGCGTCGTCAAGTTTGTCCTCCCCTACCTGATGGAGCACCTCGCCTGCACATCTGCAGGGCAGTGCTACGACGTGCTCTCCCTGCTGGGGCGGCACCTCGAGCGGGAGAGTGCAGAGGTATGTCGGTGAGGGCGCTGCTGGGGGGGAGGGGGGGTGTACAGCAAGAGGTGCTCGGGGTGAGTTTGGCAAGAATTCAACTTTTTGCGTGTGTGTGGCGTGACGGGCTGAGCATAAGCGATTGCTGTCGGTACGACCCCCGGCGCCAAACAAAATTGGGTTTTGCCGTGTGGCACAAAAAAATAGCGGGTGTGTGTATGGGGGGGGGGGGGTAAGGTTCCCCCCCTTGGGCTCTGTCAACGAAAATGACCAAAAGGGGAAAAAAAGGCATGAAAACGACACACGCAGATACTGCACCAACAAGAAATCTAATCAAACCTTTTCTGCATGGCAACGGTTCACCCTGCACAGATCTGCGAGCTGGACAGCCAGTGGCGAGCCCTCGTGAAGATGGAGGTCGGGGGCTTCCTCGTCAACAGCGCAGCCTTCGACCCCAACGGCTGCCTGGCCTGCCTGCTGCGGCAGCACGCCTCACGGCGCCACATCGCTGCCGCCGTGGTCCGGCTGCACCGCTGCATCCTGCTGCTGGGTCCGGAGGTGGCGGAGCGGTACCGCAGCGCCAAGGCATATGGCTCTGTCATGAGCCTCTTCCTTGCAGGGGATCCAACGCGCAGCGGCCTGCTCAACTCTTCCGTGTTGGGGATGCTGTCAGCTGCAAAAGCGCACTCGCAGCTGGCAGTTGACATCTTCCGGACCTACCATCGCACGGTGTTCTCGCAGAGATATGTCACGGCCATCAGCGGGCTGCGCGAGTTTATCGCCGAAATCAGCGACGGCGACAAATCCGCAGCAGAGCAGCACTCCCTCGAGCTGGAGGCCCGGAAGGCTGACGAGGTGCCTGCTGAGATCGAGAAGGCGCTTTCTGCACTGGCCACAGTGGAGTCGCTGCGCACCCAGCTGCTGAGCCACTATCTCGCCCTCTGCGACGCTGCGGGGCAGAAGCCTCAGCCGCCACAGAGCGAGATTGTCGGGAAGCCCACCGTGATGGCAGTCCACAACTACTCCGAAGTCTTCGCCAAGGTGGATCTGCTGGCCCAGTGCACCGTGTCCCCCACCACCATCCAGCTCGAGTCGCCACCCTCCCCCGCCCAACGGGATGAGAAGGGCAGGAAGGAGAGCGAGCAGCCGAAGAACGCATCCCCTCTGCTGCGAAAGGACAGCCTGATGTTCACCTCGAAGAAGCACCGTGACAAGGCGTATGTGGTTGTCGGTTGCGCACAGGGTGGGGCGAGGTGAGGGGGAGGGGGGGTGGGTTGGAGGGGAGGTGGGGTGGGGTGGGGCTGTGTGGATGTGTGTATGTGTGTATTTAGCGGAAAGTGATTCTGATCCCCCCCCCCCCCTCACAGGAAGCCGCAGGTGGCTGAAGGGGATCCAGGGGTGACGCACCATCCGCAGCCGCCGCGGAGGAAGAACAGTTTTGGGCGAAACCGCCCTCTGCTGCACTGAATGCTTGGGGGTGTGGCTTGTCGGATATCAATGTTATTTGGTTTGCTTGCGGGATTGGTGTGAATTCTTTTCAACACCAGCTCGAAAAACTTGCTTGTTGAGCGGGGGTGACGCAGTGCGTGCAGCATATGGGGTCAGGCCGCCCGACGGTGGACCATCGGGTTCTCAGCCAGGGAGAAACAGCTCTCACACGGAAAAGATGGGCCGCCTGTTTTTTTTGTTGGAGTTGTGCTAGCAACCAGGCACGTAGCTTGAAATTGGATTTTCAGATTTTTGCTGGTTCTGCTGGTCTGGGGTATTTTCCGGCGCTTCCCCCAAAATCCCGTCCTGACCGAACACCGGGTTCTCCGGGGCGCGTCCGGAGGCAGGAGCAGACAGCGCCACCGTGGGTCTTCGCTACGGTGCCGAATCGATGTGTTGGTGCATTTCCTATGTGTATGCATCGGGAGAAATCGCCGAATTTTGACGAAAACTTGCCAGTAGCGAAGAACCCCACAGTCGCATATTGACAAGCACAGGCCACAGGGGGGTCTGGGGGGCGGAGCCCCCCAGCCGCCGGAGGCCACGGTAGTGAACATCTGTTCCTTCCGGGCTGAACACGGTGTGGATCTCTCCGACATCAGGTCGGAACCCAGTCCTGCGCGGGAAGCAGTCATCGGGAGCCGAAATCCTCGTGGTTCGGGCCTGCTGCAGGGTACATCTTCGGCCTGGTGTGAGGGAAAACCCACCCACCAAAAAAAATTCTGGGGTTTCCCGGATTTATACTTTTTTTTTTCCCCCCCCAGACCAGCAACATAGGCAACTGCTGGTCTCGAGACCAGCTGGACCCCCCAAGCTACATGCCTGCTAGCAACGCAGGAAACTTTGCTATGCAGATCATGCAGGACACACCACACCCGCAGCAGGCGTGTGGGGTGTTCTCGCGATCGACGAATACCCACTGGTTCTTCTCTCCCCTTTCTGATTTGCAGACACAAAGTTTTTAGTTCGGCGTAGCCAACTGGGGAAACTTTCTGTGCCTTGAGCTGGATCGTGCGATCCCCACTCACACCACTTCATCAGACCGGGGAGTACACACAAAGAGTGGGGTCTGCGTTCCAACAAACAACTCTCGGCAGTAATTGGTTTGTTGTCTCGTTTTGCTGTCACTTTACGATCCAGCGGGGGCACAGATAGTTTCTTTGGAAAGCTGTCTTCAAGAGGGTGCAGGGTAAACCTGCGGTGGCGCAAAAAATCTTGCAGAGTGCCTGTAAGAAGGTATAATCTGGGGCCGGTCTGTTTTGCAACAGGCAATGACAGGTTCTCGTGGTATTTTTCTTGAACTTTCCCTTCTTTTTATCAGTCGCCAACGGGGTTCACTACGGTGCCGAATTGGCACATTCTATCTGAGGAAATCTCCGAACTTCACCGACAACTTGCCGATCGCGATGCCCACTATATATTCCCTCCACTTCCACCGAGCACACTATTTTTTGCTTCGCGCGGCAAATCGCGAAGTACCTAAGGAAATCGTATGGCTGAATCTTTGGTATCGACCCACCTGAGCGCCACTTCACAGGGCTACACACAACCTTGACAGCAGGTGTGCGCTCAACGCAAAGTAGTCCAGGGCTGTTCTTTTTCCAGTTTGCTGGACAGGGTGGTTTGCCTACAGGGCGTTAGGAGTACGACTTCACACACCCACACCCTTCTCAAGGAAGTGTTGCGTCCCCGTGTTCTCTCCTCGCCCTTATCCATGTGTTGGCGATTCCACAAGCCTCACTAAATACCAGGATCTGTTCAGACTTTAGTTATTGATGTGCAAAGAACATCCTGGCAACCCAGGCCAAGGCTGCCAGTGGGTGCAAGCGCATCTTTCTCGGTTCATGGTTCCTACTGGGCCCTGCCTATTGATCCGAAATTGCACACCCCACACACTCGGCAGTCTTGACTAGCGAAGACCCTACTGGAATCACAAGGGACGACTGGATTCTGGGGACGATGAAAGGTCAATGTTGAACGAGTGTTTGCAGACGCGACCCCTTGTGAAAGACCCTGCCACTTTCTCAAGAAACCTTCTGGCAGCCGCCACCCCCCCAGTCAGGGATGAATTGGATCGGCGCGCATGTCGAGAACCAGCAGAACTCTCACGGTCAGAGTTTCCACTCATCGACCCCTTCCGAGTTCTTGCGGACAAAAAAGACTTTCCGGGGGCCTTCGGTCCATGTCGCCGTGTATATATGCCACACTGCATGCCACACTGCAGGCCACACTGTGCCACTTTGCAGCCCAGTTGTTTGTGAGGCGGATCGCCGCTCCTCACCTTTCTGCAGCTCTGAGCGAAGTCACCCTCTCCGGGTTAAGTTTATCTCCAAACCCGGTGTCTTGTCACGCGGAAATGCCGTTGCTGTCAGGGGAAGTGGAGAGGCGGGGGGGGGGGGGGGGTGCTTGCCGTCACACACACACGCGCCCCATGCGCCTGCCAAATCACGCACACCTCGGGGGCAATCTGTGTGATTTCGTGAAATCAGCGGAACAACAATCGGCCTTCTCGCTTGCCTTCCGCAATACTCCACGAATGATCCTGCAAGCAAACCCCCAATTCTACATTTGTGCCCGACGTTCTCCCAGTCAGTCGGGAGGGTGGGGTGGGGTCTTCTCCGGGGATCCTGACTACGGAGCGCGCACTGGGACCCCCGATCTAAAAAGTCCCCCCCTCTCCACCCCCCCCCCTTTCTTGTTTCTTCCTGCTCTGGCGTGTTCCCCATGCAGCATGTGCGGGCTGTGCGGCATGATGACCGCCCTGCCGCTGGCATGTGGCATGTTGCTAACGTAACATACACAGCCAAGTTTGCATGTGGATTGACCCATCTCCTCTCCCCTCCTGAAGGCCAGATGGTCGGGGCCTGGATCAGGAGAAAAGCCAAGGCAACACCTCTCGTCAGAGGTGGAAGAAGGTGCACCCCGGAATATTATGCAGAGGTTTGGCAGTCATGTTGCCCCTGCCCCCACCCCACCCCACCCCACCCTCTCTCTCTCTGTCTCCAAAGTTGCCCAGGGAATCACCAGCTCTCCGCATGCATAGCTGATGGTTTTTATTTCTAGTTCCGAGGGACGGAGCGGTGCGGAGTCGCGAGGGCACGAAGGGAAATATCACGAATGAAAGCGTGTGGGTTCTCACCTTTCTCGGTGGCCGCTCATAAAAGCGCCGACATGTAAGGCCTGTACGATCGAACACCTCTTCAGCTGCCCGGCATTGAAGCTCACAAACCACCAATCCAAGACGGCTGTTATTCCGTTATCCACAAGACGTGATACGCTGATCAACGAGCGTGCAAGGCTGTGCTCTCTCTGTTTGTGTTTTGTTCTGCGGCAATGCCGGCGCCTGCTCTCCTCCTCCTCCCAAAGTTGAGCGACTCGTTCACAGCTTCTCTTGCGTCATATCCCCCCATCCCCACCCCTGGCGTTTACTCACGCCCAACATACCCGACTTGCCCACACAACCACCCCTCGCCCAGGAGCAATTTCCACAACGGGGACAACCGATAGAAGAGGTATTATTTGCCGTCCCAGTCAGATGGTGACGATGCGGGTCGGTCGGGTTGCATGTGTCATGGTGCTGGCTGCCAGTGCGGCATGGGCACAGTCACGGCCGTGCAGCTCCCATGAGTCGTTTTCAGACTGTGTGGGGCAACGGTGTGAGAATGACGTGCAGTACTGCGTGTGGAATGTGGCGGCAGGGTCCTGCGGGTGCCCGCGCTCTTGCTCCGAGTACTACGGGGACGTGGAGCCGTGCATCAACAGCGTGTGCCCGTCCCTCCTGCCGCAGCAGCACGTGCCGTGCAATTACAACTACATCACGAAGAAGTGCTGGTGCCCCGAGGCTGCGGAGACGGGCGCACCGGCTACCCCTGCCCCACCCACGTCTGCGCCCCCCACATCCGCGCCTCCGACCTCTGCACCACCAACCCCCGCGCCGGCAACGCCTGCGCCCGCAACGCCGGCACCGGCACCGGCAACATATGCGCCCGGAACAACGCTTGTGCCTGCCACAGAGGCACCCGAGCCCCCGCTGTGCAACGAGACGACGCTCGTGCTTAACCCCAGCTTCGAGATTATTACGACAACTACAAACATCGCGGAGGCGCTGGAGAATGGGCATATGCAGTCGTGGGAAGTGTCGCACGGGCACCCGACCGTGATGCCCGGTGCCCCGGGGCAGGGGCTGCGGTCTGCGTGGATGTGGTCGCACACCGGGGCCGGCGAGGGGATTGTGACGAACGTCCCCTTTGTCGATGGGCAGACGTACCACGTGTCGATGTGGGTGACAACAGGCAATTCGGTGTCTGGGCACTTCTTCGTGAAGGCGGTGGTCGGGCTGGTGACGCAGACCACGATCTGGCCGCTTCCATCCTCCACGAATAGCGATGTAATGTATTCCAACGGGATGGTCTTCCCCGACTGGGATGAGATCTCGTTCAGCTACACCGCGACAGACGCCTTCACGCAGCTGTGGATCCACCCGTTGTGGGCCGGCGGAGCCCCGCAGGCGCAGGTGCGGGTGGACAACATCCGTGTGTGCGCAGTGGAGACCGACGCACCGGCTACCCCTGCACCGCCTACTGCACCCCCGACATCTGCGCCGCCAACCCCTGCGCCTGCAACGCCTGCACCGGCGACCCCTGCCCCGCCCACGTCTGCGCCCCCCACATCCGCGCCTCCGACCTCTGCACCCCCGACACCTGCACCGGCAACCCCTGCGCCCGCAACGCCTGCACCACCGACCCGCCCGCCTGTGGAGCGCTGTGAGGACCTGAACTTCCAGCAAGAGACGTGCATCAACACGCTGTGCCCAGGCTTCGCGGGGCAGTTCGGGAGGAGGATGTACTGTAAGTACAACGAGAAGTCCGGGGTGTGCTGGTGCCCCGAGGAGGTGGAGACGAAGGCGCCCGCCACACCCTGGCCTGTGGTCTCCGACGACTGCAGCTCGTTCCACGGCCTCCCGCGCACATGCATGTCGTCACTGTGCGTCATCAGCGGGATGAGGGCTAGTTGCAAGTACGACTACTCTTCAAACCTGTGCCTCTGCGCTTAGTGGTGCGCCATCGTTGCCGTGGCTTACATGGGGTTTCATTTGCCTCGTGCCCTCGCGCCGTGCCGCCGTGCTCGCACTGGCGCGACACTCGTTCACTTTCTGGGCGGGGCGGGGCTCCGAAAACACACACGAGCTCCCCTTCCCCCTTTCAAAACCATCGCATTCGCAAGAATGACCCCATCCCTTCTTTAGCTTGACGTACAGCTGGGTTCTCCCCGTCCCCGTCCCCGTCCCCAACCCACCTCACCCTCTCCACACGCGGCGTTCGTGTTGTGCATCTTCACTTACCAGCGCCGAGACAGACACTGGTGGCATGCGCTCTTTGATCAGCAGGTGCGTGCCGCTTGCCTGCCTCCCCGTTGTGTTCGCGTGGCGCTGTGCCCCCTCACCGAGACGGGTTGTCCACAGCACCCGTTGGCCGTTGGCCGCTTGTCTTTTTTCACCATTCCCGTCCAGGGTGGCGGGGGAGGGGTGCATACCAGTGCCACCTCCTGCGCCCCTCTCCCCGACCGACTGGCGGGCGGGTTAACTTGCCACTCGTTTTCTCGCCTTTCTACACACTTGACACATGATGTGTGCCTCTTATGAATCTCGGCCCCCCCGCTGATCATTCCCGCGCCATCCTCTCCCTCTCTCTCTGCTAACCTACCGCCCCGTTGACGACATGCTCTCGAGCCGTGGCAGAACAGTGGCGCTGCGCTTCTCGCGCGCCTGTTTTGCTCTTGGCTTGTGACATGCCCACCTCCGGACCCCCTCGCCCCTCCCATGCCATGCCACAACCCCTCCCCCCCGTTGCCATTTTCGCACGGCTTCGGTATTCCTCTGATGCGTTGGTGCAGCCTTCCAACAGATGCTGCTATTGCATTTGCGGCTGCTGTTGCCGTGTTCTTGTTGCTGTTTGTATACACCTGCTCCGCTTTGCCCATCCGACGCCACTGTGCTCCCCCCTCTCCCTTGAGGGGTGTGTGGAAGGTGACCGCTGGGTAGGAAGATGAAAGTAGAACTCGTGTCATCGCCAGCGCCGTCGTCGCGGTGTGCGTGTGTGTATGTGTTGGAGGATCCCGCTCTAAGGGTGTTGCACGGGTCACCCCCTTCGCTGCACTCACCCCCCAGCGACACACCGGCGGGGAGCAGGAGCGTATAGTAAAAGGCACCCGCTTGGCTGAATGACGCGACAGTACCCCACACCCACACCCCACCCCCTTGGCTTTCTGAGCTACCTGGGCGCAGCATGTTGTGCCTGACAAGAGGGCCTGTGTGGAAGACACGGCTGCATAATCGAATGAACAACCACACCGCACACTAACAACAACACCAACACACACGTGCGGTTCTCCCAAAACATAGCAAAATCCACCCACCCAGCCTCACCCAGCTGCGCCGCGCCGCGTCCCTCTGGGAGGGGGGGGGGGGTGGGTGGTGCTTGCGCGGTGCTATGGGCGTGCGCGAGAGGCTCGTCAACAGTAGAGCCGGGGAGTCTGTGCGGCCCTCCCCTTCGTTTGGGAGCCTGGTGCTTGAGAACATCCAGGCGGGGCAGCCGAACGCGCTGTCTCTGGGGAGCTCCGCCTCTGTCGAGAAGCTGAGCAACGAGGCTGCGGAGTCCGCGGCCTCCCCCACCGCGGGGGAGCTGATCGCCGCAGGTGGGGACCAGATCCCGCATTCCAACAGCGACTTCTTCCTCCACGAGGCGCCCCGCTATGACGAGGCCCCACTCACCCCGTGCTACTCACCGAAGCTGAAGAACGGCGACCCGCTCGTCATGAGCGTCAGCCACTTCAACCTCTCCATGGGGGTCGGCCTGGGCACCGACGGGTCCCCCACCGTCAGCAAATGGAGGCGTTGCACCGCCGCCGCACTACAGATCCACCAGGATGGGAGGGAGCTCTTCCGGGAGGGGCAGTGCCTTTTCGGGCAGAGCTGCTATTCCCGTGCCAATGTCTACTTCACCAAGGCGATTGAGCTGCAGGAGCTTCCGGAATACCTCTCTGCGCGTTCGATGTGCTGGCTCAAGCTGAATGAGCCTGCCCTCGCCCTGCAGGACTCGATGCAGGCCATCGAGAGGTCGCGGCGTGGCATCGAGAAGTATCTCGGTGGGGATAGGAAGAGGGAGCGGACCTTGTTCCTGGAGTACTACTACCGAAGGGGGTTGTGCTTTGCGAGGCAGGGCGGTGTGATGGGGTCGCAGCTTGCGCTGCACGACTTTAAGGTGGCGACCACGCAGTCTAACAAGCTGGGGTTTTGGTGCGGCACGAACCCTGAGGGGTGGGAGCAGAGACAGACCGATGTGACAGAAGAGTATGAAGATGAGACGCGGCAGATCGAGGAGCTGGATGAGGAGGAGCGCCAGGAATATGAGCAGGGGCGTGAGGCGCTGGAGGCTGTTCTGGCGCGTGCCCGGCTTGGGATTGTGTTGGATGAGATAACGGAGCTGAAGACGACCGTTGCGCAGGAGATGGCGGACAGCGATGAGTACAGCTTCTCCAACGCGTGGAAGGCAATGCCGATGAACCACCGCACCACCGACCTGCTCCTCCCCATCTCTCGAAACAACGAGAGCATCTCGCGCGTCTTCAAGGATATCGAGGGAGGGAAGCTGCTGCACTGCGCCGATCTTTTTGGGCTGCTGACGCTTGCCCGTGAGAAGCTGCTCCCCCTCGACAACATCGTGGAGGTGACGGTGCCGGAGGGTGCGTCGGTGCGGATCATCGGGGACATCCACGGGCAGCTGCACGACCTGCTGCACATCCTGCACCTCACGGGGCTGCCGTCGGAGCACAACATCATCATCTTCAACGGCGACTTTGTGGACAGGGGTGCCTATGGGATAGAGTGCGTCTCCGTGCTGCTCCTGCTGAAGGTCGCCTACCCCGACCACTTCCACATGGTGCGGGGAAACCACGAGGACCACGCGGTGAACGAGCAGTACCACTTCTTGGCAGAGCTGCTCGTGAAGTATGGCTCGTGTGACCTCTACCACGCGATACAGGCCGTCTTCAAGCACCTCCCCGTGGCGCATGTGCTGAACAAGGAAGTGTTTGTTGTGCACGGTGGGATCCCCGGCCCCGACGTGACCCTGCAGCATGTGCAGGGCCTGGACCGGCATGTGGACGTGCCGGAGGAAGGCCCCATCACCAACATGCTGTGGAGCGACCCTTGGGATGAGCCAGGCGAGGGGCACAGCGCGCGAGGCAGAGGGGTGCTGTTTGGGCCGGATCACACGGATGCGTTCCTGGAGCTGAACGGGCTTAAGTTTGTGGTGCGGTCGCACGACGTCACGGCCTGCATGGAGACGGGGCACGCGTCGCACCACAGCGGGAAGTGCATCACTGTGTTCTCCGCACCGAACTACTGCAACTCCTTCGGCAACAAGGCTTCGATTCTCAACATTGACCACAAAATGAACCCATGGTTCACCACATTTGGCTCCACTCGGCCACCTGCGGGTGTTCTCGACAAGGTATGCAACAGAGCGGCGCTGTACTGATCAGTATCCAGCTTTGAGTGGTGTGAATATCACAGCCTCTTGATGGTCCTTGAGTGTGCTGCTGTTACATCCACCAGCTGAGCCCCGCCCCTTATCTTGTGTGCACAGAGCTTGCAAAAAATAAATGCCTTGCTCTGTGTCAGGCGTGTATCTATTTCACGGAATGAAAATAGGAATTTGGGGGGGAAATATTTTTTTGCACTATTTTTTTGCACCTTTTTCCTTTGGATTTTATTGTGACCCTACTTGGTATTGGCAGAAAATTTTTATGTTCCCGGTCTTGGAGGTGCTCAAACATTCAAAAGAACACATTTTCCGTGGCCAAAAAATTTTTTGCACCCGGAGGTGGGGATGGGGGTGGTGGTCACTACTTTTTTGCACCATTTTGCTTTGGGTTTTATTGTGACCCTACTTGGCATTGGCAGAATTCTTTTATGTTCCCGGTCTTGGATGTGCTCAAACAGTCAAAAGAACACATTTTCCGGGTGCAAAAAAATGTTGCACCTGGGGGGTGGAGAGGGGGGTCGGAGGGCGGTGGTGTGAGAGGCTTGCTCTCGAGCTCAAACCAACAGATGTTCACTACCGTGGCCTCCGGCGGCTGGGGGGCTCCGCCCCCCAGACCCCCCTGTGGCGTGTCTTTGCGCGACAATTTATCGTCCCCCCATGCGACATGTGCTATCTGTCAGTTGTGTTGTACTTGAGCGTATGCGACTATGGAGCCAGGCCAACAGACGTTCGCTACCGTGGCCTCCGGCGGCTGGGGGGCTCCGCCCCCCACACCCCCCTGTGGCATGTGCCTGGTCTTGGAGCCAAGCCCTTGCGCGTACGGGGCTGCGGCATGTCGGTTCCAGCACCCTCGCGGGAGGCTGGGCCCGAGCACTGATCTCTAAGAGACGAACCACCTTGCGAATGCGATCGGGTTTGCGGGCTTGCGGCCATGACATCTCGAAAGGGTCGTCGTGGGCCCGTGATCATGTTTCGGGTTCGACTTGGTGGGCATCCGTGGCGATTCGCGGAACCACGTGTATGTGTGCGAGGAAGCAAAGAGATAACACACCAGGAGCCACGCAGCACCAGGTCGACCTGGATCTGATCGAGCTCAGGGGGAAGGAAGCACAGTCACCAAAGTGATATCACCGCCGGCCTCAACCACCAAACTGCAACCGCAGAAGTTCCGCTATTCTCACAAGGGAAGGCGCCCTGGGATGTAGCAGTGATTTGTGTGCAGCGCCATCAAGTGACACTGACCGCCTTGAACAGAGAGGTAGTGTACAGATGGCGAGCAGTGGGAGGGCGTGCTGTGTCCTTCCACTTCCCCATCTACCTCCATTCGTTCACCGTTGTTGATAGCGATTTTTTCGCCATTTTTTCGAATCGTATGCATCGGTCAGGCCGAGTGAATCAAAATAGCGCAAAAATCACACCAAAATCTGTGTCTGAGGCACAGAAATCGTGCAAAAAAGCACCCAAAAAAAGTGCAAAAAAACCAAGATAGGATTTCGAAAATTGGCCAAAATACCCCCAAAATAGAGCCACACCTGCTCTGTGTGTCAGGCCAGGCCGAGCCCTACTCCGCCGGCTCAGCTCGACGCAATCATCATCGCCATCACTCTCCACCACACCACATCACACCCCCACAGCACGCACCGCATCCCTACCACTTCAACTTCAAATAGAGGTTGGCACGCATGGGGTTGCACGTGACTGATGCTGGCCAAGCTATGCTTCCGTTGTGTCACATGCATAGGTGATGCTCACATTGCTTGAACCTGAACGAAAGGGGGCGGGAGTGGGGGGGGGGGGGTAGGGGGGGGTCACTGTTAAGGAAAAGTGGTAGACAAACGGCAATTTTTCCAACACCCCCATTCCTACCCCCGGAGAGCCGATTTTTGGGTATCTGTTGGCCGATATGTGGTGGAAAACAGGTTTTAGGCCCATTTCGGTGGTTTCTGACACCCAGGAAGGCATTTTTTGCCCATTTTAATTTTTGTACCAGAACTTGTACCTCAGGGAAGTAGCGTAGCTTCGTCATTTTTGACCACAACCACTGGGAAGAGGCATTGTTTCCAGTTCCGCATGCATATCGCCCACGAGGTTCTTCTGGAGCTCAAGGATGGTGAATTCATACTGGTGGAGCCCGCTCTCCTCGGCGAGATCCATCAATTCAGCACTCCGTTTCCTTCCCAGGAAGCTGCGGGTCTCGCCCTGTTTGTGGGCCCGGTACCTCCGGGAACGCTTCCTGAGCAGTTGTTTGGGGACGCGGTCGCTTCACAAATGCGCACACATCCTCTGCCGAGGGTCAGGAGGATTTCCCCCCTCAGTTTCATTCACTATTCCGCTTGTGTTGAGCTGTGCGAGTGCCGTCACCGTTGAGGCTGTACACCTCGAAAGCGGCTGATCAGCTGTACTACCATTGACGAGAGGAGACCCCCCAGCCAGTCGTGCTCCACACCTGTTTGAGGTTGATCCACACCGACCTCGGCTCACGTCAGCACGAGAGTACGAGCGCTGCAGTGGGGTACGTGTTCGTACACGGGCAACCGGGCCACTCTGCACCTTCACCACGGTGTGCTTCCGGTACAACAACCGGTACGTACCTTCCTGTGCGAGATCTGCGACCTGCGGCGCCGCCATCTCACATCAGGGCTTGCACCGCTGTTCCGATCGACTCCACAGGAACTTCTCGGCAGCTTTGAAGGGTGAAACAGAGCTATTCTTGGCCCATTGCATGTTGATCGCGATGAGACCTTGCTCACGGGGGGTGGGCTAGGTACAAGTTCTGGGACGGAAAATTAGGATGGGGTCTGAGAGGGTAACAAGGCCACAGATCATGTTGTAGTGGGGGTATATCCGGGTTCCGACACATTCTGGACCGGTTTTTCATATTTTTTTGACCCAAAAATGCCCTCCGAGGGAAAGTGGAATTTTGGGGTTTGTCCCCCCCAGTGACCCCCCCCTACTGGCATAGCTTCCGATAAGAATCCGACCCCCAGACCCCTCCGACCCCCGACCCCCGACCCCCCCTTAGCAAAACTACCCCCCCTCCAAAAAATCTCAGGGGTTTCCCGAGGAAACGCGGTTCCCCCCTCTCCTGCGTTGTTTGGGCTCCGTGCGGATCGTAGTGGGGTCACTTTGTTGGTGTAGGTGCCACAGAACACCTCTGAAATGCGGATGTGGTTCCTTGAGAAAAGGGGGGTCGGAACCTCGGGGGTCGGAATCCGACCCCCGACCCCCCGACCCCCCATTCTTGCGGGGGTCAGGATCCGGAAGATGGGGGTCTGAAAAATCAGTGGTCAAACTCGGGTCGGAATTTTCGCGTTTTTTCTCGGGGGTCGTAGATGGGGGTCGGAAACTAGGGGTTGGAATATGGGGGGGTCGGCCCCCCTCCCGACCCCCCACACGGGGTTTTCAAAACCCCGTTCTTTGGACTATTTGGAATTTGTGCGGATCGTAGTGGGGTCATTTCGTGGGTCTTGGGACCAAGCTTCAACGACGAAACATGGGTCTGGTCCAGGTACTGTCATGGGAGGACGTGACCGGGAGGCACACCAGGCCACCCCCACCACCCACCCAGCGGGACCCTCCCGACCCCCTCCTCGGGTTTTTCAAAAACCCGTTCTTTTGAATATTTGGAGTTTGTGCGGATCGCAGTGGGGTCATTTTTGACATGGGGTGCCTATTCACACCCCTTATTGGTGGTCCCCATCCAGGCCACATTCCTTAGGAAATAGTAAGGCGACCCCCTCCGACCCCCCCTCCCGACCCCCGACCCCCGACCCCTGCGACCCCCGACCCCCGCTTATCGGAAGCTATGCCTACTGGGGGGGGCTAAATAGAAGCCCCCCCCCCCTTGTATTCGGCGTAGGATCGAGTTTTTTTGGGGGTTTTCGAGGGCCCAAAATTTTAGGCAATTTTTGCAGTGGGTGGCCAAATAGAAGGGGGGGTCAAATACAAGGGGGGGGGGGGCTTGTATTCGGCGGAAGCCGAATTTTCCAAATTTTGGTGAATTTTGCCCCAGGTGACCTCGTGGAATCGCGATTTTCGCCTTCCATTGCACTATTCGGAATCCGTGCGGATCGTGGTGGGGTCATTTTGTGGGTGGAGGTGCCAAGTTTCACTCATGAAATGTGGGTCTGGTTTGGCTCCTGATAATGGGAGGATATTCCCGGGAGTCAGCAACCTGCGATGACCCCCACACTGGTGTCCAAAACCCCGTTCCTTTGAATGCTTGGATTCCGTGCGGACCGCAGTGGGGTCATTTTGACCATGGGGTGCCTGTTATGACTGGAAAAACAGGCTGAAAATTTGAAATTTGGCTGAAATTCGGCTTCCGCCAAATACAAGCCCCCCCCCCCTTGTATTCGGCGAAAAATTTTATGGATTTCGAATTTTCAGACCCCCCCCTTCTAATAGGCCCCCCCCCTTGTATTTGACCCCCCCCTTCTATTTAGCCCCCCCCAGTAGGGCTAAGTTGGCATGATACGCGTTTCAGAGCACCTTTTTGGCGGGGGCGATACGTGATACGTATCCGATACGGCAACGGCGCTGATACGGCAGGCATGCCCCCGAGCCCCTTTCTAGACACGTATCTGATACGGCGTCTGAATAAGGTGTTCAGTGATCTCGTGCCTGTTCAGGCAGATAGGGCAGCTGCCCCACCTATTTAATTTCAGTCCGAAACCTTGGTAGGGCAGGCCTGACCAGCCTGCCCTACCAGAATAATATTTCTGATCTGCCCCCGCCCCCTGGGCCCAGGGAGCAGGGCTATTCCGAACTATTGTCCCAATGACCCACCGAATTTGGTCAGGTGCTTGACTGAAGTCAGCCTGAGAATACATGTTCACTACCGTGGCCTCCGGCGGCTGGGGGGCAATCTGCTGGCTCCTGGGTATGGGGACCGAAAACACTGACCCCATTCAGTGATACGCGAGACGCGAATTGTGATACGTGATACGTATCTGATACGCGATACGTATCACGTATCACGCCAACTTAGCCCTAGGGGGGGGGGGTAGCGGGTCGGCCTGCAACATGTGCATCTATTTATCGCATCACGAGCTGCATGCTCTGTGCGGCTTCCGCTCCTTGAAAGCACATCCCTGCCCTTCGAGGCTGTGGTGGGGTATACCACCCAGAGTTCCGCAGTCCGTGCGCCCGACCCCCCCATAACTAAACAAGAAGATTCACGCCGTGCCCTCTGCAGGGCGACATCATTTTTATAAAGTGGCAGTCTCAACCTAACCGTGCTATATCGCCCACTCTGTGACGAAGCGTGTGCTGATCGCATCAAAGGAATATGGCTCTCTCCCTGCCCGACAGTCATCCGCTGCGACAAGATTGCCGTGCGTGATGTGCCATTGTGTGTGCCCGCCTGTTCTTCTCGAGACACCAGGGATTGCAACGCTAGTGCACCTCGGTGCGATCCACACTGCCTATGTCCATGTCTGTGTGAGGTGGGTGGGGGTGGAGGGGAGGGGGGGGGGGGGTGAAAAATGGTAGTCCAGATCTGTTCTCCCACAGTTTGCTGGACAAGGGGGGGGGGTGTGAGATGTCTACAATAAATCGAAAGGGGTGCATTTTTCGCCAGAGGGGATGAGGTTATTTCTCTGCTGCTCCGTTCCCCCCCCCCCTCCCCCCCGACAAAGTTCGATGTTTCTCCAGAGACAAAACGGAGGAAGCTCTCACCCTCCCAAAAAGCTGCAGCATAGGAGGCCCACCCCATCGGATCGAACGAAACCCAGGCGATTTCCCTTCGGCTGGCAATAACTCTTTGAATGATTTTCGAACGATCTTGGGCCGTGTCCAGGTCCGACGCAGTGAAGGGGCCCTGCCTCGAAGGCATATATAGATGGAAGGGAGGGAAGGGGAAAACAGGTCCATATATCCCCCTCTGTGTGTCACACTGCGCCAAGTGCCGACACCTAAACTGTGTTAAATTGTGACGAGAGAAAGAGAGAGAGGGGGCGGGGGCGGGGGCATATCGCTTTTTGTGATACACGTTTAGAGTGAAAGGACAGCATTACGCACGACCCCAACCACCACTCCCGCTTCATGTGCGAGGGAGGATTAAGGCACACTATCGGCCACCCGGGAACCCCCATCCCCGGACTGGGCCCATGTTTTTTTTAGAATCTCCAGAACCCGCCACGCTGCCCCCCCCCCTCGTTCCTTCCCACCGCTAACACCGCCCCCTCCCCCCCTCCCCCCACCTGTCTGCGAACAAAGTTCTCGGACACAACCTACATATTGAGTGCAGGGGGTGAGCTGCCCAGCTCCCTACGCTTTACGTTTCTTCCACTTCACAGCCCCCCGCCCCCCCCCCCCCTTGTCTGCGAACGAGTGAGGGGAAGAGACGTCAGCCCCCATGCACCTCTTCTCTCTGCTGGCCTGTCTTTTACTGCCACACCCCACCCCACCCCCCACCCCTTCACTGCATGCCAACAATGCATGCTCCCTGCCACGCCTGCCTCACCACCACCCAAGCGTCTGTATTCTGAGTGAGGAGAAGCGAATGCCTGGCTCTGTGCCTGCCTGTTCTCTGGGAGATGGGGTGGGGAGTGGGGGGGGAGAGTCTTCGTTTCTCGGAAAATTTTGTGACAAATTTTGGCGGTAGTTTCCTCCTCTCATGTTTAGGAGGGAGAGGGGAAGGGGCCCGGTGCCTGCGCGCGTCATGCCGTACTGAGGCTGCTTGGTGGGGCTAGTCGCAGCAGGTTCTGCTTTGTTTAGGAGGGAATTAAACAAAACAAAACGCGCCGTTTACACCACCGTAGCGAAGACCCTCCCCCCCTGTACAGCCCTCCCCTTCTCCCCAGAGAGAAGCCAATACAGAGCGCAGGGGAGAGCGTCAGGAGTCAGCCCCGTTTCTCTTCATCTCTTACATCCCCTCCCCTCCCTCCCCTCTCCGGCGGGATTATCAGCTCTCTACCCAGGCTTTTCTGCGGCGGGGGGGGGGGGGGGGGTGATATTTTGATCGACAAAAAAAATGTCCTGCATAAACAAATGGGGAGGGGTTAGCCTTCGGGCTGGGGTGGGGTGGTGCAGGGGGGGATGTACAGCAGGCATTGTCCAAACTAGGCAATTGGGGGTTCACCCTGCCCCAGCAGCAGGCAGGGGGGGGGGGTGGGGGAGGGCACGCGCTGGGATGTGTCAGAACCCAATTATCCCCTTGTGTTATTTCGCACCGATTCAGGGGGGTGGAAGGGGGGGGGGAGGGTGCCCTCACTCACCCAGGTGATGTTGACGGGAGGGGATATGGAGGCATGGAGGCGAGTGTGGGTGTGCATTGGGGGATAAGGAGGGGGGGGGAACACAGGCGTGCCCGGCAAGGGGAGAAAAAAGTGGAGTTCTCCGGTGGAATGGCCCCCATCCCCCCAGTTGCAGCCATCACCCGCACACCCTCTGCCAACGTTTCTTTGACAATGTGCCGCAACGTCCTCCTCCCTCTCTCTCTCCTGTCCCCTCACCCCCTTCCCAACTGACGCCGCCACCGCCACACCCCCCCAGGCAGGTTTTTTGCACAGAAAGTGAGACAGCAAGATTGCTTTTCTCTGGCGATTTCCCTGTGCACACCACTGCGCTAGGCGTCTCGCACGTCCGGCGGTGGTCGGTGCCAAGAGACTTAGCATGCCTCCGACAGGCAACCTCCCGGCGGACCCAATCAGGACCACCGGAGCTGCCCAAAACCCACAGCTTGCTGCCCGTAACCCCGCCGATGGCCCCGATGCCACCTCCACAACCTCCAACGCTGCAGGCGCTGGTAGGAGGCGTGCTCGCTCCCAGGATGAGGTGCCAGCAGGTGACACCGCTCCCGCCCCTGCGGAACGTCATACACGGAGGCGGCAGTCCGAGACGTATACCGTCACCTTCGGAGACCAGGCGGAGAACCACGCTGGCATGCAGAAGATCGGGGAGCTGGCGGAGGCTGGTTTCAGTGTAGCTGAGTTGCGCGAGGCGCGCCGGAGGTTCGACGCTGAGATCGGGAGGCAGGGGACTGGGGGGTGCACCGTGGCCTTCGCCACGGAGATGCACGACCTCGCCGCGCTGCTGCCGGAGGATGTGGTGGGGGAGGAGGCGGAGCTGCTGGTGGTGCGGAACGGGGTTGACCTCCTCCTCCGGTGCAGGCCGGAGGCAACCACCGAGGCAACTGCCGGGGACGTGCCTGAAAGCACCACTGTGGATGTGCCGGAGACAACCACCGGGGATGTGCTTGAAGCAACCACTGTGGATGTGCCTGGGGCAACCAACGAGGAGGTGCTGGAGGCAACTGCCGGGGAGGTGCCTCCGGCCGCGCTGGAGGCAACTGCCAGGGATGTGCCTGGGGCAGCCACCGGGGATGTGCCGGAGGCAACCGCTGCGGATATGCTGGAGGAGCAGAGGCGCCTCGCGTACGACTCAAAAGCATTTATGTACGGCAAGGTGGTCAACAAGCATGCGCGGCACAACATCTGCTTCAACGATGCACCGCAGAACCAGTGCTTCGAGGAAAAGAAGGGGACGGTGGTTGCCTTCCGTGACACCCCGCTGCTGTTGCGCCTCCGCGACACATTTCCCAGGTTTCTAGGTGACAAGGCGAAGAGCCTGAAGGCTGAGGGGAATTTCTACTACGACACCTCGAAATGCGGCATCGGATATCACGGAGATGCCGAGAGGAAGATCGTGGTGGGGGTGCGGCTCGGGGCGTCCCTGCCCCTGTGCTACAGCTGGTTCCAACGGTCGAAGCCTGTGGGGCAGAAGAAGGAGCTCGTTATAGGTGGCGGGGATCTGTATGTCATGTCGGAGAAGACCACAGGGTTTGACTGGCGTTTGAAGAAGAAGGCGACTCTGAGGCATGCGGCTGGCTGTTCTAAATTCACAAAGCTCCCGTCATGAACTGTCGGGCTGCAGAGGTGGTGTTATTGAAAACGCTTCACACAACATACGCACGAACTCTGCAAAATTACGCTTAAGCTACGCACGAAGTACGCATGAACGACGCAAATTAGAATTTTTGGTCGCGATGATGGCGGTAAGCATGCACTACGCACAATGTGAAGACGAACTCTGCAGAACTGCGCACAAACTACGCAATTTGGACTTGTCGACAACACCAAAGAGGGAGTCCTCTCCCAACAACGTACTTGTCAGGCGGAAATGCAGCGACGGGGGAAGTGCTAGGCCTTCGGATGCGCTTGCGATCAATGAAAAACCACACGCAAATCGAAAAATGGCCAAAGGGGGTCTTCGCTGGTCGACAAACTTCGACAAACTTCGTCGTTCGTCACATAATTAGGAAAACGGCTGTTTCAGGGGGTTTTTCACCGAAGACGGCAGTGTTCTGACGACGACGACAGGGGTCTTCGACAAAAACTTCGTCAGCGAAGACCCCCCCCCAAAAATGAATTAAAAACCGCTTTTTCGGGGATTCTCGCTGTTCGTCACCTGTCGTCAAATTTCGACAAAATTCGACAATTTTCACCTAAACCGACGGAAAATGCACCAAAATGCACCACCCACAGCCTGGGTCGGCCCAGGGTCTGGACACCACTCCTGGACCCGGCCCAGTACGGGCGAGATCGGCCCATAGCCGGCCCAGCACTGCCGAGATCGGCCCATAGCCGGCCCAGTACGGGCGAGATCGGCCCATAGCCGGCCCAGCACTGCCGAGATCGGCCCATAGCCGGCCCAGTACGGGCGAGATCGGCCCATGTCCGGCCCAGTACGGCCGAGATCGGCCCGTAGCCGGCCCAGCACTGCCGAGATCGGCCCATAGCCGGCCCAGTACGGGCGAGATCGGCCCATGTCCGGCCCAGTACGGCCGAGATCGGCCCGTAGCCGGCCCAGCACTGCCGAGATCGGCCCATAGCCGGCCCAGCACTGCCGAGATCGGCCCATGTCCGGCCCAGTACGGGCGAGATCGGCCCATAGCCGGCCCAGTACGGGCGAGATCGGCCCATAGCCGGCCCAGTACGGGCGAGATCGGCCCATAGCCGTCCCAGCACTGCCGAGATCGGCCCATAGCCGGCCCAGCACTGCCGAGATCGGCCCATGTCCGGCCCAGCACTGCCGAGATCGGCCCATAGCCGGCCCAGTACGGGCGAGATCGGCCCATGTCCGGCCCAGTACGGCCGAGATCGGCCCGTAGCCGGCCCAGCACTGCCGAGATCGGCCCATAGCCGGCCCAGTACGGGCGAGATCGGCCCATAGCCGGCCCAGCACTGCCGAGATCGGCCCATGTCCGGCCCAGTACGGGCGAGATCGGCCCATAGCCGGCCCAGCACTGCCGAGATCGGCCCATAGCCGGCCCAGTACGGGCGAGATCGGCCCATAGCCGGCCCAGCACTGCCGAGATCGGCCCATAGCCGGCCCAGTACGGGCGAGATCGGCCCATGTCCGGCCCAGTACGGCCGAGATCGGCCCGTAGCCGGCCCAGCACTGCCGAGATCGGCCCATAGCCGGCCCAGTACGGGCGAGATCGGCCCATGTCCGGCCCAGTACGGCCGAGATCGGCCCGTAGCCGGCCCAGCACTGCCGAGATCGGCCCATAGCCGGCCCAGCACTGCCGAGATCGGCCCATGTCCGGCCCAGTACGGGCGAGATCGGCCCATAGCCGGCCCAGTACGGGCGAGATCGGCCCATAGCCGGCCCAGTACGGGCGAGATCGGCCCATAGCCGTCCCAGCACTGCCGAGATCGGCCCATAGCCGGCCCAGCACTGCCGAGATCGGCCCATGTCCGGCCCAGCACTGCCGAGATCGGCCCATAGCCGGCCCAGTACGGGCGAGATCGGCCCATGTCCGGCCCAGTACGGCCGAGATCGGCCCGTAGCCGGCCCAGCACTGCCGAGATCGGCCCATAGCCGGCCCAGTACGGGCGAGATCGGCCCATAGCCGGCCCAGCACTGCCGAGATCGGCCCATGTCCGGCCCAGTACGGGCGAGATCGGCCCATAGCCGGCCCAGCACTGCCGAGATCGGCCCATAGCCGGCCCAGTACGGGCGAGATCGGCCCATAGCCGTCCCAGCACTGCCGAGATCGGCCCATAGCCGGCCCAGTACGGGCGAGATCGGCCCATAGCCGGCCCAGCACTGCCGAGATCGGCCCATAGCCGGCCCAGTACGGGCGAGATCGGCCCATGTCCGGCCCAGTACGGCCGAGATCGGCCCGTAGCCGGCCCAGCACTGCCGAGATCGGCCCATAGCCGGCCCAGTACGGGCGAGATCGGCCCATGTCCGGCCCAGTACGGCCGAGATCGGCCCGTAGCCGGCCCAGCACTGCCGAGATCGGCCCATAGCCGGCCCAGCACTGCCGAGATCGGCCCATGTCCGGCCCAGTACGGGCGAGATCGGCCCATAGCCGGCCCAGTACGGGCGAGATCGGCCCATAGCCGGCCCAGTACGGGCGAGATCGGCCCATAGCCGTCCCAGCACTGCCGAGATCGGCCCATAGCCGGCCCAGTACGGGCTAGATCGGCCCATAGCCGGCCCAGCACTGCCGAGATCGGCCCATGTCCGGCCCAGCACTGCCGAGATCGGCCCATAGCCGGCCCAGTACGGGCGAGATCGGCCCATAGCCGGCCCAGCACTGCCGAGATCGGCCCATAGCCGGCCCAGTACGGGCGAGATCGGCCCATGTCCGGCCCAGTACGGCCGAGATCGGCCCGTAGCCGGCCCAGCACTGCCGAGATCGGCCCATAGCCGGCCCAGTACGGGCGAGATCGGCCCATGTCCGGCCCAGTACGGCCGAGATCGGCCCGTAGCCGGCCCAGCACTGCCGAGATCGGCCCATAGCCGGCCCAGCACTGCCGAGATCGGCCCATGTCCGGCCCAGTACGGGCGAGATCGGCCCATAGCCGGCCCAGTACGGGCGAGATCGGCCCATAGCCGGCCCAGTACGGGCGAGATCGGCCCATAGCCGTCCCAGCACTGCCGAGATCGGCCCATAGCCGGCCCAGTACGGGCTAGATCGGCCCATAGCCGGCCCAGCACTGCCGAGATCGGCCCATGTCCGGCCCAGCACTGCCGAGATCGGCCCATAGCCGGCCCAGTACGGGCGAGATCGGTCCATGTCCGGCCCAGTACGGCCGAGATCGGCCCGTAGCCGGCCCAGCACTGCCGAGATCGGCCCATAGCCGGCCCAGTACGGGCGAGATCGGCCCATAGCCGGCCCAGCACTGCTGAGATCGGCCCATGTCCGGCCCAGCACTGCCGAGATCGGCCCATAGCCGGCCCAGTACGGGCGAGATCGGCCCATGTCCGGCCCAGTACGGCCGAGATCGGCCCGTATCCGGCCCAGCACTGCCGAGATCGGCCCATAGCCGGCCCAGTACGGGCGAGATCGGCCCATGTCCGGCCCAGCACTGCCGAGATCGGCCCATAGCCGGCCCAGCACTGCCGAGATCGGCCCATGTCCGGCCCAGCACTGCCGAGATCGGCCCATAGCCGGCCCAGTACGGGCGAGATCGGCCCATGTCCGGCCCAGTACGGCCGAGATCGCCCGTAGCCGGCCCAGCACTGCCGAGATCGGCCCATAGCCGGCCCAGTACGGGCGAGATCGGCCCATAGCCGTCCCAGCACTGCCGAGATCGGCCCATGTCCGGCCCAGCACTGCCGAGATCGGCCCATAGCCGGCCCAGCACTGCCGAGATCGGCCCATGTCCGGCCCAGCACTGCCGAGATCGGCCCATAGCCGGCCCAGTACGGGCGCGATCGGCCCATGTCCGGCCCAGTACGGCCGAGATCGGCCCGTAGCCGGCCCAGCACTGCCGAGATCGGCCCATAGCCGGCCCAGTACGGGCGAGATCGACCCATAGCCGTCCCAGCACTGCCGAGATCGGCCCATAGCCGGCCCAGTACGGGCGAGATCGGCCCATAGCCGTCCCAGCACTGCCGAGATCGGCCCATAGCCGGCCCAGTACGGGCGAGATCGGCCCATAGCCGGCCCAGTACGGGCGAGATCGGCCCATGTCCGGCCCAGTACGGCCGAGATCGGCCCGTAGCCGGCCCAGCACTGCCGAGATCGGCCCATAGCCGGCCCAGTACGGGCGAGATCGGCCCATAGCCGGCCCAGCACTGCCGAGATCGGCCCATGTCCGGCCCAGCACTGCCGAGATCGGCCCATGTCCGGCCCAGTACGGGCGAGATCGGCCCATAGCCGGCCCAGCACTGCCGAGATCGGCCCATAGCCGGCCCAGTACTGCCGAGATCGGCCCATGTCCGGCCCAGTACGTGCGAGATCGGCCCGTAGCCGGCCCAGCACTGCCGAGATCGGCCCATGTCCGGCCCAGTACGTGCGAGATCGGCCCATAGCCGGCCCAGTACGGGCGAGATCGGCCCATGTCCGGCCCAGTACGGGCGAGATCGGCCCATAGCCGGCCCAGCACTGCCGAGATCGGCCCATAGCCGGCCCAGCACTGCCGAGATCGGCCCATGTCCGGCCCAGCACTGCCGAGATCGGCCCATAGCCGGCCCAGTACGGGCGAGATCGGCCCATGTCCGGCCCAGTACGGGCGAGATCGGCCCATAGCCGGCCCAGCACTGCCGAGATCGGCCCATAGCCGGCCCAGTACGTGCGAGATCGGCCCATAGCCGGCCCAGTACTGCCGAGATCGGCCCATGTCCGGCCCAGTACGGGCGAGATCGGCCCATAGCCGGCCCAGCACTGCCGAGATCGGCCCATAGCCGGCCCAGTACTGCCGAGATCGGCCCATGTCCGGCCCAGTACGTGCGAGATCGGCCCGTAGCCGGCCCAGCACTGCCGAGATCGGCCCATGTCCGGCCCAGTACGTGCGAGATCGGCCCATAGCCGGCCCAGTACGGGCGAGATCGGCCCATGTCCGGCCCAGTACGGGCGAGATCGGCCCATAGCCGGCCCAGCACTGCCGAGATCGGCCCATAGCCGGCCCAGTACGGGCGAGATCGGCCCATAGCCGGCCTAGTCGTAGGATGCTGAACGAAGACAGCCAGCAGGCGCTGCTCTTCGATGACTACTCCACAGAGACGAAGATCACGACACTCGTGGTCACAGACGTGCAGGCCTCGACCCTCTGCTTGGAGACGTCTTTCGAGGGAATGCGGAAGGCGCTAGAAATCCACAACCATGTGATCCGGAAGTGCATTGCGGGCATGGCGGGTATGAGGCAGGACATCGTCAGTGTCTGGACAGCACTCCTGGGCTCGGCCCAGGGACTGGACATCACTCCCTGGCTCGGCCCAGTGTCTGGACACCACTCCCTGGCTCGGCCCAGGGACTGGACAGCACTCCTGAGCTCGGCCCAGTGTCTGGACAGCACTCCTGGGCTCGGCCCAGGGTCTGGACACCACTCCCTGGCTCGGCCCAGGGTCTGGACATCACGCCCTGGCTCGGCCCAGTGTGGACAGCACTCCTGGGCTCGGCCCAGGGACTGGACATCACTCCCTGGCTCGGCCCAGTGTCTGGACACCACTCCCTGGCTCGGCCCAGGGACTGGACAGCACTCCTGAGCTCGGCCCAGTGTCTGGACACCACTCCCTGGCTCGGCCCAGGGTCTGGACATCACGCCCTGGCTCGGCCCAGTGTGGACAGCACTCCTGGGCTCGGCCCAGGGTCTGGACATCACTCCTGGGCTCGGCCCAGTGTCTGGACACCACTCCCTGGCTCGGCCCAGTGTCTGGACATCACTCCTGGGCTCGGCCCAGTGTCTGGACACCACTCCCTGGCTCGGCCCAGTGTCTGGACATCACTCCTGGGCTCGGCCCAGTGTCTGGACACCACTCCCTGGCTCGGCCCAGGGTCTGGACATCACTCCTGGGCTCGGCCCAGTGTCTGGACATCACTCCTGGGCTCGGCCCAGTGTCTGGACACCACTCCCTGGCTCGGCCCAGGGTCTGGACATCACTCCTGGGCTCGGCCCAGTGTCTGGACATCACTCCTGGGCTCGGCCCAGTGTCTGGACACCACTCCCTGGCTCGGCCCAGGGTCTGGACATCACTCCTGGGCTCGGCCCAGGGTCTGGACACCACTCCTGGGCTCGGCCCAGTGTCTGGACACCACTCCCTGGCTCGGCCCAGTGTCTGGACATCACTCCTGGGCTCGGCCCAGTGTCTGGACACCACTCCCTGGCTCGGCCCAGGGTCTGGACATCACTCCTGGGCTCGGCCCAGTGTCTGGACATCACTCCTGGGCTCGGCCCAGTGTCTGGACACCACTCCCTGGCTCGGCCCAGGGTCTGGACATCACTCCTGGGCTCGGCCCAGTGTCTGGACAGCACTCCTGGGCTCGGCCCAGGGTCTGGACACCACTCCTGGGCTCGGCCCAGTGTCTGGACACCACTCCCTGGCTCGGCCCAGGGTCTGGACATCACTCCTGGGCTCGGCCCAGTGTCTGGACACGACTCGTCGGCTCGGCCCAGTGGGTCGAGCCCAGGAGTGATGTCCAGACACTGTCTGGACGGGAAGCTCCCCGCAGTGAGTGGTCGGGGGCCGTGGCCACGACCTCGGGGTGATGTCCAGCCGAGCAGAACGTGGCACCCGGAGTACCGAGTGTTTGCTCCACTCAGAGGGGGTTCGATGCAGGACCCCTTCCCAGTCATGATCTCCTCAGTGCCTCCATCGATCCCCTCCGTCAGGGATCTTGCTGTGTGTAACATTAGCACAAGACCTAAACCCGCATCGCGTACCCATCCTTCGAAACCGTGCGATGTGCAATGTTGTGTTCATGTAGCTAGCTCGGAGAGTGTCTTAGCGAGCCCGCAAGGCTAGCTATATTTGCACCGTCCAACCAAATCTTGCTCAGCTTCGACTTGGCGCCGAGAGAGTTACGAGCGCTGCCCATAGAATCAGGTGTGCCGGGCGTGTGTGTCTTTATCAACACACGCAGACTCCTGCATACAGTAGACGGCCTACAGGCGAGGCGGAGTGTGACCTACTGTTGGGGGTGGTGAACTGGTCTGCGACGTCATCCTGCTGGTGTGCGACGTCTCCACCTCCTGCGGCACAGGGGGCCTTGTGATCTGGAGCGCTGGGGCAGCGCGGTGCAATGTCGGAGTGCGGACGGGCCAAGTCCCCCTGCTCCTGTGCATGCAGCGCAGATTTCTTGTTGCTGCGGTCCAGACAGCGGGCCGAGACCGGATGTGATGTCGGCCCACCCTCGGGACATCACTGCCTGGCTCGGCCCACCCTCTGGACAGGACTGCGTGGCTCGGCCCATTCTCGGGACAGCACTGCCTAGCTCGGCCCACCCTCGGGACAGCACTGTCTGGCTCGGCCCGTTCTCGGGACAGCACTGTCTGGCTCGGCCCATTCTCGGGACAGCACTGTCTGGCTCGGCCCACCCTTGGGACAGCACTGCCTGGCTCGGCCCATTCTCGGGACAGCACTGCCTAGCTCGGCCCACCCTCGGGACAGCACTGTCTGGCTCGGCCCGTTCTCGGGACAGCACTGTCTGGCTCGGCCCATTCTCGGGACAGCACTGCCTGGCTCGGCCCATTCTCGGGACAGCACTGCCTAGCTCGGCCCACCCTCGGGACAGCACTGTCTGGCTCGGCCCGTTCTCGGGACAGCACTGTCTGGCTCGGCCCATTCTCGGGACAGCACTGTCTGGCTCGGCCCACCCTTGGGACAGCACTGCCTGGCTCGGCCCATTCTCGGGACAGCACTGCCTAGCTCGGCCCACCCTCGGGACAGCACTGTCTGGCTCGGCCCGTTCTCGGGACAGCACTGTCTGGCTCGGCCCATTCTCGGGACAGCACTGCCTGGCTCGGCCCATTCTCGGGACAGCACTGCCTAGCTCGGCCCACCCTCGGGACAGCACTGTCTGGCTCGGCCCGTTCTCGGGACAGCACTGTCTGGCTCGGCCCATTCTCGGGACAGCACTGTCTGGCTCGGCCCACCCTTGGGACAGCACTGCCTGGCTCGGCCCATTCTCGGGACAGCACTGCCTAGCTCGGCCCACCCTCGGGACAGCACTGTCTGGCTCGGCCCATTCTCGGGACAGCACTGCCTGGCTCGGCCCATTCTCGGGACAGCACTGCCTAGCTCGGCCCACCCTCGGGACAGCACTGTCTGGCTCGGCCCGTTCTCGGGACAGCACTGTCTGGCTCGGCCCATTCTCGGGACAGCACTGTCTGGCTCGGCCCACCCTTGGGACAGCACTGCCTGGCTCGGCCCATTCTCGGGACAGCACTGCCTAGCTCGGCCCACCCTCGGGACAGCACTGTCTGGCTCGGCCCATTCTCGGGACAGCACTGTCTGGCTCGGCCCACCCTTGGGACAGCACTGCCTGGCTCGGCCCATTCTCGGGACAGCACTGCCTAGCTCGGCCCACCCTCGGGACAGCACTGTCTGGCTCGGCCCGTTCTCGGGACAGCACTGTCTGGCTCGGCCCATTCTCGGGACAGCACTGTCTGGCTCGGCCCACCCTTGGGACAGCACTGCCTGGCTCGGCCCATTCTCGGGACAGCACTGTCTGGCTCGGCCCACCCTTGGGACAGCACTGCCTGGCTCGGCCCATTCTCGGGACAGCACTGCCTAGCTCGGCCCACCCTCGGGACAGCACTGTCTGGCTCGGCCCGTTCTCGGGACAGCACTGTCTGGCTCGGCCCATTCTCGGGACAGCACTGTCTGGCTCGGCCCACCCTTGGGACAGCACTGCCTGGCTCGGCCCATTCTCGGGACAGCACTGTCTGGCTCGGCCCACCCTTGGGACAGCACTGCCTGGCTCGGCCCATTCTCGGGACATCACTGTCTGGCTCGGCCCACCCTTGGGACAGCACTGTCTGGCTCGGGCCGTTCTCGCGACAGCACTGTCTGGCTCGGCCCACCCTCGGGACAGCACTGTCTGGCTCGGCCCGTTCTCGGGACAGCACTGTCTGGCTCGGCCCATTCTCGGGACAGCACTGTCTGGCTCGGCCCATTCTCGGGACAGCACTGTCTGGCTCGGCCCACCCTTGGGACAGCACTGCCTGGCTCGGCCCATTCTCGGGACAGCACTGTCTGGCTCGGCCCGTTCTCGGGACAGCACTGTCTGGCTCGGCCCACCCTTGGGACAGCACTGCCTGGCTCGGCCCATTCTCGGGACATCACTGTCTGGCTCGGCCCACCCTTGGGACAGCACTGTCTGGCTCGGCCCGTTCTCGGGACAGCACTGCCTGGCTCCGCTTCGTGCCAGCACGAGCACTAGCCGTTGCTCCTGCATTGCCCCAGGCGGCCAGCTCCCATCTTGGCTTGGCCCAGGATGACAGGTTGATCTCAATGTTTACCCGTGACACGGGCCCCGCCGTGCCTTCTCGTCCTGTGAGGGCTGAACAATGCACAGGGACCGCTCGACATTATTTTTTGGGTCCAAATGCGTGCTCCCAGCTAGGGGCCACCCAACTCCCCGCCCTTTTTTTTGCCTCCGATTTGGCCCATTTTCGGCCCATTTTGCCCTGCACCAGCCTGCACTTTTTTGCACCGGCTAGCGAAGACCCCCAAAGACAAGAAGGTGAAGTCCCCGTGGTGCGATCAACGACGAACCTTTTCTCGGTTACCTTTCGTATTTCTTCACGGATGATCCTGCACGACTCCAGCGCTGTATTTTAAATTCCCAGCTCCACTAGTTCATGAAATGGCACTTCCGGTGCTTGTCCACACACAAGACACCTCCACTGCCCCGCCCTTGAGATCTGCCAAATCCTCTTCCCCCCGGCTCTCGGCTGGGCTGAAGGAAACAGTAACTTTTTCCACCGCCACTCCATCATGCACATTGCTTCTTTGCATTGTTCTGCGGTACAACACACCGACCACCCCGTTCTCTGTGCGATCTGCACTGTGGTACCACAGTGGCTTTGATTTGTACAGATTTCTGTCTCACCCAAGCCTGGTCGAGCACTCATGCAGATCCATGATTTTTCTTGTAGTTACTAGCTGTGCAATGAGCCACGCCTATCCCCTTGCTGCTCTCCTGGGCAACTTCTGTGCGGTTTCGGCACCCTAGGTACCTTTCTTATACTGTGGTGTGTTGTGGGGGATTGGGGCACCTAGCCAGGCCTCTGAACGCTTCTCACCGCGTGTCCCCCTTTCCCCTTCTGCCTCCCACGGGGCAGCGGGCTATGTAGCCATTTTCTTGTGTCACCCCATGCAATTGGAAAAGGGGGAGCATCGAATCCCCAGGAGGAGTGCCCAACGGCAGACGGTGTAACCCTGCAGTGCCTGCTTGCAAGGAAGCCGCATCTCACAAGGTGACCAACCCGACAGCTGTCGGCCTGTCGGTCGGCCAGTCGGTCGGTCGGCCGACAGCAAAAAAAAAACCCGAAATTTTTTTTTGCCGATTTGGTGACACTTTTTTTTTTTTTTTTTGCCACGGGGAAAATTTTTCGAGACATGTAGATTTTTCAGAAAATTGGGGGTGGTTTTTTCGGGTGGGCAGAATTCGACCCAAACCCACCTGCCGGTGAAAAATCGCGAGATGCAGCCGATGCACCGCCATTCCGTGGGTTTCTGGGCGGTTTGGGCCGGAAAAATGTCGGTTTGTGAGGTGGCCCGAGAGGCCGACCGACCGACCGACAGGCAAAAATCGGGCCGACCGACCGACCCGACAGCTGTCGGCCTGTCGGCCGACTAGTAGCGTTGGTCACCTTGCATCTCACCCTCCGCACAGGTCGAGGTGTGCGTGTCCCCACAACCCCCTCTGAAAGTGACGTCTGGACGTGTGCTGTAGTGTGGCCGATGTGGTCTATTCTGTGTTTCGAGATATCCCCTCCACCAGGCCTGGGCGGGGAACGAGCCCTTTTTCCAGGTTTTTTGGGTCGGGGAACCAGGTTTTTTCTAAGAATTTTTACAAGGGATTTTTTGCTCGCCCCCCCACAGTTTCCAGGCGCGTGCCCGTCAGGCGGGACTTTTTCTCTGATTTCTCTCCGCGCCATCATTGACAGCTCTCGAGTGATGCCCAGAGATGCTTGCGGCAGAGAGTGCCCCTCATGCGCGTTACAGCTGAAAATGAATGAGGATCATCTGGCACTCGTTCTCATCGGGGGTTGTGCTCCGCAGGGACTCAATACACCTTGGCACTCTCGCACTGGACATGCCAGCAGCTGGAGGACAGTTACAAAGCTGCCACTCCCCGACGCCACCCACCTGCTGGCCCCTTCAGGTCTGAAAGCCCAAAAGCTCCCGGGGATTTTTGCAGTGGTGCGCACCATATTCAGCGCAGTAGGGTGATCTCTCCGATTTTCCAAAACTGCTGGTTTACTGGTTTGGGGAACAGTCGTCGGCAGACCGTTGAAATGCCCGGTTAGCAAGGCATACTCACGTTTCAGGTAGCGTGTCGCGTGTCGCGCATGTCGCGAACGCGGCAAGTGTACCTCCCAGGTGGGGAAGCCCGACCTCCTGTCCGATGTCAGTCAGGCTTCGAAGAAGCGCTTCATGGATGCGGCGCTGACCTCCTACGCTGCACTGTACCCGGGGAAGTGAGATAGATGGACGGGTACACGCTACATGGGGGGTCTGGGGGGCGGAGCCCCCCAGCCGCCGGAGGCCACGGTAGCGAACATCTGTTCGTGTGGGCGTACAGATTCTGTGCGAGTTGGCTGCGTCCTCAGAGGCGACTGGAGTGGTTGGACCCCGACCTGGTGGGATTCGAAGGACTTGAGTACGAGACGTACGCCACAGGGGGTCTGGGGGGCGGAGCCCCCCAGCCGCCGGAGGCCACGGTAGTGAACGTCTGGCTCTCCAGTTGGCCAGCAAGGCGAACTGTACGGGGGACAGACTTCCCTTCCATCCTTGTCCGCGCCCTGTCGACTGGGGAAAACTTAGAAAAAGTTTTTTCCTCTGCGAAACAACCTTAGAAAAAAAATTCCCCTAACAAAATTCTTAGAAAAAAACTTTTTTTCCCCTTACAAAATTCTTAGAAAAAAAGTTCAGAATCCTGAAACTGGGGAACAAGCCCCCCAGTTAGGAACAGCCCTGCCCTCCACCCTTTGCATTTGCGCCTCCCCATTCCTCGCGCAGATAAAAATGCGTTTGGCCTGCGATGCACGCAACACCGTGACAGACCCCCCCTCGCCTCCCCACCCTTGCAGCCAACACTGTCAATGCAGCCAGGGGCTTGACACTGCGCACACGCCACAAGCCACACACCCCACCCCTCCAGGCAGCCCAACGCCCCCCACCCCGTCCCCCGGGGATGCCGTTTGGCGATAACGGCTTCAGGGCACTGCCGCCATCGCTGGACCCGCGGCTGCGGCACAGCGATGCCAGCGAGACACCCCCGCCGCGCGGCGGCAGCGGCAGGCCGCCGACCGCGCCGCCCTCACCCCCGGGGTCGGGCGCCTCGCCCCCAGCTGTGAGCAGCGCGAAGGTGCGGCAGACGTTGGAGAGCCTGCGTTCGTCGCTTCTCACCAGGCCCAAGTCTCCCCTCTCCTCGAGGGGGGCGACGCAGAGCGGGAGCGCGCGGCGCACGGCTGGGCCCTCGCAGCAGTCGGCGAAGGAGGCGAGTGTGACACCATCCTACGATACGGGCTTCAGTTCCACCGGAAGTGGGCACGGCGGGTATCAATCGGCAGTGTCGTCGGAGTCGATCCCAACCGTCGTCGCGATGTATCAAAAGAAGTTGGATGACATGGCTGTGTCGCACAACGCACTCCTCGCAAAGCTCGAAGAAAGCGACGCGGAGAAGCGGGACCTGGTGGAGAAGATCGAACACCTCACGGATGTGACATGCCAGGTGCGCGACGACGCGCTGCAGGTGGAGCAGGCCAACTCCCAGCTGGCAGAGGTGAACCGCCTGCTGGAGAACGAGACCCGCGCCCTGGGGGAGCAGATCCGGGCCATGCTCGCAAAGCACGAGTCGGACATCATGCAGATGGACAGCGCCATGCGGGAGCTGCAGGCCAGCAAGCAGAGCGAGCTCACCCTGCTGCAGGACGAGCTGGAGCGTGTCACCGTGACGCAGCACCACGTCGCTGCCGACCTGCAGGCATCCGAGCAGCGCGCCGCCCTCACGCAGAGCAAGACACAGGCCGTCGCCTCCCGCCTCTGCCGCTCGGAGCTCGCCGAGGTGGAGGGGGCCGAGGCGCTGCTGCGCAGCGCGGCACGCAGCAGCGAGCAGCGCTGCCACACGCAGCTGCAGGGGCTCCGCCAGCTGGCCAGCCGCGCGCACCACGCCTGCCTCCGCGGGGCATGGGGCGCCCTGCTGTCGCACGCGGTGCGGAGCGCCGCCCAGAGGCAGGTCGGGCGCGACGCCGAGGCGGAGCGGCAGCTGCACGCCATCTGCGACAACCTCCGCGCCGCCGAACACCACCTCGGCGAGAAGCAGCAGGAGCTGCAGCAGGCGGAGGAGGGCGTGGTGGAGGCACGCTCACTGCTGCTCGCCGCAGGCTCCACGGCACCCCTGCAGGCGCCCCTCGAGGCCCACGTCGAGTCCCTCGCAGCGGCGCACGCCGCACTCCAGGAGGAGCTGCGCGCCGCCACCGCGCACCGCACCTCCGCTGAGGAGGAGGCCCTGCTGCTGCGCCGCACCGCCACAGCGCTGGACGCCCGCCTGGCACCCCCGGGCGATGCCGCCGCCGCCGCCGCCGCAACCCCACAGAGCGCAGCCCGCCTCGCCGCCTCGCTGGAGGCGCGTGTGGCGCAGACCCTCGACGCGCTGCAGGCTTCGGAGGCCCAGGCGCAGCACCTGCAGGGCTGCGACGAGGCGCTGCGTGCCGCCGATGCACGCCTCGCAGCCATCGCAGCCACCCTCGGGGGTGGGTCTGCACCGGAGGAGGCGGCGGTTGCTGCGGCGGGCGCCCTTCGCGAGAGGCAGGCCGAGCTGTGCGCTGCGCAGCAGCGCCTCGACGCGGCAGACGCAGAGCTCCGCAGCATGCACGCCGCAGCGCAGCGCGCTGCAGAGCGGGGGGTGGTCGACCCCGCCGGGCTGTCGCCCTGCGAGGTGCTGGATCAGGCTGTGACCTCCGCCGCAGAGTCAGCCGGCAAGCTGCTACTCTACGAGCAGCAGCTCCTCTCGCTGGGCAGGCTCTTCGCAGAGGGCGGCGCGGCGGCGGCAGATCAGGACCCCGACGCCGCCACCACCACCACCCCTTCCTTCGCCCTCCTCACGCAGCAGGCATCCTGCGCGCTGGCCGAGCTGTCCTCCACCAAGGGGCGCCTCGCCTCCGCCACGCAGGAGGGTGTGTCCCTCGCAGCGGCGCTCCGCGCCTCTGAGGCTCGGGTTGCTGAAGCGGTGCGCAGCCTGGACGATGTTGGCAGCCTGCTCGATGCAGAGGTGCAGCCTGGCGGTGGCGGCGGCACGCCGCCGCCCCTCGCAGAGAGGGTTGCCGCTGCGTTGCAGGAGGGGCGTGAGGCGATCCGTGCTGCCGCAGGGTTCGACAAGCTGAAGGAGACGCTCGTAGAGCGTGTCGCGAAGGCGGAGGAGCGTGCAGAGGGTGCGGAGCAGGGGGAGTCGGAGGCGCGTGTGGAGCTGGAGAGGCTCCGCGCGGAGCTGAGCGAGGAGCAGTCCTCCTGCAAGTCGCTGAGGGTGCGGGCGGAGAGCGTCGGGCGGGACACCGACACGCTGCGGAGGGAGAACGACGTGCTGCGGCGGCAGGCAGCCGAATCCTCCCACAAGGCACAGCGGCTTGAGGAGGACCACCTCGTCGCGTCGCGCGATCTCAGCGCCGCGCAGCGCCGCCTCGGCGAGTTAGAGGATGAGACGTCTGTGATGAAGCGCCTCCACGACGAGTCGTCACGCAAGGCAGCCCGTGCCGAGCATGCGCACGGCGAGTTGGAGAAGGATGTGGCGTCGATGCGGGAGAAGCTGTCTGCCTCAGAGACTGCCGCGACGTCGCTGCGGCGGCAGCTGATTGCGGTGCCCACAGCAGAGCAGCTGCAGGCCATGGAGGAGGATGCGACGGGCACCGCGAAGCGGCTCCGCGAGGCGGAGGATGGGTGCCGCGCGCTGAGGCGCGAGAGGGACGAGCTGGCGGATGCTGCGCAGCGCGTGGAGACGGAGCGGGACGCGCTGGAGACACGCCTGCTGACGGAGAGGCAGCGGCAGCGTGCGCACCACGAGCGGGTGGGGGAGGAGCTGAAGCAGACCATATCGGAGCTCAGTGGCGAGCTGTCGTCGCAGCGCAGCCTGCTGGCGGGGTGTGAGGCGGAGAAGCGCGACGCGAAGAAGCAGCAGACGGAGGGCGCCTCGGCGCTGGATGCCCTGCAGGAGAAGCACACCGCGCTGGCGCTGTCGGAGTCGTCGCTGCGGGCGGAGCTCACCGCGATGAGGCGTGAGACGACAGCGGTGCTGCAGCCGAAGGTGCAGCTGCTGCAGTCCGACCTGCGTGCCCTGGAGCACCAGGTGGCAGAGAAGGACCGCACCGCCGACAACCTGAAGGAGCAGCTGGCAGCCGCCGTGGTGTCCGAAGCTGCGCTGCAGGCGGAGCTGGCTTCGGCACGCAGCGACATCAGCACCTCCCTGCAGCCCAAGGTGCACCAGCTGCAGGCTGACCTGCGTGCCGCGGAGCAGCAGCTGGCGGCGAAGGAGCAGGCGATGGGGCGGCAGAAGGAGCAGCATGCGCTGAGCGCGTCGTCGGAGTCTGCCCTGCACACAGAGCTGGCAGCCGCACGCAGCGAGATTGCGACAACCTACCAGCCCAAGGTGCTGCAGCTGCAGGCTGACCTGCGCACCGCGGAGCGGAAGGCCGAGACGCTGCAGGAGGAGCTGGAGGCGGAGCGCCAGGACAGGGCTGCGCACTCCAGCATCAAGACTGAATACGCCGCAGCACGCCGCGAGATGGCAGGCGTGCTGCAGCCGAAGATCGACCAGCTGGAGGCTGACCTCCGCCACGCCGAGCAGCAGGCCGACCTCAGGGAGCAGCTGCTGGACCGCCAACGCGAGCAGCAGGCAACCGCCGCCGCCACAGAGGACCGCCTGCGGGCAGACCTCCGCACCGCACGCCACGAGGCGCAGGAGGTGCTGCGCCCGAAGATCCTCCGCCTCGAGGAGGGGCTGCAGGCGGCACAGCAGGAGGTGCTCGCCAAGGAGCAGGCCCTCGTCGAGCAGCAGGCCTTCGCAGCCTCGACGGAGGCGGAGGCCGACATGGCGCTGGCGGAGTCGCGCCGCGAGATCGAGACACACCTCCGCCCCAAACTCAAACAGCTGGAGCAGGAGCTGCAGGCGCAGCGCGGCAGCGCGCCGCCCGCCGCCGTCCCCCAGGAGCTGGGCGCAGCGCACGCCGCCATCCGGGAGCTGCAGGCAGGGGCCGAATCCCACGAGGCGGAGGTGGCGGAGCTGCGGCGGCAGCTCGACAGCAAGGCGAGCATCGTCGACACCCTCAAGTCGCGGCAGGCGGCATCCGCCGTCACCGCTGACTCCCTCGCGGCAGACCTGGAGGCGGCACGCAGCGAGGTGCAGGACGAGCTGCAGCCCAAGGTGCAGCAGCTGCAGGCAGACCTCCGCGAGACACGCAGGCGGCAGAAGGAGAGCCAGGCCACGGCAGACGCGCTGCAGGAGGAGGTGCTCGCGGCCCGGGCTGAGAACGACGTGCTGCACCCCAGGGTGCAGCAGCTGCAGGCCGAGCTGCGCGGCGCGCAGCGCGAGCTGAAGCAGAGCGCCTCTGCCAAGGAGGACGCCCTCAGCGAGGCGGCAGCCGCATCGAGGGATAGAGACGACGCGCAGTCCGACGCGCAGCGGCAGCGCGAGAGCCTCGGGCGCCGCCTCCAGGACAGCGAGGAGCGGCGGCGCGTGCTGGATGCCGAGAGGGGCGACCTCCTCGACAGGGCTGCCGCGCTGGAGGAGCAGGCCCTCAGCCTGCAGGCCGCCAACACGCGCCTGGAGACAGCGCTGTCGAAGGAGGAGATGAAGGCCGAGGTGCTGGCGGAGGAGCTGCACGAGGCGCAGGAGTTCAAGCCGCTCTGCGACAGGGCGGCTGCCGAGCTGGCGGCGCAGACCGGGGGGGCACCGCATGCCAGCCTGGATGCGGCGCTCAGCGGGGCTGCGGAGCAGCTGGCTGCCTCAAAGGGTGATGCCGTCGCGTCTGCAGAGCGTCTGTTAGGGGAGGGTGCTGCCAGCAGCCTGAGGGCGGTGCCTGCAGCAGCAGTGCCCGGGGTGCTGGCCGGGCTCGTGTCCTCTCAACACGACGAGTGGGCTGCACTCCTCAACGAAGGCATGGAGGCAGGCGGTTCCGCCCTGCGTGTGCTGCGCCCTGACGCGGCGGGTGTCCCGCAGGCAGGCGGAGGTGTGGGGCAGGCGGTGTGCGGTGCGGCTGGGATGTTGCATGAGCTGGCGGGGGCGGTGCAGGAGGAGGTGGCGGTGCTGCGTCGGGAGGGGGCTGGTGCTGCAGGGGAGGCTGCTGATGGTGCGGTGCGGCTGGCGGAGCTGGAGGAGGAGGCGGCGGGGCTGCGCGGCCAAGTGGAGGCGCAGGGGTGTGAGGCAGGGCAGGTGGCACAGGCGCTGCACGCCGCAGCGCAGGGGTCAGGGTGCAGTGTCGGCAGGGATGCTTCTCCGGAAGAAGTCCTCGCAGCACTCAGTGGGAAGGCTGCTGATCTCGCCTGTGAGCGTGACGAGCTTCTCGCAGAGAGGGACGCTGTGGGGCAGGCACTGCGAGAGGAGCTGGCAAGGCACGGCTGTGATCCTGTTGACAACACACCGCAGTCGCTGAGCGAGGCCATATCACAGCAGCTTGCAACCCAGGCGGCAACAGCAAAGCGTCTCAACGGCGAGATGGACGAGCTGCGTGCTTCCGTCCAGCAGGCATGTGCGAGGTACGCTGGTGTTGAACCCGACACACCACATGAAGACGCCCTCACCGTACTCTGCGAGCAGGCGGAACAGCTTGCCCTCGACAGAGACACCCTGCTGGCAGAACGGGAGGCTGCGGCACAGACACTGAACGACGAGCTGGCACGGCACGGGTGCTCCCCTGTAGACACCAACAAACCTGGTGCACTCAGCGAGGCTATCACACAGCAGCTCAAGGCACAGGCTGTGACATCCAAACGTCTCAACGGTGAGATGGACGAGCTGCGTGATGCAGTGCAAGAGGCATGCGTGCAGCACGCTGATGACATCGACCCTGGTGCAAACCCGGAAGAAGTCCTCGCAGCACTCAGTGGGAAGGCTGCTGATCTCGCACGCGAGCGTGACGATCTTCTTGCTGAGAGGGACGCTGTGGGGCAGGCACTGCGAGAGGAGCTGGCAAGGCACGGCTGCGATCCTGTTGACAACACACCGCAGTCGCTGAGCGAGGCCATATCACAGCAGCTTGCAACCCAGGCGGCAACAGCAAAGCGTCTCAACGGCGAGATGGACGAGCTGCGTGCCTCCGTCCAACAGGCATGTGCGAGGTACGCTGGTGTTGAACCCGACACACCACATGAAGACGCCCTCACCGTACTCTGCGAGCAGGCGGAACAGCTTGCCCTCGACAGAGACACCCTGCTGGCAGAGCGGGAGGCTGCGGCACAGACACTGAACGACGAGCTGGCACGGCACAGGTGCTCCCCTGTGGACACCAACAAACCTGGCGCACTCAGCGAGGCTATCGCACAACAGCTCAAGGCACAGGCTGTGGTTTCCAAACGCCTCAATGGCGAGATGGACGAGCTGCGTGCCTCCGTCCAGGAGGCATGTGCGAGGTACGCTGGTGTCGACCCCGACACGCCGCACGAGAAGGCTGTCGCAGATCTCAACGCTGCTGCATCTGCTCTGTCGCGGGAGAGGGACGCCCTCGTGGCCGAGCAGGACGCGCTGACCGAGGTACTCAACGCTGAGCTGGCCAGCCACGGCGCCTCGCCCGTCGACCCGTCGGATCCACAGCCCCTGCGCGAAGCCGTGGCACGGCTTGCAGCACAGGCAGGTGCTGCAGGGGATGCGGGTGCCGAGATGCAGCACCTGCAGGCTGCCGTGCTGCAGGCCTGTGCCTATGCCGGTGGGGGTGCCGACCCAGACGTGTCCCCAGCAGAGGCTGTCGCAGTGCTTGGCGAGCAGGCGGTTGATCTCGCCCGCGAGCGTGACGAGCTTCTCGCAGAGAGGGACGCTGTGGGGCAGGCACTGCGAGAGGAGCTGGCAAGGCACGGCTGTGATCCTGTTGACAACACACCGCAGTCGCTGAGCGAGGCCATATCACAGCAGCTTGCAACCCAGGCGGCAACAGCAAAGTGTCTCAACGGCGAGATGGACGAGCTGCGTGCCTCCGTCCAGCAGGCATGTGCGAGGTACGCTGGTGTTGAACCCGACACACCACATGAAGACGCCCTCACCGTACTCTGCGAGCAGGCTGAGCAGCTTGCCCTCGACAGAGATACCCTGCTGGCAGAACTGGAGGCTGCGGCACAGACACTGAACGACGAGCTGGCACGGCACGGGTGCTCCCCTGTAGACACCAACAAACCTGGCGCACTCAGCGAGGCTATCGCACAACAGCTCAAGGCACAGGCTGTGGTTTCCAAACGCCTCAACGGTGAGATGGACGAGCTGCGTGATGCAGTGCAGGAGGCATGCGCACGCTACGCACAGGACGGAGCCGCCCTCACTGAGACCGAGCTCCTGACCTGCATGGCAGGCGCCGCACACGACGCCGAGGCCGAGAAGGTCCAACACATGCGCCACCGCGACGCCGTCCTGCAGTGCCTCCGCGACACCCTCGACATCATCCAGGCAAACGCGGGCACGACCCCCTCCCAAGCCCCCAGCTCGCCTGCCGCTGCCGCACAGATGATCCGCACGGCTGCCGCACAGCTGGAGACGCGGTGGGAGGGGCGGGTCCGGGCCCTCGAGGCGGACCTCCGCCGCGTGGCCGACGACAGCACCGACAGCATCCTCGTGGAGAGCGAGGAGACGCAGCGCCTCAAGGAGCGCATCGAACACCTCGAGCAGCAGGCTGAAGCCGACGCCGCCACCATCGCAGCCCTCCGCAAGAAACTCACCGACGACACACAGCCACACCCACACACACAACCCGGCGTGGCCGCACCGGAGCTCGCCGCCCTACGCGCCGAGGTGGAGGAACTCACCGAGTCCCGCAACCTGCTGGCAGCCCACGGCGCCAACATGCTGTCCATCTCCCGCGGCGGCCCGCAGGGCACGCCCCTCTCCGTGGTGGTGCTGCGCTCCCCAGAGCCGCCCGCCCCCCTCTCCACCAAGGTCTCGCTCGACGGCTCCGCCTTCGGCGCCGTCCACAGGGCTAACGACGCCGCACGGCACCCCTCGCAGAGCGGGGGTTCCGCCTCCTCCAGCGCATCCTCGCTCATGTCGCACCTCGAGCTGCCAGAGCTGCGCCGCAAGCTGCAGCAGGCTGAGGAGCAGGCCCTGGTGTCTGTGGACGAGCTGCGCAGCAGGTTGGAGGGTGCTGAGGGCGAGCTGGAGTGTCGGGCAGCGCAGCTGCGCGAGGCGTCGGCGAGGGTTGCAGACCTGGAGGACTATGCGGCGCATCTGCAGGAGAACCGCAACGACGGGGAGGACAGGCATGCGCAGCAGCAGCTCCGCCATGCGACGGAGAGGCTGGCCACGATGGAGGTGGAGCTCGACGAGGCGCGGCAGCAGCTGGATGTTGCGGAGAGCGACAAGGCGGAGGCGGCGGCACAGCTCGGTGCGGAGCAGGCCAGCAAGGAGACTGCCGACGCGCAGCTGCGGCAGCTCCGCGCGGAGAAGCTGCGTGCGGAGGCGGCGCTGACGGCTGTCACCCAGGAGTGCGACAGGCTGCGCCAGGCAGGCGGCACCGGCACACCTCTGGGTGTCGTAGTGCAGCTCCTGCAGGATGAGGCGCAACGCCTCGAGGGATCTCTCAACGAAGTGCATCAGGTATGCCAGGTGGTGCTCAGGAGGGAGTGGGTGTGGGGGGGGTGGGTGGGTGGAGGGTTGGGATTTTGTTGTGGCTGTGTCCCGTCTGATGGGTGGGGGGGTGTTGTGTTTCTCAAACCGTCGCCCGCATCCTCCCCCTGCAGGCGTTCCCCCAGGCGCTGCCGGAGGAGACGGAGAAGACGTTCCACAGAAGGCTTGCGTCGGTGGAGGAGGCTGCAGAGGCGGTGGCCACCGAGGAGGATATGGCGCGGCTGGATGTCATCCTCGATGCGCTGTGCACGTCGTGCACCCGCCTGGGTGCTGCTGCAGGGTGGGGGTGTGCTGTGGATTCGGGCGCGCCTGCGGAAGCAGCGCCCTCCGATCAGCAGGTGTGTGCCAAGGGGTGCGTTTGCCGGGAGGGCGGCAGCGCGGGCTTCCAAGCTAAAGGCGTGTGTGTGTGTGTGGCTGTGGGGAGGAGGGCGACAACCAGAGCGCCCACTCCGCAATACAGTTTTACACCAAACCTAAAAAAAATGGCTGTGTGTGTGTGACACTATGTGATCAGGCATTGTCCACCCCATCCCACCACCCACTCCACCCCACAGGTCGTGAATGGCCTGCAGCCGATCTACACCCATGCGGGCGATGGTGAGGGGGACCTTTCCACAGCCATGTCTGTGACCGCCGCAGCCATCCAAACCGGCAGCACCGCCGGCTGCCCCAGGGCCGTGGCACAGGTGGTCCAACTCCCCAACGGGTGGTGGGTTGCCGACACCTGCGCGCACACCGGCGCCCTGCTGCCGGAGCAGATTGCAGAGGTCCGCCGCCTGGCGACCTCACCCCCTCCACGCGGCGCAGCGCTCTACCTGCCGGTGATAGGCGAGGGGAGCTGCCCCGACGGCGTCACGGGGGACACGGTGGAGCCCGCGATGAACGCGGCCTGCCAGCACCTCTTCTCCCTCACACAGCCCGAAGGGGGCGGCACCGACACCCCGGTGCACAACCTGGTCGCCAACCTCACCCACCCCACCCTGCCGCAGGGCAGCCTCCCGCCCCGCATCCTCCCCTCCCTCCTCGCCGCCTGCGACGCGCTGTCGCCGCCACCCGGATCCCCCGGAGTGGGCTCCGTGTCTGGCCTTCCCAGCGCGCTCGCTCTTCTCCTCACTGCACCCCGCTCGGATCTGCAGGAGCTCCTGGGGGGTGCTGGGGTTGCGGAGGAAACCCACGCGGCGCTGGCGGGGGTTGAAGGTGAGGCGGAGTCTGTTGTGCCCCCTCTCCTCGCCGTCTGCTCGCAGCTGATGCGCTGCGTGTTAGTCAGCTGCAACGGAGGGGGGCTTGAGGACGCCACAGCCGGATGGGCTCCATTCGGATCGCTTGTCGCGGCCGCCCTCAGCCAACCCCTCCCCGGCGGACCCCACACAGCCCTCCGCTGCGTCCGCGCCACCCGCGACGTCTGGAACGACCACCGAGACCTCACCCCGGGCACCGGATACGCATGGCCTGCCCCCACCCTCGCCTCGACCACCCCGGAGGCAGACCACTTCGCCAGGGTTTCTGAAGCCCTCCGGAGCGACCCACGCTCTCCAGGGGATGTCATCGCATTCCGCATCACAGAGCTCACGCAGGGTGTCGCGGTCCCCAGACCTTCTTCTTCTTCGTCTTCCTCCCCAGAGGGGGAGGAAGATGCCGGCGAGCTCATCGCGATCCCGCCATTCTGCAGCTTCGTCGTGGAGAGTGTGGTGGAATCATCCTTCCCTGGGGTGCCGGCAGGGCCTGCCCCTCGCCTTTGCGTCGTAACGGTGAGGCAGGTTGCGGCGGGCGCGGCGTCCCTTCTCGGGGGTCTCCCGGGCATCGCTGATTACGTCGACTTCTGCAGGGAGGATGTGACCCGGGCATGCGCTGCAGTTTCTTCCAGCTCACTCTCCTCCCCTCTGGCACTCCCGCTGTGCGAAGGCCTGGCGAGGTGTGTCTCTAAGGCGCTCGCTTCGGAGGACCCTCTCAGCAGAGAGGAGAAGCGGATCTACGAAGCGGAGCTGGATCGGATGGAGGGGTGCCTGGGGCAGGAGAAGGCTCGGGCGGCTCGGCTCCGCGCTGCGCTTGATGAGGCGAATGTGGCGCGTGCCGGGGAGGCGGAGCTGCAGGCCCTTCTGTCAGCCGCCAGGGGGAGGGCGCGGGAGCTTGATGCGGCGAACCTGGGGCTGCGGGCGGAGCTGGATGCCATGCAGCAGCAGGACATCTCGGGGGAGCAGGAGAAGGAGCTCAGGGCGCCGCTGGTGGAGGCGTTGGGCTCCATTCTGCACCGCGTCGACACTGCGAAGCGGGCGTCACGCGAGATACGCGCGATAGCCAGGGCAAACCCGGATAAGACTCGAGAGCTCTCTCTCCTTGTCGCAGCGATTGACGAAACCCACGCAGCGGCACGGACTCTATGCGCGTCACGCCTCTCTCCGGAGGAGAGGGCTGGTCTCGGGTTAGGTGGTGGTGGTGGTGCACCCAGTGTCTCCCCCCGGAAGTCAGAGAAGGGTGTGTCTGCAGCATCGCCAGGTGTACCCGCTGCCCCGGCGGCCCCGAAAGCGGCGAAGGTGGTGCGGAGGGAGCCCCCCCAGGGGAGCGCCCCTGCAGCGGCGCAGCCGCGCCGGGAGAAGGGCAGTGCTGCCCGGCAGAAAGCGGGGCATCCGCAAGTTGCGCCGCATTCTCCGGAGGAGAAGAAGGGGCGTTGGAAGTAGGGGGGGGGGGGGCTGGAGGGGGGGGGCGCTACACCAAGCTGCAAAGCAATTTTTCTGTCTTTTTTTTCCTTGTTAGTCAACTAGTTGAAGCACCTTTGGTGCGTCTTGGGGGGTCACTAGGAGGCTAGATCTGAGGAAGTATCGCGGGTGAGGAGACTGACTTTGGGTGGGCAGGCTGCCCTCTGTGACCATTTTTGTGTGTTTTACCACTTGCGGGTAGTGCTGCCAGCAAGGTTGGAAGGGAACCTCTGAGGACACTCACCACCATTCAGCAGTCCGGCTTCGGTGGCGGTTTCCTCACGGGTCCCCCGTACGTATCGACAGTTCTACTGCAGACAACTTCCCTCCTCACCCCATCCATTGTTGCCCTCTGATTCATACCGCCTCCTAAAGCGACCCCCCCCCGTTGTTTTCTCGGTCTCTCTCTCTCTCTCTCTCTCTCTCTCTCTCTCTCTCTCTCTCTCTCTCTCTCTCTCTCTCTCTCTCTCTCTCTCTCTCTCTCTCTCTCTCTCTCTCTCTCTCTCTCTCTCTCTCTCTCTCTCTCTCTCTCTCTCTCTCTCTCTCGTATGCTTATAGTGTGAATATCCCCGAAACGAAAATACTCGCACCCCAAGGGTGTCGTCTACTTAACTACGCGGGCCCGCGGCCCGGTAGACTCCCCTTGTTTGAGAGAGGAGCTGCTCTGGTGGGGTGAGGGAAGTGACACAGGAGGAGGAGGAGGCGCAGGCGCCACACGGTCTGTAGCGCCCGGTGACGCGCTACGTGAGGAAGGAGGATTAAGGTAGGCCCGGAAGCCTGTAGGCGCGTGCGGTGACCGCGCACGGGCGGAGGAGGAAGAGGCACCAGAACGGGGCCTTTGGGGAAGGGCTGCGTCAACGGACACGCCGTCGGGAGGGGAGGTAGTAGGAGAAGGTGGGTCCGGATCAGCGGCGCCCACGTCAGCGTCAGCGTCAGCGGTGGGGATCACGTGGTCGACCCTAGGCCTTTGGGCAGGCAGTGCCGGGGTGGAACCGGTATGCGCCTCTAAGGCGGTGCGCTTCAGCTGCGCCACGGCGGGGATGGATGGCCTGACGCCGTCGGGTGAGAGCCTCCTACGAGGCTGCATCAGGTGGCGGTGGGGTGAGCCCGGGGAGCACACGGTATGGGCCAGCCTCTTCAGGATAACTGGAGGGGTGGCGGGCTCGGGAGTAGCGGGACACGGGGTCGCTTCAGGGGAGGGCTGAGGCGCAGGCACACGGGGTGGCGTGGTGGAGGGAAGATCCCCCACGGTAGGCGCAGTCGCCTCTGGGAAGGGCGGGGTTGGCGGCACATGGGGCGGCGGGGTGGGGGCGTCTGCCTCCACAGGCGTCGCAGGGGCGGGAGGGACGTGGTGGCCCTTCTTGCAGCAAGCGGTGGGGCGTCTGTCATCCAGCTCAGGCAGAGAGGCGCAGACCCCGCAGGGGGGCAGGTCATGGTCGCGGCAGCCGTGGTGGCCACGCTTGCATCACTCTCTCTCTCTCTCTCTCTCTCTCTCTCTCTCTCTCTCTCTCTCTCTCTCTCTCTCTCTCTCTCTCTCTCACCCCCACACACCCACACCCCCTGCTTCGTGACGTGCGTCGCGGTTTAGAGACTTCTTTCATGCACCATCCCCCGGCCCCTGCCCACCCAGGGCAAAGCCACTCCCCTTAAATCCTGCGGAGATGCTGTTGCTAAGGCCAGCCTACTCTCGCAAGGGGTGTGATGCCTCTTCCCGAGAGAGAAAGGTCGGATCGTTTGAAGAGACGTGGTGATGTCGTGTCCTTCGTTTTGTCAGCGACTGATACCGTATCGTGTGGCGGAGGGGTGTCGAACGTTGCTTTGCCACGATCCCCTCTTTTTTTTTCGAGTGAAAATCACAAGCTCACGTTTCTTCCAAGAGAGAATTTGCTATGGATTACAAAGGGCTGGTCCGGTCCCATTCTGCAGGGAGGTTTGCCCACTGTAGGTGTGTGACACCCTGCTTGGCATTCCCTGTGTCAAGTGTGTGGAACTCTTATTACGTTAGGCAGGGATCACTTTCTCGCACTTTAGAGGAATAGCTCCCCCGGCATAAAGTGATCTACACGGTATCGGGTGGGATATAGCGTATCTCATCTTTATATCGTCTCCACGAAACCCCGGGGGAGGCGGCAACGAGAAAGGAATAGCTCCATGCAAAAAACAGCCCGTTTCATCTCTTTTTTGCGCCTGCCCTTTTTAGGTTTTTCGGTTCATATCCTTTTTGTAGAAAACCCCCCACCCCCACCCGTCCCGACCCCACCTCCCTCCTCGTCCCCCCCCCCCCCCTCCCGCTTCCATAGAGTAGAGCCTGCACATGCAGGGTAAGGGATGCTAGAGTTGACGCCAGGAACAGCCGTGTGCCCTGCACCCCCATCCCCACCCCCACCCCAAACACGCCTTCTTCGGCCGAGGAGCAATGTATATCAATACGCACACACCACGCACACCCCCCAACATCCTACAACACACAGGGCAACACCTGCTGAGGGCAGCACACATCCCCCACCCCCACCTCTGCGATGAACCCCTCCTCCATAGGTTTTGAAAGCCTGAGAGAGGAATCCTAGGGGCCCACCGTCACCCTCTCCCCACCACGGAACTGCGGCTCCCCTCCCCTCCCCTCTCTCAAGTGCTTGTTTGGCACCGCGGTGCCGCTCCCCTGAAGCGTCAGCCAAGACAGCCTCCCCTTCCTCCCTCCCTCCCCCCTTCCCTCATCCGCACACCCCACCCTGCCTCCGGCATGACGTTTGACAATGAGCTGGATCAGGTTGGGGCGACGCTGAAAGATCCAAAATCTCGGAGGGTCGATGCGGTGTTCGATGCGGATGCGATATACAAGTCGAAGGGATATGCGGGGCTTGCCCTGCGCCGCCTGCCGCAGCTGGAGTCGGAGGGGTGGTGCGATGTTGTTGCCCTGCAGCGCCGGACTGCGGGGCAGCGCGTCGCCACCCTGCCTGCCCCTGCCTTCGGTGGGGGCGCTTCCGGGGCGCGCGTCCGCCTCCGCCCCGAGAAGAGCGCAACCCACGACTCACACAGCCTCACCGCAGGCGAGATGAAATATGAGTTCCGCCGCATTATCTCCCTGTTCCGCGACAGGGCAAAGCGGCTCCGCCTCTACCAGTGGGTGCCTGAGATGATACAGGAGGTGCAGCGCACCACAGAGTCCCTCCCCTCCCCACACCCGCTCCGCCTCGCGGTGTATTGGCATATCCTCGAGCGTCTCCTCGACAGCGCCTCGCTGGGGCCGACCATACGCACGGAGCTTCTCTCTGCAGTGTACGAAGGGGGGCAGCGGGTTGACGACATGCTGTCCAACGGTGTCACATGCAGCATACTCGAGGCGGTGCTTCATAAGGAGGCTGCCGCTTATTACGGCTCGCAGTTTAAAAAATCGTCAGATGCCCTGCAGAAGACCTGCATCTCACACAATGAGGATAACCGGATGAAAGAGTCTCTTGTCCGGGTGTTGGTGAAGGTGGTTCAGCGGCTCTTCTTCAACGCGTGGAAGCAGACAACCGAACGGAGGTGGATGAACGACTTCATGAGGTATAAATGCAAGGTTGACGGGTGGAAGAGGAAGGCGAAGGTGTTCATCACATGGAGGAGTTGGGTATCCCGCAAGAAGCTTGACCTGCTCCGGGATGAGAAGCTGTCATACGAGAGAGGCGTCATGGATGAGGTGAAGACGCAGCTCCAGCAGGCGGCGATTGTGGCGGAGTCGAAACGCCTTGAAACCATCACACAGTATGAGATGACGATATGCGAGCTCCGTGAGAAAGCCGGCTCCCTCCAGTCGGAACTCCACGCCACCCGCGCCGCAAATTCGGAATTCGAATCGAAGCACGCCTCTGAACACGACGCGAAGATGTCCCGGGCCTTGCAGGACCTCCGGAAAGTCACAGCCTCCCTTGCCGAAGAGGAATCCCGCACAGAGGATCTGGCTGCCGAATCGAAGACTCTCGCCTCTGCGCTCTACAGCCAAGCATATGATGAAATCTCCTCATCACGCTCCGGGCTGACTGCCAACGCGCTCATCTCCTCCGCACGCGATGCGCTGCGGGATCAATCCGCGCCGATAAATCCTGAGGATTTCCCTCCAGACGGACCCGACGTGGAGGCAGACATTGCAGGGTTGCAGCACGACGACATCCAGAAGATTCTCCTTGCCTGGACAAACCACGTCCTCCGCCTAGAACAGCCAGGGAGGACAGTGCGGGACTTCTCAAAGGACCTCTCCGATGGTTCTGTGTTCATCTTCCTGACACTCCACATCACAGCGCACAGCGAGGCGCACGCCGCCACAGCCCTGGAGCTATCCACCCTCCTCTCTGAGAACTTTCTGGTGGAGAGGATCGAGAGGCTGGTCGCCGCGGTTAAAACCCTCTTCCCGCTCCACTCCCTCAGCTGGCTCAGCCCGCGCAGCATCCTCGCGCAGAACGCAGGGGCCAACGGGCTTCTCCTCAGCTTCCTCTTTGATAGATACGCCGAGACGCACAGCTGGGTCCCATGCAGGGATATGCAGGCTATCGCAGATATGAGAGACGCTGCTGCCGTGACACCCCCGCCCAACCCAACTTCCCAGGAGATGGGGGGGGTTGCTTCAACACCCCCACCGCAACCCCTCCCACGCGCAGAGTCAGGCGTTGCGGCCTGCCGCCGCGCCCTCTCTGCGCGATCCACCAGCAGGCGTCTGTTCGACTCTCTCGGCTCCCTCATCCGAGGCAGGATGCTCGAGGAAGCCCTCCGCGGGGGGAACACCTTTGCCCCCCTGTGCTACCCGGTGTCACAGACCCTGCCGCAGCCACCCCCAGCCCCCGCTCCCTCCTTTCCCCCCTCCAGGAGGGGGACCGAATGCGGGGAAGCTGCCGCGCTGGATACCCCCTCGGGATCCGCCACAGGCCACGGGACCCCCTCCCGTGGGAGGCGTGCCTCAGCGCTTGGCGCCGCTTCGGGGCTGCGCGGGAGGATTGGAGGGGGTGAGTTTGCCGAACCCGCTGCCGAGGGTGCGGAGGATGGGGCGGCGGGGGAGGGGGAAGGGGAGGCCCCCTCTGGCCTGCCGTGGGATGGGGGAGGGGGGTCTGACCCCCAGGGGTCCGAGGGGAGCGACGGGGCTGCAGAGGCGGGGCAGTTCATCCGCTCCCGGAGTGTGTCCTTTGCACAGCTCGCCGCAAACACCCCGCGCGCAAGGGGGGTGCCATCTGCGACAGGGGGGGGCACGCCCACCCCAGGGGAAACACGACGCCCGGCAGACATCTGCAGGGCACGCGGGTGGCCTCCCGGGGCAGGGTGGTTGGGGTTTATCTCCCTCCCCGATGCATCCGTGGGGCCTCCCGCAGGGGTGTCTATGCAGAGGGAGGATCTGCTGGAGATCCAGGATATCATGGCGTCGCAGGAGCACTCTATCATCGGGGTGTACGACTATTATGCGAACCTCTCGGTTGCCTTGGAGGGGATTCTCCTCCCCGACTGGATGCGGCTGTGCAACGACTCCGGGTTTCCCTTCACCCGAGGCCACACCTGGAAGGCAAAGGCGGAGGCGATCTTCGCCTCCACCACAACCCGAAAGCGCCGCGGCGTCGGCCCGCCTGAGTTCGCCATCCTCCTTCTCAAACTCCTCGAGGCGGACCGGGAGCCGGGGTCTCCCGCTGGGATGGCCAGCTCCGTTTCAAGCCTCCCTGACTCCGCCACACCCCATGGGAGGCGGGGGAGTGTCGGGCAGGCATCTTTACCCACGCCCCACCGGAGGCGGGGCAGCCGCTCTGGAGGTCAGCCAGGGGGGTTCTCCGGAGGGGGTTTTCGGGGGGTGACCCTGGGGGATCGGTTTGTGTCCCTGCTGGCGGACTGCCTGCTGGCGAAGGCGTGCCGTGTTGATTTGGAGGGGTTTAAAAAGGTGTATTGGGCGGTGCCCTGCCAGCATGCCGTGCAGCAGAACAGCAAGCTCCTCGCGGCGGTGTATGACTTCTGCAGCAAGCGGGATGCGCAGAACAGGGGGAATAACCGGTCCCTGAACATGGATGAGTGGGTGAGGGTGTGCAAAGACCTGGAGGTGATCGATGCGATAACGTCTCGGAATGACATCGCTGTGATATTCAACGCCGTGCAGGATGTAGAGGACCCCACGCCGCCCACCGAGATGTCGTTCCGCGAGTTTATCGAAGCGGTGTTCTGCCTGGCGCTCTGCAGAGAGTCTAATCCGCTGGTCTGCCCGCACATCCGATTCATCGCATTTCTCAAAGACAAGGCGATACCGGTGCTGAAGCGGAAACTGCCGGGCATACGCGGGTTGGAAAAGGCATAATCCGATGAGGAGGATCCACCTGGTGGTCCCCATAACCCGTTGTTTGGAAGGGTTGCTACCCTTGGCCAGACAAAGGGCTTCTCCTGGGTGTGTGTGTGGCGCGAAGGGGGGGGAGGGGCAGTCACGGGGACAACTGAACCCCGTCTTTCCAGGCGGGGTTCGGTTGAGCCTCAAGCATCTCTAGATGTGCTTTAGAATGGAGTGGGTGGGCAGGCTGCAGTCAGGAGGAGGGGTGCCCGACTATGAAGCCACCCCACCCCACCCCCCCCACCCTGCCCCATTCATTGTGTCCATGTTCAAGAGGCAATCGGGCTGGGGCCCTCAACCCCAAGCCCCGGGAGGGTTCAGTGTCCTCCCTCCCATCCCCTCCCACACTGTGCACCGGCAGGGAGCTTCGCCCGGTTCGTGCGAAGGACACACACAGCGGAAAAAACACAGGGTCACACGTCGCCTCTAGCGACACACAAAGGACACATCTTTTTGTGACCGTAGGGCGCACTTCCGATGCCGCAGAACAAGGGCTCGCGCGGCGGGCGTGGCGGTGGTGGCAACAGGCACCGCTCAGGCGGTGGCGGTGGGGTATGTGCTGATGCGGTGCTGAGGGTGTTGGGCGGCGTTGGGGATTAATCTTCTCTATGATTGACTGTCTCTTTCTCTCTCTCTCTCTCTCTCTATGCGTGACTCTCTGCTTGATGTTGAACCCTTCCCCCCCAGGTCCCGTTTTTGTTTAGTGCGCTCAACAAAACGTAGTCCGGAGCTGTTCTCCCACAGTTGCTGGACAGGGTGTCTATAATAAAGCGAAAGGAGGACGATTTTAGTGCAGGTTCCACCGAACGAACTCAAATGCTGCCTCCACTGCCACCCCACTACACACACACCACACATCCACAGAGCTGGGGGACGAAGGACTCGGGCTGGGGCAGCGGTGGCTGGGGCGGAAACGAAACGCCCGCACCTGTCTCCAACGAGGTCGACACCGACCCGACCCCGATCCAGTCAGAGGATGGCACCTACACCTACCCCACCGGGATGCCGCTGGTGGTGGCAGAGGCGCTGAGAGTATGCCCCTGTTCCCAATCGGGGACAAATGCCGTTCCGACGTGGGGGCGAATGGGGGGTGGGGTTTCCTGCCAGATGGCTGGTGGGGGGGAGGTGGGGTGGGGTGGGGGGGTCGCATTTGGGGCGGCAGTCTAGAACGACAAATCGTGTGTTTGCTGTAGGTATCCCAGCAAGGGCGGGGCGGTGGCTCAGGCGAGCTCTACACCGCAGCTGAGCGGTACAAAATGATTCGCGTTGTGCCTCCCCCCCCCCCCCCCCGTCACCGTGTGGGTGCAACAAACATTCTCACACACCAGGGGCTGCGCGAGGGTAAGGTTGACGAGATGACCAAGCCCATTCTGCTGAAGTGGGAAGAGAAGGTTCAGGTGGCGATTCGGGTCGGCACAACGTATGCTATTATGCTATAATGGGGGGCAGGGGGGCAGGGGGCGGCAGTGTGATGGATGTTATTGTCGATGCCAAGGAAGGCTTCCTCGTGTGTCAAGGCGTTGCGCTTTTTATCGCAACACTGTGCAGCCAGGGCTGGCTGTGGGTGTCCATCAACACTCCATGCCGGGCTCTGCCCTCTGCCATGACTGCCATGCCGCTGCCCTCTTCCACAGCATCCCGCTGCCCCCGAAGTGGCAGACAGCAGCACCACGCGCGTCGGGCTGGGGGGGCGCCGCCACTGCTCCTGCTGCTGCGACAGGGGGTGCGGCGACGATGTCGGGCCCGGCGACTGGGGACACCAGCGCGTTCCTTGCGAAGGCGCATCAGGCGTCGAAGTCGAAGAAGGGCAAGGCGCAGAGCCAGAAGGCGGCAAAGGCGCTGCAGGGTGACGGGTTCGGCGGAGGGATGTCGCACGGGCACAAGAGAGAATCGCACGGCGGGTCGTCGCACGAGGTTGCAGCCCTGCAGGAGACAGTGAAGCGGCACGAGCGGACTATCCGCGAACAGCAGGAGAAGCTGCAGAAGTATGAGCAGCTGTACGCCGAAGTGCAGCAGCGCTATGAGCAGCGTGAGCAGACAATGCGCCAACTGGAAGCCTACATGGCGATGCAGCAGCAGAACTCGCAGATGCAGCAGGCGACAGACATGACGCAGGCATTCAACCAGCAGCAGATGCTCTTCCCTTTCCAGAGCGGTGGGGCACCGAACCAGATGCAGGCGCCCCTGCAGCAGCAGCCGTACACCGGGGAAGATTGGCAGCAACAGCAGGCGCAGGTGATGCAGCAGCAGGCACTGCAGCAGCAGCAGGTGCTCCAGCAGCAGGTCCAGGCGGCTCAGGCGCAGCAGCAGCAGCAGGCACAGCAGCAGCAGCAGCAGGCTCAGCAGCAGGCCCAGCAGCAGCAGCAGGCGCAGGCGCAGCAGCAGCAGCAGCAGCAGGCGATGAAAATAGAAGCCCCTAAGGTAATGTCCACATGATGGCCTAAAGTGGCAGGTTTCAGGAGGGTATTTTATTTGCGTGGGTGGGTTTTGTCTGCGAGCCTTCTGTCGATGTGCTTTCGGCGGTAATGACGAGGCCTGCTCACCCTCGTTAAGAAGGGTGGGCCGGTGGAGTTATGCGCTGCTTCCGGGAGGGATCTAAACGTTGTGTGAACGGTTCACCACCACCCGTACCTCGCTTTTTCCCCTGTGTGTACTGCACTCTCCACACGCGGAAGAAGGAGGGGGCGTTCTGCAAAAGCACTTCAGGTTCCCCGCCTGGCTTCCCGTTGGTGTGCAGGGGGTCCTCGCCACTCGTGATTACTTATCTTGCAGAGATGAGCGGTGTCGCTCATTGCGTTTTTGGGTGTCTGTGTCTCAGTGGTGTGGCAGAAGGGGCAACTCGGCTGTGCATCCCCGCTTCTTTGTTTTAGCATGGCAGAACGTGTTATTTCTCATTAAAAAGACTCGTGGCAGCGTTCGGGGATCTGGACCCCCCTCTACAAGCACGCCGTTCGTACAAACAAAGAACGCATTGAAGTACAACGCACCTGGGCAACACAGTGTACGTCACTCCCCGGTCGTCCTGCACGACAGGGTTGTGGTCGTTGATGCCAAAAAAACGCAACCCCAAGTCTTTTCGGCCAACTTCCGAAGTACTCACTGATTGCCGCAAAGCCTCCATTTTGCATGCGCCCACCGGCCTGTTTACCTCTGCTGGAGGGGGCGGGCCAGGGCCAAACCGCGAACCGCGAAAACGGGCTCCTTGCGCCAAACGTATATAATACCCTGGGTGAAACGAACATCCGATTAATTCTCCAAGGCAAACTCGCCTCTCCCCCCCTCCCACCCTCCAACAAACAAGAAGAAACCACTACCACCACTTCGAGGGGGAGGGGGGTGTATTTTTCCGGATTCCCCAGACTTCTCTCTCTCTCTCTCTCGTCCAACCCCCACGCCAAATATTCCAAGGGTAGTAGCATGGGGGGGGGGGGGTGTTCCCACGTGTTGCTAATCAAGTTTCTTGCTACCATTTGCCTGCCCCCACCCCCCCTATTACACCCCTGCCCTGTGCTCTGCTGTTCCAACGTCTGACCCATCCACACAGGGATAAGATTTGCCCGAGCCATCTGCACCACACGCTGGAAACATCAGCCGATACGTGCCAGGTGCCGGGGCGGAAAGGCTTTTAGCCCATTGGGAAAACCAGCAATGCTGTGGATGGGTGAGGTGGAGGGGGGGGGGGTGTGCAGGGGCGTGGGGAGGTCTTGCAGCGACCCCGCCCTGGGGGGTGGGGTGAGGGGGGGCGGGGCGGGGCGGGGGGGGTTCTGTGTTGCGATTGACCCCCCCCCCCCCCCAGAAAAAGTACCTCGGGTGACATAAGAGGTGTTGACTGTTTGCGGCGATGATCTCGCACACGTGCTGGTTCACCTATGTCGCCACACCACGCACACACACACACGCGCGCGTTAATCTTTTTCCGGATTTGGCGCACAAACAACAGCCTTATCTTTTTTGCTTAGTGTAGGGTCAGGTGTATTTCTAGTGGGGGATGAGGATGAGTCTTTTTGGCATCCGCCCTTTTTCCGGTTTTTTTCCAGCCAAAACCAGGTTTTTTTTCCAGCAAAAAACCGGTTTTTTTCCAGCCAAAATCCCGGGTTTTTTCCAGCCAAGAGCCCAGACGTTCACTACCGTGGCCTCCGGCGGCTGGGGGGCTCCGCCCCCCAGACCCCCCGTGTAGCGTGTGTCTGCCCGTCTAGTAACCGCAGCAAGTCCTTGGGCTGTTTCAGCTGTGTCATATCAGGGGGTTCGTCGGAATAACGGTCCCGAAAGCCGTTTTTTGGGGTTTTCCTCCAGCACCCGAGTATGGCGCGAGCGGGTGGAATCGTGGAAGGAACCTATTTGGTACAAGACCAAGGACCCCACACTGGGGAGGAGGGACATTGGGTAGCATTTTTAGCTGGAAAAAAGCGGGGTGAATCGGGGGTTTTTGGCTGGGAAGACCGGGGATTAAAAATACACCTGTGTAGGGTTGTACCGAGCGAACACAAATGCCTCCCGCCACTATCACGTGCCCCACCCCTTTGCTGTTGCCCGGACACAACGTTATTCCTGGACAGTGTATATACGAGGCCGCTGTGCTTTCAGAGATCAAGCCGCCCTTGGTGCGATCGAAACCCCTCTCTACGAACTGGCTCAGAACCAAACCTCCCCTCCCCCCCCCCCCCCCCCCCCCCCGATCAAAACGTGATTCCCCACCCAGGCCTCTGGCTAATTCGGGTCGAACGTTAAGTTTCTCCGTGCCGGGGGGGGGAGGGGGGGGGGGGGGCTACCCTACCCTACCCTAGGGTTGGGGCCGCCGGGGTCCCAGATTTTTTGGTAATTTCCAGGTGTGGGTAGGGGGACCTTTTCGAATTTTTTTTTCGAGGGGTGCCCATTTTGGCGATTTGGGCCCGATTTCGAGGGTTACGGGTGACCCTAGACCCTACCCAACCCTAGGGTTGGGGTTGGGGTTAACTCCAGACCCTACCCTCACCCTAGGGTTAGGGTTAACCCTAGACCCTACCCTGGGGTTAGGGTTAACCCTATACCCTACCCAACCCTAGGGTTAGGGTTGGGGTTAACCCTAGACCCTACCCTAGGGTTAGGGTCAGGGTTAACCCTAGACCCAACCCTACCCTACGGTTAGGGTTAACCCTACACCCTACCCAACCCTAGGGTTAGGGTTAGGGTTAACCCTAGACCCTACCCTAGGGTTAGGGTCAGGGTTAACCCTATACCCAACCCAACCCTACACCCAACCCTACCCTAGGGTTAGGGTCAGGGTTAACCCTAGACCCAACCCTACCCTAGGGTTAGGGTTAACCCTAGACCCTACCCTAGGGTTAGGGTCAGGGTTAACCCTAGACCCAACCCAACCCTACCCTAGGGTTAGGGTTAGGGTTAACCCTAGACCCAACCCAACCCTAGGGTTAGGGTTAACCCAACCCAACCCTAGGGTTAGGGTTAACCCAACCCGACCCTAGGGTTAGGGTTAACCCTACACCCTACCCAACCCTAGGGTTAGGGTCAGGGTTAACCCTAGACCCAACCCAACCCTAGGGTTAGGGTTGGGGTTAACCCTATACCCCACCCAACCCTAGGGTTAGGGTTAGGGTTGGGGTTAACCCTATACCCTACCCAACCCTAGGGTTAGGGTCAGGGTTAACCCTATACCCCACCCAACCCTAGGGTTAGGGTTAGGGTTAACCCAAGACCCAACCCTACCCTAGGGTTAGGGTTGGGGTTAACCCTATACCCTACCCTCACCCTAGGGTTAGGGTTAACCCTATACCCAACCCTACCCTAGGGTTAGGGTTAGGGTTAACCCAAGACCCAACCCTACCCTAGGGTTAGGGTTGGGGTTAACCCTATACCCTACCCTCACCCTAGGGTTAGGGTTAACCCTATACCCAACCCAACCCTAGGGTTAGGGTTAACCCAAGACCCAACCCTACCCTAGGGTTAGGGTTAGGGTTAACCCTATACACAACCCAACCCTAGGGTTAGGGTTAACCCTATACCCTACCCAACCCGAGGGTTAGGGTTGGGGGTTAACCCAAGACCCTGCCCGACCCTAGGGTTAGGGTTCACCCTAGACCCAACCCTACCCTAGGGTTCGGGTTTGGGTCAGGGTGAACCCTAGACCCGACCCAACCCTCGGATCAGGGTTGGGGTTAACCCTATACCCTACCCTAACCCTAGGGTAGGGTCTAGGGTCAACCCTGACCCTAACCCTAGGGTTGGGTCAAGGGTTAACCCTAACCCTAGGGTTGGGTAGGGTCTAGGGTTTACCCTGACCCTAACCCTAGGGTTAGGGTAGGGTCTAGGGTCAACCCTGACCCTAACCCTAGGGTTGGGTAGGGTCCAGGGTTAACCCTAACCCTAACCCGAGGGTTGGGTAGGGTCTAGGGTCAACCCTGACCCTAACCCGAGGGTTGGGTAGGGTCTAGGGTTAACCCTAACCCTAACCCTAGGGTTGGGTCAAGGGTTAACCCTAACCCTAACCCTAGGGTTAGGGTAGGGTCTAGGGTTAACCCTGACCCTAACCCTAGGGTTGGGTAGGGTCTAGGGTCAACCCTGACCCTAACCCTAGGGTTGGGTAGGGTCTGGGGTCAACCCTGACCCTAACCCTAGGGTTGGGTCAAGGGTTAACCCTAACCCTAACCCTAGGGTTAGGGTAGGGTCTAGGGTTAACCCTGACCCTAACCCTAGGGTTGGGTCAAGGGTTAACCCTAACCCTAACCCTAGGGTTGGGTAGGGTCTAGGGTCAACCCTGACCCTAACCCGAGGGTTCGGTAGGGTCTAGGGTTAACCCTAACCCTAACCCTAGGGTTGGGTCAAGGGTTAACCCTAACCCTAACCCTAGGGTTAGGGTAGGGTCTAGGGTTAACCCTGACCCTAACCCTAGGGTTAGGGTAGGGTCTAGGGTCAACCCTAACCCTAACCCTAGGGTTGGGTCAAGGGTTAACCCTAACCCTAGGGTTAGGGTAGGGTCTAGGGTTAACCCTGACCCTAACCCTAGGGTTAGGGTAGGGTCTAGGGTCAACCCTAACCCTATCCCTAGGGTTGGGTCAAGGGTTAACCCTAACCCTAACCCTAGGGTTGGGTAGGGTCTGGGGTCAACCCTGACCCTAACCCTAGGGTTGGGTCAAGGGTTTACCCTAACCCTAACCCTAGGGTTGGGTAGGGTCTGGGGTCAACCCTGACCCTAACCCTAGGGTTGGGTCAAGGGTTAACCCTAACCCTAACCCTAGGGTTAGGGTAGGGTCTAGGGTTAACCCTGACCCTAACCCTAGGGTTAGGGTAGGGTCTAGGGTCAACCCTAACCCTATCCCTAGGGTTGGGTCAAGGGTTAACCCTAACCCTAACCCTAGGGTTGGGTAGGGTCTAGGGTCAACCCTGACCCTTACCCTAGGGTTGGGTAGGGTCTGGGGTCAACCCTGACCCTAACCCTAGGGTTGGGTCAAGGGTTTACCCTAACCCTAACCCTAGGGTTGGGTAGGGTCTGGGGTCAACCCTGACCCTAACCCTAGGGTTGGGTCAAGGGTTAACCCTAACCCTAACCCTAGGGTTAGGGTAGGGTCTAGGGTTAACCCTGACCCTAACCCTAGGGTTGGGTCAAGGGTTAACCCTAACCCTAACCCTAGGGTTAGGGTAGGGTCTAGGGGTTTACCCTGACCCTAACCCTAGGGTTGGGTAGGGTCTAGGGTTAACCCTGACCCTAACCCTAGGGTTAGGGTAGGGTCTAGGGTCAACCCTAACCCTATCCCTAGGGTTGGGTCAAGGGTTAACCCTAACCCTAACCCTAGGGTTGGGTAGGGTCTAGGGTCAACCCTGACCCTTACCCTAGGGTTGGGTAGGGTCTGGGGTCAACCCTGACCCTAACCCTAGGGTTGGGTCAAGGGTTTACCCTAACCCTAACCCTAGGGTTGGGTAGGGTCTGGGGTCAACCCTGACCCTAACCCTAGGGTTGGGTCAAGGGTTAACCCTAACCCTAACCCTAGGGTTAGGGTAGGGTCTAGGGTTAACCCTGACCCTAACCCTAGGGTTGGGTCAAGGGTTAACCCTAACCCTAACCCTAGGGTTAGGGTAGGGTCTAGGGGTTTACCCTGACCCTAACCCTAGGGTTGGGTAGGGTCTAGGGTTAACCCTGACCCTAACCCTAGGGTTAGGGTAGGGTCTAGGGTCAACCCTAACCCTATCCCTAGGGTTGGGTCAAGGGTTAACCCTAACCCTAACCCTAGGGTTGGGTAGGGTCTAGGGTCAACCCTGACCCTTACCCTAGGGTTGGGTAGGGTCTGGGGTCAACCCTGACCCTAACCCTTGGGTTGGGTTGGGTCTAGGATCAACCCTGGCCCTGACCCCTGGGTTGGGTAGGGTCGTGTTGGGTCGGGTTATGGGTACCCAACCCTCACCCTAGGGTAGGGTTGGGTCGGGTTGTGGGTACCCCCGACGTGCTGTAGGGTAGGGTAGGGTAGGGTAGGGTAGGCCCCCCCCCCCCCCCCCCCTCCGGCCCAACGTTAAGTCCGGCCCCAGAATTAGCCAGAGGCCTGTCCCCACCCCCCTCCAATATTTTTTTGTGGAGTGAAAGTGAAGGACAGGGGCAGGGGGGGGGGGTGGGGTGGTGGTATGTTATGTGTCTGGTGGCCATGCTTTTTTTAAGTGGGCAGACCACGCGCAGATCTGACGTGTTTGTGGGATTGGGGGAGGGTCGGAGGGGAGGGGGAGGGGAGGGGTGTGTTTGCTTTCCTGTCTCTCCTCTCCTCCCCTTTTCACCGCCCCCCCCCCCTCCCAGGAAAACAGCAAACGGGTTTCGCCTATCTATAAACAGGTGGAAATTCACCAAAGCGCACCGTTTTCGACACCGGTGTGAAGACGCCCCCCTAAGACTGCCCCTTCCACCCACACATATTTTCTTCAGCCCTCGGTCGTAACGAGCCAACTCCCAGATGCCCCACCTCGACACCTGTTTCCTGGGGAACCCTTCGCTCTAAAGTGCAGAAGAGTGGGCCGCTTTCCAACATAGGTTGCAGCCCGACACACTTTTGACACAGAGCAAACTGCCCCCTTATGTGGTTCCACATGCCATGCCAGGCCATGTCCAACAACATGGCTCCTCCCCCACAAACACCACGCCCCCTCTCTGTTACACTGCGCCAGCGGCGTAGCTCTGTGTGGCTTGCTGCTATTTTTTTCCCCGGTTCGCCAGCTTCCCCGCCCCCTCACAAAGCTGGCTGTGTGTCCTCCCTTCCACACTGAATGCCAACCGGGTTTCAACTATCGCATTTACACAGCTAGGGTGTGTGGGTGGGTGTGTGTCAGGTTCATACCCCAGACGGACGTTCTGCCGTCCTCCGTTCTGCATTCGTTGAGGGTGTGCCCGACCCTCCCTCGCGCCTGGTGATGTGGTGTGTGGTCTCATGGAATACAGGAGTGTTGAGGTGTCTTTCAACGGGCCAACGAGCCAGATGCGGGCTGGTTTAGGGAGCAGCTTGAAATATGTCCCCCACCTCCCCCGCACTTCTTCACCCCCCCCCCGCCCCTCTGGGAGTGAAGAAGATGAAGAAGAAAAGGAGGGGAAAGGATGTTCCACTCGAACTGCGGCAAAAAAAATCGCGTGAGGTGATCCCTGCTCTACAAATCAGTGGCACGCACCTGGCACATAATTTGACACAGTGCTAAGGCTTCCCCCCCTCCATCTCCCGCGCCCCCCCCCCCCCTCCCTGAAGAACGAGAACAGAAACAGGAACGAAAAAAAGCCCTTCAGATCTCCGGAAAAAATCTGCTGCGCCCTTTTTCCTCTTCCTCCCTGTTTGTGTCGCGCAACACTGCTACCCGCAGCACAAAAAAAACTCTATTACTGCATCTCTCTCTCTCTCCACCCGAAACAGCACATGCAAACAGTGTGAATGTATTTATGATGAGAATGCTCTCGCCTCTCACTTGCATGATCAAACGGAATTCGGGATGGGGAAAAACTGGGCACCACATATCCTGTATGCACAAAACCGTCCACACACCACCTAACAGTCGAGCACTGCGTTCCCTGCTGGCGGCTGGCAGAAGAAGGAGAGCTGATGTGTTGCCTGAGAGTCGAGCGATCCCCCCCCCTCTCTACCCCTTCCTCCAATTTTGGGGCCTGAGCTGAGTGTCGGCGGATCTCCGCTTCTCCAGGAGGAGCGATCGAAGGACACGCTATCATAGTTGTGGTGGAGACAAGCGGGGGCTGTGGGGGGAGGCGGGGGGGTCAAAGGGAAGGAGTCAGAAACGCGGGGGATTTGAGCTGGGTAGATCGGGGCCCAAGCGTGTGATTTTTTTGTCATATTTTTTTTTACTAGTTACGAGCGACGAAGCGTAGCGAAGTCGCGAAGTAACGAAGGAAATCGTACGACTGAAGCTTTGGATTAGCACCTCATGCCACTTCACAGGGCCTCAACACAGCCTTGAGACAGCAAGTGTGCGCTCAACAAAAAGTAGTCCGGAACTGTTCTCCCACAGTTGCTGGACAGGGTGTCTATAATAAAGCGAAAGGAGTACGATTTTGGCTGCGCCTGAAAAAAATATGACGTTTCCAGCCAGGGCTGTTCCTAACTGGGGGGCTTGTTCCCCACTTTCAGGATTCTGAACTTTTTTTCTAAGAATTTTTGTAAGGGGGAAAAAAGTTTTTTTCTAAGAATTTTGTTAGGGGATTTTTTTTCTAAGGTTGTTTCGCAGAGGAAAAAACGTTTTCTAAGTTTTCCCCAGTCGACAGGGCGCGCACAAGGATGGAAGGGAAGTCTGTCCCCCGTACCGTTCGCCTTGCTGGCCAACTGGAGAGCCAGACGTTCACTACCGTGGCCTCCGGCGGCTGGGGGGCTCCGCCCCCCAGACCCCCCTGTGGCATACGTCTCGTACTCAAGTCCTTCGAATCCCATCAGGTCGGGGTCCAACCACTCCAGTCGCCTCTGAGGACGCAGCCAACTCGCACAGAATCTGTACGCCCACACGAACAGATGTTCGCTACCGTGGCCTCCGGCGGCTGGGGGGCTCCGCCCCCCAGACCCCCCATGTAGCGTGTGCCCGTCCATCTATCTCACTTCCCCGGGTACAGTGCAGCGTAGGAGGTCAGCACCACATCCATGAAGCGCTTCTTCGAAGCCTGACTGACATCGGACAGGAGGTCGGGCTTCCCCACCTGGGAGGTACACTTGCCGCGTTCGCGACATGCGTGACACGCAACACGCTACCTGAAACGTGAGTGTGCCTTGCTAACACGAGCATTTCAACGGTCTGCCGACGACCGTTCCCCAAACCAGTAAACCAGCAGTTTTGGAAAATCGGAGAGATCACCCTACTGTGCTGAATATGGTGCGCACCACTGCAAAAATCCCCGGGAGCTTTTGGGCTTTCAGACCTGAAGGGGCCAGCAGGTGGGTGGCGTCGGGGAGTGGCAGCTTTGTAACTGTCCTCCAGCTGCTGGCATGTCCAGCCCTGCGAGAGTGCCAAGGTGTATTGAGTCCCTGCGGAGCACAACCCCCGATGAGAACGAGTGCCAGATGATCCTCATTCATTTTCAGCTGTAACGCGCATGAGGGGCACTCTCTGCCGCAAGCATCTCTGGGCATCACCCGAGAGCTGTCACATGATGACGCGGAGAGAAATCAGAGAAAAAGTCCCGCCTGACGGGCACGCGCCTGGAAACTGTGGGGGGGCGAGCAAAAAATGCCTTGTAAAAATTCTTAGAAAAAACCTGGTTCCCCGACCCAAAAAACCCGGAAAAAGGGCTCGTTCCCCGCCCAGGCCTGTTTCCAGCTGGTTTTTTTTTGTGAAAGTTTCTTCTGGGCTTCCACCGTGCCTGAAACTTGCCCCGATGCACCCACACCCACACCCCCAACGCCCCAAACATGTTGAAGCTAGAGAGGGTCGTTCTGTGCGCCAGGCCTCACGCGACGGTTCTTTGCGTGCGTTCTCTCAAACCCACCAACGCCTCGCCACCAAAAAAAATCTCTCTTTCTCTTACTTCTCTTGCCCACCCCCGCGTCCCCCGCCACACGGAGCTCTTGCAACGCCTTACGTTTAGAGGGGCGGTTGCCACCTAGGTCTGGCAGGAGCGGTGGGCAAGGGAGGCAATACCCCCACCATCGTAGTGAGTCTCAAAATCGCGGTCCACTCGAGAAGATCGCGACCAACGGCGACCTGTGTGTCATACACTACTGCAAACGATGTTCGCGCGAGGGGCGATTTTTAATAACGTGCCGCTGTTCACGGGGGTGGGGGGAATCACTTTGGGGGGGGCGGCTGGTTTCATACAGCTTGTTGCTGGTCAAAAGTTTGTGTGTTTTCTGCCCCGGAGAGGGGAATGTCGTGCGAGTTGTGCGCACAACCGAGATTCGTGCAGAGGTTCTGCATTCCACACCGTAAACACCCACGCCCCCCCCGCCCCTCTCCCGCTTCCTTTTTTTTTTGAAGAAAAAAAGGCATTTTCGAAAAGCGCTTGTTCAGGCAATGCGATCTGGAACGGGCAGCATGTACTCCACACCACATCCACTTCATATGCTTTGATGCTTCATACTGGAGGCGGGCAGGGGATTGGGCGGGGAGCGCTTCGGGCGGGATGGGGCAACTGCGGTTGCCCGATCACCCTGGTATAATAAAACGCGAAAATCACAGGCCACGAGGCACACACACACACACACCGCCCCACTCTCGCCGAGAGGTGTCGGAGGTGCTTCAACTTCCAGCTGTGGATAGCCTGCACCAGCTCCCCACAGCCCCACTCCCATCACCCACACACCCACACACGTGGTGGCCAGTGCACCCTGAGGCTTGTTGACTCACCCTCATTCACACACATCCCCCCCCCCCCCCCCCCCCGCCTCCCCGCCCACCCCCACCCCCCCTCTGATCATCTCGTGACATTTTTTTTTGCTGGGCGATTGTGCCAACCAAGGTTATCTAACCATTGCCAGGGCCACGCATGCGATCAGCCTCCGGTGCCCTTTTTGTCGGGGCGGTGGTGTGGGGGGGTGTGGGTGTGGGTGTGTGCACTCGGCACTACCTATAACAATATCCACGTGTTGCTGTGGGTTTCTTCCACGCAACCCCCCCCCTAAACAAAACACCTCTCCTCCCCTCCGGGGTATGATTTTTTACTCTTCTTTGCACCCCGGGGTTCAGCCCCGCTGCCGGCACGCAGCGCAGCAGGGAACAGAAAAGGCTACTCTCGCGCCGAGGTGAGAGGGTAGGGGTGTGGGATGGAGCAAAACCCTCCCGCTCTGCGACAGTTCGAGTTGGAGGGAGCTGTTGCGCCAGAGTCCACCTCGGCGTGTGCAGCAGAGAGTATATCCCAAGAGGCTACACGTGGTGTTCGTGCTGGCGCCGTGGTGTCCTGCAAAAACACCTTGTGAAGAAGAGGGGGGGGGGGGGGCCAAGCTCAGGATGTGGCAGGGGGGGTGGGGGATGGCAGTTAAAATATCAACTTTGGTCAGGGGATAAGATAGGTCTGGTTTTCCGGTTTTCAAAACCAGGGTTTCCCGGTTTCCGGTTTTCTGGAAGAAAAAAAAAAGGCCGATCGGATTTTCGCCGGTTTTTGGGGAACCTTTGTGACAGTCAACCAGTGGGAATATTAGCCAAAAAAATATGGAAAGTGACCCCATCGTGATCCGCACGGAGCTCAAACAGTCAAAAGAAAGCAGAGAAGCGGAGAAGAGGAGCCCAGCGGGAGGCCCGGTGGGTGGTGATGTCCTCGTCATGCAGGTCTTCTCTGTTTGAAGTTTCGAGATACTCCGGTAGCTTGACCATTCCGACCGCACCGTACTCCTTCTGTGCGGCTTGCCGAGCGCATGCACTCAATCTCGTTGCGGTGCACACTGCCAAGGACCACCCTGTCATCCACGCAAGCTACGACCTTGTCTCGAGCACGTTTGCCTTGCTGGGAAGGGCACATGCAAACTCCGGTGCTTTCGGGAGTGCATGTCCGCTTTGGAGGATCGATAGATTCGGGTTCTGGCGGGACCGCGATTGGTGCAGTGTTGGAGACACCCGCTGGTTCGCATGAGCGCACGTTGTGCGCAGCGTCTGACTGACTGCCTCAAGGGGGTGGTCATGCAACAAGCTCGACCATGAAGGTAGTTGCCCTTCGTGAGGCGTACCAGCAGAGCAGCACCCTCGGAGGGTTTGTCCTGATGCGGGCGGTGATGCGAAGCCGCGCTCCGTCAGTACGTGGACGCATTGAAAGGTCAGTTCCGTCCCTTCGGGGAGCTGCGTGGAGCAACACGCCACTGCTGTTCGGCAGAGCCTGGTCCAGCCGTGTTGGGTGTGATTCTGAGAGGGTTTGCGCGGGTCGCGCGCGCCGAAGGCGCGCGCGAAAAAAATTCAAAACCAGAAAAACCGGAAAACGGCGCCAGAAAAAAAGTCTATCTTATACCCTGACTTTGGTGCCCCTGAAAAAAAAAGCACTCGATCTCAGGATCTCATAGAACCCTGCCCCTCCACCCCCCCTCCCCCTCCCCCCCCCCCCGGCCCCCCCTCAACCTCCGCCCCTCCGGATTTTTTTAACACCTGGTGGAGCAATCGCTTTGGCATTCTTCCTTTTCAACACACCCCACCCACCCCCCCCCCCTCCTCCTCCTCGGTTGACTCTGGACCTGACTATTCTGTACAGCCCACCCTCCTAAAACGAAGGGGCGGGGCGGGGTGGGGTGGGTGGGGTGGGAGGGGAAAGGAGCTTCCCTGTCGATGCCCGGGATGTGTAAATATGTGGTGGACGCAGCTTTTTTTTTCTTCTATTGCGGGTTCCCACATATTTTTCGCGTTTTCGGGAGTGCAAGACGGGAGAGTGACTCTCCCTGGACACAACCTTATGAAGGATGTCCGAACCGCCACAAGACAGGGATGTGTGTGTGTGCGCCTTTCGCTGCAGCCCCCGGGGGAAAAAAAATAGCGAGATTGGTGCCCCTGAAAACGAAATCGCAACTACGTAAGAACTACGTAAATCGGGGGTGGACCTTCTTTTTTTTTGAAAATGGGATTTCCCCTTCACAGGTTAGTGGTGAAATTTTTCGGAAAAAAATGAGTTCCACCACACCCCCAACCCCAGCGTGCCCAAATAAGTCCAAAGAAACCGGTTTTGGTCAGATTGCTGACTCGGAACCCACCTGCACCCCCGACGGGGTGGGTGGCGTTTTTCGGGGTTTTTGGGGGTTTGGCCTGAATGGCTTTCAAGCAGAAATACGGTGGAAGAGCTTCATGTGCGAAGAGTAATATTTTTTGGGAAAATATGACATCCGTCGCACCCCCAACCCCAGCGAGCCCCGATAAATCAAAAGGAGCCGGTTATGGTCAGATTGTCGCCGCTGGAGCCACCTGCACACCCTGCAGGGTACACGGTGGACTCCAGCCACCCTAGCGGGAGTCTGGGAGCGGGAGTCTGAGAGGGTGTCTTTTTCTGCAGTATGTACTGGAGACTCCCGCTAGCGGGAGTCTATTTTCCAGCTAATTTAGGCTAAAGACTCCCGCTAGCGGGAGTCCGAGACTCCCGCTAGTTGAGACTCCCGAAAAGGGTTACCCTACCCCCGCTGGAGTCCACCGTGTAGGTGAGATTTTGTAGGTTTTTTGGGGTGTTCGGGTTTTTTGTGGCTTTTCCTTTTTGCAAGTTTGGCGGACCCAACTCAGGAAACTTTTCACCGTGCGGGTCCGCACGATCCGCACAGATCCCAAATATCCCAAAGAACGGGATTTTGGAAAATCCGAGGGGGGAACCTATCCGTGAGGGGGGTCCCGCTGGGTGGGTCGGTGGGGTGGTGTGGGCGTGCTGGCTGCCTCCCAGCACCTTCACCCACGACCAGTCCCTGAACCAGACCCACGTTTCATGGGTGAAACTTGGCTTGTACACCACCAAAATGACCCCACCGTGATCCGCAAAAATTCCAAACGTTCAAATGAAAGGGGTTTTGGAACACCCGAGGAGGGGGTCCCGCTGGGTGGAGGTGGGTGTGGGCTGACTGCCTCCCAGCCACCTTCACCCACGACCAGCCCCTGAACCAGACCCGTGTTTCATGGGTGATACTTGGCCCGCACACCACCAAAGTGACCCCACTGTGATCTGAACAAATTCCAAACGTTCAAAAGAACGGGGGTTTGGAACACCCGTGGAGGGGGTCCCGATGGGTGGGTAGGTGGGGGTGTGGCTGCCTCCCAGTCACATTCTCTTAGGACCAGCCCCTGAACCAGAGTCACGTTCCATGGACGATGTTTGGCTCCTAGACCCACAAAATGACCCCACTACGATCCGCAAAAGTTCCACACGTTCAACAGAACGGGGTTTTGGAATACCCGTGGAGTCCCGCTGGGAGGGTGGGGTGTGGGTGTGCTGTGGGCTGGCTGACACCCAGTCACCTTCTCCCGTGACCAGTCCCTGAACCAGACCCAGGTTTGATAGGAGAAGTTTGGCACCTCGACCACTAAAATGGCCCCACTACGAGCTGCACAAATTCCAAACGTTCAACAGAGCTGGGTTTAGGAGCACCCGAAGAGGGGGTCCCACTGGGTGGGACCCCCGCTGGGTTTTGACTCCCGCTGGGTGGGACCAGCCCCTGAGCCAGACCCACATTTCGAGATGAAACCGGTTGACACCTCGACCTCCAAAATGCCCCCACTACGAGGCCGCACAGATCCGGTGACTCGGAGGCACACTGCTGCGACGCTGTTGTGGCAAGAGCCCGTAGAAGCAAAGGAGAACCTGCTGCGCTCGCCCCACAAAGCAGCCACAGGACGACAGGGCCGGGCCCCCCCCCTCTACAAAGGGTGGTTCCATCCTTGTGGCCTCTGTGGACAGAAAATGCGACAACGGGGGTGCGGCAGTGGGGCGCGGGGTGCAGTTGGGCCGCGTCAGCAGTGCGCAGGTCGTGCTGGGGCTTGGAAATGGGGAACCCGGGAAAGGGAAAATAGGTGAAAAAAAAAAGAGGGTCCTCCCCACTAAAGAACTACGTAAGAACTACGTAAAAACTACGTAAATCGGCCCTTTCAGGGGCACCAGAGATCTTTTTTTTTGGCGTCACTTTCTCCTATGTTTTTTGCGAGGAAGATAAATCAGCCGAAGCTATTTTATTTTGCCAGGGGGGCGATAGCGAAACCAGGCCACCGCGTCTCTTCCTCCCACCCCCCCACCCCCCCACCCCTACCCCTGAAGACAACGAAAGGAAAACAAATTGAAAATAGGACCTGCTCCTTTACCCCCCCCCCCCCGCCCCTACCTCCCCAGGTCCTTCCTCCCGCCAGATTTGGCTATATTTTATCCACTGCTGCTGTGGACAATCTGGCAAAAAATAAAAACAAAGAAAAGCTACTCGCAGGAGAGGTGGGGGATGCAACGATGCTGTGTGTGTGTATGAGTGCGTGCGAGCCTTGGAAGGGGGGGTCGTGCGTGTTGAGGCGGTGGGGTTGGGGTGGGGTGGGGGGGGGGGGGGTGGCGGGGGGTCGGTGGCGGCTATCCGTCCTAACTCTGGTGAATACACCCCATGTGGTGACCACCTTTATTGAGTGGGGTTTGATCCCAGCTCGGGTTGGTGTGCGTTGGAGGGATGGGTGGCGGAGGGGGGGTACTTTTTTTTGGCAGGTTTGTTGTCCTCTCTCTCTCGGCTGTGGTATGGAGAGGAGGGGGGCTGGGGGGATGTGTATGTGTTTACATTTTGAAGACTCACGCATCCATGTTGTGTGTATGTGTGATTCTTCTTTACTTTTGTTTTTTGCAAAAAAAAATTGCCGTGCAACCAGTGTTTTTTCCAGGATTCCGGAAATCGGGATTCGGGGGGGTACATTTTTTAAGGTGTATGGTGTGTCCGGAAAAGGGCTTCATTTGCAGTATTCTGGCAGTAATCTGACGTTGTGCGGCTTTCTGTGCCAGCTCTGTGACAGTTATCCCGTCCCCGGCACCAAAAACCGCAATGAGACGTCTTCCCCTGGGCTTTGTATGTTGATACAGCGGTCAGATTTGGGACCGTCTCAACGAACTGATGGCACGATACCGGTCGAGGTCAGTTGGAGGGGTTGGTCGTCACAGGCGAACGGCACGTTGCTGGCTTGGTTGTGTCTTACTGGGCACGAAGGGGTCAGCAATTGCCGAAGAAAAGTGGCTGGCGCTAGCCCCACACCCCTCTCGTCGTACTCCCTGCGGTCCTTGAAGTCATTGCACTTCGGGTAGCTGATGTCTGGAGGTGCTTGTGCAACAGTGCTTCTGAGATCCGGCCCGTGCATGCACGCCTGTCCCTGCATTCACTCTCTGCCCACGTGTGTGTGGCATTGTAGTGTAGATGAGTCTTGCACTGAACGGCTCGGCCATCTGATACAGCCAGGTGGACGGGGTAAAGAAGGGTCCCCTTCAGACAGGGACCCTCAGGCTGGATGTAGTCGGCCACCCTCCCGACCCACACCCGGGCCCACCACCCACACCTTTTCCGCCAGAAAGTGTCGATATTTGAAAGAGCTAGGCTCCCCGAAGCCATAGTATATTTTTTCGGCGGCCTACGTGCCAAAAAGTGCCCCTTACTCAGTACAGAACAAGTATAAAAAAATGTACCCCCCCGGGGGGGTACATTTGGGGTCTGGCCCCGCCGGGGGGGTACTTTGTACCCCCCCGTCCGGCATGGAAAAAACACTGCGTGCAACGAAAAAAAAACGTTGGAAAATAGCGGGCGGGTTTGGAGGAGAGGTGGGAGGAGAAGGAGGAGGAGGAGGCGGTAGTGATTTATTCCACTGTCCACATATCTATAATCGGCAACCACCACGCCCCCCCTCCCTGCACATGTCTCCCTCGCATTCTTGTCTGGATAAAGGGCTGCGAACAGGCTACAACAAGAAGGCAGTGTGGACGCCGTATACCCAGCTGTCTTTTTGGCGTCGCCAAAAGGGGGGAGGGATGGGGGAACTACTCTGCGCCCTTTGTTTTGCTGGGAACCTTGGGTACCCACGCAACCCACCCCGACGCGACGCTGAAGTAAGTTGAGTTGTTCATGACGGATGGCAGCTCTTCCATGCATTTTTTTTTGCATGTGAGCTTGCAGGAATTGTACAGAAAAAAATTCTCATCTGAATCTAAGGGCTCCTTCATTCAGAAGTGCAGAAACAGTAGGTCGCCTTACAAAGGTGGAGACAAGCTGACAGACTTTGACACAGAGCGAAGGTCACCCGAGTGATTCTTTTTTGGCATACAACTTACTTCAGCGTCGTGCGCCCCGCCCTCCGCCCTCCCACAGCGGAGGGTAGAGGCTGGTGCTGGTCATGCTAGAACACGTTGTCAAGAAATGAGGCAACAGAGCTACAGGCGGAATCATGATTCCCTCAGAAGCTATTTTCACCCAAGGGTGCCCAAGAGCGAAGGCGTGTGGGGAGGGGAGCGAGGAGGAGGAGGTCTGGCGGTGTTTGCGGAGGGGTGTGGGGGGTGGGTGGACAAAGGAGAGCTGTGCTGGGATGTGGTGTTCTCCTAGCGCAAGAAAAAATGCAGCTCTCCACGCATAGCTTGTGGAGGGGGTGTGTGAAGAAGGGGGGGGGGGGGGGGGGAGGGGGGGCGTGGCAGCACAGCGCCAGGGCTGTCAAAAATAATGCCGAAAAAAAAGGACAGGGCAGCGGTCCCTCGGGACGGGTGCGTGGCGACACCCCCCTTAGCCAGCTTCGCAAATCAGACATGCAGATATTGGAAAAAGAAAACTTTGAAGCAATCCGGAAATCTGTGAGTTTTTATACCACAGAGGCAGTATCTATTCACATACGGAGGGATAGCACTGATGAGTTTCCCCCTCCGAAACTACCTATGTATGCGTTAGGAAACGAAACATGATGTGAACCTGAGAAAGCCAAATGCAGAAATGTTCTCCTTCTTTCAGAATCAAGTGTACCCTGTGCTGTGAATACTTCCTGAGGTTGAGGACGGACCCCGTCTATACTTTGAAAGTACACTGCCCCCGAACCTGCTCGCAGGGTAAGGGGCGTCAATGGGACAGATCAAGCTTGCTTGTGATTGTCGACACCAAAAAAAAAAGGACACACGAACGGACGGAGTGGTGTGGAGTGGAGTGATTTCATCGATGTGCCGAAAAAGAAGGCCTGTTCGCGAGGGGGGGAGGGGGTGTTGACGATTCGTTAATTCAGGCCGAGACCCAGGCGCGTCCGATTCCCACTCCCTTGCTCAACCGCCCCATCACCCCTCCCCAACCCGCGCCCATTTTTTGTTCGTTCAGCGTAGCCAACTGGGGAAACTTTTTACGCACACGACCTTCGCGCGGAAAGTGTCATTCAGCTCTGCCAAACGTGCTCTACACACCACCCCCTTCATCAGGCAAGTGGGTTTGTAGGTGTGTGTGGAAGCGTCAACGCATCAAGCGAAGTATCAAACAGTAGAGAAAGAGCGGCAGAGTTGAAGTGACGCTTTCTGTGCCTTGAGCTGGATCTTGCGATCCCCACTCACACCACTTCATCAGACCGGGGGAGTGGTGTACACAAAGAGTGGGGGGGGGGGGGGGTCTGCGTTCCAACAAAAAAATTGCGCGCACAGTTTGAATCGCAAGAAACCATCACACCACACCCCACACCTCCCCTGACAGCCCCCCCCCCCCCCCCACCCCTCCTCCCTCCTCCCCCACCCCCTCTTCTTTTCCTGAGGGGGGTTTGGGGGGAGGCTAGAAGGGGGTGCAGGGCACGAAGGGGTTTCAAAAAGCCCCCCCTCCCCCATCCCTCCCCTCCTCCCCCCCTCCCCCACCGATGCCTGTATCATCGAGGTGGCGCGGGAGCGCGGCGCCGCCGCCGCCGCTGAAGGCGCCGGCGTCTTCAACACGCCGGGGCAGCATGCACGCAGGGGTGCCTGAGCGGCAGCCGGAAAGGCCATACCCCACAGGGAGGATGCCCCCTGGCAAGCAGGGGGGAGGTGCACCGGGCGAAGCTCCGGTGGCAGTTGCTGCCGCCTCCGCTCCTCCTCCGCATCAGCCCAGCCTCCCGAGCGGTGCGAACCCTGCACAGCCATCCCTCTCGGCGTCGGTGGTGTCGCACGGGGAGCTGCCCCCGGAGTTCTCCGCAAAGGGGGGCGTGCAGCCGCAGTACGTTCCCCACATTCCATCCCCTCTGCATGAGATCAACGATGTGGAGCTCCAGAGTGAAATTCGCGGGCAGCTCTATAAGAGGCAGGGGTACCTCGATGTTGACGATGCTGCGAAGGTGAACCCTAACCGGACATGGTTTTTCAGGAAGAAGACAGATTTCAGCGAGTTGGTTCAGCACTGCAACCACAAGCTGCAGGCGGAGCCGCAGGCGTGTGACGCGCTTCTGGTGCGGGCGAGCTGTGAGGAGAAGCTGGAGAACATCGAGGGTGCGATTGGGGATTTCACCTCCATCCTGCGTGTCGAGCCGACGCATTCCCTGGCGCTCTACGGGAGGGGGCAGCTGCAGCAGCGCCTCGGGAACCTCGATGCGGCAATCACCGACTTCACGCAGATCCTAGAGAAGGACCCAAAGCATGTCAACGCGGGGTATTCCCGCGGGGCCTGCCACAACCTGAAAGGGAATTTTGCGGCGGCAATCCTGGACTACCAGATGGCGCTGCACCTGGATGAGAAGAAGAGGGGGTCGATTGAGAGGCGACGACTCGCGATGCGCAGCCACGACGAGATCAACGAATACATCTGCAAGCGGGACGAGCGTGCGCAGAAGAGGGTCTTCGAAGGGCTGCTGCAGCAGGGCAGGGATGGGCTGACCGATTCAGACAAGGAGCGCCGGATGCGGGACATGCGCCACAGCGCTGCAGAGGCGCTCGGGCTTTCCCTGAGCCGTGCGGAGCAGGTTGTGTCCCCTGTGGTCTCCGAGTCTCCGGTGGCGAGCCAGGGGAACAGCGGGTTCGAGAGGTCCTTCACGCCTACATCTGGGGGTGGGCCCGGGGCGGAGTCGTCGTTTGTGATGCCTAAAGAGGCGCTGAGCGATCTGTCGAAGCATGCGGCTGCGCTGCGGTCGCCGGACCAGACTCCGACGAAGCGCCTCTCGACAGGGAGCAACCCTGCTCCCAACCCGGTGCAGCCGAGCACGGTGGGGCCGGACCAGAGCCAGCTCAGCAACATCAGCGTGGTGAACTCGTCGTTCGGGCAGAGCCTGATTGACCTGGGGGGCAACGCGGCTGGGGGCGGCAGCAGCGACGACGAGGAGAGGAAGGCCGGTGCCGTGCCCCGCCCGCCCCTGGCGGCAAAGCTGGGTGAGGCTGCGGCTGGGCACCCGCAGGGGGGTGGCAGCGTGTCTGCGGAGGCGGAGTATTACCACCAGCTGGGGTTTGCGTTCCGCAAGCGCGGGGACCTGCATGGGGCTATTCGTGAGTACACCACTGCGTTGAAGGTGGATTCGCGGCACTTCAAAGCGCTGTTCAACCGTGGGTTCTGCTATGACAAGTTGGGGCAGTATGAAAAGGCCATCAGCGACTACACGCGTGCGCTCGAGGTGGAGCCGATGAATGCCTTCACGTTCTATAACCTCGGGATCTCGTATGACAGGAAGGGCAACTCGTATGAGCAGGCCGTGAAGATGTTCACGAAGGCCATTGAGTTGGAGCCGAACAACCCTGACTTCTACCACAACCGTGGGTTCTCGCAGCGGAAGATGGGGAACTACGAGGGTGCCATCAAGGACTACACGAAGGCAATTGAGCTGGACCCGAAGCACTTCAAAGCGTATTACAACCGTGCCTTCTCGTATGACAAGCTGCACCAGTATGAGAAGGCCGTTGCAGACTATACCAAGGCGGTGGAGATCGATTCGACCAACCCGAACTCGTACCACAACAGAGGGACATCGCATGAGAAGCTCAATATGTTGCAGGAGGCGCTGGCCGACTTCACAAAGGCCATAGAGTTGGATGGGTCGAACCCGTCGACGCACAACAGCCGTGGTTTGGTGTACGACAGGTTGGATGAGTATGACAAGGCGATCGCGGACTTCACGGTGGCAATTCGGATGGACCCGAACAACGCTGCTTATTACCACAACCGCGGGTTCTCGTACCGGAACCTCGGGAACTACGAGGCGGCCATCAAGGACTATTCCGCAGCGATACAACTCAACCCCAACTCGATGGCAGCGTACAACAACAGAGGCTTTGCAGAGCGCAAGCTTGGGCTGTACGATATGGCGGTGAAGGACTACTCCAAGTCCTTGGAGCTGTCGCCCAACAACGTGAAAACGTACAACAACCGCGGATACTGCTATGCACGCATGGGGCTGTACGACCTTGCCATCGCGGATTACGACAAGGTGATCGAACTGGACCCGACGAACATCCACAGCTACCACAACAGGGGCATCTCCTTCGACAAGAAGGAGGACTACTCTGCAGCAATCGGCGACTTCACCAAGGTATGCCTTCGGGAAGAGCCACGCCAGACAGCCCATGCCTTCACATCCACATTGCTTTCAGTTTGAATTCTTTTGCTGTAGGGCCTTCGCCCCGGGGTGCTGGCAGGGGCATTCTTATCACATTCCCCGCTGGGTGGTGAAAACCATTGAACTTTGTCGGAACCTATCAAGTAGGTAGCCTATATCCCCCCCTGTGCATTTTATCCATTGCCTTTTCGCAGACCTCCTACACTGGGCCCAGGCCACCACACGACACACACCACGCCTCCTGACAGGTCCTCGAGCTGGATGGTACAAACGCGAATGCATTCTTCAACCGCGGATCAGCGTTTGACAGCCTCGGCGACTTCGACCGCGCGATATCGGACTACACCAAGGCGCTCGATCTCGACGTGAAAAAAGGTGCCACCATGAAGCCCCAGCCCTAATCCCCTCCCCCCCCGCCCCAATACGGATGCAGATCCAGAGGCGAAAAAAAAATGTCACACATCCCTTCCCCTCTCACTCCCACCCTTTTGTTAAAGCCTCGATCAGCGCCGAATGGTGTTGCGGGAGAGAGCTGCCTGTTGACCGCGCCCCCGGTCTAGATCTATCCCCTTCCCAGAGGGTGGGGCGGGGGTGCAGGGGGTGGGGTGGTGTGTGAGGGTGGCCTTCGTTCTGAAGTGTAGAAAACAAAAGGCGGGGCCCTCCCCCTCCCTTCCCTCCCTGCGGCTTTTTTCCGGGTTTGGCGCACAAACAACGCCTTATCTTTATTTCTCTCGCAGGGAGGGAGGGGGGTCACTGCGCAGTACTTCAATGGAGGTTTTCCTCGAGCAGCTCGTTCGGGCATACCCAGGGCATACCCCCCCCATCCTCTGCACCGTCCTTCCGTCGAAGGCCCACACCTCGCGTCAGTTTCTTTGTCCATCCTATCGTATACTCCTGCCCTGGCTTGCCGCTCGTCCTGCTGTACATCCTCAGGGCATATAACAGCAAGCCCAACCCCGCCACCCCCTCAACACCGCTTTTGTTTCTGTTTTTTCACCTATCCCCCCTCCCCCCCCGCACCCCTCCCACGTCCCGTCGCCCCTATCTGTTTTTTTTCGTGTTAGCACAATAGATATTTCCCTTGGTTCCCCCACCCCCCCACCCCCCCTCGCCCGACTCCACCCACCCCCCCCCCCCCACCTACATGCATATTTTTGTTATCTTTTCATTGTGTGCGAACACCCCGGTTTCCCCCTCCCCTCCCCCTCCGCCCCCTCAGCATGGTGCGGTGGCTACAAAAAAAACTACGCAAGGGGATGGGACAACTGGGTTGTGAAGCAGATGGATGTCGGGTGAATGGCACACCCCTTTTTGTGCCTTGAGCTGGATCTTGCGATCCCCACTCACACCACTCCATCAGATTGGGGAGTGGTGTACACAGAGAGTGGGGGGTCAGCGTTACAACAAAACAAATTCCGGCAGGAACTGGTTTTGTTGTCTCGTTTTGCTGTCACGACACCGGCGCTCTCCAGCGGGGGCACAGATAGTTTTGGAAAAGTGTCCCGGCTCAACTGCCGTCATTCATCAGATCAGGGATCGGTGGTGGAAGACCTCCGAGGTAACTGCATTTCCAACAGCTCACAGTATCACCCCCGTCATGAGTGCAGGGTTTCTGGGGGGGTGGGGTGGGGTAAGGAGCGGGGGCTCTGTGTGTATGTGAGTAAGGCTGTGAGGGTTCGTGCGAGTGGTGCCTAGATAGCCACGATGAATCAAACAGAAGGCGCTCCTATATAGCCTTTCCTCTTTTACCCCCACCCTGTGGGGGGGGTGGGGTGGGGGGTGGGAGGGGCTGCAGGTAAAACAAAAAAACGATAAAACGTTCACCCTCACCCCCCCCCCCTCCGCCCCTCCCCCCGGGATGCCTCTCTCTACCCCCCATCTCTCTCTCTCTCTCTCTCTCTTTTCCTAGTCTCCCACCCTTTCCCCCTTCCCCCCCCGCCCCCCCCCTCACGTACCGCTTAGACTTTTAGATACCCTTCACTGATGCCATTCTCTTACCCCGCCCTCCCCCCACTTCCCCACCCCCCCCCCCCCTAGGCATACTTGTCCCCCCATATGGGGAACCCCCTAAATCTGGGGGAAATATGGGGGGTCTCAAAACCCCGCCCCCATATGGGGAAAAAGGCTGAAAATATGGGGAAAACCCGGTAAAATATGGGGGAATATGGGGGAAATATGGGGCCCATATGGGGGGATATGGGGGTATTCGTGCTGCAACGGGAGAACATCAAACCACTCAGGCACAGACACACACGAAGTGCGCGTCGAAACCGGCCTCATGCCTTGTTGGGGATCCTCCAGGAGTCCGATCCTGGGGAGGTGCGCGCTCGTTCAGGTGTGGCCAGGTCTGGCCCCCCCTGGAAGATCCCCCAGGTGGGTCGCACCGACCTCCTGTTCCTCTCCTGCGCCGATACAGCGGCAGCGGAGAGCGAACGCTTCCCGGTTTGGCGGGGCACCGCAGTGACAGCGGCAGCGGTGGTGGACACATACGCACAGACACACATAGCGCGTTCAGGGTTAACAGCTCCTCACAACACACACTCTTGTGTTTTTAAGTCCTCACTCTCACACTCGCTGTCCTCCTCCTCTGGTGTGTTTGCGATTGCGAACTGCCCCCTGAGGTCCTTAATTAGACAAGGGAATTCACAAGCAGTGCATTCTGGTATCAGGCGCTTCCGCCGCTTTTGACCGCTCCGAGCGCCGAAAAGTCGGGGTCGACGCTCGTCACCAGGCAGCTTGACATGTTCAAGCTGCATCTGCCGGGTGGAATGAGACCTGTGAAGGCCAGTACAAGGACTGGCTGCAGGACGCAACTGTTCTGCCAGCAAAGACAGGACTACTGGACAGCATGCTCTGATGACCGCTACTCAGACTTGAAGAAAGTGGCGGTCGGCACTCTCACAGCACCTTTTCTGGTCTGACTCGAGCACTTCAGCCGGGCGTTTCCTCTCTGCAGAAAGCGACGAGGTGAGATGGCTCTGCAAGGTGCTAGACGTCCCCTGTCAGTGGCTGACTTCACACCCTGTAAAAAGCAGAACGAAGAGAACTGTTTGCTGACTGCTTCCACCTGAGGAACCCCTGGGTTTTCCCCCATATATCCCCCATATGGGGGAAATATGGGGGAACAGGACTTGAAAAACCCCCCATATTCCCCCCATATTTTCCCCATATTTTTGGCCTTCCCCATATGGGGGTACAAGTATGCCTAGGGGGGGCTAAAACCGGGAGTAAACCCAAATTTTCAACTTCGCCGCAGAGAGGCCCCCAAGGGCACCAAAAGGCCAGAAACACCCCATATCACCCCGGAAATCCGGTATCTGCCCGAAATAGGCCCAAATTCGGCCCGGAAAGCTCATTTTTTGCGTCTCCAATTTTTTGGCACAGATGTGGTACCGGTGCTGTGCCAGTTTACAGCGGCTGCTTGCAACATACAGCGAAACCTGTGGTCGAAGCAACCGAATGGTTCATCGGTCAAGCTCTACTTGATGACGCGGATTGATGTAACAGCACCATGTACCGAGGGGCGACAAGCAGCACCGCGAGGTGGGGGCAGAGGCCAAAGTGCACTCGTATTTGCACTGAGAGGGGGTCTTCGCTACGGGGTGGTCGTCAGTGCATTTTGGTGCATTTCCTGTTGAATTGGCTGAAAAATGACGAAGATTGTCGAAGTTTGTCGACCAGCGAAGACCCCCAGAAGGTTGGTATCCCTTGTAGATTGAGGTTCCGGAGATGGGGCACGCACTATGGGCGGAAGCAGGACGCTGCTCAGAGGGTTTGTCCGTTCCGACGCAATTCAGAGGTGGCAATAACTCAGCGACCTCGATATCCCTCAAAGTGAGCACTTGATGCCCTGCTCTCATTGAGAGTAATCAACGAGCGGCCCTTGCCATTCTAATGGGGCGGCTACGCCCTCAAATAATTGAAGGCAAATGACAAGGAACCTGCTGGCGAGCTGAGCGCCACTCGGATCGAGAACGTTTTCCTTCTCGAGGATAAGCTCGTCTCCCTCCTCCGGGAGATGCACCGGAGTGGCTGGCGCAGTTCATGTCGTGCCAGCCAGCATTGGGGTACGTGAAAAAGGTACGGTGGCACGCCAACGACGATAAACACACCTTGCCGATCTTAAAAACTGTGAAGGGGGCGGAACACTATCGAAGTGGCTCAATCATGACTACATTGATGCAATGGTGACATATGACGTCAAGCCGCAGTGCCTGCAGAAAGGAGTGCCCGCCGGCTGTTTTTCTCGGGCCATTCAGGTACCGCATCTGGTACCACATCTGTGCCAACTGAAAAAAATCGCGTTTCTGGGCCTCTCTGGGCCACACAGGTCACCAAAACCCCCCAGAAACACGTTTCTGGACTGGTTTGGGTCGGTTTGTAGCATTGATTTCATGTTTAGGGGTGCTCCCTGAAAAAGTGGGGTTTACTCCCGTTTTTTGGGTTGAATTAGCCCCCCCTACCCCCCCCCCCCCCCCCCCCCCACACCGCCTGCGAGTTTGAGTAGAGGAGGTCGGTTTCACTGTACCTTGGCCCTTCTCTAGTGTAGGGGTCACCCCTATGTCAGTCTGGTCCCCGACCTCACTCTACCCACCCCCCCCCCCCCTAGGGCAGTGAAGGCAAAATACGCGTATTTTTCAGAATCCCGATTTTAAAAATACGTTGAACGTTCAAATACGTTGAACGTTCAGCGTATTTGAACGTTTCTCACATTGCCTACCGTCTGCAGGGGCCACCAGGCACAAACCCGCCTTTCCTCAAGCAGAGCAAGGGCGAGTTGGTGGCACCAACGACAACCGTGCGGAAGACGTCCTTGGAGCACGATTTTACAGCGACTTGCTTCGCGATGCAGTCGACAACATATCCCTTGTCCTTTGCTCCATGAAGCGGGCTGGTGCAGTTGAGATGAACCCCTGCCGGTGGGATATGCCATCCAGTTCTCCCATGCGTGATATCCCATACGTCCTGTACCCGTAGCTCAGGTTCGGCCATCCACTTCCTCGACACGACAGACTCCAGCCGGTCGAGTGGGGTAAAATTGGGAGATAGGTCGAGAGGGGGTTGGTACCCCCGCTTTTCCGGAGTTCAACCCTGAAAAGAGGGGGTACCAACCACCCCTTTCCGGGTCCCGCCCCTTCTCGGACTACAGAACCTCTTTTTCACCGACTTTTCACCACGCGTGACACTCTCCATCCTACCGGTGTCCCCTTTAGTGTGTGCAGGGGGCCCACCCCCTACTGCTAGGGGGGGTTTCATGTGTAGAGTGCACCCAGTGGGTGAAAACGCTCAAAAGCCAAAAAAAACGTTCAACTTCGGCGCATTTTTTAAAAATACGTTGAACGTTCAAATACGTTGAACGTTTTTTACGTATTTTCTATCACTGCCCTAGGGGGGGTCAAACCCTTAGTAAAAGGTGTCAATGTGACCCCATTTTTCAACTTCTGCGCTAAGTGCATTTTTCGGGCAAAAAATCATGTTCTCGACCCCAAACCGGTCGGGAAATGCCGCAAACTGTGGTTTTCAGCACCAGGGGGCCAAAGAGAGCACTTTTTTTGCGGTACTTTTTTTCTGGCCCACATGTGGTACCAAAGGGGGGTTCCACATGGTGTGTGTGCAACGGTGGTGGCAGACCTGCCACTACCGGCCATCGTGACACACCAATAGAGACCACACAGTCTCGGCGGACGACAAACACTAGAACTCGAATGCCAGCTGCACTTGGCAAGCAACAACGGCCAGGCGCCACTCGGGTTTCGTTTGGGGGAGGCTATCTGGGACAAAGTACGGCTGGCTAGCTGAATCTTGTGCACGCGTCTTACACAACCGAGACGTGCTCAGGACTTCTCAAACGAAAAAATATGCACATTCCTGGTCTGGCTGCTCTCGAGGTGCTGCTGGGTGACGAGCTGCTACTCAGCTTGTGATGGCGACTGTTTCCTACTGCTGGTTCAAGGCTGTGTTGGTGCTGTTGAAGACGGACGCAGCTGATGAAGGGGGGCCGTCTGTAGTTGGCGCGAAAGCTGTTTCCAGTCATTCGAAAGTGGCGTGTTGCTCTCCCGGATCCGCTCAAAGTTTCCAGAACGGTTGCCTGAATTATGTGGAAACCTAAAAGTCGGGATTGAAATGGTACAGAATCACTAAGACAGCACCTGTACTACTCTCGTCAGGGAGGGGTCTGCAGTGTCGATGTTGACACGACTGCTGACGGAAAGATGCTGCCAAAGCCATATCTGATCGAGGTCTGTGATAGACACTGCACATGAGGCACATCACAGACCTGAAAACATGTAGTTCTGGTTTAGTTTTGGCCCTTTTTCAAGCGACAGCCCCAATCAAACCCCCCTTTGGTACCACATGTGGGCCATAAAAAAAGTACCGCAAAAAAAGTATTTTCTTTGGCCCCCTGGTGCTGAAAACCATAGTTTGCGGCATTTCCCGACCGGTTTGGGGTCGAGAACATGATTTTTTGCCCGAAAAATGCACTTAGCGCGGAAGTTGAAAAATGGGTCACATTGACAGCATTTGGCCCCCCCCCACCCCCCCCCCCCTAGGCATACAGTGCAAACGATAATTATTATCGCATATATACCAGATACGATAATTTTCGGAAAATTGTCGCATACGATAATTCATTATCGCATACGATAATTCATTATCGTATGATGCGATAATGGATTATCGTATACGACCAGATACGATAATTATTATCGTATGCGATAACATACGATAATCCCATTATCGTATGCGATACCCACCTGATTTTGCCCGAAACCAATCACCGAAATCTCCAGTTTACCACCGCCAAACGCCACCAAACCCCGCCAAGGGCCACAATCAGCCACAAAATAGAGATCACTACCATTCTCCCAGCCCCAGGAAGGGTAAGATGAGCCTGTGGGGTTCGGTGCTGCAGGCAGGGTACGCGTACTGGTCTGTGTCCGGGCTGCTGTGGTCATCGACAAGGCTGTGTGGTCTGTCCGAAGGAGGTGGATGGTGGTCTCCCTCAGGTGGATCGCGTCTCTCCGATCCTGCATGGGCTCAGGTGTCTCCAGATGATCATCACCCCTTGCCTTGCTGTCGGTGAGGATGGCGCCCGAGCTCCGCCTTGTAGCGCAGCGGAGTCGTGCAGGTCAGGCAGGCTCCTTGAGGCCTCCGAGGTGATGTGCGCGCGCCACCCCGTGGTTCCTTGTAGAGTTGCAGACAGGTCCGTGCGCACGGTGGGAGCGTTCGTATCGCCCGTTCCGTGCCAGGTCCTGAAGAATACCTTTGGTTGAGTATTGCCTCTCTCGGGTTCAAACCCCATTCAAGGTCCTTCGCTATGTCATCACTGGTCGTCAGTCAGAGGGGAAGAACGGTGTTCCTCACTTTTTCACTGCTCACGGGAGCGAAGGCCAAGTCCAACATAAGTGGTAGCCTTGAAGATAAATCTCCTGATCTCTCCAAACATTGCACCGAAGACCACACCTGCCTATCAGGTTCTTCCCCATCAGTCGAACAGTCTTTCTTGTTCATGTTCTGGGCAGGGTGCTCTGTCTCGGTCACCCCGACACCTGCTTCAACTAGGCTAGCCCAACGTCTTCCCTCAGTGTTCTCACAGGGGTGTCCTCAGTATCTGGGTCCCGACGGCAAGGCAGCGTACCAGTCAGCTTTGCGAACCCGCAACAGGCTGTACTGGTGGTTGCATACCGCCGCAAGTATGACCCTGTTGCTGCGTAGTCATGTTTTCCATGAAGTGGGGTGGCGACAGGGTGTAAGTCACGAGGGGAAGGGCATGTGGAACGGCCACTGCCCAATCCCCAGAGTCCTCTCCGCCCCACTGTGCCTGAAACTTCTTCAGACAGACATAGTGATGTGCATGTCATGGCACTATGTGTGTTGTGTCTCTGCCACCCATTTGTGAGTGACATTCTACACTTCTGAGTGAAGCCCCCCGTCACCAATAATTCAAAGAAGCAAAAATGGCAGCTTCCGGCTCCACTTTTACCACTTTTTCAATGTGTTCTGGGCTGATTTCTGGTTTTCCGAAAATCTCAAAAAATTATCGCACCATTATCGTATATTATCGTATACGATAATATACGATAATGGGAATACGATAATAATTATCGTATGCGATAATTATTATCGTTTGCACTGTATGCCTAGGGGGGGTCATAAGCCCGTACAAAACCACATTTTTCAACATACCATCAGAACCGCCCTAATACCTGATCTGACCCGAAAATCCGACCCATACCCCCCCGGAAACCGTCTGGAGCCCACTTGTGACACCTGATGCGCACTTTTGTGATGATTTTTTGGGGTCCTAAAAAATGTACCTCAGTTTCGTACCTTGCCTTTGTACCTGAACCACTCCCGACCGCAGTATTTCGTTATTTGCAAGGAAAGGGTATCACTACGCTCACCCAGCACACCGAGCAACACATGCCGTGTGCCTAGGGCCTCGCAGAGGTGTCAGATGCTGCTGCAGAGGGGTACCTTGCTCGAAAGACGCTCGCCAAACGGGAGATGTGCGGGGTCCCGGCAGAGAGCGTTGTGGCAGACCTGCGTCAGAAGAAAACGGCACACGACATCCGTGAGGCGACATTATTTCGGGCGCTCCGTCGGGCTGGGTACATAGGAGAGCGAGTGGGACGTGGTGACGACAGATATATGCAGTGGTGCATCAACTGCACGCACGTGCGAAAAGCGGCGTTCCTTGCTGGCCAAGAAAGATGTCACCTGCACTCCTACTCCTCCCACTCCTCCTGCTCCTACCCCTACACCAACTGATGTGGGCAGTGAGTGATGGCAGCTCCAGAGCAGCAGATGATCTAGGAAGCGATGAGCGGGTCAGCCGGGCAGACTACCCCAGTCCGTACCGGAAGTACGAAGCGTTGCGGGCCCGCCACCACCGCCTCCAGGAGAGGACCCGAGGATTAAGAGTAGGGTTGTACAACGCCAGGGGAGAGTATTCCCCTGGCGTTGAGACATCCCTGACGATCTTGCGGTCGCACTGTGGGGGTTGAGTCGGCAGGCAGATGCCTATCCAATGACTTCGTTGAGTCCTCACATGGTACACTCTCATACGTGCTGTTGAGACTGCGTGGTGTGCATATCCTGCGGGGGGCGCAAATTACACAGCACAAACATAATCATTTCGACTCTCAGGTCGTCCAATATCCCAATCGTGCCTTCACAGGCTGAGATCGACGAAGCAAAGACACATCTGCAACGCTGCCTAATGCCGATGCAGCCTCGCAGGCGTACGAAGTACTCACAATGACCCATCTGCGATCGAAGTACTACACCCAGAAGGTGGCTGAACTCATTCAGCTGGCGCAACAACACAACATTCCCACTAATCAGGTACAAGAAAGACCTTGCCGAGGCACTGGGGAGGCAACATCGTGCCACCTGAGCCGGAACCACCGCAGAAAAGGCAAAGAACGAAATATTGCGGTCGGGAGTGGTTCAGGTACAAAGGCAAGGTACGAAACTGAGGTACATTTTTTAGGACCCCAAAAAATCATCACAAAAGTGCGCATCAGGTGTCACAAGTGGGCTCCAGACGGTTTCCGGGGGGGTATGGGTCGGATTTTCGGGTCAGATCAGGTATTAGGGCGGTTCTGATGGTATGTTGAAATTTTTGGTATTTGTACGTTTTTAGGGGGGCTTATGACCCCCCCTACCCCCCCCCCCCCCCCCCACCCCCCGTTTTATTGTTTGTGCGGAGGCGTCGATGCATCAAGGAAACGGGAGCAAAAATAAAGTGCAGAACGAGCGGAGTGGCACTTTTTCCGCAAGAAAGAGGAGGGGGGGGGTATTGGGTCAGGGAAAGGGAAAGGGCAGGGGATGGGGATGGGTGAGTTGACCCCCCCTCCCCCCTGGCAGCCCAGGCTGGTCGCTAACCATCATTCATCATTCCACTCATTTTGGGTTTCCCCCCCCTAGATGTTTCATCATTCCACCATCATTCCACCCTCGGGGCCTGCCGTCAGGCAGGCCCCGATGGTGGAATGATGGTAGAATGATGCCACGCGTGGATGATGCCACGATGGTGGAATGATGGTGGGGTGAAACACACACTACCACCTCATTCCCCACCATCCGTTGCCAGGGCCGAAGAGAGTATGGTTTTGCAGGAACCGATGCTCACTACCGTGGCCTCCGGCGGCTGGGGGGCTCCGCCCCCCAGACCCCCCTGTGGCGTATGTCTCGTACTCAAGTCACTCGATTCCCGTCAGGTCAGGGAATCCAACCACTCCAGTAGCCTCAGGAGGACGCAGCCACTCACACAGAATCTGTACGCCCACACTGAACAGATGTTCACTACCGTGGCCTCCGGCGGCTGGGGGGCTCTGCCCCCCAGACCCCCCTGTGGACCATGTAGCGTGTGCCCGGCTAGGAACCAAGCCCTTGCGCTTCGACGGCCGTGGCATATCAGGGGGTAGCGTCGAATCATGGTACCGAAAGCCTTTTTTTTGGTTTCCTTCGGCACCCGAGGATGGCGCGAGCGGGAGAGGAACTGCGGAAGGAACCCAGCGCCTCACACCGTCCACCGACGGGAAAGTTAAGTAACAACACGAGCGCGCGCGAAAAATCGACCCCTAGCGTTTTCCCACCTGATCCCCCCAAAACAAGAGCGTCCGCCCACCTACAGTGTGGAACAAAAGTCTTGACCGGTTTCCCCACCCATGAATGCGCAATGTTTTGGGGTGACCTGAACCCCCAAAACTGTTCGAAAATACTTGGAACCACCGAAATACCGCGTTCCTACTGGCCAAGTCGGCCCCAGAGTCAGCCTGTCGCCTACAAAACCCTCAGAACCAGTCAGTACTTCGTGGCCTTGCCTTCTGCAGCCACAACCTGCTGCAGTCGCCTTGGCATGGAATCGATGAAAAGGGGCAGAAAATCTGCATCGACTTTCGCCCAATCCTTCTGTAAGAATTTTCTGAAACTCTGGGATTTTGGGGCTGGCGGGCATTGACACGTTGTTGCAGGACCGCCCACACGATGGGGTTCAGATCTGGAAAATTTCCTGGCCCTCCCTCCTTTGGTAGAAACGCAAAGGGTTGTTCAGAAAGGAATGCTTGAGATGTACGAGCTGTGTGACACGGTGCATCATGCCGTTTCGATACCGCTTCACCCAGCGCCTCAAGGAGCTTTCTGACACATCCAGCTTCTGACAGACGTCGCGGCACTGCCATTTTGCCTCAGCAATGAGGGTGGCAGCCTGCAACCTCGGTGCCGGCAACGGAGCCTTCTCAACCGGCTTCTGGCTTGTCTTGCCCATTTTCCACCACCAAAATTGTTCCGATGCACTCTGTGTAGCCTGTACGTGGCCTGGGTTGATGTTGTTGACCTTTGTTCAGCAACATAGTCCACCTCAACAGTGAAAAATATACCGGTCAAGACTTTTGTTCCACACTGTAATCTCTATTATTGAAAAAGTTAGCAACAGGCCTGGATCGTGGGCGCGCGGCGGCGGTGGCGAAGCCGCCGCCGCGATCGTGTACGAACCATATTTTACTGCATGGCCACCACTTCCACCCCCCCCCCCCCCCCACGACTGACCATCATTCCACGAGATCTCGGAATTCAGAAAGTTAGCGACCAGCCTGCTGGCAGCCAGCTCTTTAGACGATTCCCCCACCCCCCCTCCCCCCCCACCCAGAAAAATAAAGATTCAAAAAATAACTGCCGCATTGTTTTCAAAGGGCGCGTCTTCCTGCGCTGTGAGGTCCAGGCCTCACAGCGTGTGGGGGTTTCCTTTTTGGCTCCTCTTCCTCTTATAATTTTGAACTATTTTTTTGTGTATTCCTATTTGCCACAACAGGGGGACGGGGGGGCTCCTCGGTGTCAAAAACAGACACCAGTGGGGGAAGTGGGTACAGCGCTCAAGCAAACCTGCTTGTCACAGCGAAAGAGCCGGTGGGGGTGTGCAGTGCACGCGGTGTGTTTTTGAGAGAGAAAAAGATAAGGCTGTTGTTTGTGCGCCAAACCCGGGCGAGAGAGAGCGATGTAAACCCTCCGCATCAGCAGGCTGTGGGCAAAGCTTGCTTTATTTTTTTTCCCAATTGTTTTGCCCAATCTTTTTTTGGCGCACAGAAGCGCGAAACACCCCTGCATTATTTTCACGCACCCCATTCACCCCCCCCCCCCCCCCTTCCCCCCCCTCCACATTAGACACAAAGTGGACCATGATCCGGGCCAGGTTCAACCCACTCGCAAAGTGGCCACTACCCCACCCACACACCCCATACCCTACACATTGCATGCCACCCTCTGCCTTCAGGCACGATGGCAAACGGGGCGTCGCACGCCCCTCCCCGCGCGCTCCTCTTCGTTTCTCTTCTTCTTCTTCTTGACGCGTGTTGTCACCCCCCTCCCCCCATCATGAATCAGCAGCACAGCTGGGAACAGAGGCACGTTGCATCCGGTGTCTTGCCTTTGGCAAAGGGTTGGGCTGTCCTGTTCCGCCCAGCCTATTGGAGTCTTCCGCTGTGAGTTGACGCACAGAGTAGGTGCTGAACTGACACCGTGTTTGACACACAAAGGAAATGCCCTTGGCTTGTTGGAAACCACTAAAGTGGATCGAACCGATACTCTGCGCCGTGGTCTGGGCACAGGCCAGGTTCGGGGGAAGGCCAAAAGCTTGGCATGCACATGTAGGGCGGCTTTGCTTGGATCGCCTGTGTTCTCATGCTTTTCCTGCTGCTCTCTCCTGGCAGGTGCCTCATAGATACCGCACACCCCACCCCACCACCACCCCCCCCCCCCCCCACTTCCCCCCCCGCCCCCCCGCTCCCTCCCGCACCTTCAAAAAATAGCGACGCTGAAGCAAATAAGGTAACATCAGGGCAGGGCGCCAGCAGTCAGCGACAGGCTTAAGGTGGGGGTGGGGGTGGGGTGGGGGTACAGTGTGAATGCGAAGAAGGCAGTAACTTCACTTCCGGCAGGCATCCCCACCTCCCAACCCCTGCACGCACAGCGAGGGTGTTGTGGTTTATGTAGAGGCCAGCCCAAGCCAGGGGTTGCTGTTGTGTGGCACGATGCAGCTGAGGGAGGGTCACACGCACACATGCCTGCAGGTCCCACACCAACACACACACTCCCAGCCAAGATGCCCGGTAAGGTGTACGGCCACGCGGTCTCGCAGCCCAGCCGCTCTGTGCAGTGGTTCGTCGACTACGCCAAGCTGGGTGTGGAGGTGGAGCACGTCGACATCATGACCGGGAAGAACAAGGAGCCGGAGTTCGTGGCGAAGTTCCCCAACGCGAAGGTGCCGTCGTTCGAGGAGGGCGACTTCAAGCTGGAGGAGGGTGCAGCCATCCTGCAGTACCTGGCAGAGGGGCACGCCATCGTGCCGAAGACTGCGGAGCAGCGTGCGCGTGTGACGATGATGATCGGGCGCAACCTGGCACAGGCACGCAAGATCACTGTGGAGGTGGTGCTGCCGCTCTTCTTCGGGAAGGAGGAGGAGAAGGCTGCGCTGATCAAGGCAGGCATCGAGAAGATCCGCCCCGAGCTGGCGAAGTACGACACGCTGCTGTCGAAGACGAAGTACGTTGCGGGTGACGAGCTGTCGCTGGCCGACTTCATGTTCGTGACGGAGGTGGACCAGCTGTCGGTGATGAAAGAGGCGATCGGGACGGACGTGCTTGCCGACTACCCGCGCATCACAGCCTACCTGCAGCGCATCGCCGAGGTGCCCGGGTACAAGAAGTGCGTGGGTGCTGTTGCCGATATTATGGCGGCCGCGGCTGCGGCGAAGAAGGCAGGGCAGTAGTCGGTGGTGTGCAGCAAGCTGTACACAGGGAACAGTGTGCAGTGATTCCCGCCGCACACACCAGAACACCGCCATGCACAGCCCACCGCCACCTCCAGCACAGGAGCGTGTGTGTCGGCAACTGCTTCTGAGGCGTGTGTCTGGAGCTGAATAAGTATACAACACAACCCGCAACAACAGGATGCGTGCACCACCCTCGGCTAGCTCACGAGGAGGTCGGTGTGCGTCATACCTGCACGGTCTTTCGCGATTCCCGCCCTGTTGCGCTTCTTTCTTGTTTTGCAGTTTCATTTGTGTAGCCTCATGCAATGAAGGAGGAAATGGAACACGGAGAAAGCAGGTCATTCGAGTTTACGGCACGCGTAGTGCCGTAATTGCAGAGCCACATCTCACCTCATCACAGGTCGAGGTGTGTGCGTTTCACCACAACTCTCACAACCTCTCCCAAACAACCAAACAACACAATGCCGGACCGGAACGCAACCGTGATCATCGACCAGGCGTGGATCGATGTTCCGACCCCGGTTGTTCCGGGAAACGCAGCGGGGGTGGACGGCACCCCCGACTGCGTGTTTCCGGAGTGCGGGGCGCTGCACTCCGACGCGCACTCGTCTGTGTGTCGCATGTGTGGAAGGCGGACGACGAAGAGCTGCCTGAAGGCCTACATGGAGGGCACGGGGGATCAGACGGTCGAGAAGATGACCGACCAGTGGATGGAGCCACACTGGGTCTGCCCCCTCTGCGCGCTGTATCTCCACAATGGTGAGGCAACATGGACCCTCAAGGAGGAGGACGAGGGCGACGCCGATGCCAACATGAGTGACGCTACGCCCAAGGTGAGGGACCTCTGGGAGTTGATGAGGGGTGTGGATAACCCAAACACCAAGGCAATTCTGGAGGAGGTCTTGGATGATATGCAGAGGAAGGAGCGGCAGGCGAAGCTGGAACGCGAGGGGCTGACCGGCACCCGCATCACGGTGGTGGAGCAATGGCGCCACCGGATGCAGTCGCCAGCGCTGCACGCAATGGCCATGAGGGCACTGCGTGATCGTTTCGGGAAGGGGGCGGACGATGCGGCTGCGGCAGCGACCGGGCCCCAGCACGAACTTCGGGTCGCGCTCTCCGTGTTGGACATTCTGATCCCCATCGTGTCGACGAAGCCTGAGGCAGTGCAAGCTGCCCACAACCTCCTGGTCCGCTTGGAGGGGCTGCGCCTCCGGGAGTGGTACGGGCTCGCGGCGCAGCTGCACTGGGAGCGGCGGCTGGAGGGCATGCCGGCAAGCGCGCTGACGGAGCAACTATTCAGGTCGCTCCAGAGCCAAGCCCAGAGCGAGGGCGAGAAGGAGAAGGCCAACAACAAGCGGCGCCGCACCGAGGGCGCGTGGGACGAGGAGGAAGAGAGGCCAGTGGTGCCGAAGGGAGGTAAGGGGGGAAAGGGATCCAACAAGGGCTTCAACAAGGGCTTCAACAAGGGATCCAAGTGGGGCAAGTGACAAGCCACACCTGCGCAGGGAGAGCCGGGGTTGTGCGGGCCGGCGACACCTCCCTCAGACACACCGCCACTGCACACACAGTCCACACTTCAAGGGGAACCAGCGGTGCCACAAGCTCAAGGGGAGCAGAATTCACGCATGCCGTGGCGAGTAAAAGCGCAAACCACACAGCCCAGTGCTCAAGGGGAGCCAGCGGCGCATCAAGCTCAAGGGGAGCAGAACCCACGCACGCCGTGGCTAGTAAAAACGGAAATCACACAGCCCAGTGCTCAAGGGGAGCCAGCGGCGAAGCAAGCTCAAGGGGAGCAGAATCCACGCACGCCGTGGCTAGTAAAAACGGAAATCACACAGCCCAGTGCTCAAGGGGAGCCAGCGGCGCATCAAGCTCAAGGGGAGCAGAATCCACGCACGCCGTGGCTAGTAAAAACGCAAATCACACAGCCCAGTGCTCAAGGGGAGCCAGCGGCGAAGCAAGCTCAAGGGGAGCAGAAACCACGCACGCCGTGGATAGTAAAAACGAAAATCACACAGCCCAGTGCTCAAGGGGAGCCAGCGGCGAAGCAAGCTCAAGGGGAGCAGAAACCACGCACGCCGTGGATAGTAAAAACGAAAATCACACAGCCCAGTGCTCAAGGGGAGCCAGCGGCGAAGCAAGCTCAAGGGGAGCAGAATCCACGCACGCCGTGGCTAGTAAAAACGCAAATCACACAGCCCAGTGCTCAAGGGGAGCCAGCGGTGCATCAAGCTCAGGGGGAGCAGAATCCACGCACACCGTGGTTAGTAAGAATACAGCCCAGTGCTCAGGGGGAGCAAATGGCGCAGCAAGATCACGGGATGACGCCACACAGGCCGTGGCCGGTCACCAACACTGCTCGGAGAGAGCAGGCGACAGAGCGGGCCGGCCCAGCAGTGCAGCAGACGGGATCCCAGGGGCGGGACCCGACAGCGGAAGGCCACACAATCGAGTCGGGGCTGCAGCGGTGGCTGCGCAGGGGGCCAGCAACTCGAGGACGCCCGCGGATGTCAGAGACAGCAACCCTCCCGGACGGGACGAGGGGGGAAGTCGTGTCTGCAGCCAACGCCGTTCTGGACCGGGCACTCGCGAACTCCACATGGGACAACATCGCGTCGTGCTACCGGCGGTTCCAGGAGTTCCGTCAGGCCTGGGAGGCCGCCGAGGGACCCATCGACACGGGGACGGCGATCATCTTGTGGGTCTCCAAGAAGATGTCTGTCGACAACGTGCTGCCATCCTCGGGGCTGGCCTACAGCTACGCCGTGTCGTCCGCGCACCGCCACATGCTGGAGGACACAGTGCACTCGCACAAGCTCGACGCGTTCAGACGGGGACTGAGGCGCATGGGGGCGGAGGTGCCCCGGACACAGGCGGTGCCGGCGACGAAGGCAGAAGTGGAGCAGGCGATGCGGGACGAGCGGGACCCCGAGGTGCGACTGGCACTGGGGCTGATGTGGCACGGGGCCGCAAGGTGCTCGGACGTGAAGAGTATTGCAACCCGAGAGGTGCGGGTGAAGAACGACGGGGTGGTATCTATAACCTGGAGGGGCACCAAGAACGACCCGTTCGCGAAGGGACAGACTACAGGGGTGTGTTTGCCTACGCAGCTGAACGGTGTGCTGGGGAAGACGATGCGGAAGAACCGGGACGGCGGCCTGGTTCAAGGCGTGTCGTACAGCAAGGTGTCCCGGGCGGTAAAACGGGTGAACCCCGCGCTGACGCCACACAGTCTACGCAGGGGGGCAGTGCACCACCTGATTCACAAGGGGCTCGAGTTGCGAGCGGTGCAGAAGCTGACCCGCCACCGGACGACAGAGGGGCTGCTGCAGTACGCCCCACTGGCCGCGACTCGTCTCGTGGAGGAGACCGCGACTACATCACGCCAGCTCTAGCGGCGGGGCGCATCCCCAGGGCTCTTGGGGCGTTCCCGTCGTGCGCCGCCCACCTCGCCAAGCCGAGCAACTTCGAGGGTATCCTGAGGATGTGTGCCTACGCATACGACCCCGAGGGCGAGGGGGACGAGGCGTGCAGTGCTGGGCTGGACATCGGGTACGGCGGGGACTTCTCCGTGGAGGTGGAGGGAGCGCAGGTGCGACCGGAAGCCGAACGTGAGGGGGGGGTGCTGGCACCCATATCATCCAACAGGATGGCCCTCGACGCGGTCCGCAGCCTGGACCTCCACGGGGAGCTTGAAGATGTGCTGGACGTCATCACGTCACTCGACGCCTTCGAGAGCCTGCTGACGAAGCCGACAGGCGGCAGGATGGCGAGGGGCACCTCGCGGCACATGCGGCAGCACGCGGACAAGCTGCTCGAATGGGAGGTGGTGGAGCCGATGCAGGGGGACCCCCAGATGACGATGCCGGCTTTCACAGTGGCAAAAAAGGCAGGGGATCTCCGGCTGGTGGTCGATGCACGAAAGCTGAACGCCGCGATGAGGCGCCCCCCTGAGATGCGGCTGCCGCGCATCAGGGACGTGATCGACGCAGTGCTGAACGCAGATGCAGCCGTGATCGCGGATGGAGTATCATTTTTTTACCAGATACCCCTCGCGAAGCCGATCCGGAAGTACTTCGGCATGCGCCTGGGAGATGGCAGAGGCGGCACACTCGACTTGTGGCTGAAGGTGCTGTGCATGGGGTGGTCGTGGAGCCCATCGATAGCGCAGCGCATCTCGAGGGTTCTCGCAGGGCCGGGGAACGTCGCATGGGTGGACAACTACATCATCCTCGGGGGCAGCGAGGAGGAGGCGGCGAGGAGATACACCGAGTTCAAGCAGAGGTGTGCCTACGCGAGAGTCGAGCTGCACGAGGAGGCCGAGGGGCAACCCCAGAGACAGTTTGCGGCCTTCGGGCTGGAGTTCGACCTGCGGGGGCCGACGAAGAGGTTCCGCTCCTCGGAGAAATGGGTGGCGCAGCTGCTGGAGGCGGTGCATGTGCAGAACGTGTTGTCCGGGGAGGCAACACCCCGGGCATTCTTCAAGGTGACGGGGGCCATCGTGTGGTGGACGTACACACGAAGCCGTCATCTGTGCTACTCGCCAAACCTCATCGGGGCCATACGCAGCATCGCGCGGCATGTATCAACGAACAACAACGCGTGGGACGAGCCCACCAGGATGCAGCCGAGTGCGGTCTGGGACGCGCGCGTATGTCTGCAGGCGATCGCGGAGAACCGGTGGGTGGACCGGGAGGCTCCATACGACGAGGAGTGCACAGTGTGGACAGACGCGTCATCACGCGCGTGGGCGGCGCTTGCGGAGACCGGCGAGGTGGCGCAGGGGGCCTTCGGGGCCGGCGAAGCGTCAGCACACATTTACATCAAGGAGATGTGGGCCGCTGCACTGGGGGTGCGGTTGGCCTCCCGGCTGGGGCGCCGGCGGTGCAAGCTGCGACTGAAGGTCGACAACCTCCCGGTAGTGCGGAGCATCCTGAAGGGGCACTCTGGCAATTACGTCGCCAATAGGTGCCTGCAGGTGCTGTTCGACGTCGCTGCAGCGGCGCAGCTGCAGGTGTTGCCCGAGTGGGTGCCGACCCACGAGCAGAAGGCCGATCCCTTCACGAGGGGTGCGCGGGGCGAGGTCGTCATCGATCTGTAAAGGGACCAGACGGAGCTGTGTGCCATGCTGGCGGCACGGGGCCATCTTAGCTGATGAGCGGAGCTCCTCAGTCCCTAGGGGTCCTAGGGGGTTGGGTGTGTGCGTTTCACCACAACCTCTCCCCTCCCCATTCCCCCGTGTTGAGTGACATGTGTCGATAGTGTTCCATTTTGTAGCCTCATGCAATGAAGGAGGAAATGGAACACGGAGAAAGCAGGTCATTCGAGTTTACGGCACGCGTAGTGCCGTAATTGCAGAGCCACATCTCACCTCATCACAGGTCGAGGTGTGTGCGTTTCACCACAACCTCTCCCCTCCCCATTCCCCCGTGTTGAGTGACATGTGTCGATAGTGTTCCATTTTTCGCATCTTACTTTGGACTGTTTGCTTTATTGCCTAACGCACAGCGGAGCTCAGGCCACACCAGCATCGCTGTTTCAGCACAGGCAGGTGCCTTGCAACAGCAACACCTGCCTGCCTGACACACGCTCCTCGCGCCTGTGTGCACGGCCTGCCCCCTGTGCACCCTCTGCAGCTGCCCTGCATACTTTCGGGACAACTTCGCAGACCACCTGGGTGCAGCAGCCATGACCCCACACCCTGCCCCCTGCTCCCTCGGCCCCGGGCAGTGTTCACGCTGGCTGAGAGGTGGCCGCGTGCTGTCCCTCGGAATGTTGCTGGAAATGTCAGCCCCGTGTGGCTGGTTCGTCTGCAGTGCAGAGCTCTGTGTGCGCCCCTCCGTACCCAACACCCCAACACATGCACACCATCGCATCCCCACCACAGATAACGATCCGTTCTCCCGATGACAGCTGCCGTGCTGATATGGCTGTGCGTGGGTGCGACAAAGGAGCCCTGTCTCGCCGGCACCCCCACGCAGTGTACCCACAGTCTTGACAACCCAGCGGCCAGCAGCAGGACTGCCGACATATCGCCTGACGGCACTCTGGTGGCCATGGCAACCAGCCTGGGGACATATGTGGCCAACATCCAGACGGGTGTGTATGCGTGGTCTGAGAGCACTTCGGTGACTGCCGAGGCCGCTGCTTTCTCCCCAGATGGCAGGTTCCTGGTGATTGCCAGTGGGTCGGGGACGGGTCAGGGCACGAAGGTTGTTGACCTTGTGAGTGGTGCGATCGTGTGGCAGGACACCTCGAAGCCGGCATCCGCAGTGGACTACTCACCAGACGGTACTAAGGTGGTCAGCGGGAACGGCGATGGGTCGATCGAAATCCGCGACGCAGCCTCCGGTGCCGTTCTACAGACCCTGTCTGCTGGGCAGGGGACATTGGTGCGCCGCGTGCGGTACTCGCCAGACGGGACGCTCATCATGACCGCTGTGGATACTCACTCGTCATTCAAGATCTGGGATGCAGCGAGTGGGACCCAGCTGCGCAGCCTGTGGTATCCCGGCCCCACGGGGGACGTGCAGTTCAGTCCCGATTCCACCCTCATTGCGGCGACCAACACCGACCTCGCGGTCGTGATCTGGAAGACTGACGGCACGAAGGTGCGCACGTTGACAGTGGCAACCGCATGGCCAAGCTGGCACATGTCTGTCGTCTTCTCGCATGATGGCACGCGACTGTTCGTCGGGCTCTGGGGTTCCATCGAGGAGTGGGACGTCAGCACGGGCACCAAGCTGGCCGCACTGGATGTTCCATACACGAAGTGGGTCCATGGTCTGGCCCTGTCACCTGATGGCAACACCCTGGTCTCTGCTCTCCGTGACGAAAGCCACTTCCTCGTCTGGGACGTGTCCCCGCCTGCACCACCGCTTGCGCCTTGATGCGGCACGCATGAACTTCACTGCCGACGCGATCCACAGTTGCCACCAGCGGCGCTGACGAGCTGCTGCCGTGTCAGACCTTCAGGCACCCTGCTCTCTTCACCGTCTTTTTTTCGTTGATCTTCATTTCTACTTCTCTCCAACTGCCCCTCCTCCACCTCCCAGATCCATTCCCTCCCAGAACGACGCGTTTGCGTTGCGGTGCTGCAGAACCATCCCAGCTGTTGTCTTTGGGTGTTCTACTGCAGCCTCGAGCTTGGCGTGTGCCACTGCGGGCACCCTCTGTGCCTGAAGTTATCGGCCGTGCCATCTCCACCGCCCCCACCCAGCCGTGCATGCCCAGCTGCCGATGCGGCGAGCTGTCGTCTCTCCCTCTCGCCATGCCGTGCGCTGCGCGGCGTGGCATGCGTTCCCCACGACAGCACGGCACACCCCCTCCGCCCCCCCTCCCCTCCCGTAACTACTACTGGCACTGCCTGCCCTGCCCTCCCTTCCCCAGATCGCTTCATCCCTTTTTCCTCTGTGTGGCACCGGTCTCGCCTGGAGCCAGCAGACTGCTGCGTCACCCCTGTGCTCCTTCTGCACATAAGAGGTGCCCGCGGTGTTGCCGGTGCGAGCAGGGTTTCCAGCGTTCCACGACTTTCTTCGGCCCCCGTTCTCTTTTACGTCGAAGCAGGTCATGCTTTGACAGTCACCCAACAAGGCGCTTGTTAGGCGAAAAAATGCAACGATGGGGGAAGTGCTCGGTGCTTGCCGTCATACAGTATCATGCGTCTGCTAATCACACAATGCACCTCCGCATGCAAAGCTTGCTGTGTGTGTTTCGTGCGATCACCGAGAATCGTTCTCCTTCACCTTTCATGTTGTCCGTGAATGATCCTGCACGAACCCCATTTGTGTTTTTCGGCGTAGCCCAACTGCGTAAACTTCCTGTGACTTTGCTTGGTTTTGTGACACTCCCCATCCTCATCCCCCACTCACACCGCTTCATCAGACTGGGATGTGGTGGAAGAAGCTATTGGAGGCAGCGATTGCCATGGTTTCCTGTCCTCTCGCTCAGTCGATTCAGGATTCAGCGAGGAACCCAATTCCCTACAGTTGTTGTTGTTGGCACCCAACAAGGTGCTAGATGTGTCCGTACGTGCGCTGTCTGTAGTTTGGCGGACACTGGTGTGCCTGATTGTGCCCCTTCTAAGCACCTCTGAACTACCTTCAAACGGCCTTTTTTTAGGGTGTCATATTATTTTCTTGTGGTCCCTGGCGGCTGGAGGAAAAGGGTGAGGTGGGTGGGTGGGGCAGTGTGCTCAGCTCCCGTCACCAATCCCTGAACCAGCTATCCAGTTCGATTGGATCAAGATATGCCAGTTAATCGCCCGCCGCCGTTCCGCACCTAATAGCCCCCTTTGTCGTGATAGTGACACGCCTTCCTCTGCTGCGTCGCTTTGGACGTGTGGCGCAGCGTTCCTGGGGCACACGCGACGATTTCGGGTGATTCGCAGCGGCCCTACCCCAACCCCCCCGATCAGCCCCAAGCAACCCTTCTCCCTCTTTTATTGTCCGTCACTCAGTGTCACCTCAACGCCACACACCCTGCTCCAACTGGTGTCGGTTGCCAGTCGGCGGTGCAGTCGCAACGGGTGCCAGTCACAGCACATACCCAGAGTCATTGGAGTGTTGATGGTGGATGGTGATGTGTATGTGCATCAATTTAAATAAAGCAGTCGGCAGAGTCAATCGTTGGCGTCAGGGCGCACTTTATCTCAACACACCACCTCCCTAACTACCGTGTGTCAGGGGGCAACTCACCCATCCCCATCACCCTAAAAGCTGAGCAGCTGGTCGCCAAGTCATGGATGTGTCTGTCCATCACACCGGTACCGGGAACAGCTGTGTCGTCTGTGTTCCGGAAGGCGGGACCGTGGTCGGGCTGAAGGCGGATGCGTTGGACGCGATGTTCCCGGGTTCTATCAACGCGGTCCGCGAGGCTGCATGCGTGGCAGCACACATCGAAGGGTGTGAGGAGGAGCTGGACGATGCACAGCGCGTTGCCGACACAGGTCTGGAGGACGGGGGTGCTGTCCAGCTCGTCCCATGCTGGCCCAACATCAAGGCTCCCGCAGTCTACTCATCTCCGCGTGGCGGCGATATGCGACGCATCGCACTGTCGAGGTGTGGGACACTGTGTGCTGTGGGCTGCAATAAAGGACCTGTCACTGTGTTTGACACCATCACCGGTGCTGTGGCGGCAGAATTAACACACGGCAGCGATGATATTCGTTGCACTGCATTCTCTGTCTGTGGGAAGTGGTTGGCAACATGCTCTTCTGACGGCACCATCTGTGTGTGGCTGACATCAACGTGGAAGGAGGTGTGCATGCTCGACCACAACAGTACCATCGTGTACAGTGCAGCGTGGTCACACTGCGGACGTCTGGTGTCCGGAGACAACTTAGGAAAAGTGCGCATGTGGGACTTGACGGGCACACCGAGCGCCACAGTGCTGGAGGGTCACAGCAAGGGTGTTGTCAGCATTGCTGTGGCGGGCACGAGGATCTTCAGTGGGTCAATGGACAAGTGCATCCATGTGTGGGCTATCAGCACCCTCACAAACACAGACACCCTAAGGGGGCACACTGCTACGGTTAACCACATCGCCCTGACGAGGGACGAGCAGCATCTGGTGTCGTGCTCTGACGACAGATTACTCAAGGTGTGGAGCACAGCCTTCCTCATCTGTCTGCGTACTGTGCAACTAATCAGCGCACCCTATTCACTTGCTGTGTCACAACCAGGTGATGTTGTTGCAGTGGAAGTTTTTGGAACCGCACTGTACCGCCTCAGCACAGGTGAGTGTCTCGGGAAGGCAGAAGGGCATGGTCGTAGTGTTGCACTCAGCCTTTGCGGGAAGTGGGTCTTCGCACCAAAGCATGGCAGTTCAGTCTCCGTGTCTTCCGTTTCACCCTGAGTGCATGTCTCGGAACCTGTTTCCCTCGCCTTGTGTTTGCTGGTTTGTTCTTCCCTACGCACGAGGAATCCACTCGATCTCCTTCGCCTTGAAAAGGCACAGATATTTTTTGCACAAGCTTACCTTTTGTTTGTCACACACAACTAGAAGAAAGCTTGTCACAGTGAAAAAGATAGTTGGCAGCGCTTTGGGTGACAAACACAATCTACCTTGCCTTGTTGCTATGACTGTGCGCACACTCACACCAACCTTCATCAGGCAAAACACGTGGGAGGCCTTCGCTCTGTGCCACTGTGTGTCAAACTGTGTCACTTTGCAGCCAGTGTTGTGAGGCGGCTCACCATTCATCACTTCTCTGCATTTCTGAGCGAAGGCCCCCCGTGAGGTTTGTTCACCCGGGTTTGGCGCACAAACAACGCCTTATCTTTTTGCACTGGTTCGTTACCTGTGCGGGGTATGTGTGCACACATGCGCTGCCAGTCTTCTCTGCTCGAGACCAGAGAAACGTATGCCGATTTTACCAGTTCTTTTGGAAGAACAGCTAGCTTTTTGCACCAACGAGACTTGTGGCAGTGTTCAATATCTGCACACATGCACTAGCAGGCACCGTTCGTACAAACAAAGAACGCAACTCCAAGTCTTTTTCGGATTCAGACTGACCTCGCTACGAGTCAGTGACTGGGAGTTACTGGCAGTCACGCCGAAATTGCGAAAATTGGCCCGTCTCCCCTGGCCAGCCAAAACCCCCACCTGACTGACTGACGAGTTGTGACTGGGAGCGAGGGCCCTCGCAAACTGATACACCAAGCAGACCTGGATGGCCTGACCCCCTCCCCCCCTCCCTATCTCCTTTGTATCCTCCGACCTGCAGCAAGACCCCCCCACCCTACCCCATCACACCCACCACCCCTCCCCACCACAGCCGCACGCCCCCCCTGCTCCCGCCCGGGGCGTGGGCTACACAATGGAGACATCCACCGGGATGACGGATGTGATGCGCTGGCTGCTGGACTACTCATCGGGTGATGGGCACACCCCGGAGGGCCTGACCCACCTCCTCCAGGAGCGCCACGAATGCGTCAACATCGGGTCGGCGGACGGCACCACCGCGCTGCACATCGCATTCCAGCCCTGCCCCCGCTGGACCCCTGAAGACCACACCGCCGTGATAAACTCCCTCCTCTCCTACGGCGCTAACATGCACCTTGCGGATGAGGCAGGGCTGACCCCACTCTCGCGCCTGGCACCCTCCCCTCACAAGGAGTTTGTCCTGAGTGCCATCGCGGGGTACCGCGAGTCGGCAGACGCCGCTGCCCCACCGTGCGCTGCTCCTCTGTCTACCATTCTCGACACCGACCCACCTTCTGGGTTTAGATGCATGACCCCTTCCTGTGTATCAGAGCATGTGATCTATGCCATCAGGGGGTTTTCCGAAATCATCGCGTGGGATATGCGAGCGCAGCCCTCTCAAGGGGGGGGCTTCCCTGGACTGGAAGGCACGTCAGCCATACCAGTTTCGGTGCATGTCCCCAGCGCGGAAGTGCATCTCCTCAGGGGGAAGCTTTCCGTGCTGTCGGAGCAGATCGCATTCTACCAGAGAGAGGCAAATCAGGAGAACTCCGGGGGTGACGGGGCTGGCCTGCCCACCCCTTCCCCTGCGAAAACCGCAGAGACGCTCTGCCGGTCTCACTCCGACATCTCCCGGAGGCTTGAAGCAGTCCTCTCCGAGCAGCCTATTGGATCCTTCTCTGTGTTCAGCGCACCTCTCAAGCGGGCCCCCCCCTGCGGACCCCCACCCCCGGAGTACATCTGGACCGACACGGGGGTCATCCTCGAGGTGTCCTTCGGGAGTGGGGGAGTGGTTTCAAAGGAGGACGCCCTCACCCCCGAAGGGATGAACCAGCTGTGGACGATGTATATCGAATACCCGATTGGGGGGGGCGGTGGGGATGGCAGTCCCGTAACCAGGCCTGCCCTGTGGGGGTCTGAAAAAAAGAAAGCTGGGTTGGGGAGCCTCTACCCCGTCCGGAAGGCGGTGTCGCGGGTTCGCTGCAGCGATGCCCCGCGGTTCTCCACCGGGTCAGGCGGGCTGCCTGGGATTCTGGTGGACACACTCGGCAACACAATCTGCCTCGCCCGGCACCTCGGGAAGGCGGAGGGCTCCGCCCTCCTCCACGGAGGGCTTAACGCCACAGCCTCCTCCGTTGAAACCACCCCAGCCTCAACCTGCCTCGATGCCGACGCAACCCCACCGCTCCACCCCCTCATGTTCTGCACCGCCCGCACCACCCTCTTCCCCCCCGACACCTCCGTTCTGTCCGAAGAGCGCCTCGCCCCTCTCCGCGGCGGTACCCTCGGTTCCACCGGAGGTGGCAAGCTCTACGGCCGCCTCCCAGGGGAGTCGCAGCGCAGCGGAGGAGGGGCGAAGGCTGTGGGGAGGGGAACCCCCTCTGTTGCGCGGCACTTCATCACCTCGGAGGGGGAGGGGTGGTCGGGCGGAGCGGGTATTGCCTCGGGGGAGGTGGATGCAGCGTTCGAATCGGTTCGGCAGTCTCTCTCGTTTGTCGGGGTGCGGAAGTGCGGGAGGGGGCACTATGTGTTTGCGACGGAGTCTGAGCCGACTGTCTTCCACTCTGGGGTCTGGTCCCGCGGGTGGGGTGGGTGTGTTGGGGTCGGAAGCGGATTCCCGATCACCTCCATCGAGGCCCTCGACACCCAGCCCTCCCGGGTCTGCCGCCACGGCTGCGACAGGCCCCTCTTCGCCGTCGTCTCCAAAACGGTCCTCATCCTCCAAATCTCCAATGAGGCACAGCTGGAAAATCCGAACAAATCCGAACACCCCACAGGGGAGACCGAGACCCAAGGAGGTGACTCAACCATACCAACAGGCGCCTCCTCATGCCTCTCCTCGTCGCCTGCGCTGTTTGATATGGCTTCGACCTATGTGGAGCAGATGGGGGTTTCCCGGGGCCCAGCAGGGGGGTTGAAGCTGAGAACAGTGTTTGCGATTCCGAGGGATCGCCTCCCGGATCACACGTACTATGTCAGGTTTCACCCGGTGGAGGATTCGGTGGTTTTGATCCGGGCAGGCGTGGGGCATGACATCTCCCGGATCTCATACATCGACAGCAGATGCGCCATGCTGTGTGGGGTGGCGTACAGCAGTGCCGCAGATGAAGCAGCAGCAGCAGTTGCATCCTCACCCCCATGCTCCCCGAGGCATTCCGTTGCCGCCGCAGAGGAGGGTGATGACGGCCTCCGCGACGCCTCCCATCCTTTGCTGTGCGACTTCTCAAACCCTGCTGCTGTCGCTGCCGCCGCCGCCGCCACCTCCCCGGCATCTGCCGATGCGGGGTGTGCCAACCCCCTCCACTCCACACCGGGTGTGCCACACAGCGGCAGCACCGCCGGTGGAGGAGGGGTTATCGATCCACACCACGCATCCTACACATTCTGCTTCTCCAAATCTGGGCAGATTCTGCACCGCCTGTCCCACGCCACCGGGGCACTCTCCACTTTCTCCTGGGCTGAGATTGCCCTGGAGGGCCTGGAGGCACGGCAGGCGACAGAGGGGGGGTGGAGCGGCGGGTTGAACAACCTCTCCCCACGCCGCCCCCAGTTGAAAATCCGATCGAATGACTTCGGGGTTCCGGAGGGGCTGCAGGATGGGTCGTATCTCTATAGGGAGGGTCAGGAGGGGTCGAGCCGTGCCGACAGCCTGGCCCTGCAGTATGGGAGCTACCGCGGGGGGAAAAGCGAGGGGGATCTCCCGGGGAGCAACAGCGGGGGGTCGTACATCTCGCAGCAGCGTTCCAGCTTCTCCCGCTTCCCGCTCCCCTCGGGCGTGCCCCTCCCGGAGGATCGTGTGGGGGGGTCAAGTGGTGCCTCGCCTGAAGAGGGGGTATCACCCGCGCCTTACCGCAACCTGTGCTACACCAGACCCCCGAGGGATGACGAGACACCCCTCGGAGAAGAGCACCCCCTCCCCGCAGCAGCTGATGACGACGAGGAAGCTTATGCCACCCTCTGCCGTGCCGCAGAGGAGCAGAGGAAAAATGCATTGGTGCCCTCCTTCAGCGCCCTGGTCCTGCTGGGGTGGGATGCCGGGGCGGAGAACCCCGGGGGAGATGACGGCCTGCGGGATTGCCTCACGCTCTTCCAGAGGGTTGTGTCGTCGGAGGGGGGGCAGCCTGTCCTGACGGCGCACTGCGCTGCCTCGGTCCCCCCGAGAGATCTCAGGATGGTGAAGGCGGTGGCGAGGTTCCCCACTCCTCTCTCAGCCCTGAGCTGCTGCGTCGTGTCGCTGCTGCGGTGCCACGAGAGGGGTGTGGGGTGCGGGGGAGCGGTGCGGTTTTCAATCCACTTCTCCAGGCAGAAGGGGGATATGTTCGTACCCCCCTCCCTCGCTGTCGCGGCGTCACACCTCAGCAGCGCGGAGCCACGCTCCATCTGCATGTCGGCTGACGAGGTCCGGGCTCTCTCCCCCTTTGCAACTCAAGCCTCCGTGTTCCCCACAGACATCCACTTGAGACGGATCGGTGATGACGGGGCTATCAGCGGAGGCACCGCCGACACCTTCACCAGCAGCGGCCTGTGCGGCAGCCTCTCCAGCGCCCTCTCCGCGCCCTCCGAGATGACGTGGCCTGTCACGCACCCCAAGGCGACAGTGGTGGGTCACGGGGATACCCTCCTCAGCGTCAACAGGTCTACGGGGTTTCGGACCCTCCGGGGGTCAAAGAGGGGCGGTGGCGGGAGGGCCGGGCTGTATGTGTGTGTGCCGCGGTACCCCAACCCCGACGAGGTGCCGGAGTATGTCCCGAAGAGGCAGAGGTTGTTCTGGGATTGAGCGGGGGGGTGAGGGGGTGGGGGGGGGGCAGGTTGCGGGGAGGGCGTTGCAAAATCGCACGTCCCCGTGCCTCTGACCCCCACCTATACCCCTTCCTTCCATCCCTCAGCCCCTCGCCTCCTCGCTCCCTTTCGCTTGTCATGCGCGTATGGGGTGGGTGTCGGATGGAGAGGTATGGTGGGGTGGGGGGTATGCACGTTCTGAAGTTGGGCAGAGTGTATCACGCAGGCCGTATGCGCTGAGCTAGATAATTCTTCCTTTGGCGGCGCCCGAAGCAGAGGGTGCCATGCGTGATTGCCAGATGCTGTGTGGCATAGCTCGCCGTGCATCGTTCCCTCGCACTTACCAGATGCGAAGCGGTGTAGTATGGCCTTGAGCTTTGAACAGTCCTTAATCTGTTCGGACTGTGTCACGTGTTGGAAAATAACCGGTTTCATTATGCAACGAAGAAGGAGAGGTTGTGGTGGTGGTGGGACCCCCCTCCCCCCCCGACTACCCCCCCGCAAACGAATTTTTTTCTTGCCACCTTTTTTGCCTTTGCCTTGACAGCCCCCCTACCCCCCCCCCCTCCATCTCTGCGCCACTCCAAAGGCACACCTCCCCAACAACCCCTCGCGGGGGGGGGGGGGGAGGGTGGGGAGGGAGTGAGGCTGTCCCGCCCCGCCCCCCCTCCGCCACTTTCAGATGTCATTCCGCAAGGCGGACGTGCTTCGGAAGTCGCGGGATAAGCACCGCCTGAGCGAACACGACTGCCCGGGTGTTGGGGACAGCTGCGAGGAGGTGTCGGATGGGCTGGATTGCATATCCTCCAGGGCACTCGATGGCTGCGGCATGTCGCTGCGGAGGGGGGACAGTCGGGTGCGTGTCGACCACTACAAGCAGCACAACGGGAAGCTCTCGAATAACGTCTACTGCCAGGGGGAGAGTGGCACAGGGGAGGTGCGCATCCGGAGTGTGGCGGAGATGCTCGCAGCGGAGTCGATCATGAAGCGGGCAGGCAAGTGGGACGACGGGGAGGGGAAGTACTACACAAAGGAGCAGCAGCTGCAGAACAAGATGACCTACTTCCAGTCGCTCCACCAGAGCCTGAAGTTCTCTCCGAGCGAGGAGTACACACGGCGGCAGACGGAGGTGGCGGAGGGGAAGCTCGCCGTGCCCCGCAGGGACAAGGTGGCGGGGGAGCGGAAGCGGAAGGTGAACTTCGGCACGGCGGGCACCGACCTGCGCACCGCGTCGACGGTGGTGGATGGGGCGACTCTGACACGGCGACAGCTGAACGAGCTCCGGAGGACGCATCCCCTCCTGCGGAACTCGCCTGTGCTGGAGGTGACGAAGACGATGCAGATCAACTCACAGCCGCTGAACATTTTTGACGACGGGCTTGACGCGCCCCCCGCATCCCACGTGGGCTCCCTGCATGCCGCCCCCAGCGGGGTGCACGACGCCGAGCTGGGGCACTCCATGGACGCCGACAAGCCTGCAGTGCCACGCCCTGCAGAGGCACAGAAGGCACCGCCACCCCTCCCGAAGATCTCGCCGATGGGGTGCGACCCGGCGTACTCCTCGCTTTTGATGCAGCTGAAGCGCACCAAGCAGCAGGTTGTGGACCACGGGCAGTCGCTGGACACCGTGACGACGCTGCTCGAGCTGGATGGCAGTGCGCAGCTCAAAAAGACCATCACACGGATATTTGCAAATCCAAAGGATGCGGCTGCCATCACGGAGGCTGAGTATCAGAAGAGGCAGGACCAATACGCAGCGGATAGGGCGAGGATCCAGGAGCAGCAACAGGAGGAGCTGAAGGACCAGCGCATCGAGCTGGAGAGGGAGATCGGGCACCTCCTCACCTCCACCGACAGCAAGGAGCCGGAGTCCCTGTGAGAGGGTTGCAGGGCCCTTCACTGCCCCAACACGCCATCCTGCTGCTGAGGACTCTGGGCACACCATGCTCTTCTTGAATGCGACACGTGCAGATGTTGCACTGCAGGCCTTGCCTACCACAAGCGTGACCGGGGAGGTGCCAGAAGGTTTCGGGGGCTGGCCCTTTACCAAGGCTTGCCGCCCCCCTGCCGGATGGCCCCCTCGTGTGCCTTGCCTTGTGCCTTGTGTTCGGAAGGAGTGGGGGTGTGGGTGTGGGTGGGTTCGCAGCTGCCCTAGCTATGGGGGGCGGTGGCGCTGCCAACCCCTCATCCCTGCCCAAGAGAGCTGATGCAAGGCCCCCTGCGGGCAGGGCTCGGTGTTGAACCGGTTTGAAACTCCTCCCCCCCACTTCACCCCCGCTTCCCCTTTTCATCACAGCCCCGTCGACCATGGCCTCCGCACAACGGTGGTAGCCACCCACCCCCGCCCCCCCCGCCCCCACCTCCACACCCCCCCGACACCTGCAGGGTGGGGGAGGGTGAGGGGTGTCGGGGAGCCATGCGCGACGCGGGGGACACCCCCTCCACGGTGCGCGTTGCCGACCGCCTGTTCTACGTCGCAGCGCTGGGGCATGCGCTGTGCCTTGCCGCCGCGCTCTGCGGGCAGGCCGGCGAGGCCCTCACCTGCACCTGGTTCGGCGCGGCGTACGCAGCAGCCTGCGCCTGCCTGGCAGCCGACAGCGCCCTCATGATCTCCACAGATCTGCGCAGCTTCGCCGGATGGCCTGTCGGGGGTTACAGCCTGGCCCTCCGACGGACATGGCTCCCCTTAACCCGCATCGCCCCACCGGGTCTCATCTTCGTGCCCCTTAACGCGCTGATGGTGCGGATTGGTGCCGTATCGCACGTCGACAACTTCGTGGTTCTCACCTGGGCCTTCGTGCCCCTGCTGACAGGGTACATCTTCATATCGCATGCCTTCCCCGAAGCCACGCCGAACCCCAAGGCAAAGCCCCTCCCGAAGGACCAGGCTGACTCGGCAGCTCTGGCTGCGGCAGTGCCTGATGTGGCGGTGCCCCTCCTCTTCATGCGGCTATATATGTTTGTCATCGCGATGGTCTTCGTCAAAAGGGAGCGGGCGCAGGCGCCAGCGTTCCTCCTCGCAACCAGCTCCGCCGCGCTCTTCTGCATGTGCTATGACAAGTCGCTGTTCTACAGCCCCTTCATGTCCTCCAAAGAGAGGAGCGGGCTGATCGCGCGCGCCAGCTTCCACGTGGCCCAGACGCGGTGTCTGGAAGTGGCATGCTGCGCCTCCATCCTGCTGATGGATGCCTGGTGCTGATTTCAGCGTCTGTGAGGTGGGCCAGAGGGGGGTGGAGGGGCGGTGGGGTGGGTGCAGAGGCTCCTGTGAGGCTCCTGTCAGTGTCAAAAAGATAGTAGGCAGCGCTTGGGCAACAAATTCAACCTCCTCATCAGGCTGCGGAGTTGCTTTTGTTTTGCCCGGATTTGGCGCACAGACAACAGGCTTATCTTTTTCCATCGACCCATCGACCCGCGGAATTTCTGCAGGCGCCTCCCCCACTGCGGAGGCAGGCTGCACACACACAACATGCAGGCATTACACAGGCACATGATCGGGAGCACACACACGATATCCAAGCAGAACGCACGAATAGTGTGTGCAGAGCGAGCGCAAGACATCTCGCGGGATGGGGTCGAGTGCGAGTGTGGAGGAGCACGGGCGGGGATGGTGGGGCAGTACACGCGCTGTGAAGGAGGCACTGGAGGGCGGGACGTGGCTGCAGCTGCTGGAGAAGCACAAGGCGGACGTGAACGTGGCGGACCCACACACCGGGCGGACGCTGCTGCACGAGGTGTTGCAGCCCGGGTGCAGGGGGGTTCCCGCTGCTGCCGAAGCAGTCAAGTTTCTGGTGGGGTGCATACAGTGTTCGTGTCTGGGATACATCAACAGGGAAGGAGCTGCAGAAACTTGAAGGCCACACCGACTCTGTGTGCTCCGTGACTGTCACACCAGACGGATCGAAGATCATCTCAGGATCTGGCGACAGCAGCGTTCGTGTCTGGGATGCATCAACAGGGAAGGAGCTGCAGAAGCTTGAAGGCCACACCGGGTGGGTGCGCTCCGTGACTGTCACCAGACAGATCGAAGATCATCTCGGGATCTGAAGACAAGAGCGTTCGTGTCTGGGATACATCAACAGGGAAGGAACTGCAGAAGCTTGAAGGCCGCACCTGTGGCGTTAAGTCTGTCATTGTCACACCAGACGGATCGAAGATCATCTCAGTATCTTATGAGAGCGTTCGTGTCTGGGAGGATACGTCAACAGGGAAGGAGCTGCAGAACCTTGAAGATGACACCACAGTGGGAAGCGGAGCTCTGATATCAGGGGTACCCCCCTGCGTTGCTGTTTGTGATGACAGCGTGATCCGCATCTGTGCCGCATCCTGGCGTCTGCAGACTGTGATTGGGATTGGGCCCGTTGTGCCTGTGCCCTTTCGATGCGCCGGGCTCGACACTGTGACGCCTACCGCTGCTTGCAGTGTGCTTGGTGGGGCTGTTGCTGCTGCGTAACACCGCAGCGTGGCAGAGGATGTGGGCAAGGCAAGTTGCGAGTCGTACTTCAGCTGGAAGCAGCTCCCAGCATCCAAGCTGACGAAGCCTTGGCAAGACCAAGGTGTTCTGGCGTGGTGTGCACTGTAGTCTGCCAACAAACGATTCTAATGTTGTCCGCAGGTTTGACCCTATCATGTGCCACCTTTCCAGGTGACCCTTTCCACAAGATTTACGTGCGTGTTTACACTGCAGAGCCCTCGAGATGCGTGGGGGGGGGGGGGGGGTTGTGCGGTCGAGGAAGGACGGTCATCTGACCTATTGTGGTTTCTTTACCAGTTGCGAGTGACGAATCCTAGCGAAGTCGCGAAATACCGAAGGAAGTCGTACGACTGAACCTTTATCAGGATCACTCCCTTTATGCCACTTCACATGGGCTTCCGCAGCCTTTGGCACAGGAGTGTGCCCTCAACGAAAAGCTTCCCAGATTGTTACCACTCCTTGCAATACACAAGGTTGGAATGGGGCTGAGGGAAACACCGCACAACCCACAGGTGGGTTTGCAGGTAGGGTGGGGGGGTCCCGGGGGGAAAAGCCGATGCGTTGTGTCCCACCCCACCCACATTAAATGCGGGTGAAGAATGTCGCGACCTGCACCGCTGTCACCGGGGCCGCTGTCTGCGGCGCCCTGTTCTGCCTGCTGATGTGCGTCGCAACAGAGTTCGGCTTCCACAGCGCGCGCGACAGGGCGGATGGCGACACCAACATAATGCAGAGCAACCCAGTCGTGGGCGGCGGCAAGGCGTTGGCGCTACTCAGCGCCGAGGCACGACTCGGCGTGGAACGCCTGGGACAGCGCTCCTGGCCTGCCTCATGCATGTCGGCAGCAGCGCTTGCGTGGGTGCCTCTTATTGACGGATTCCTCCGCAACGCCACCGCTCCACGCGTCGTGCAGGTCAGCGTGCTGCCTGTGGGCCGCCACCGCATCGCCTGCCCTCTGTGCAGCCCCCCACACAGGGTGCTCTACGTCGGCACACACCCCATCAAGTTCTCCACCTTCCAGAGCCACTGCGCCCTGCACAGGAGGAACGCCTCCCTCTCGCGCTGCTGGGCGCATTACACTTCCCCAGCGGAGCGGCGCCCGCAGGGCGCCTACGTCATGTCTTGCCTGTGATGGGGGGTTGGGGCGGGTTGGGTGGGATAAGCTGCTGTGGGTGTTGCCGGGCCAGCATCGCCGTCCCACAGCCCCACCACCCTTTGCTGTGTTAGCGCTGCCCCCCAACACACCCGCCCGCCCACCCCGCCCCTCCCCTCCCCTTTGCTGCCAAGCGATATTGAGGCGGGCATTCCCCTCAGCGCATGCGGGTTGCATCTTTTTATAGCAGTGCCAGCTCTGGAGCCACAAGCAACATGTCTTATATTTGTCTGTCATGGGGGAGAACACATACCAAGAGGGGTACCCTGCATTCCAACACCCACCTGCCCCCTCTGTATTCAGGGATGCGCCTGCCTGCGGCGTGCTAGGGCCTTGTCGGGGGAGTGCCGATGCCCGATGCAGCCCGGCAGCACGCCAGGCGAGAAGACGCTGAACCCGCCGGAGCGGGGGAGGGTGCCCCCCTCGCCCGACGACCTGCTGCGGCAGACCTCTAGCTACAGCAAGCAGCCCCCGTCGGTGCCGCTGCCGCAGCAGCTGTATGGGCGGCAGCACCAGCAGCACTACGGCGGGGGGCAGACGCCTGTCGCCCACCATGCGCCCCGCCCTGTGCATGCCGTGCCGAGTCGTGAGAGTGTGGGCCAGCCGGTGTCTGCACCGCCTGCGGTTGTTGCCCCTGTGCCTCGGGCGCGCAACCTCACCGACCACAGGGGGCGTGCCCCGGCACACGCGGCAGGGCAGTCCGCATGGCCTGTGAAGGAGCCGATCGGGAACCTGCCGGAGGCAACTCGGATGGCTTTGCAGCAGACGCCGCATGCGGCATATGCACCGCCACCCACGCCTGTGACGCCGGATGCGGTGCCGGTGCAGCCTGCGGTGGTGCAGCCTGTGTCAGCCCAGCCTGTGCGACCTGCTGCTGCTGCTGCGCGGCCTCCGATGGCGGTTGTTGCGCCCAAAGGGCTCGCCGTGGTGGACAGCGACGAGGAGGACGAGGATGATGAGTTCTTCGACCCCGTCTCCCCGACAGAGGCGTCGGGCGGTGCCCCGCAGCGGCAGGGGACCCAGCCGCAGCTGAAGCGTGTGTCGGAAGGGGCCCCGCCGGCGCGCCCGGTTGTTGCCGATTCGGACACGATGAGCTCCTCCGTGGAGGACAGGGTGTCGCAGCAGTCCCGCACGCAGGCGCCGAGCAGCAGCCAGCCTGCGGGGCGCAGCAGGGCTAGTTCGTGGGTGTCGCACACACCCACACCCCGTGGGAGGGCGGAGACGGTGCAGCCACTCGCGCCGTCGCCGTGCAGGAGCCTCTCCCCACGGCTTGTGGCGCTGTCGCCACGGCAGAAGCGGGGTATGCCCGAAGTGGGTTGTGCTGCAGCCTGGTGTGGGGTTGGGGGCGGGGTGGAGGATGGGGATGGGCCCCGGTGATTATTTTGTTTAGAATACACCGGGCAGCTCTCGGGGGATGGTTTGTTGCCCGGCTGGTAGACCCATCGCCGCAATCTCGCCACCTTACCACCCCGACAGGCACGCATGTCGATGTGGTTGAGCTGCGCGACTTTATGCCGAACCTGGAGCGTGCGAGAAAGCCTCCGACAGAGCTCTTTGGCCGCACGGTGGAGGGGCGCCAGTCTTCCACCTTTCAAAGCAGGGTCAAGCGCGGGTGCGACTGGCTGGACAAACCGAAGCCTGCCGCGCAGGACATCAACGGGAAGCGGCACCCTAAGACGGAGGAGCGGCTCGTGCCCCACAGCACATTCACCACGCCGCAGCCCGAGAAGCAGTCGTCCACCTTTGCGTCGAAGGTTCCGAAGTCTATCGTTTTCAGGGATACGAACCCGTCGTATGTTGTGAAGGGCGACCCCCCGAAGGGGCGTGCCGAAGCGCTGAAGCAAAGGAAGATGGTCGACCGGCTCTACTCGCAGGGGCCTCGGCGGGAAGGGTGCTAGAGGGGGCGAGGGGCTAGATGGTGGGGCTTCTGGAATGAACCCCGTTCCACCCGGGGGGATCGGTTCTCCGTGTATCGAAGCTGTTTCGCAGTGGGTTTTGCATCGAGGTGTGCTCGGCACTGCCGCAAAAAAGTTGTGGAGGTGGATCTGCGGGACGCAGCTACATCCGCTTCAGCAGCAGGTGGGGATATTTCACATCACCCAGTGCTGCGAAGCGGCTTGCAGCGTAGCTGAAAGTTGCGTGTGCCATTGCGGTGCGATGCGTGACGCGTGCATGTCAAGACAGAACCAATCCAGCAATAGCGCCAACAAAACAACCCAGCAGAAGGTCTCGCCGGAACTCGGTGTAAGACCCAATCGACCCCATCGTCATGAGGAATGAGCGGGGCGGGCGGGGATCGAATCTAAAGATACCATCCATGCTTGCAGGGGCTGGCATTTTTAGATTGTGCTAATTTCCCCCCATCCCCCCACCCCCTCAGTTGCCGCGTGTTGTTCTTTGGATAGAGATTCGGTAACGGGGCATGCTTGCCAGCCCCATCCCCGACAGTTTCCCGACAGCCTCTGTGTCCTCACACCCGCCCCCCACCCCCCCATCCCCCCAAAAACAAAATCGTAAGCGAGGGCATCCCTAGTTCACCAGTTTACCCTCTCCACCTCGCCTACCCCCAAACAAAAGACATTCTTCAATGATAAACCTCCTGTCCCCCATCTCCCAGCACCTGGGTTGACCCACTGGTGACCTGCTGTGCTGCGATGTGCTTGCGTTGTGTGTACATTTCGTCTGTTTGTAATCTTCATCTCCAGTCTAGCCCCCACCACCCACCCCCACATGCGTTGACTGGTGTCAGCCATTCAGAGAAGGGGGGGAGGAGGGAAACAAATGAGGGGCGCGATTCTCTGTGCGGTGCACAGTAGAGGTCATATCAAGAGCAGCGGGTCTGCTCGGTGTGCTCTGCACTGCTATAAAAATAAGATTCACGTGGTGGGGTTTTGCGGGTATGTTGCACCCTCCCCGGAATGGGTGGGGTCAAGATACTCCCCAAGCCCAGCCCCCAGCCCGCCCCTTCCCCTTCCGAACCCAAGCGGCGTAAATCAAGAACGAATGGGAAGTTCCCGATGACACCCTCTTCTGCTTTTCTTGCCATCCCCCCCCCCCCCTGCCCCCCCAAAAAGGACTAACATTGCGAGAAGGTGCTGGGAGATTTACTTTTCCATTCCCTCTCGACGATCAAACCCCCCTGCCCCCCCACCTATTTGTTAGTCTTAGAACTGGGCTAAAAGAAGTGCAACAATCCCCCCCCCCCCCTTCTGGGTTTGAGTGGAAAAAAAGCAGGATACGTGATGTGAGCCTATCCTCCATCCCTCACCATCTCCCCCTCCCCTAACACCCCTCACCAGCGGATCTCGCTAGCCCAGCGTGCGCTGTGGGTCCCATTGGCACACAGCACAACCGCTCACACAACCCCAGAGCAGGAAGACAATGTGACACCGGGGAGGGGGGAGAGGGGGGTGGCCAGGGTGTCGGGGAGCGGGAAGGAACAGGCGGGGCGACGTATCTTTTTTTCTTCTTCTCTCTCTCCACCCATTCTCCCACACATCACCCATCCCCTCCGCACAAATGCTGCTCCACGCAAACACCTCCCTCGATGGCTACCTGCAGCTGTGCCACACGCCTCACGGGAAGGGCCTGCCTCCCGACCTCCACCACGCCATCCGGATGCTCCGCTCCACTCCAATCGACCCAACAGTCCCCACCCCAGCAGCAGGGTCGCAGCAAGCCCCCCTAGCTGCCACCTCCGTGTCGCCCCTCCCACGCCACGGGGAGAGCCTGGGATCGGTGCGTCTCCAAACGCTGTTCCAGAGCAAATACCGGAGGGCGCTGAACCGGGTGTGCAAAGGCACGTCCGCCTCCCCGGCAATCCCTGCCCCGATGCGGGGCGGGGAAGCGGCTGCGGCAGCCGCGGCGCTCCTCCAGCAGCAGCACACCTCGCCCCCCTCCCCTTCCGGGGCTTCTCCGGAAGGGCATCCTCCCATCAGAAAGCGCCCCCAGTCATCCCCGGGGCTGCCCCGCTGCGTGCCTCCCCAGCGCGAGAGGGACACCTTCGAGTCTCTCTCCCAGAGGTATGTGCATGGCCTGATCGACATGCACGCCGGGAAGTGGATCGACACCCGCCGCCCCTCCTCCTGGCCTCTCCGCAGAGGGCTCGCGGCTGGGATGGCAGCCGCCAGCACTCCGCCGAGCCCCTCCAGGGGGTCCCGCCGCCGCCGCCGCCACCACCAACACCACCCCCCAGGGGGAGGCTCCGCCGCTGGCAGCAACGCCGACACCCTCGGCGGAAAACCCGGGTCGAGAGGCTCGGCTGTGGCAGGGGATGGAGGTGGTGGTTTGCAACGGAGGAGGCCCTCTACAGCGTTGGCGCGTGGGGTGGTGTGTGGTGTCGGAGGTATTGGAGCTGTCGGCAGTGTCGACTCCAGAAGGCCTGAGCTGTACGCCTCGCAGAAGATGCAGGCGGAGGACATGCAGAAGGAGTGTGTTCCCCAAGAGGTTCTGCGCAACCGTCACACCGCACGGGCCAGGCTGAGGGCGCGTGTCATCCGCGTCGTCACAGAGGAGCAGGCTACGAAGGGCATACAGAGCATCATGTCGCAGAGACTCATCCCACAGAGGACCCGCCGGACAGACTCGGAGGTTGCCCTCCGCTGCCAAGGCCTGCAGGAGCGCAGCAAGCGGATCAGGCCCGGCGGGGGCTCCGAGGGGGAGATGGGGGTGTGGAGCCCTGTTGGGTGCAGGGAGTCGCCCCCGCCGTCCCCCCTGGGGTGTGCCGGGGGGAGTAAGGCGTTTTCGCCGCCCCCGCCACAGGCGACTGCCGCGGCGTCGCCGAGGGGGTGGAAGGCGCGGTGCCTCGGGAGGGCCGAGGGGTCTCAGGTGGCGGTAGCGACCCTGCTCCGCCAGGGGAACAGCAACGGGTTTGTCAACCCGGACCGTGCGGCGGCGTGCCACAGCGGGGCGGTGCTGCAGAAGCAGCTGGAGCTGGGGGTCGGAGCTGCCGACCTGGATGCAGGGTCAGACATAGGCAGCCCCAGGCGGTGCCCTGCCACGCCGCTGTCAAAGCATACGAGCTTTGCCCTTCTGGGAGAGGCAGGCGGTGGTGGTGGTGGTGGGGGCTGTGGGGGAGGCATCGGCGGGTCAAGCGGCTCCCTGCTCCCCATGGCGTCGGGGGGTGACTGGCAGGCTGCGTCAGGGGGTGGCAACGGCGTGGCGGTTGAGCTGAGGATTCCGGAAGGGGGTGGCGCGCAGCAGGATGGGGTGGGCGTCATGGCGCTGTGGGGAAGCCAGGAGGAGCTGGCGGATGGCAGCGGGTCGGGTGGCAGCGAAGGTCCCGTGTCCACATGGTGGGAGACGGAGTCGGAGGTGGAAGGCGTGTGATGCGATTGGGGGGGGCGGGACCCCTTCCAGCTTTCTATCTGCTTGCATTGGCTATCCCGTTGTTTGAGGTTGAGGCGGGCAATGCCTACATCGGGGCATATCTGCCTGATTTCCACGCCTGACCTGTGCAGCGGCCTGCCTGCAAGTTTCCATTTGCTGGCATGCGATTTGTCAGGCACGCATGGCCAAGAAAGGGGGTGGGATTTGTTGCAGAGAAATCAGAGGAGGCGATACCATCTGATGGACCAATTCCCGGTTTCCTGCCACTGCCAAACTCGGGTCAAATCGTGCGGCGAGGCTCTCGGCCCTGGTTGTGCACAGCGCCTTCTGGCAGTTCCTGTGTGCACCGCCGCTTCTTTGTTGCTTCCCACCCATTCCGTTATTTCTGCGATAAATCGGCAAACCTGCTGGTGGGGCTGCAGAAAAATCCACATATGCAGAGGTGCAGGCACCCCTCTCTGCATGGGTGTGTCAGTGACCCGCGAGCCCACCCCCCCCCCATCCCACACCACGCCACACCACATCCCAACACCACCCTGTCAGGCAGCGCGGGGGCTTGGAGGTGATATCCGGGACCCATTGTGCGTTATTCCGCCAGTGGAAACCACACACACCTCACCTCTATCACCCGCACACCAGACAATGCCGACCCAGGGCAGCGATGCTGCGTTTGTCATGCTGGGGACGGTGCCGATGCTGATTGGGTGGTGCTGCTCGTTGGAGCTCTCCGCACCCACACAGCAGCTCCTGACGCGGGCGGAGTACGAACCTGACACACGGCTCAGCCCCTACATCTTCATCGCCCTGCAGAGCGTCGCCGCAGTCTTCGGGCTCTTCACGTCCTTCACCCTCTACACCCTGGCAACGGAGGCATCCGGTGCTGTGCCTGAGGTCGTACCATACTTCCTGGTGGGGGGCCTCTTCGTTGTTCCGCCTATTTTCGCAGCAAGCTTCCTCAACTTCCAGCTGTCGATCCGCGACAAGGATGCGATCTACGGAGGGACGCAGGAGACAAAGCTGCGCCACCCCCTCATCCTGGCAACCAGCGCCGCGCTGACAGCTGGAAGCGCCGTGATGTACGCCTGCGTCTTCTTCAGCATGGACTACGACGAGGTTGTGGATCGCGACGTGGATATCTGGTGGGTCCTGTTTGCCCTGCTGATCAGCCTCGTCACGATGTACGCCGCTGTGGTCCTCATGTCTCTGAAGCGCTTCAGGGTGGAGCTGGCCGCCCTGGTGACCGCCGCTGCCTCCTGTCTCATGTTCTTCATCGCCATGCACGGCACCGACTACACCGTCGAAGTGACCTTCCACACGACCCGCCTTTTCTGGCGCCACTACGCCATCATCAGCACCCTCCTCGCTGTCTTCGCCGTGGTTCTCGTCGGGGTGCTGGTGACCGCCTCCATCGTCAGCGGCAAGCCTCTGCAGAACAGCTACCCTATGGGGGCAGCCTTGGGCATCTCGCTGATGTTCGCACTCACGCTGACCTCAGACGACGAGGTGCAGGTCGCCCTGGTCGGGCTGTCGCTCGGCTGGGTTTCGTGCATGAGCACCGCCCTCTCTGGCATCGGGGAGCGTGTCCCGATGGGCATGGCAGCCGGCATGGGTTTTGCGCTGGGCCCCCGCCTTGCAGAGGACTACGCAGGGCTGGGCATCGGCGTCGCACTGGCGATAGTCCTGCAGGTCGCAGTCCACTACACAACGGTGTTCCTGCTGGAGTTGGAAGGTTATCTCAGCAATCGCACCGTCTCATCCGAAAAGAAGAACGTCTAGGGCGCTCAGCACATGGGGGTAGGGTTGGTCGGCCCAAGCGTGCCTTCTGGCACGGCTGTGCCCTGCAGGATTGAGGGTGGGAGGGGGGGAGGGAGGGGGTGTCTATTTGCAACCCCCACACAGGCTGCCCTCTGCTCCCCTCCACTTGGTGTGAGTGACTCAGATGTTGGGGGCACATCTGAGCCACCCCCTCCTACAAGTTAAGGCGCAAGCTAAGGAGCGACTCAATGAGTCGGTCTCATAGGATTCGTCTGACTTGTTCTTTCCGTTTCTGGTGCCCGTGCTGGCGTTCCCGCCCGCATCCCGGGCAACATCTGGAGGAGGGTGTGCCCTGCAGTTGGTGTGTATACGGTTATATGTCTGATCTCGCAGTTACCCTTGGTAGGACACAACACACCCCCACCCCCTCCCCACCCCCAAGCTTTTTCTTTGCGCAGTCCAGCCGAAGGCATGCAATGCACTACGCAGCAAGGCCTCCACCCAAGCAACCTCCGATACTACCCCCTCTGTCTCTCTCTGCTTTCCACTGCCGTACCCCAGGCCGGGACCTCCCCTCCTCCTTGATGCAGGGGCCTGCCCGCACACTACTGGTTGCTGTTGGCTGCGTTGCGCTTGCTGCCTCTGGGTTTGCATCCGATCCCATGTCTCGCGTGAAGCGTGTCATCGTGCTGCGCCACGGTGAGCGGCTCGACCACATCATGCCTGCATGGGCGGCAAGCGCTGCGCGCGCCCACGACTCTCCCCTGTCGGATCTGGGCAGGCAGCAGGCGGAGCAGGCCGGAGCACACTTCCGCGAGCGTCTCCAGCCTTCAGAGAATGAGGACATTGTGTACGTCTCCTCCCCTCTGATCCGCACGGTGCAGACCGCAAAGAACTTCATCCAGGGCGTGCTGGGTGAGGCCCCTACCACCCCACTCCTTGTCGAGCCCTGCATCGCAGAGACGGAGGGGGCGATCCGCAAGCGGATGATGAGCACCCACCCCAGCTCCGTCCCGAAGAAGGAGGGAGTCCACTCCGGGCTGTGCACGCCTGTGCTGCTTGAGGCGGGGGATCTGATGTCGATCTACCCCTTTGTCAACTTCGACCACAAGCCCCTGCGCCGCCTCGCCTACAACCAGGAAGGGTATGAGCTGGACCCCGTGTCGCTCGAGCCGACCACGACACCCAAGCGGATCGCAGGATGTATGCCGGGCCTGCTCAGCCACGACTGGGGCACGGAGAGCGGGCGTGACGTGACCCTTGTCCTGGTGACCCACGGGGGTGTGGTGAAGAGCATCGTGCAGGAGCTGACCCATTCCGATGAGCCCCCCGCTGTCGTTGCCTACTGCGAGACGTTCGAGCTCCGCCCGGTGGCGGGCGGGGAGGCCTGCACCCCTGAGGGCGGGAGGGCATTCCCGAAGTGGGAGGTTGTGTACTCCTGGGTGAAGCAGGGCACCACCGGGCACGACGGGAGTGACACGAGCAAAGCGGATTGAGTGGTGGGGGTGGGGGGGGGTGGGTGGGTGGGGGAATGGGACAAAGCCTTGTATTATTTCATTTGCCCAGCCCCCCCCCCCCCCCCTCGAGAGTGGTGTTTGCCTGCTTATCTAACATTGCGAGAAGGTGCTGGGAGATTGACTTTTCCGTTCACTCTCGACGATCAAACCCTCCCCCCTCGGGAAGTGGTGTTTGCCTGCTTATGTTACAACCTAGTGTGGGTGGGGGGTGGGGGGAGGCAGAGACACACACACGTCTCTTTTATCTTTGAGTTCGAAAAAAATCTGGCTGGTAGCAAAACAAAAATATGGGCGGTGCTCCGCGAAAGGAAAAATGTGTCACCGCCACCTCCCACTGGCTCCCACGGCCATGGGTTTGCACGTGTTTATCGGTGCGACTCGAGAGGGGCACCAGAGACTCCAGAGACGACGGCCTGCACCTCCACCACAGGGCATGCCGTCCAGCCTATAGAGGCCCACCTTCTCTGCCGGGTCGGAGAGAGGCGGAACTCTCAGCCTATCCTCACACATCTAGTGATTGATTTTGCTTCCGAAGCGCCAGAGCATCCCAGCCCCAACCCAGCTCTGCTGTGCGTCCCCCGGCAGGATTTGCCAACCCCCGAATGTGGGCGATGACGAAGAAGACCCATATTTACAGGGGGGGGGGGGCGGGTGGTGGCAGAGCCAACACCGATCAGGTCACTTCATACACTGTAACACCCGACATTCCTTCCCTCGACTTCCCCCCTTTTTTTTGCGCAACCCAGTGCCAGTTACTAGCCAGCTGGCCCGGGGGCGACGCGTCGGTGGCAGGAGTGTCACCCTGAGTGGGGGGGGTGGCGTTTAGCAGATTAACCCGAATAGACTGTTTTCGGCATGTGCAGAGGACGCCTGCCTGCCTCTCCTCCCAGCCCCGGCCCCTGTTTTTACAATTGTTTTGTTGTGTGCTGCGCCATGCCTCCTTCAGCCAGCATATGCCCTGCTAGGCCTTGCCGCAGGCCGTATGCGCACACCCCGTGCACCGCTGATCCATTATGAGAAGGATGTCGTAGAGAGCGCTGATCCGGAGTCCGCAGACACGAAGGCTACACTGAAGGTCGACTCCTGCCCCTGGAGGCAGCGGAAGTCAACCCAGTCGCACAACGCTGTGCCCGCCGCTGCAGCAGTGTGTGAGCAGGCGGAATGCCCCGATGCTGCGCACACCCTGCTGGAGTGTGGGTTCTGCGGGCGCTTCATGCTGGACATCGACGGAGATGGCCTGCCCCTTGCATATGACGGCGGGCCATGTGGACCTGTGGACATCCGCTGTGCTGGGTGCGGTGTCCTGCACGCCAAGTGGGGGCCTGCAAGCCTGCTGGACCCCCTCGGGATGCACCGCGAGGTGGCGCGGGTGCGCCGCCAGCAGCAGAAGCCAAAGAACCAAGCGGAGCGTGGCGCGAACCGCAGCCTGAAGCGGACGGCGTTCAACCTCAAGCGGGCGTTTAACGGGCCCCTGCAGCAGCTGCTGCGGGCGCACGGGCCTGCGTCTCCCAATGGCACGCTGGACGGCGCGGAGCAGTCCTTCAGGAAGTGGACCCACGAGCCGCACCGCTACCTTGCCTGGTGTAGGAAGGTCGGGGCAGCAGGCCCCTGCACGCACAGCACCTGTGTCGTGCACCACAAGTATAGCTTAGACCGGCTCGTGGAAAAGAACGCCGTGTCTTCCGGCAGCGGCGGAGGACAGCCGTGAAAAACAAGAAACAAAACGAAGCGAAAGGCTGTCGCGCTTTCCAGTGCCGTCGCCGTCTGTTGTTGTGGGGGAAAAACTACTGGTCGCACTCAAGTGCCTCACACCGGTTCTCTCCCCACCCGGTGATCCACCTGACGGATACTACCAAAACTACTGGATTTCAGACGCAACCTGTATGACGAGTGAAAGGAGATCATTCTTGTGCTTCCTTCTGCTTCCACTACCCCTCCCCCAGCCACCACCACCATCCCTCGCAGGCCGCCAATACACTACCCACCGTGGCCTTACATGAGCCCGTAGGCGAGGCCTAAGGGCGAGGGGTTCCTGCGGCTGCAGGTCCTGCTCTCGCGGCCCTGCTCGCGCCCCACTGTCCTACCCGCCCCCTCCCCTGCTTCTGACCCCCCACCCCCCTCTCCCCCCCCTGGGCACGATGGTGCTGGGGTTCTTCCGGCGGGGAAAGCCGGAGGTGCAGAACCCGCAGGTGTCGGAGCCGAGCGCGCTGGAGATCGAGACGCGACTCGACGAGATCTGGCTCAAGGAGACCGACAAGGGGAAGCTGCTGGACGAGCTGTGGAAGCTGACGCCGCTCACCGCCACCACCGCGGCAGCCGCCACCACCGCCACCTCCTCCTCTTCATCTTCTGCCTTCGCCGCTTCCGAGGCACCGCTGCACGACCCGATCTCGCCGAGATGCCGCGGCACCGCTGCGTTGGGGGAAGACCCTGCCGGCGCACGCTTCCGCGAGCGCTTCATCGAAGTGATGGGGTCTTGGAAGCCCACCCCCTCCGACCCATGCCTGCCCCTCTGCATCCTGTCGCACCTCTGCGGCTCGCTGGCCAGGCTGGTTGACGCGCTGACACGCGTCGACTCCACCATGTCATGCGCGACCTCACCCCCGCCACCCTACGCCGCCGTTGCAACCTGCCTCACCTGCCTCTCCATCGTCACACGCGGCGCCCTCAACGTCCGCTACCTCGTCCTGACGGGGGGGCTCCTCACCACTCTGGCACGCCTGCTGGAGGCGATTGTCTCGGGGCTGTGGCCCCTTGCTCTGCCCATCGCTTACCTCCAAGAGCAGCTGCACGCAGAGAGGACGCAGCACGGCGGTGTTGAGGCAACAGGGGAGATGCCCCCCGGGACACAGCAGCAGCATCAGCGCCTGAAGAAGCGCACCTCTGAGGTGTTGGAGGAGAAGTATGCTCAGGTCGCCCTCCGCGTGGACCTTCTGAGCCAGTGTGCGTCGCTCATCGCGCGCGCGTTGAACCGGGAGAGCAGCGAGCTGGAGTCGCGGTGCATGCCGACCTCAGAGCTGCGCACCCCTCTCACCCCCAAGGAGGTTGCGGATGTGGCACTCTCCGGAGGGTCGCCCCTTGCGAAGGTGATGTCGTGGTCGCTCATCATGATCCACACGCATGTCCTGCATTCCCTGAAGCCCGACAGCCACTCCGCACTCCATTTGGAACAGCTGCAACCCCTCGAAGGCCACGCAGACGACGACAAAGACACGGATGACAAAGACGACGACGACAAGGCGTCGTGCGACAAGCCTGAATTCGGATCCTCCCTCACGGAGGCTTCGTGCAACACCAAGCTGTTTCAGCTCATCCTGGACATGCTGGGTTCTCTCTCCCTTGTGGTCCGCCCCGACGCCTACACGCCTGACCAGTCAGAGAATGCCGCAAGGCTTGCGCTCCTCCTCGAATGCGAGGTGCCAGACGCGCTGGTCACAGTGCTGCGGTGGCCGCCTGAGGCAGCCTTCTGCCACCGCGACACCGGCAAGCGAGTCACTGAGGAGCAGAAGGAGACCGACTTCCGCCTTGTCGACCGGGAGGACTACGAGCTCTCCCCCCTGTCGCCGAGGAGAAGGGATCTATACTCTGCGGTGCAGCTGTCATCCCTCGGTGTGGTTGCGAAGCTCCTGGAGGACTTCCCAGGGTCGCTGCGGAAGCTTGTTGAGCTCAACTTCACCAACGCATGCGGGGAGGTGCTGCTGTGGCACGTCCTCCACTACACAGGGGTGGAGTCGTTCCCCGCGATAGACGCCGCGATTAAATCCGACAGATACCTCCGGGTGAACTACTACAGGCTGCACCGCATCCGACACGAGGAGGCATACTTCCACATCGACAATGCGAGTGACATCAACGACACCCCGCTGCTCCCGGGGGTGGACCTCCTCGACGTTCTGAGGGGGAACCAACCTCCACAGCTGGATGACCTGTTCGACCTCATGTCGGATCTCTCCGCCACGAGCAACGGCATGCGGAAGCACATTCACGCCCAGGTTGCAAAGCGCATCGCAAACCAGCTGCACTCCGGAGACACCTCTGGGGAGGACTCGGCTGGGTCCCTCGCTGAGGAGCGTGCCTTGTGGGCGATTGTCGACAAGCTGGAGTTTCTTGTGCTCGATGTGTTCTCCTTCCTCTTCCATGCGCACAACTCGCCCTCCGCAAAGCTGCGGAGTTTTGGCTTTCCTGCCGGGAGCGATTTAGATGCCATGGACACCCCGGTGATCCCACCGCAGAAGCCTTCGCTGAACCTATTCATCGCGCTGCACCACCAGCGGGACTACTTCCACCTGCAGTTCTACTTCCTCAGCGTGGTGCTGTCCTCCATCCGCCAGCAGTTTGAAAAGGACGTCCTCATCTCTCCGGGCCACCCCTCCCACCGCCGCCGCGCCGGCTTCGAGACCTCCGGTAGCTCCACCGCCCTCCCAGATGCAGCAGGGGCTCATGGCCTCCCCTCCGCCCACAGCCAGGCAGGGAGAGAGAGGTCCGCGTTTGACATCCTCGTATCATTCGGCCTCCACAAGGTTCTCATCGAGTCGGATCTGTTCTATATGTCGGCATTTGATGTCACGGCAAACAAAACCCTCCAACAGCCCCTGAGGTATCGCTGGGAGTCATCTGCCTCTGTGCAGGAGCCTCATGGGGAGACGGTCCGGACATGTCTTAAGCAGCTGACGCGCTACATCATCCACTCCGTCGCGACACATATCGGGAGGGACATCCGGCTTGACCTCGGGTCGCTCCTCCTCCTCCTCAAGAATATGAAGTACAGCAGTGTCATTGCGAGGGACATCTCCGAAGCCCTTCTGGTGATCTGCAGGAAGCGCGACACATCGAAGGGGATCCACCTCCACTGCGCCTCCATTCTGGACAACATGGGGGTGCCCGGGCCAGGCACAGGGGCTTCTGCGGCCTGCTTCCCACAGCACTTTATCACGGTGCTCGCGCAGGCGTTTGAGGCACAGCACGAGCTGGTCTGCATGCTGCAGGGGCTTGTCTTCACACCGCTCCACTCCTGCACTGCGTTCGGATCCCCCGTCGCCTCGGAGTGGGACCAAACCCCTTCCGAGGTGGGGAGTGATTTCCCAGGGCATGTCGAGGTTTCCCGCCTGCAGGGGCGGATGCGTGGCATGTCCTTCAGCAACAGCGAAAAGCCACCCGGGCTTCACCCGCGGAAGCACCGGGCATCACTCCCTGCGTGGATGTCACTCCGTGGGAGAGAGACATCCCAGATCCTCTTCTCCAAGGAAGCCAGGAGAAGGAAGAGTGCACCCTCCTTCACCCGAGCCTCCACCGGAGAGAGCTTTTTACACCGCGGAGATAGCAGCGGCCCCGCCGCCCTGGAGTCCGCCCTGAGCGAGCTCCCCGTCAGACGCATCAGCAGCATCGGGTCCAGCCTGCACAGCACACCCGAGGGGGGTCTCGGCGATGCCTCCGCGGTGACGCTCCCCCCTCTCCCAATGGACGCCCTGGGGTCCTCCGCTATAGTGCACACGGTGGTGACCCCGCGGGGGGCCGGCGGTGCATCGGAGGGAGCGAAACAACCGCAGCAACAGCAGTCCGCCTGCAGCCTGCAGTCGGGTGTGGGTCCCGAGAGTGGAGGGGGTGCTGAGTCGGCCCAAGCCTCCCCGGTGCTGACCGGCGGGGGCAGCAGCGGTGCTGCGGCGGGTGCCTCGGGGGCGGTGCCTGTGGGGCAGAGCCGGAGGGAGGCGTGTGGGGCTCGGCACCCCCCTCCATCCGCCCTGTGGGGTCAGCAGGAGGAGGCGGAAACTGCGCTGAGCGGGTTATCCCAGGAATACCCTGTCGGGCTGACAAAGGACGACCTCCCGGCGCACCTCTACACGCGGAATGTGATTCTGAATGTGTTTGAAGCGGTTTACGAGCTCCCGGTGATGCAGCAGCTCGCCCTGCAGCCCCCTGCGGTGGACGTCCTGATCTCCTGCCTCTGCAACGAACCTCTGCGGGCCTTCGGGGTGCGCCAGCTGACCTTCCTCCTGAAGCAGGCTGGTGAAGGGCAGGACTATACCACGCTGCACAGGACCCTCAGCCCTGCAATGCACCACCTCTTCCACTGCCTGCAGGGGGGGGACCGCGCAATCATTACCACCACGCTGACCCTCATCAGGGATGTGTTGCTGCACCTTCACGAGGAGGAGATGAAGCAGCTGCAGAGCAGCACGTCCTCCGGAGCCTCCCCGCTGCGTGGCCCCGACACCGGGAAGCGGAAGCGTGCCCTGCAGCACATCTCGGATGATTCATACCTCAAGATCCTGGCGACGCTGGCCGACCCGGGCCCCGTCCCCCCCTGCGCCAAAAAGGTCCGCGGGGCACTGCTGAGGACTATCGGGTCCCCAACATCGCCCCCTCCGCCGGCAGGGCTGAGGACCCCCAGCTCTACCACGCTGATGGAAAGCAACTTCAGCCTGAGCATGCTGGTCATCGAAACCCTCGGCGTGATGCTGCGGGGGAATGTCAGGTCGAAGGCAAGGTTTTCCGCAAAGGTCGGTTGGGAGCGTGTGGTGGATGACGTCCTCCAATGCGTCTCCGGTCAGCCCCGGAAGGCCATCTTCGACAAGCTGTTTGAGGTTCTCCTCGACGGGACGCAGGCGGATGGGGCTGGGCATATCGAGAATGAGGATGTCCTGACCGTCATTCTGCAGCTCTGCTTCCACCCATGCTTCTCGTCTGACACAGCGCTGATCCTCTCTTTGGCAAAGCGGGTCAAATCGGTGCTGGTCTTCTCCACCCACAACCTGGAGAAGGCGTCACGCGTGGGAGCGCTTGAGACACTCATCAGCATGCTGGTCCATTGGGACGATGAGAACATCCGGCAGCCCCTCACAGAGGCGTACTACCGCATCGGGAGGCACAACGTTGCGGTGCGGCATCTGAAACCCCTCTTCGGGGCACTCCGCGAGCAGAGCGACACGCAGAGGATGTTCCTCCTGCCGTGGGTTATTCGGATTCTCAGAAATCTCGCGTTCAACGCGAAGGACGACAGAGGGTTGCGGGGTGGGCGTGCCGGCGACTTCTCCCAGACGAGCTCGATGCAGGGCCTCAGCGAGAGCGACACATCTCTAATGTCGAAGCGCGGTGTCTCGCTGTATGGCTCTTCGCTGTTCGGGCTGGGCATGATGAGCGCTGGAGGTGTCTCCATGAGTATGACTGGATCTTCTTCTTTGGGGTCTTCCGTCGTAGGGGGAGATGCGGCGGGTGGGTCGGCTGCAGGAGGGGCGTGCCGCAACAGCGCCCCGACAGCGTTCTTTGACTTCTCGGGGGTGCGGTCTGGGATAAGCGTTCCGGATGCCGCATACCCCTCGTCAAATGGGTACAGCGTTGCCCTGTGGTTCCGCGTGGAGAGCTTCACACCTCCTGCACTGTCCGACCCTTCGGATTCCGAGCTTCTCGGGCTGTATATGCCACACCTCTATTCGATGTGCACAAAGAATGTCTCGGAGGTGGACTTCAGCTCCTTCTCCGCCTTCTTCCGCTGCAACAGGCTCTGCCTTTCCGTAAAGGTCGGGCAGGAGACAAAGGAGATCTGCGTCGAATCCATGACATTCGACGCCCACCGGTGGTACCACCTCGTCGTGACGCATGCCTGCGGCACACGCCTCATCGGCAAATCCGAGACAGCCCGTGTTTTTGTCGACGGGGCGGAGGTGTGGAAGGGAGCCCTCCGTTTCCCCAAGACGGGGGCGCGTTACCATGGGTACATCGCAGCTGACATGCGGGGCGGGCAGGGCAAGACCTTCTTCTCCAACCTCTCTGGGCAGATCAGCGCGGTGTACTTCATCGACTCACCCATCAACTTCAACACGGCAAGCGCGATGTACGACGTGGGGCCGCGGTACCTCGGGGGGTTCTCCCGTGACGACAGCCAGAAGCTGAAGGCTGCCCTGCGGGATAAATACACGCATATCTACCACGACTTTTTCCTGAGCCCGAAAATCTATATGCTATTCAACCCTCTGGTAGCGCATGAGAACATGCTCCTCAACGTGATGAGCCTCAGCCATATGAACGACCTCGGCACCACCGGCAGCGGGGCTCATGAAGACGGGAGGCTCGCACTCATCCTCAAGGGAGGGACGCAGCTGTGCATCACGCAGAACCTCAGCCAGGTGTTGGAGTCCATCGGGGGGATGCCTGTGCTGTTCCCCCTGCTGGCCTTCCTCGGGGAGCACGGCCGGACCCTCTTCAGCGGCGAGGCTGCCCCAGGGGGTTCGGAGGACCGCATCCCCGCGCCCCGCGGGGATCTTTCGAAGAAGATAAGCGTGACACCATACCTCGTGTCGAACCTGCTGTCCCTTCTGACAGACCTTTATAAGGCTGACAAGGTTCGGTTCATCGAGGAGTGGCAGGCGTGGCGCCTAACGCATGTCCTGAACATGCTTCTGAAGTCCATCGCGCCCCACCTCGATAAGGGGAACGTCGAGAGGATATCCGTGCTGATATGGGGGTGGCCTGACGAGGCGTGGAAGGATGGGCTGATGTATCTCCTCCTTGACTTCTCCATCTGGGGGCAGAGCCCCCTCCCCGTGCTGCGGGATCTGCTGGTGCAGCTGGTCAGCATGGCGCAGCACGAATCGACCCGGAGAAAATTCCGCGCGGCAAAGCCACTGCAATACCTGCTGGAGCAGATCTGCTGGTTTCTCTACTACGAAAACCCCCCGGTCTACCTCGATGCTGACTCTGTGAGAGGGTTTGTCCACATCCCAGCACCCCTGATGCGCGACGTGACCCTCAGGGAGAGACTGCACGGCAAACGCATGATCGAAAAGGAGGACGACATCAAGCAGCTGAGGAAGGAGGTGTTCCCCCTGGTGCAGCTCCTCCTCCACACAGAGGCACCTAGAGAGGAGGATATATCAGCCCTCCTTGCATCCATCCTGTCCCCACTGCAGGATGCGCTGCAGCAGAGCGACCTGCTCGACCTCCTCCTCGAACTCCTCGAGAGGAAGAAGGGCGGTTTTGTCAAGCTCTTCCTCAAACTGGGCGGGCTCCCCATCCTCGTCAACCTGCTGTCGCATCCAAAGGCTTTCATACGCCAGGGAGGCATCCTATGCCTCGGGTGCTGCCTGAAGTACAGTAAAGACCTCCGCGATGAGCTCCGCACAGAGAAGGTGAATGGGCTGAGCGTGGCACGTGAGGCTCTCAGCCAACACCCCTTGGATGAGCAGACCTATCAGTGTCTGAGATGTGTCATGCTTGGTAGGGTTCAGACGCAGAGCCTCGGGTGTAAGGTTGCGATGGAACAGCCGTGCAAATCGCTGGATACAACTGCGAACAGCTTTGCGCGGGATCTGTCGGGGCAGCTTCTCAGCGTCTCAGCTATGACGCTCGACATCCCTGCAGCCCTGCTCGTCATCACGCGCCTCGCCATCAGCAGCTCATCCTTCGAGGTGAAACACTTCGTCTTCTCCGACACGGCTTACCTCCTCAAATCCTCCCCACGCATCGCTGCAAAGCTCGCCGAGATGGGGTGGCACCTCCTAGTCATCGAGCTGCTCCTCACTCTGACAGAGTCTCCCGACTTCCTGAGGTGTTTCCCTGCCCCGTTTGAACCCCGCTCCATGCGCGGTGCCTCTGTGGGTGAGGGCGGTGCTGCATCAGAGGCGGAGGCAGAGAGGTCGCGTCTGGAGGGCCTGATATTTGCCATATTCGACTGCGCGCTGGATACCCTGTCGCGGATAATGTACGATGAGATGAAGAGGGTTGATAAGGCGTGGCGTCTCATCGACGAGACCCTCACACTCATCAACTCGCAGTCTTTCTTCTTCACACAGTATGAGGTGGCCCACTCCCTCCTCTCCCGTATTGTCGGGCAGTATACATTCGAGTCGGACGCGCTCCCCAAAAATAAAAACCTGGTCCTCACCAACATGGCCTATCTCCTCTTCTTCGTCGAGGAGGTGCTGTGCTACGGCACGACCCTCTCCCGCCAGCTGCGCCGCCACGCCCTGGAGACGACATCTCCGTTTGAAAAGGCGTTGGACAAACCCCTCTGCACCACCACGGGTCTTGTCGTCAACTCAACCGATCAGGATTGGACAGTTGTCCACCTCCGCAGTGGACCAGAAGCGGGCGGCGGCAGCGCCGCCGCCACGGGGGGCCCAGGCAGCCCACGACCCCTGCCGAGCCCCCGTGGCGGGGCTCTGGGCTCCCCAGGCACTGAGGGGCGCTGCCTGTCCCCGGTGCCCTCTGGTGGGGGGCCCATGGCGCCCGAGTCATCGCCGCAGCTGCCGCCGACACCGATGGATGCCGGGATATCCCCCAGAGGCACGCCGGGTGGGGCGGGTGCCTTGTCAAGCGAGCAGGGCTCCGTTCCCCCGGTGTCGCTGTCGCCGGGGTCGGCGAATATGGGGCAGAGCCCTGCGCTGCCATCGCTGCGGATCGACACCCCTGTGGGGAGCGGGGCTGACGGGTCGCCCCCGCTGGGCTCTGCGAGGGGTGGCGCGCAGCAGCAGCCGCCGGGGAGCCTGGGGACTGCCTCCGCCACAGCTTCCTCCTCCAAGAAGGCCGATACATACTGCGAGCGGGAGGAGCTGTGCCTCACCTCCGTCGAGGTCGACGAGTCGGGGGCGGAGATCGCCCGCCCCGCCGGGTCCCCAGCCCCCAGCTCCGGCTCCTCCGACGCGCACACCTGGGGGGTGAGGGAGACGTGGAGTGGGTGGCATCTGGGTGTGGCATGCCTTTCCCTCCTCGCCAAGTCGGAGCTGTATAAAAACACCGAGATCCACTGGAAGGACGACACCGACTACAGCGTGAAGGGTGCGGAGGGGGGGAGTGATGTGAAGACCTTTCTCGGAAGGAGCGGGGGGCTGACGCGTCTCTTCCTCAAGCTAATCCGCCTCTGCCTGAGGTATCACCCGGGTGTGTCGCTGTTCCCCACGCCGAAGAAGATCGATGCGTCGTATGTTGATGGGTTGCACACTGCGCTGTCCTGCGCAAAACATCTCATAAAATACGACCGTGCCTCGGAGGACTACCGGGAGAGGTTTGAAGAGCTTCTCCGCCCGAAGAGTTCTGAGGTGTTGGAGAAGGAGGCGAAGGTCCGCACAACAGTTCTCCTCCAGGTTCTCATCAGCTTTTCCCGGCAGTTCTCCCAGCCGCCTTCGGTGTTCAACCCCGGGGTTCCGGACCCCACCGCGGTGCGGGATTTCAAAATTCTCCACCGCGCTGTGGGGAAGATCAACCTGCTGCTGAAGCACCGCGACGGGACACTCCAGGCCCTCTTCGGCAATTCGGAGCAGAAGACAAAGGCGTTCATCCTGGCTGTGACGAAGAGGCTGACGGGGCCTGTGCCCGATTCGAACAACGCGGCTGCGACAGAGGCATCGCGCATCACCCAGGCCTTCCACGAGGCGGCGGTGGACCTGACAGCCACAGACCCCCTGTGGCAGGAAGTCGCGAAGAGAATGGATGCGGTGCAGCGTTATATTGAGCGTGAGTGCGGGCAGGAGGTTGTCTGGCTGCTGCAGCGGCAGCAGCGCACCCTCATGTCCATCCGGAGGCTCGTGGCGCGGAACTGCGAGACAATCAAGGAGGTCCTGCTGAAGCACGTCACGGGGGCATCGGAGCCGCTGGGCCTCCCCGCCCCAATCCTCCCTGCTTTATACCGCGACCTGTCGCGCACCTCGGAGAAGCACTGGAGGCTGCTGGTCACCTCAGTCACAGGGCAGCGTGGGGTGTGGGCGACAGAAGATGTGTTTGAGAGTGTGGCACGCCCCCGTCTTGTCAAACGCGCTCGGCGAGAGGTGGGTGAGATCCACTGCAGGATAAGGCCGCGGCTTGTCGCCGATGCGAAGCTGACAAACCACTCCGATGCTGCCAGCAGCGAGCAGGATGCACCACGCTCAGACCTGAAGCAGAAAGCAGTCAAAGCGGTGCGGCAGAAGGGCGATGCTGCCGACCAGCCCAGCGAGGGGAACGACGGCGAGGCAGCTGAGCAGCACGAGCCTGTGGAGGAGGAGGACATCGAGGATGTCCCGGATCTGACCTCCATGGGGAGGCGGTATCCCTGTGAGGTGATCTCCCTGATGCAGGGGTGGAGCGGGACTCTGCAGATCTGCGGGAACCCGTCGCGGTACCTCTGGGTGTTGGTGGATGAGGAGAACCAGGCGATTGTGCAGGCCATGGGGCCTAAGGCGGATCGACTCGTCGAGAAGCCGAAGGATGACAAGTTTTCTGTTGACACTATCGAGTACATCGCACTCCGGAGGTACCGCATGGTGTACTCCGCCCTCGAGTTCTACTTCACAGACAGGACCTCGGTTTTGGTGAACCTCCCCGCAAAGGAGTCAGCGGTGCAGGTGATGAAGACGATTCTCTTCCAAATATCCCCCCGCCCCGCCGCCCTGAAGACCACGGAGCTCCCGAAGGCCCCGATGACAGACCTCAAGAAGTCGAAGCTCACCGAGAGGTGGGTCCGCCGCGAGATCTCCAACTTCGAATACCTCATGGCGCTGAACCACCACGCGTCGCGCACCTTCAACGACCTGACGCAGTACCCCGTCATGCCATGGGTGCTGTGCGACTACACATCGAAGGAGCTGGATTTGGAGGACGAGTCTGTTTACCGCGACCTCTCCCTCCCCATGGGATGCCTCGGGATCGACGGGCAGAGGTGCCAGAGCCGCATCGACGACCTGAACCTGAAGTACACCTCCCTGGAGGGGATGGGGATGGAGCCTTACCACTACGGGAGCCACTACAGCAACTCTGGGTTTGCGCTCTTCTACCTCGTCAGAATGGAGCCCTACACGACTGGGGCCATGATCCTGCAGGGAGGGCATTTCGACCACGCCGATCGGATGTTCGACTCCCTCCACCAGACGTGGTATGGTGTGACGCACACCTCTGCGGATGTGAAGGAGCTGATCCCAGAGTTCTTCTGCCAGCCCGAGATTCTGACAAACAACAACACGGTGCAGTTTGGGACACGGCAGGACGGGCGTGCTTTGAACAACGTCGAGCTCCCCCCCTGGGCATCGAGCCCACACGAGTTTGTGAGGATCCACCGCGAGGCGTTGGAGTCGGAGCACGTGTCGCAGAACCTCCACCTGTGGATCGACATGATTTTTGGATACAGGCAGGTCCCCACCAAGGAGGGTCTGAACACCTACCACCCCTACGCGTACGAGGATATCGTGAAGGAGCTCACCGATGGGGACGTTGCGACGGCCCGGGGGATTATCTCGCATATCGACAACTTCGGGCAGACGCCCGCCCAGCTGTTCCGCAAGAAGCACCCCCAGCGGAGCGCGGTGGTGCCTATCTTCAACCCTCTGAAGGCACTCCCCTCTGCGCTGGTGCCGCAGAGCGCGCTGTACAGCATCATGAAGAGTAGAGTCGTCAAACTCTACCTCAGCAACGACCTGCTCATCGGGATCGACAGCACCGGGGCAGTGGTGGTGCATTCCTTCAGGGCTGGGGTGAGTGTGACCGAGCAGCAGGCTGGGTCGCTGGTTGGGCGGAACCCCGATGCGCCTGTGGCTGCCAGTTCGGCGTCCGTCGTGCCCAGCGATGTCGGTGGGGCTCAGGCGGCGGAGTTGCAGACCAGGCGTCAGGCGACTGGGAGGCGTGGGTTCCACTTCGACTCGCAGCCGGCCTGCCAGTCGCGCCCTGTGCAGGCAGGCATGCAGAAGTGTGCGCTGACGATGTATTCGTATGTGCTGGCGTCGCTTCCAGAGAGGCATCTCCTCATCTCGTCGGGTCTGTGGAATAACACCGCAACCATCAGCGAGCTGGTGACTGGGCCCAACTCGACGCCCAACGTGATCCAGACGCTGTCGGGTCACCACGGGGTGGTGACATGCCTCGCGCTGAGCGATGACTACAACTACCTGGTGACAGGGTCGCAGGATACCATGCTCCGGCTTTACCGCCTCCGCCTGAAGGGGTCTGGGCAGCCAGCGCAGTTCAAAGCCACCCTCTTCGGGCATGAGGAGCCTGTGCTGTGTGTGGCGATCAACCCTGCGTTTGACATCGTGGTGTCGGGGAGCAGCGACGGGACAGCCATTCTGTACAGCATCAGCGAGGGGAAGTATGAAGCGACGCTGCCGCACCCGCTGAAGAATTCCATAGACCTGGTGGTGTCGACGGCGACGGGGGCCACCATATTCTACAGCAAGGCAGACCTGTGGCTCCACACCTACTCCATCAACGGCAAGCTGCTGCATTCGGCAGAGGCAGGGAAGCTGCACACCATGACACTCACCAAGGACTCGCGGTTCCTTCTCTGCGGTGGTGCTGGGAGGGAGTCACGTCAGGCTACGTCATACCTTGCATTGCGGTCATCTCATGAGTATGCATGCCTGGTCATTCGGGTTGGGTGTGGCTGGGGTGGGTGGGTGGGTGGGGTGGGTCGTGATCTTCTCTTTTCGCTGCACCGCTCTTTCCGAAACCACACACTCCTCTACAGCCTGTCCCTGTTGTACCAATTCACTGACGGGCCGTCGTCCCCTGTGCGGAGCATTGCTATCCACAACAGCAACCAGGTATGCAGCACCTTACTCTGCTGCGACAGTGCAGCGTAGAGCTGCCACAGACACCATCAGTGCGCCACACCCATACACCCCCCCCCTCCCCACAGGTCCTTGCAGTGGGCCTCGAAGACGGATCGTTGCTGTTCTACAGCCTCTGCCTGTAGGCGGGGAGGCAGCCTCCTCGAGGGCATGTTATGCTGCGTCTGTCCGTCTGTGGGTCGTGCGACCCCCCCAGAGGGCTTGTTCTTCTGGAGGAGTGGGGGTTGGGGTGGGTATGGTATTTTCTGGCAGTTTGCCCTGGTTTGCAGCCAAAGTGTTCTGCACAGCGCGATGCGGCCAACCAAGATAGCCCTACCCAAGGTGGTGTGATGTACAGTATTGAGTCCGACGCGACGCGGCAGAGAGAATTCCGGCCGGCATTCTCTGCCGCTACCCCCTCTCCCCTTCATCCGGTGCTGCGGTGTCCGAGCGAAGATTGCCATAACTCAGGGCAGCCCTTCGCCCATCCCCCCCCCACCCTGTTTTTTACTTTAGCCCTCACGCCCTGCATCGCCTGCGCCCCCTCCCCCGTGCTCCCCGAGGGGGGAGGGAGGTCAACACCTGTACCTTTACCGATCTCTTCATTGTGACCTCCCCACCCCCGATGCAATGCGTGTGCTGGGTAAGATGCGGGGTGGGGTGAGGGGTGGTTCAGCACCTCCCTTCTGAGAGTGCACCCCACGAGCAGGCCCGAGGCCTGGCAAGGCAGGCGGTTTTAAGACATAGGTGGCACCTTGCAGTATTCAGTATTCGTTAGTACTGTGATCGTGGGTGTCGGGGAGTGGGGATCGCATCAACAGAGCACGGTGCTCGGGTGTGCCCCGCACTGCTGGAAAAGGGGTCGCGTGTGTGTGGTGTGTGGTGGTTACCACTGGCTAATCGAATCGGCCCTGTAGTACAGTACACCGTGGCTCGGTTGCATGTGTGGGTCGCTGACATTTTTCCGACCCAGTGGCACCAGCAGCTTCCAAACAAACCTTGCCGTGCGTGTGTGTGGTGTGGCTGTGGATATCATATCAAAAGACGATCTCTCGGTGTGCTCCGCACGACCACATTTTGAACGATGTGTGTGGGTGTGTGCACAGTGCGTCTCCAAGATTGACGTTTTTTGAGGAATCCATCAGGGGAAAATGGTTGATTTTTTTTCTCAACAAAGAAAAGGCCATTCGACGCATGACGCACATTCAAACAAGGCGCGGAGGGGAGGGGGGGGAGGAGGCGATCAAACGGAATAACGAATACGAACAAAACAAAGCAAAACCCCCCCCCCCTCTCCCCTAGTTTCGAACAAACGAACAGAGATGTGTTGAGGCGTTCTGTGCTTGCCGACACCCCCGTCCCCCCCCCCAAGGAACACACGCCCAAGAGTAAATGCTACACCGCAAAAAAAATATTTGCCACACACACACACACGCACCCCCTGCCCCCACCCTTGACCCAGCGAACAGGCTTTGCAGGATTCTTCTATGTAAGACTCCCCTTTTTGGTACGATGCCCCCCCCCCCCCCTAGGCATAGGGTGCGGGCGATTCGGTTATCGCCCAAATCGCAAAAATTATCGCCCTCATTATCGCCCATTCTGTCAAGGCGATATGTGGGCGATAATTTTTCCGTCGTATTTTGGGGGCAAAATGGCCCGGCCAGGGACGTCAGATCACTGCTGGGGTGGTGAGTGGGTCATTGCCTCAGTGAAGACCCGGTTCCTGACCTAGATCAAGCCCTCTGCTCCAGTGTTCTCAGTGGGTCATGACTCTGTGACCAGGGTCAGAACCGCCCCAGGTCTCAGATCAGCCGTGAAGCTTCCTGTGGGCTATGCAATGAGTCATCTCAAACGTACGAGTGCATCTCCTCCCATTCAGACCGACTACACTAGAACCACGCATCTCCTTCAACTCACACTAAGGTGTACCCGCTTCATGCTCACGAGTGCTCCTAGTAACGGCGAGTGAACAGGTCCTGAGCGAGGTCAGGATCTGGGCCAATGCCCAGTTCCTCACGTGGGTTTTGACCGAGGAAATGACCCACCCGCATGACGTCAGTGGTCAGAAGCTGATTTCTGATGCAGAATCCTAGGTCTTGGCCCAGTTGTTGACGAGGTCACAGGGCCCTGTGGGACCCAGGGTCAGTAGAGCGGTAACCCACTCACCACTAGCTGAAGACCCCTTCAGAAAGTGTGAAAGAAAACGGGCGATACTGGGCGATAATTTGGCGATAATTGGGCGATAATGGGCGATAAGGCGATTCGATACGCGATAATCGGGGCTCGAACCCGGTTGGGCGAATATAGGGCGATAGGCGAATCGCCCGCACCCTATGCCTAGGGGGGGTCATAAGCCCCCCTAAAAACGTACAAATACCAAAAATTTATACAAAAATTTATTTTCCCCCTGCCCACCTGGACGGACCCAAGTGCCTCACACCGGATCTCTCCCCACCCGGTGGTCCACCTGACGGATACGCAAAAAAAAAAAAAAATTCAACATACCATCAGAACCGCCCTAATACCTGATCTGACCCGAAAATCCGACCCATACCCCCCCCGGAAACCGTCTGGAGCCCACTTGTGACACCTGATGCGCACTTTTGTGATGATTTTTTGGGGTCCTAAAAAATGTACCTCAGTTTCGTACCTTGCCTTTGTACCTGAACCACTCCCGACCGCAGTATTTCGTTCTTTGCAAGGAAAGGGTATCACTACGCTCACCCAGCACGCCGAGCAACACATGCCGTGTGCCTAGGGCCTCGCAGAGGTGTCAGATGCTGCTGCAGAGGGGTACCTTGCTCGAAAGACGCTCGCCAAACGGGAGATGTGCGGGGTCCCGGCAGAGAGCGTTGTGGCAGACCTGCGTCAGAAGAAAACGGCACACGACATCCGTGAGGCGACATTATTTCGGGCGCTCCGTCGGGCTGGGTACATAGGAGAGCGAGTGGGACGTGGTGACGACAGATATATGCAGTGGTGCATCAACTGCACGCACGTGCGAAAAGCGGCGTTCCTTGCTGGCCAAGAAAGATGTCACCTGCACTCCTACTCCTCCCACTCCTCCTGCTCCTACCCCTACACCAACTGATGTGGGCAGTGAGAGTGATGGCAGCTCCAGAGCAGCAGATGATCTAGGAAGCGATGAGCGGGTCAGCCGGGCAGACTACCCCAGTCCGTACCGGAAGTACGAAGCGTTGCGGGCCCGCCACCACCGCCTCCAGGAGAGGACCCGAGGATTAAGAGTAGGGTTGTACAACGCCAGGGGAGAGTATTCCCCTGGCGTTGAGACATCCCTGACGATCTTGCGGTCGCACTGTGGGGGTTGAGTCGGCAGGCAGATGCCTATCCAATGACTTTGTTGAGTCCTCACATGGTACACTCTCATACGTGCTGTTGAGACTGCGTGGTGTACTACACCCAGAAGGTGGCTGAACTCATTCAGCTGGCGCAACAACACAACATTCCCACCAATCAGGTACAAGAAAGACCTTGCCGAGGCACTGGGGAGGCAACATCGTGCCACCTGAGCCGGAACCACCGCAGAAAAGGCAAAGAACGAAATATTGCGGTCGGGAGTGGTTCAGGTACAAAGGCAAGGTACGAAACTGAGGTACATTTTTTAGGACCCCAAAAAATCATCACAAAAGTGCGCATCAGGTGTCACAAGTGGGCTCCAGACGGTTTCCGGGGGGGTATGGGTCGGATTTTCGGGTCAGATCAGGTATTAGGGCGGTTCTGATGGTATGTTGAAATTTTTGGTATTTGTACGTTTTTAGGGGGGCTTATGACCCCCCCTACCCCCCCCCCCCCCCCCCCCCACGCCACTGGTTCTCTGTCTGGCCCATGAGTTTGTTTGCGTCAGGGTGTGGGGGGGGGGGTGAGAGAAGCAAGGGGGTGGTGGGAAAGACAAGCGGGCGCGTCTGGGATAACACTTTGGCCGGGGTGTGGGTGCATGTGGGGTGTGGGGGGAGGAGGGGGGGGGGGGGCGGGAGGGTTTTGAAAGTGCACAAAAAAAAGTGGTTATGGGGGGGGGGTGGGAGGAGGAGATGTGGCAGGCGTGCTGGTTTTTACCGTTCTTCATTTTTTTGATACCTGGGACCCCCCGTGTTTAAGTCCCCCCCCTGGAGGCGATTTTCGGCCGGGGGGGACTTAAACACGGGGGGGGCGGACCTAAACACAGGGGGGGCTTAAACACGGGGGTGGCACAGTGGAGACCAAGAAGACCTCTTTCTCTGCTGTCGTAGGGGGGTAATTCCGGTCCGGATGGACTTTTGGCACCCCACTTTTCGACTCAGACAGCACCTGGAGGGCCTAGGGGCCACCTGATGACCCTCCAGACCAGCCCACCCCCGTGTTTAGGTCCCCCTGTGTTTAAGTCCCCCCCCTGCCAGACCCCCAGGGGGGGACTTAAACACGGGGGTAAGGGGGGGGGACTTATACACGGGGGGTCCCAGGTAACCGGGAAATGGCCGATGCAAAAAAAAATTGCTGTGTTTGTGCCATGATCTTATTTTTTTGCCAATTCTAACGCCCTCTGCCTTGCACTCCAAGATTACCGATCGTGGGACAGGAAGGTCGCGACGGGTGTTATGCATGGGACTGCCGTGCCCGCCCATGGGGTTCGGTCTGCGATCCTAGTCAAAACCGCAGCCATCGGGCAGTGCTTGCTGTGCACTCATCTGGAATACCCAACCCCACCCCCGCTTGCAGAGTTGCGGTTAGAAGGTTGGGTTTGCGGGGTAACACCGCCTGTGTAGCTGCCAGCACCTTGTTCTTCTGTGCCAACACCCGCACACTCACACACACCCTCTTGCAGGTGCCACACGCCGCTGCTCTTTTTGTGCTTTTTGGTTGCAAAAACAAAAGAAGGGACCCTTCCCCTTTTTATTTCCCCACAGCACACACAGTCAAAAAAAAAGAACAAAACACAGCGCGCAGCGCCACCAGACAGAAAACACCTCCCCCCATCTGAGAGACACACATCTCCAAAACCCCCGGCTCCTGTTTTTTCATTGTCTTCAAACCACCACCGCCGCCACCACACCTCCCCAACCCCCTCCTTCGCTTCTGCTTATACTTGGTTCCCTCCTCCATATCCCCTCCCTGGGTTGTAACAACAACAAGAGGTACCGCCATGTCTCGCTGCCGTAGCAACAGCTGCCCTGTGTGGGGTGAGCGGGAGAACGAGGCTGCGGTGTGCTGCGAGAGCGCGTCGGCACCGGGGGACCTGAGCGAGCGCGACATGCTGGGGGTGGTGCCTGTGGAGATGAGCGAGTCGGAGGGGCCGCCCCCCATGACGCACGAGCAGTCCTCCGCCCTGCAGGTGGCGGCGCTGATGGAGGAGCTCCAGTCGCTGGTGCGCAAGAACCAGGAGCTGGACATGTCCCTCACCCAGCTGCGCTCCCCCACAGCGCCTTACCCGCAGCCGTCGCGCGCCCCGCCGGCGCAGGGGGCAGGGCTGAACCCCATGGCAGCGCCCTTCCAGCTGTCCGACTCTTCCGACCACGAGCGCTACCCGTCCCCTCCGATGGGGTACCGCCCGAGGTATGGGGGCTCCCGGTGTTGCGCTTGGGGCAGGGGGGTGGGGGTGGTGGGAGGTTGGGGCATGCGACTCCAGCGTGGTGTGGCAGCGTCCGACAAATGTGTCGTGACGCAGAAGGCGGGTGTTTCGCAGGGGAGGGATGGGCCACTCGCCCTTTTGTTATTGTTTGTGTGAAGATTGTAGGGTGTGGCGGGCATGTGTGCGACCCTCTCTCTTTGGGTCGTGGTGCCCCTTCGGCGCCATTTCATCCCAGATGCTACAACCACACCACCTGCCGCACAGGTTCATGAACAAGCGTGGCTCCTTCTCTGGGTCGTCGCAGGGCTGCACGCCCGAGTCCTCCTTCTGCGGCGAGCCTGCCTACCTGCCGGTATGATGAGAGGAGGGTGATAACTCCTCCGTGTTTTGAACGATTTTGAACGATTTTCGGCCTTGCTCGTCGCGTCCCCCGGTGAGGGGGGAGGCGACGAGCACGTTTTTGTGTACCAAAGCCAGGCCCAGTTAGGCTAACCGGTGCCCCCGATTCAGGCAATGCATCGTCGCTTTCGTGTTTGAGGAAGAAGGGGTGTTCGGACGGCTGAGGCTCCTTCGGGTGTTCTGATTTTTTTCTCTGTCAATTTTGTACAGCCACTCCACCCAACCCCCATCCCACACAGGCATACAAGGACTGGAGGGCGCAGGAGATGTGGCAGGAGTCTTGCGTGCCTCCCTACATGATGTAAGAAACCACAGCGACATTCTACGAAGCTTCTGAGGACGCCGGCCATCAAGAGCAGCTCTTCGTCTTTGGCTGCTCCGTCGATACGTGTGGTCTTTTCTGGAAGAACACGGCAGGCTGGAAGTAGGAGGGGGGGTGTTGTCCCTCCGACCAAACACTGTCGCTGGTTTCCTTTTGGGCGTGATTGTGTGTGTGTGTGTGTGTGTGTGTGTGTGGGGAGAAGAGATGGCGACGGCTTGTAATGTTTTGTTGCCATTTTCCCCACCGCCACCCCACCCCACTCCATCTCCCGCCCCCCCCCTATGCCCCACCACCGTTGTTACTGTTTTATCGAACGTTTTTTTTCCATGCCTCTCTCGGGGTGCCGCAGCCGTTTCAGCTATTTCCAGAAGCGCTGCAAAACGGGGTGGGGGTGGTGGGGGCGGCGCGTGTTGTGGGGTCTGTGGGGGGGGAGGGAAGGCGAGTGTGCATATCACGATTTTTGCAAGTGCACCTCATATCTTCCCCCTCCCCCCCCGCCCCCCCCCCCCCCCCCCCCCCCCCCCTCGCGCCTCCCTCCTTCCCCCCACCCCTTCTCTCTCTCACCCCCCCCCCTCATGTTCGCCCACCCGCTCTGAACGAAACAAATAATCCAAGTACGATGTGCGGGTTTTGTTGCGCAAAAGGTGATTAGCAAACCAAAATGTCTTTGTGCGCGATGCCAAGCCTGGTCGTTCCATCTTCCAATTTCGGTCGACATGTCAAATGCCTATGTCCAAAAAAAACACAAACAAATGGTTACGCTGGGTTGCTTGCTGTCGTGTTGGTCGTCTTGCTCCCTGGAGACTGTCGCTCGGCGAACCAACACCGCTATCTGTGGCCTGTAAAAAAAGCATTTCAAAAAAAAGTAATACCACGTCGCAGAAATCAACCCACATACACCAGAGGGTCCGTAGCGCGCAGGAGCCCAAGGCTCTGGTAGAGCTTTGAAAAGCAAAGGCTCATCTCAAAAGGAGGGAGGGATGGGGGAAGAGACTGTTTCGGTGCGGTTCCTCCCCTACTGTCTATTTGGAAAAAAATCGCCGAAGATTTGTTGCCCAAAAAAGCTTACCGATGGAGGCACAATAAACTTTCCCCATACCCCCCCCCCCTTTGATTTTTACTTCGTCTCTTTATTTTTTGCAAAAAATATTGAACTTAGAAAAGGGGATGGCAGGGTTCATGCGAGAAGGGGGGGGGGTAAAACAAAATACCATGGCGCCAAAGATGGACGTCATGACACACCATCTTTGGTCGCTGAAACCAACAAACGGATGATTTCCTCTGCCCTGCAAATTGTGTGGCGGGGATGCCGCAGGTTTGCAGCCCCTTCCCCCCAGGGCGCCCTTCGCTAACGGTGGCGAAAACGGTGCGTTTATTTAGGTGTATTTTCCTCCTATTTAAAATAGGTGAAACATCGCCGAACTTTGCCGAAAAACCTGCCGGAAGCGAAGAGCCCCTCTTCCAGCAAAATACCGTATACGTAAATATTATGGAACGTAATTATTATGGAACGTAAATATTATGGAACGCTGGTGGGTTGGCGTTCCAGATTTTTTTCGTTCCATAATATTTACAGGGCTTTCTGCGACTCGGGGACTTGGACCAGGTGATCGGACGGCATACAGAGTCCCTGACGGGACCTACTCGTGCACTTTTCGTGCGATTCCTGAGGCAAACCATCCTCACCACCGAGTCCCCAACTGGCCCTGTAAATATTTTGGAACGTAAATATTATGGAACGGACCGGGCAAAAATGGGCCCGTTCCATAATATTTACGTTCCATAATATTTACGTATACGGTATGTAAAATTGCATCTTTGAGATCGACGGGAGCCCGGTGGTTGATCTCGCTGTCACCCCCTTCAACCTGTCGTTCCGCGAACCATACTGCGGGTGCTGTGATCGCCAAGCCAACAAGGTGTCACAAGCAAGCAGCCCGCGGAGATCAGGCGTCATATGTCTGTGCTGGTTCTCGACAGGGCTCCACCCACCCCAACCCCCACCCCCCCACACTGTGCTAGCGATGTGTGATTCACTTCTACTGTAGGTTTCCTTACATTCCACCCTTCACTCACCTCGCCCCCCCCCACCCCCCCTCTCTCTCCCTCCCTCCCCCCCTTTCCGTTTCCCGTTCTCTTTCTCTTTTTCCTTTTACCTTACCAACCATGTGGTTTTGTGTTGTTAGTACCATATTCACCCCCCCGCCCCCTCGACCCCTTCCCTTCCCCCTATATTCCCAACAAAACTGGATCCCCCCCCCCCCCCATCCCCTTCCCCCCCCCCGGCCCTTTCCAACAAAACAAATGCTACCGGGGAATAACTTCAAGCGCTCTGGCTTTTGAGCGTTGTTTCTTCTTTTTTTTGCCACAACAGGGACTCTCTGTTCCGGATTTTGTTTGGCGCACAAACAACAGCCCTATATTCTCCCCCCCATCCCCCTTCGCCGACGGTTCCGAAACACACAGGAGGAACAAGTTGGGCATTGATATTTCTCTCTCTCAATCTCGCAGAATTCAAAAAAAATAACAAAACAAAACGATCCTCTTTTTCGACAGCAATGTCTATGCCAAGGTCGGTCGGTCGAAGCACAACAGTGCAGTACTCTCTGGGTTACGTCGCCGACTGCCGTACCCCTTGTTATTTTCCCCATCCTGGGTGTGTCGTGTTGATCCTGTGGGGTGGACACGCCGCCCAACCAGCCCCCCCCCCCCCTCCACCCCACCCCTGTTGAGTCTGGAAGTATCGGCTATGCCTGGCGTTTGCAGCCGAGTTTCACGCCTTTACTTCGTTCGCCACATCCTCATCACCACCAACGAGCCCTTCCCCTCTCCCCTCGCGCCAGCCCTTCGTGTTTTTCTGGTGATTCCTGAAAACCCTGGGCTTGGGCATGTCTCCCCCACTACACCCCTCGCACCAGCGGCAGGCCTGTGACTGGAGTGAGGCGTGCATTTCCAGGCCGTGCTATTGTGAGCCGCGTGAACCGCCAGTAGGCTTTACGACCTGGCAGGGTGGTCACCACACACCCCCCCGCAGCAGCGCTGTTTTACTCTCTTGTGGAAAAGCCCGGCCATGCTAATACACCAGCACCCTGTTTTTACCCAAGAGCCAACAGCGCTTTGTTCCCGTCCCTCGATGTGGTGTTTGTATGTACACTTTCGCCTTTGTAGTTATTTATTTTTTTGGGTGTGTCCGCTGTGCGTCTGATATTTTCATTGTCGTGCGACAACAAAAAATATGGGGAAAAAATGTGTATGTGGCGGGGGGGCAAGAGGAGGCTTTGTCAAGAGCGGATAGGCGAGGAACACAGGAGGGACTTCCTCCAGGCTTCCTCCACACCTTTCGTTCGTCCCACATGCACACGCTGGCGAGGGAATATCTGCGTGTGTGCAACGCTGTTATGTCGTGCGAGCCGTACGGTTTGCTGGTTTGCGGGTTTGCGGGCTTTCTTGCCACATACCATGTGGTTGCCCGCCCCCACCTCACTCCTTGATTTGATCGGCACCCCCCCACACTCCTGCGTCTGCGCCTGCACGCACGGTTGCGATCTCGCAATGTGTGCGTTGCTTTTTTAGCTAGGCTCGATTGACCCCCCTTCCTCTTCGTGACGATTGCATATCTCTCGCCCATCAAGCGCCCCGCAAGACCCACACACGCAGCAAAAGTTCTGGCGGCGAGAATATCAATCACCCTACCACCACCACCCACCCCCCCCCCCCCCGCGTTTCGCAGCTCTAAGCCATTTCCACCGTTGTGGTGTGGTCTTTTTCTCCTGACGATTTGTCTATTTTTTTTACTGGCGGGTTTGTGCAGATGCAACAAGTGAACCCCTCCGATGTGAGAGCAGCGATACCGCTTATTGCACGGACCGTGCAACCGTGGCCCTAAGGCCGCAGGCTATCGCCCCGCGCTCGCCAAGAGGATGACGTTATCGTATCTCGTCTCTGATGATCTCAGTGACAAATATCGTCTGATGTGCTACCATCGGAGTGTCCCAGGCACTACTGTGCCTCAACACACGAAAAAACCCTGCACAGAACCCATATCCGATGCCGGTGCTGCCGTCACTCTCACTGGTTGCCTGCCACGCCTCCCCCCACCCCCCACCCCCCGCTCTCCCTCTCTCATTCTTCTCTCGATGTTATTGTGTTTTTTGGTATTTCCCCACGTGCTTTACTATAAACCCTGTGTTGTCCCCCCCCCCCCCCCCCTAGGCCCCCGGATGTCCTTGAGAAAAACTGTAATTTTTTTGGAATATTCCGGTCTGGAGGTCAACAGTGCAAAACCGCCCCCAGACCCACCCCAGATATGAATTTCCGGAGGTTTTTACCCACTTTTGGGCCCACTAACCCTCATTTTTGGCCATTTTTTCGCTTTTCTGGGGTGAATCCTGTGCAGGGTGGTTGCAGGGCCATTTTGGGGCAAAAATGTGCGTTGTAACGCACTTCTACTGGTCCTAGAGTCCCTGGATGGTATACAATGTACCCCAGGGATGCCTAGGGTACGTTTTGCACCCGAAAACCACCCAAAATGGGGTCTAGTTGCCCTAATTTTGACTTTTTTCCCTAAAATTGGGACTTTTACCCCACACGGGCGAATCCCCCATTTTTCACAGTTTTTTCAAAAAATTGGACCGAATTTAGGCAATTCGGTGTCGAAAACCTGTTCCAACAGGCCCGTACACCCCTTTTAGGGCTTACCCAGTGGTTTCTGGGTGGTTATAGGGTTGCAGGGTGCCTACAACACGGTTGCAGGGTGTGTGCAGGGTCCTACAACATCGTTGCAGGGTCCTTTTTTTTGGGTAAAAAAACGCATTTTCACGTGCTTCTACTGGTCCTTGAGGCCCTGGATGGTATACAATTTTTTTTAAGGAGAGGGGGCCCGGTGCCTGCGCGCGTCCTGTCGTACTGTGGCTGCTTGGTGGGGCTAGCGCAGCAGGTTCTACTTTTGCTACTACGGGCTCTTAGCACTGTAACATGAACTACACGAACAACAAAGCTCTAGGGCAAACAAACCGCGCACTGGCCGGGGTTGAGCTGCGTAGGGCTCCGTGCTGGCGATGGCGGCCGATGCTGGCGCCGATGCTGGCCGATGGTATACAATGTACCCCAGGGATGTCTAGGGTACGTTTTGCACCCGAAAAACACCCAAAATGGGGTCTAGTTGCCCTAATTTTGACTTTTTTTCATGAAAATTGGGACTTTTACCCCACACGGGCGAATCCCCCGTTCTTCACAGTTTTTTCAAAATATCGGACCGAATTTGGGCAATTCGGTGTCGAAAACCTGTTCCAACAGGCCCGTACACCCCTTTTAGGGCAGACCCAGTGGTTTCTGGGTGGTTATAGGGTTGTAGGGTGCCTCCAACATGGTTGCAGGGTGTGTGCAGGGTGGTTGCAGGGTCCTTTTTTTGGGTAAAAAAACGCATTTTCACGTGCTTCTACTGGTCCTAGAGGCCCTGGATGGTATACAATGTGCCCCAGGGATGTCTAGGGTACGTTTTTCACCCGAAAACCATGGTTTCGCAGAATTCTGACAGAAAAATGCCCAGAATTTCCAGATTTTTAAATTCTGCAGAATCTGAGAAATTCTGTAGAATTCTGCAGATTCTGAGAATTCTGACAGAATTCTGCAGAATTCTGTCAGATTCTGGGGAATTCTGAGAATTCTGGGAGAATTCTGAGAATTCTGCCAGTGGGGCTTGTGGCCAACTAGCAGCAGCCTGGTATGACAGGGTAGTCATACACAGGCTATGTACAGGGTCGGCCTCGTCCTGGACCAGTCGTAGGCTTATGCTACTGTTGGTTCTCAGGACTGGCCACCACTGCGCGGGTCAAATTTTTGGAAAGGGGGCCTTGACCAAAGGCAAACAGTTTTTGAGTTCTTGCACCACTTCATCTCGGGACTACTCTGATTGGATTCCTCGGATTCGTCGACACACTGTTTCAGAACTGTGCACTTCTCCATCCACACCGGCATCGGGTCACCCGCTGAATGCCGTGAGGGCCGAAGCCCAGGGTCAGATTTCGGTACAAGGCGATTAACAGGTCGTTGAGAGGTTCGCAAGTTTAAATGTACCTACAAAAGCTTCATGTACCCATGATAGGGATTTAGTCATTGCTATAGGTGAAGATCAGAGCCCAGGCGGGATGTAAGACAGGGTGTCGCAGATGCAACAATATCTCCAGAGCCACTTTGTATGCCTTTGTTCGGGATGCCCCTTCACCTGTCGCGCTTAGGTTCCGTCCAAGTTCGCCGATTCCAGTGCTTCAAGAGAGCACACAGTTCCTTCCCAGTAGTCTTCATCCTCGGTTCCGAATCATCGCAGTCCCTCGAATCCATGGTGCAGAACTAAATTCTCGAAAGGTGGTCAATGTTTTGAAAGGGGCCCGTGACCAGCGGAAATTGGAATTTTTGACCCAAACCTGCAAGTGTACTGTTGTTTAACGTTGTCCAAAGCCCCTTGCGGTGTGACAGTACATTCGTTATGTGAATATCTGTCACATGGCTATGGCAACACAGACACAGGCAAGCTGGGGAGGCGTCGCGTCCGTCGAAAAAATCATTTCTGCACAACTACCGGCATCGCAGCTACGGTAGAAGTGACTGACCCTGTTCTTGTAATCTTGACGCTGGAAAATTCCATTCGGAAATATTAAACACATCCACTGAAAGTGGATGGAATGGGCGTCAAGACCGTGATTTTTGGGGGAGTGGACTGCCCTGTATCGTGAACCCGCTGAGGGTACAAAATACAGAACAGGGAGGCACAGGTGCAGCACAACACAGGCAGGCAGGCAGGAAACAATGGGTGCAGGTCAGACAAAATGTTCGGTGTCAATCGGCTTGGTTTGATTTGTAGGGATGATGCGGAACACACAACCCGCACCCAACCTCCAGATTCAGCCACTGTACCCATTTTCACCAGTTATATCCGCTCACTCAGAGCAAAACCGAAAAATACTACGAGAAACACTTGGCCTCGATGCTGTGAGTGTTGCATTGGACGTTTCAAAGACAAGTCGTTGTGTGTGCGCCAAACCCGGATGAACAAACCTCACGTGGTTTGGCTGATGAAGGTTGGTGTGAATGTGCGCACAGTCATAACAACAAGGCAAGGTAGATTGTGTTTGTCACCCAAAGCGCTGCCAACTATCTTTTTCACTGTGGGGGTCTTCGCTACCGGATGGTCGTCAGTGCATCTTGGTGTATTTGCTGTTGAAATAGTGAAAACTGACGAAGATTGACGAAGAATAACGACCAGCGAAGACCCCCTGTGACAACCTTCTTGTTGTGTGTGGTCTTGTCCCAAAAAGAGAACTCGTCCAGCCAGTGGGTCGTAACAAGCGACACTCACACCTTGCCATTTTGTAAGTTCGGCGTAGCCAACTCAGGAAACTTTTCACCGTGCGGATCCTTGCGAACACTTCACACGCCCGGCAGGTTGGTGGGGTGTTCTGTGTTCGAAGAAGTTCGACTGTCGTTGCACCGTCACACCCCACTCACCCATCCCACCCCGCCACCAGAGATCACACTCCAGAAGATGGGTTGTTCTTTTGCGGTGGTTTGATGGTGGTGTCGAAAGCAATTCGCGCAAGATACTGAACGACGCACAACACTTTTCACCCAGAAAAGGGGGGGTTTGGCCCTTCAATGAAAACCTGCCACACAGCCGCTCAGGCCTTGCGATGCTCAAGTGCCGGTTGGACCCCTATGTCCTTCAGGCCCCAAAGCAGGCAACGATATGGGATCAACCTCACAGGGGTGAACAACAGGGTGAACAAGGCACGGGTTTACACTGCAACCTCAAGGACTGGCGACACCTCTCCCACAGTCTGCGGCACTCTGCCGTGGCGACAAGGCTTCCTGTCACGGGAGATCGCTGCGTGGATCAACGTGGCACCACCCGTGTGCTCGGCAGGTTGTTTCGGCACCTGCTTTCTCCGTGTCATGCTTTTCGTGAGCGTGTCAGGGATTGTTGGCACACGCTGGGGAGGGTTTCACATGATGACATAACATACATCAGAAGCACACACCCACGTGGCGCTATCCTTGGCAGGACTTTGAAGTGCCGCCTTGATATCCTTGTTGGATAGAACCCTCATATCACACCCTCAATCAGCTGACGAAAACCTAGGAAAAAACGAGTGTAGGATAGCGGGCCCGGTTACTCACGGTATGGACCCTCGGGGCCAGGCTGCGATACCAGCACGCGAACCCAAATTGCAATACGAAAACCTGAGATTTCTGGCTGATTTGGCCATGTACCCAGGTCCTCAGCAGGAGCTAGATATTCGCGGTCCCATTTTAGGGCAACGAATGGGCTCAAAATTCATAAATTCCTTTGAAAACGGACCCAAATGTCCAAAATAGGCCCACCCCAAAAAAAAATTTCGAAAAGGTCCCCCCACAGAATTTCTCAGAATTTTCCAGATTTCTCAGATTTTCCAGAATTCCGACAGAATTCTCAGAATTTTCCAGATTTTCTCAGATTTTTCAGATTTTGGCATTCTGGCCCGGATTTTTGCAGAAATATTTCGATGAGCCATTTTAGGGCTCAAAATGGGCTCAAAATTCAAAAATTCCTTTGAAAATGGGTCCAAATGTCCAAAATAGGCCCACCCCAAAAAAAAAATTCGAAAAGGTCCCCCCCACAGATTTTCCAGATTTCTGACAGAATTTCTCAGAATTTTCCAGATTTCTCAGATTTTCCAGAATTCTGAGAAATCTGGAAAAATCTGGAAAAATCTGTCCAGAATCTGGCCAGATTTTTTCCAGAATTCTCAGATTTTTCCAGATTTCTCAGAATTTCCAGAATTCTGAAAATTCTGGAAAAATCTGTCCAGAATCTGGACAGATTTTCTCAGATTTTGAAAATTCTGAAAAATCTGAAATCCCCAGAATCTGCCAGAATCTGTGAAATTCTGGCAGAATTCTGTCAAACCATGGAAAACCACCCAAAATGGGGTCTAGTTGCCCCGATTTTGACATTTTTTCATGAAAATCGGGGTTTTGCCCAAAATGGGCAAAACCCCCTTTTTTCACCGAATATTCAAAAATTCGGACCGAGAAAGGGCAACTAAGTGTGAAAAACCGGTTTCATTGGGTCCCCAGACATATTTTTGAGGCGGGTACACCCATTCCAGGTGCCAATAGCCCGTGTTTGGGGTTGGAAAAAAATTTATTACAAAATTTTCCCGTACATCCGGGGGCCTACCCCCCCCCCCCCCCACCAGTGCGTGTTGTAATAAAACTGCCTCCGCCAAAAAAAAGCAAATGAGCTGTGGGAAGCCTGGGTGTGGATTCTGGTCCAAAGATAAGCAGCGAAGAGAAAGGGAAAGTCCCCAGGTTGGGGAGGGCGTATCTCAAAGCAATTCAAAGCAACCGCCTGGGCAAGCACTCTGCTGGCTTCCACGCCGCTTTCTGGCACAGCTCGCGGTAGTTAAATGTCAAACAGACCTGGTGTCTGCTTCATGTGACCAAGCGGGATGCATAAAGACTGCATGCGTTGTTGTCTCTGCAGCGAACCAAAGACAATGGCGGCGGCATACTTCATACATCGCTTGAAGCTGCCATGTCCGGTGTTTTTGTTGGTGGTTTGGCGTATCCAAATCAAATGGGGTGTGCCTTTTCTGTGCCCCATTTTTTTTTCGCTGGATCTTGCGACACCCCTCCCAGTCACACCACTTGATCACGATCGGGGAGAGGTGCACGGAAAGAGTGGGAGGGGGGAGGTCTGCGTTCCAACAGAACAAGTACCGGCAGTGGTTGGTTTGTCACTTCACGATCCAGCATGGGGCACAGATAGGTTTGCCTGGTATGTCTTCACACACCCGCACGCATACATCCCCTTCAAAACTATCGTCCAAATCGTTCAGAATCCTCTTTTTTTTCACATGGTGATATTTCTTCCTTGCCCGTAGATGAACGATACGTTCTTCGTTCGCTGCATTCAGGTCCTATTGTTTTTTTACCCCCGCCCCCCCCCCCCTCCCCGTTTCCTTACGATTTCTTGTTGTGCCAGCCCATTTTTCAAGCCAAGTATTCTGCCCATTTTTTCTGACCGGGGCAAGCAAAACGTAAAGTTTGGGAGCCAAACCACACGGGAAAAAAGCAGGCACCGCAACTGACGGTTGGCCACTTACCACTCGGCAAGTGCGGGTGCCTCATGTACGCTTTAAGTATTGGCGGGTGCTATTGCCTCAAGTTATACCTGGTCTGTTTGGTACAAATGAAATAGATCAAGGAAGGGTATGCTGTTTTGTTTCGGACGCTCCACCCCCTACACCCCCACACCCTGAAATCGACCCGATGGCCAACGTGCTTGGCTTCGGGTTTAAAGACGGAGTCACAAATCCGACACATGTCTGATGCTCCGCTTCTTTACCATCTTCCACCCTCCCCTGTATGCACGCCAAGCCATTGCCATACTGGCAGCAACCCGCACGGCCTTGTCATCAACTGCTTTGGTGGTTTGGACAACCCTTTAACCCTTTAGACATCGGGGGGGTACGATTTAGAAGGCCCAAAAACCAGAATTCTGGCCACTTTACCCAGTAAGCAATTTTCTACTCCACCAAAATCGGAATTTTTTTTATGGTGAAACGCGTTGTTTCAGAACGATCCGAGAATCGACTTTTTTTTGTGAAAAAAATATTTTTTTTCCCACGGCAGGCGACTACCAATGACCACCCAAAATGGTTTTGGCTGATTTTCGGGCCCAGCCACGTGGCCAAACTGGACCCCCAGATTCAGGAAAAAAATCTGAAAAATGTGTTTTTCGGGCAGAACGAGGACAGCGCAGCTCACGATGCCGAGACTTGGTGAAAAAGTCAAAAAATCTCGATTTTTGCCTGCTGATCCAATTTTTGGGTGAAAAAGGTGAAAAATGCAGGGTTTGTGGGGTCAGGTCACCAGACTCAGACGCACCCCGGGCAGTTTTGGGGCGTATCTTTCCAGAAATGCGTTTTTAGGGGGCTTGGGGGTGTTTCGAGGCCATTTCTGTGACCACAGGTGCAGGACCCTCGGGTGGCCAGAAACCACCAAAAACCGAAAAATAGGTGGGTCCGAAATTTGGTTTCGGCCGGAAAATTTTAGGTAAGTGCCTCACACCGGATCTCTCCCCACCCGGTGGTCCACCTGACGGATACGCGAAAAAAAAAAAAAAAAAAAAAAAAAAAAAAAAAAAAATTTTCAAATTTGGAATTTTTTCAGAATTTTTTCTGTCGTGAAATGCGCTGTTCTCGCCGTTTCCGAGAACATATTTTTCCCGAAAATTTTTTTTTCCGGGTCACCACAATTTGAAGTGCCGGGCAGGCAGTGCCGACAATGTTCTTTCGCCGGCAACTGCATTTTTTTCCGGGAAAATGTGTGTTCTTTGCGAGAATACGACGCGTTGAGTTCGGAACAGTTCACCATAAAAAAAATCTTGAAAAAGTCGTAGTAGAAGGCACTTTGCCCAGGTAATAACCCAAAGTGCCCAGATCCCAAAAAAATCCCGATTTCCGGAAATTTCCGTTTTTTTCCAAGTTTCGCACTCGCAACAAACATTTGCCCTTTGGCGTGCCCATTTTTGTCTTGCATACACGTTAAGTGTTCTAAGAAACCAGACATAACCAGAAGACCAACATCATGTTCGTGCTAGCACTTTTCCCTTTTGTCATCACACCCGTGCGCCAAAACAGGTTAGGTCTTATATTTGGCTGCGTTCAACGAAAAATATTTTCGTGGTTCAACACACCCACCTACTCCCTTCTCTTTACTCCACCCTTCAACCCCCGACACAACCGATGCCTGGCGTGCAGAACTCGGAGCTGGTGCTGTCCGGAGTGGGGCGCGGCGCGGGCAACCCGGACGCCTTGTCCGCCCCCCTCCCGGCGGGCGACTTCGGGATGGCGATGGGGCAGGCGCTGGCGGCAGTGAACACCGCCAACGCCCGTGAGGTGGCCACCCGCGAGGTCGCGGGGGCCGACATCCGGGCCACGCAGGTGGAGGCGCACGCGAGGGTGCACGCGGCGGGGGTGGAGGCGGGGGCGGCTACGAGGGCCGCCAACGCGGAGGCGGCGGCGGGGATGCACATCGCATCCGCGAATGCAGCGGCGCATGCGGCGAAGGTGGAATCCGCTGCGGCACAGCGGGTGACGGGGGCGGAGTCGGACGCGAAGGTGGCGTCGGTGGAGGCGGCGGCCTCAAACGCCGTCACGGAGGCGCAGGCGCGGGCGATGGTCGCCGAGGAGTCCGCCAGGCACGCGGAGGTGAGAGCCCGCCTCGAGGCCGAGCTGGCCCTCGAGAGGGAGAAGACGCGCAACGCCGCGCTGGTGATGGAGGAACGGGCTAAGGCCCAGCGGGAGACGGCCCTCGCGGAGCACGCGAGGGTAAGGGCTGAGGCAGGCGCGAGCCGGGCTGCAGCCCCCCAGGACGAGGTGGCCTCCCTCCGGGAGGAGGTACGCCGGATGCAGGAGGTGGCGGACCTCCAGGCGGAGCTGGCCCGCCTGCGGGGAAACGGGACGGGCTCCGGAGCCGGCGCCGGAGCACCGAGGGCCGGAAAGCCGGAGCAGCGGGACGGGGCCGGCAGCGTAGCCGGCAGCAGCGACAGCCGCAGGGGCGCCGGGGCTCTCAACCCCCTGGACGTGGACGAGTGGTGGCACGCGGACGAGGCCACGCTGGGGCTGGTGCACCTGCATCAGCTGCGCCGCTACGACGCCCTGCTGGGGGCCCGGGCGGGGGGTGCCCTGCGCCCGCAGGCCCACGAGGCGCAGGCGCGGATGAGGGATATCAACCTCATCATGACGAGCCTGCCGTCGCTGCAGGAGCCGGAGGACTACGACGACCTCCTGGTCCGGCTGATGCAGAACCAGTTCTGCAGGCTGGAAGCCCTCAACGAGGGCGTGTTGGGGGGCGGATGGGAGGCGGCCTCCGCGATGGAGGAGGAATTCTTCGGGAAGCCGGAGATTCCTCCGTACCTCCGGGCGGCAAAGGAGAAGGCACGGGCCCGCCAGCCACGCTCCCCCCAGGTCCACCACCCACAGCATCAACATCAACAACAACAGCAACGCAGCTCGCAGCCACAGCCGCAGCAGGGCCACCCCACCAGCCAGCGGAGCAGGAGGGGGGGCCACAGGCAGTGAGCTCGCCCCTCACGGCGATGCTGGAGAGCATAGGGGTGCTTTCCACGGCGCGGGTGGGAAGGAGACGGGCACAGGAGGACCCGCTGACCGCCAGAGAGGCACAGCGGATCGCCAAGCGCGCGGTGAAGACGCTGGGGGAGGCGTTGGCACCGTCGACGTGGAGGGGGCTCGAGGGGCCCCACCGGCGACTCCTCCAGTTCCGGCACGAGTGGGAGCAGACCACGGGTGTGCTCTTGCCGTGGGACCTTTGCATCATTTACTGGGTGCAGAGGCTCATGTCCGAAGCGGACTCCCCACTCCGGCCCTCCTCCGCCCTACAGTACGTATCGAGGGCGGTCGCCGCGATGAGCCGCATGGGGGTTGTGGTGGACTCCCAGCTGCTCCAAGACTTCAAGCGAGGTCTGAAGCGCTTGGGGGCCCTCCGACCGCAGCACCAAGCGAAGCCAGCAACATCCGCCCAGGTGGCCGCAGTGGTGGGCCGGGCGGACGTCGACCGCGACACGAAGCTCGCGATTGTGCTGGGGTGGTGCGGGGCGGCGCGGGTGTCGGACGTGGTGCGCCTGAAGTGCGGGGACATCGCTTTCCAGAGCGAGTTTGTCGCCGTAAACTGGGCGGAGACGAAGAGCGACCCGTTCCGCCTGGGCGTCACGACGGGCCTGTTCCTCTCGGAGTGCTGGACGGAGGTGCTGCGGGAGGCGATCTCGGGGCGGGCGGCGGGCGCGCTGGTGGTCGACACTACCTACCGGCGCATCGTGGCGGCGCTGAAGAAGGAGGACCCGGAGCTGAGTGGGCACTCCCTCCGTCGGGGGGCTCTGGCGGAGCTCCTGCAAGAGGGGCTGTGCCTGGAGTCGCTTCGGCAGCTGTCCCGCCACAGCTCCCTGGACGCCCTGGCCAGGTACCTCCCGGCGGGGAAGCTGAAGCTGGCGAGGCAGACGGCCTCCACATCAATGGTGCTCGACCGGGGGCTATCCCGGGGGTCGCTCTTTGCCCTGCCTTCCCTGGGAAGCTCCTGAGGACGGCGTGCGTGGCGTACGAGCCCCCAGGCACGCCTTCCCCGCCGGCGACCCCTCGGCCCAGGCCGCCTCCCACGCCACCGCCACCACTTCCGCCTCCGCCTCCACCGCCGCCACGGCCGCCCCCTCCTCCTCCTCTTCCTCGGAGGGTCGGCGACGACTCCTACTCGCCGGACGTCAACGCGACGTACGCGAGGGAAGCGCGGGTGACGGTGGAGGGGCGGCATCTTGGCCCGCCCTCGGCGCGGGGTGGCCCCACGGGGGAGCTGGCCCCCATTTCGACGTCACGTCTGAACCTCGACGCCTTAGAGGCCTTGGATTCCGAGGGGATCCTGTCAGGGGTTATCGACGTGATTCGGGACCGGGGCGCTTTCCTGCGGGCCATGCGACCGGGCGTGGATCTGGGCGACAGGCCTCTTTCGCGCGGGACCTCGAGGCACATGCTGCGGCACTGGGATAACCTCTCGGAGTGGGGGGTGCTGGGGTTGGCTGACGCGCCGAAGGTGGTCCTCCCGGCGTTCACCGTGGAGAAAAAGAGCGGGCTGCTGCGTTTGGTATGCGACGGGCGAAAGCTGAACCGGCTGATGCGGGACCCGCCACCGATGCTCCTCCCGTCGATCCACGAGGTGGTCCGGAGGTTCCTGGCGGTCGAATTCGTGGTGCAGGCTGACGGGAAGAGCTGGTTCTACCAGTTCCCCCTGGGGGACGGGGTCCGCGACTTCTTCGGGGTGAATCTGGCTGGGGAGCGGGGCCCGTTTCGGCGCACCTCGCTGCGGGTGATGTGCATGGGCTGGAGCTGGGCGCCGTGCATCGCGCAGAGGGCCTCGCGCGTGCTTCTCCCCCTGGAGGATGGGCTGTCTTGGGTGGACAACTGGTTTGTGGTTGGAGATAGCCGGGAGGATGCAGCCGAGAGATACGCCCGATTCCTCGGCAAGGCCGAGTCGGTGGGCGCCGAGCTCAACGAGGGTGCGGAGTTCGGCACACCGCAGTCGCGGTTCATCGCCTTGGGGTTGGAATTTGATCTGGAGTCGTCGCCTAAGCGCTTCAGGTCGGACCCCGATTGGGTGTCGAAATTCCTTGCCTCGGCGGCCGTAGCGGCGGTTCGCGAGAACAGGGCTACTTCCCGGGAGTTCTACAAGGTTTTCGGCGGTATGATTTGGTTTCTGTTCTCGACGCAGAGGCGTCTCTGCTACTTCCGCGCCTCCCTCGCCTTCCTCAGGAGATCCGCGGCCAAGCTGGTTGCGGAACCGGAGCAGTGGGACCGCCCTCTCGACATCCCCCCCTCTGTTCTCGCTGATCTTTCTCTGATTTCGGCCGATCTGGGCCAGAATGTATGGGTTGAGGCAGGGGCTTCGGGGCCCTCGGTCACGGCGTGGTCTGACGCTTCCGACACAGAATGGGCAGCCCTTCTGGAGTTAGACCCCGAGCCGATTGTCCAGGGCTGTTTTGATGAACCCCTCGCCCACCATATATATGTCAAAGAGCTCTTCGCAGCGCTCCAGGCGACACGCCTCGCAGCCGCTACGCGGCCGGGCTGTGCGTTGGGGTTGCAGGTGGACAACACGGCAGCGGTGGCAGCAATCAACAAGGGCCACAGCAAGAATTACCTCGCGAATGACTTGTTGTGTGCCTTGTTTGACACCGCAGACGGTGCGGGCATCTCCGTTTCCGCTCAGTGGGTGCCTACGCATGCACAGCGAGCAGACGAGTTTACCCGAGGCACTGTGGCATCGCCGTGCCCTGTCCCCCTGGCGCCCCTCCCTGCGAGATATGCGGCGGTTGCAGCCATATCGCGTTAAACATTTCAAGTGTGGTGTACCCTTTCAATCCCTTGTCTTTCTTTCCGCTACGCGGTCCCTGTGGGTTGGGCTGCGTTCAACGAAAAAAGACACTTCTTTCCGGAGTTTAGCTAGCACGATTCAGTTGGGCGATTCATTTGTCTGGTTTTTGCATACACGTTAAGTGTTCTAAGAAACCAGACATAACCAGAAGACCAACATCATGTTCGTGCTAGCACTTTTCCCTTTTGTCATCACACCCGTGCGCCAAAACAGGTTAGGTCTTATATTTGGCTGCGTTCAACGAAAAAAGACACTTCTTTCCGGAGTTTAGCTAGCACGATTCAGTTGGGCGATTCATTTGTCTGGTTTTCCGGTGTTCGTGGAAAGAACTGGATGACATCCGAGTTCACCATAAAAAAAATCGGGCAAAAATTCCGAGTAGAAAGTGCCTGAGTGCCAGTGGCCAAAAAAATCTGAGTTATCTACACATATATGTGTAGATAACTCCTAAAGGGTTAAACACCAGGGGGGGTCGACTTTATTTTCCGTTTTTGCGACCTTTTCTCATTGAGCCCGAAGCCGCAACCCCGCATTTTTTTCATCCGAAAAGTAGGTAATGGGGGTCTTCGCTAGCCGGTGCAAAAAAGTGCAGGCTGGTGCAGGGCAAAATGGGCCGAAAATGGGCCAAATCGGAGGCAAAAAAAAGGGCGGGGAGTTGGGTGGCCCCTAGCTGGGAGCACGCATTTGGACCCAAAAAATAATGTCGAGCGGTCCCTGTGCATTGTTCAGCCCTCACAGGACGAGAAGGCACGGCGGGGCCCGTGTCACGGGTAAACATTGAGATCAACCTGTCATCCTGGGCCAAGCCAAGATGGGAGCTGGCCGCCTGGGGCAATGCAGGAGCAACGGCTAGTGCTCGTGCTGGCACGAAGCGGAGCCAGGCAGTGCTGTCCCGAGAACGGGCCGAGCCAGACAGTGCTGTCCCAAGGGTGGGCCGAGCCAGACAGTGATGTCCCGAGAATGGGCCGAGCCAGGCAGTGCTGTCCCAAGGGTGGGCCGAGCCAGACAGTGCTGTCCCGAGAACGGGCCGAGCCAGACAGTGCTGTCCCGAGAATGGGCCGAGCCAGGCAGTGCTGTCCCAAGGGTGGGCCGAGCCAGACAGTGCTGTCCCGAGAATGGGCCGAGCCAGACAGTGCTGTCCCGAGAACGGGCCGAGCCAGACAGTGCTGTCCCAAGGGTGGGCCGAGCCAGACAGTGATGTCCCGAGAATGGGCCGAGCCAGGCAGTGCTGTCCCAAGGGTGGGCCGAGCCAGACAGTGCTGTCCCGAGAACGGGCCGAGCCAGACAGTGCTGTCCCGAGAATGGGCCGAGCCAGGCAGTGCTGTCCCAAGGGTGGGCCGAGCCAGACAGTGCTGTCCCGAGAATGGGCCGAGCCAGACAGTGCTGTCCCGAGAACGGGCCGAGCCAGACAGTGCTGTCCCGAGGGTGGGCCGAGCTAGGCAGTGCTGTCCCGAGAATGGGCCGAGCCAGGCAGTGCTGTCCCAAGGGTGGGCCGAGCCAGACAGTGCTGTCCCGAGAATGGGCCGAGCCAGACAGTGCTGTCCCGAGAACGGGCCGAGCCAGACAGTGCTGTCCCGAGGGTGGGCCGAGCTAGGCAGTGCTGTCCCGAGAATGGGCCGAGCCAGGCAGTGCTGTCCCGAGAATGGGCCGAGCCAGACAGTGCTGTCCCGAGAACGGGCCGAGCCAGACAGTGCTGTCCCGAGGGTGGGCCGAGCTAGGCAGTGCTGTCCCGAGAATGGGCCGAGCCAGGCAGTGCTGTCCCAAGGGTGGGCCGAGCCAGACAGTGCTGTCCCGAGAATGGGCCGAGCCAGACAGTGCTGTCCCGAGAATGGGCCGAGCCAGACAGTGCTGTCCCGAGAATGGGCCGAGCCAGACAGTGCTGTCCCGAGAACGGGCCGAGCCAGACAGTGCTGTCCCGAGGGTGGGCCGAGCTAGGCAGTGCTGTCCCGAGAATGGGCCGAGCCAGACAGTGCTGTCCCGAGAACGGGCCGAGCCAGACAGTGCTGTCCCGAGGGTGGGCCGAGCTAGGCAGTGCTGTCCCGAGAATGGGCCGAGCCAGGCAGTGCTGTCCCGAGAATGGGCCGAGCCAGACAGTGCTGTCCCGAGAACGGGCCGAGCCAGACAGTGCTGTCCCGAGGGTGGGCCGAGCTAGGCAGTGCTGTCCCGAGAATGGGCCGAGCCAGGCAGTGCTGTCCCAAGGGTGGGCCGAGCCAGACAGTGCTGTCCCGAGAATGGGCCGAGCCAGACAGTGCTGTCCCGAGAACGGGCCGAGCCAGACAGTGCTGTCCCGAGGGTGGGCCGAGCTAGGCAGTGCTGTCCCGAGAATGGGCCGAGCCACGCAGTCCTGTCCAGAGGGTGGGCCGAGCCAGGCAGTGATGTCCCGAGGGTGGGCCGACATCACATCCGGTCTCGGCCCGCTGTCTGGACCGCAGCAACAAGAAATCTGCGCTGCATGCACAGGAGCAGGGGGACTTGGCCCGTCCGCACTCCGACATTGCACCGCGCTGCCCCAGCGCTCCAGATCACAAGGCCCCCTGTGCCGCAGGAGGTGGAGACGTCGCACACCAGCAGGATGACGTCGCAGACCAGTTCACCACCCCCAACAGTAGGTCACACTCCGCCTCGCCTGTAGGCCGTCTACTGTATGCAGGAGTCTGCGTGTGTTGATAAAGACACACACGCCCGGCACACCTGATTCTATGGGCAGCGCTCGTAACTCTCTCGGCGCCAAGTCGAAGCTGAGCAAGATTTGGTTGGACGGTGCAAATATAGCTAGCCTTGCGGGCTCGCTAAGACACTCTCCGAGCTAGCTACATGAACACAACATTGCACATCGCACGGTTTCGAAGGATGGGTACGCGATGCGGGTTTAGGTCGTGTGCTAATGTTACACACAGCAAGATCCCTGACGGAGGGGATCGATGGAGGCACTGAGGAGATCATGACTGGGAAGGGGTCCTGCATCGAACCCCCTCTGAGTGGAGCAAACACTCGGTACTCCGGGTGCCACGTTCTGCTCGGCTGGACATCACCCCGAGGTCGTGGCCACGGCCCCCGACCACTCACTGCGGGGAGCTTCCCGTCCAGACAGTGTCTGGACATCACTCCTGGGCTCGACCCACTGGGCCGAGCCGACGAGTCGTGTCCAGACACTGGGCCGAGCCCAGGAGTGCTGTCCAGACACTGGGCCGAGCCCAGGAGTGATGTCCAGACCCTGGGCCGAGCCAGGGAGTGGTGTCCAGACCCTGGGCCGAGCCCAGGAGTGCTGTCCAGACACTGGGCCGAGCCCAGGAGTGATGTCCAGACCCTGGGCCGAGCCAGGGAGTGGTGTCCAGACACTGGGCCGAGCCCAGGAGTGATGTCCAGACCCTGGGCCGAGCCAGGGAGTGGTGTCCAGACACTGGGCCGAGCCCAGGAGTGATGTCCAGACACTGGGCCGAGCCAGGGAGTGGTGTCCAGACACTGGGCCGAGCCCAGGAGTGATGTCCAGACACTGGGCCGAGCCAGGGAGTGGTGTCCAGACACTGGGCCGAGCCCAGGAGTGATGTCCAGACACTGGGCCGAGCCAGGGAGTGGTGTCCAGACACTGGGCCGAGCCCAGGAGTGCTGTCCAGACACTGGGCCGAGCCAGGGAGTGGTGTCCAGACACTGGGCCGAGCCCAGGAGTGATGTCCAGACACTGGGCCGAGCCAGGGAGTGGTGTCCAGACACTGGGCCGAGCCCAGGAGTGATGTCCAGACCCTGGGCCGAGCCAGGGAGTGGTGTCCAGACACTGGGCCGAGCCCAGGAGTGATGTCCAGACACTGGGCCGAGCCAGGGAGTGGTGTCCAGACACTGGGCCGAGCCCAGGAGTGATGTCCAGACACTGGGCCGAGCCAGGGAGTGGTGTCCAGACACTGGGCCGAGCCCAGGAGTGATGTCCAGACACTGGGCCGAGCCAGGGAGTGGTGTCCAGACACTGGGCCGAGCCCAGGAGTGCTGTCCAGACACTGGGCCGAGCCAGGGAGTGGTGTCCAGACACTGGGCCGAGCCCAGGAGTGATGTCCAGACACTGGGCCGAGCCAGGGAGTGGTGTCCAGACACTGGGCCGAGCCCAGGAGTGATGTCCAGACCCTGGGCCGAGCCCAGGAGTGCTGTCCACACTGGGCCGAGCCAGGGCGTGATGTCCAGACCCTGGGCCGAGCCAGGGAGTGGTGTCCAGACCCTGGGCCGAGCCCAGGAGTGCTGTCCACACTGGGCCGAGCCAGGGCGTGATGTCCAGACCCTGGGCCGAGCCAGGGAGTGGTGTCCAGACCCTGGGCCGAGCCCAGGAGTGCTGTCCAGACACTGGGCCGAGCTCAGGAGTGCTGTCCAGTCCCTGGGCCGAGCCAGGGAGTGGTGTCCAGACACTGGGCCGAGCCAGGGAGTGATGTCCAGTCCCTGGGCCGAGCCCAGGAGTGCTGTCCAGACACTGACGATGTCCTGCCTCATACCCGCCATGCCCGCAATGCACTTCCGGATCACATGGTTGTGGATTTCTAGCGCCTTCCGCATTCCCTCGAAAGACTTCTCCAAGCAGAGGGTCGAGGCCTGCACGTCTGTGACCACGAGTGTCGTGATCTTCGTCTCTGTGGAGTAGTCATCGAAGAGCAGCGCCTGCTGGCTGTCTTCGTTCAGCATCCTACGACTAGGCCGGCTATGGGCCGATCTCGCCCGTACTGGGCCGGACATGGGCCGATCTCGGCAGTACTGGGCCGGCTATGGGCCGATCTCGCACGTACTGGGCCGGCTATGGCCCGATCTCGGCAGTGCTGGGCCGGCTATGGGCCGATCTCGCCCGTACTGGGCCGGACATGGGCCGATCTCGCCCGTACTGGGCCGGCTATGGGCCGATCTCGCACGTACTGGGCCGGACATGGGCCGATCTCGGCAGTGCTGGGCCGGCTACGGGCCGATCTCGCACGTACTGGGCCGGACATGGGCCGATCTCGGCAGTACTGGGCCGGCTATGGGCCGATCTCGGCAGTGCTGGGCCGGCTATGGGCCGATCTCGCCCGTACTGGGCCGGCTATGGGCCGATCTCGGCAGTGCTGGGCCGGCTATGGGCCGATCTCGCCCGTACTGGGCCGGCTATGGGCCGATCTCGGCAGTGCTGGGCCGGCTACGGGCCGATCTCGGCCGTACTGGGCCGGACATGGGCCGATCTCGCCCGTACTGGGCCGGCTATGGGCCGATCTCGGCAGTGCTGGGCCGGACATGGGCCGATCTCGGCAGTGCTGGGCCGGCTATGGGCCGATCTCGCCCGTACTGGGCCGGCTATGGGCCGATCTCGGCAGTGCTGGGCCGGCTATGGGCCGATCTCGCCCGTACTGGGCCGGCTATGGGCCGATCTCGGCAGTGCTGGGCCGGCTACGGGCCGATCTCGGCCGTACTGGGCCGGACATGGGCCGATCTCGCCCGTACTGGGCCGGCTATGGGCCGATCTCGGCAGTGCTGGGCCGGCTACGGGCCGATCTCGGCCGTACTGGGCCGGACATGGGCCGATCTCGCCCGTACTGGGCCGGCTATGGGCCGATCTCGGCAGTGCTGGGACGGCTATGGGCCGATCTCGCCCGTACTGGGCCGGCTATGGGCCGATCTCGGCAGTGCTGGGCCGGCTACGGGCCGATCTCGGCCGTACTGGGCCGGACATGGGCCGATCTCGCCCGTACTGGGCCGGCTATGGGCCGATCTCGGCAGTGCTGGGCCGGACATGGGCCGATCTCGGCAGTGCTGGGCCGGCTATGGGCCGATCTCGCCCGTACTGGGCCGGCTATGGGCCGATCTCGGCAGTGCTGGGACGGCTATGGGCCGATCTCGCCCGTACTGGGCCGGCTATGGGCCGATCTCGGCAGTGCTGGGCCGGCTACGGGCCGATCTCGGCCGTACTGGGCCGGACATGGGCCGATCTCGCCCGTACTGGGCCGGCTATGGGCCGATCTCGGCAGTGCTGGGCCGGCTACGGGCCGATCTCGGCCGTACTGGGCCGGACATGGGCCGATCTCGCCCGTACTGGGCCGGCTATGGGCCGATCTCGGCAGTGCTGGGCCGGCTATGGGCCGATCTCGCCCGTACTGGGCCGGCTATGGGCCGATCTCGCCCGTACTGGGCCGGACATGGGCCGATCTCGGCAGTGCTGGGCCGGCTATGGGCCGATCTCGCCCGTACTGGGCCGGCTATGGGCCGATCTCGGCAGTGCTGGGCCGGCTACGGGCCGATCTCGGCCGTACTGGGCCGGACATGGGCCGATCTCGCCCGTACTGGGCCGGCTATGGGCCGATCTCGGCAGTGCTGGGACGGCTATGGGCCGATCTCGCCCGTACTGGGCCGGCTATGGGCCGATCTCGGCAGTGCTGGGCCGGCTACGGGCCGATCTCGGCCGTACTGGGCCGGACATGGGCCGATCTCGCCCGTACTGGGCCGGCTATGGGCCGATCTCGGCAGTGCTGGGCCGGCTACGGGCCGATCTCGGCCGTACTGGGCCGGACATGGGCCGATCTCGCCCGTACTGGGCCGGCTATGGGCCGATCTCGGCAGTGCTGGGCCGGACATGGGCCGATCTCGGCAGTGCTGGGACGGCTATGGGCCGATCTCGCCCGTACTGGGCCGGCTATGGGCCGATCTCGGCAGTGCTGGGCCGGCTACGGGCCGATCTCGGCCGTACTGGGCCGGACATGGGCCGATCTCGCCCGTACTGGGCCGGCTATGGGCCGATCTCGGCAGTGCTGGGCCGGACATGGGCCGATCTCGGCAGTGCTGGGCCGGCTATGGGCCGATCTCGCCCGTACTGGGCCGGCTATGGGCCGATCTCGCCCGTACTGGGCCGGCTATTGGCCGATCTCGGCAGTGCTGGGCCGGCTACGGGCCGATCTCGGCCGTACTAGGCCGGACATGGGCCGATCTCGCCCGTACTGGGCCGGCTATGGGCCGATCTCGGCAGTGCTGGGCCGGCTACGGGCCGATCTCGGCCGTACTGGGCCGGACATGGGCCGATCTCGCCCGTACTGGGCCGGCTATGGGCCGATCTCGGCAGTGCTGGGCCGGCTATGGGCCGACCTCGCCCGTACTGGGCCGGCTATGGGCCGATCTCGGCAGTGCTGGGACGGCTATGGGCCGATCTCGCCCGTACTGGGCCGGCTATGGGCCGATCTCGGCAGTGCTGGGACGGCTATGGGCCGATCTCGCCCGTACTGGGCCGGCTATGGGCCGATCTCGGCAGTGCTGGGCCGGCTACGGGCCGATCTCGGCCGTACTGGGCCGGACATGGGCCGATCTCGCCCGTACTGGGCCGGCTATGGGCCGATCTCGGCAGTGCTGGGCCGGACATGGGCCGATCTCGGCAGTGCTGGGCCGGCTATGGGCCGATCTCGCCCGTACTGGGCCGGCTATGGGCCGATCTCGGCAGTGCTGGGACGGCTATGGGCCGATCTCGCCCGTACTGGGCCGGCTATGGGCCGATCTCGGCAGTGCTGGGCCGGCTACGGGCCGATCTCGGCCGTACTGGGCCGGACATGGGCCGATCTCGCCCGTACTGGGCCGGCTATGGGCCGATCTCGGCAGTGCTGGGCCGGCTACGGGCCGATCTCGGCCGTACTGGGCCGGACATGGGCCGATCTCGCCCGTACTGGGCCGGCTATGGGCCGATCTCGGCAGTGCTGGGCCGGCTATGGGCCGATCTCGCCCGTACTGGGCCGGCTATGGGCCGATCTCGCCCGTACTGGGCCGGACATGGGCCGATCTCGGCAGTGCTGGGCCGGCTATGGGCCGATCTCGCCCGTACTGGGCCGGCTATGGGCCGATCTCGGCAGTGCTGGGCCGGCTACGGGCCGATCTCGGCCGTACTGGGCCGGACATGGGCCGATCTCGCCCGTACTGGGCCGGCTATGGGCCGATCTCGGCAGTGCTGGGACGGCTATGGGCCGATCTCGCCCGTACTGGGCCGGCTATGGGCCGATCTCGGCAGTGCTGGGCCGGCTACGGGCCGATCTCGGCCGTACTGGGCCGGACATGGGCCGATCTCGCCCGTACTGGGCCGGCTATGGGCCGATCTCGGCAGTGCTGGGCCGGACATGGGCCGATCTCGGCAGTGCTGGGCCGGCTATGGGCCGATCTCGCCCGTACTGGGCCGGCTATGGGCCGATCTCGGCAGTGCTGGGCCGGCTATGGGCCGATCTCGCCCGTACTGGGCCGGCTATTGGCCGATCTCGGCAGTGCTGGGCCGGCTACGGGCCGATCTCGGCCGTACTAGGCCGGACATGGGCCGATCTCGCCCGTACTGGGCCGGCTATGGGCCGATCTCGGCAGTGCTGGGCCGGCTACGGGCCGATCTCGGCCGTACTGGGCCGGACATGGGCCGATCTCGCCCGTACTGGGCCGGCTATGGGCCGATCTCGGCAGTGCTGGGCCGGCTATGGGCCGACCTCGCCCGTACTGGGCCGGCTATGGGCCGATCTCGGCAGTGCTGGGACGGCTATGGGCCGATCTCGCCCGTACTGGGCCGGCTATGGGCCGATCTCGGCAGTGCTGGGCCGGCTACGGGCCGATCTCGGCCGTACTGGGCCGGACATGGGCCGATCTCGCCCGTACTGGGCCGGCTATGGGCCGATCTCGGCAGTGCTGGGCCGGACATGGGCCGATCTCGGCAGTGCTGGGCCGGCTATGGGCCGATCTCGCCCGTACTGGGCCGGCTATGGGCCGATCTCGGCAGTGCTGGGACGGCTATGGGCCGATCTCGCCCGTACTGGGCCGGCTATGGGCCGATCTCGGCAGTGCTGGGCCGGCTACGGGCCGATCTCGGCCGTACTGGGCCGGACATGGGCCGATCTCGCCCGTACTGGGCCGGCTATGGGCCGATCTCGGCAGTGCTGGGCCGGCTACGGGCCGATCTCGGCCGTACTGGGCCGGACATGGGCCGATCTCGCCCGTACTGGGCCGGCTATGGGCCGATCTCGGCAGTGCTGGGCCGGCTATGGGCCGATCTCGCCCGTACTGGGCCGGCTATGGGCCGATCTCGCCCGTACTGGGCCGGACATGGGCCGATCTCGGCAGTGCTGGGCCGGCTATGGGCCGATCTCGCCCGTACTGGGCCGGCTATGGGCCGATCTCGGCAGTGCTGGGCCGGCTACGGGCCGATCTCGGCCGTACTGGGCCGGACATGGGCCGATCTCGCCCGTACTGGGCCGGCTATGGGCCGATCTCGGCAGTGCTGGGACGGCTATGGGCCGATCTCGCCCGTACTGGGCCGGCTATGGGCCGATCTCGGCAGTGCTGGGCCGGCTACGGGCCGATCTCGGCCGTACTGGGCCGGACATGGGCCGATCTCGCCCGTACTGGGCCGGCTATGGGCCGATCTCGGCAGTGCTGGGCCGGCTACGGGCCGATCTCGGCCGTACTGGGCCGGACATGGGCCGATCTCGCCCGTACTGGGCCGGCTATGGGCCGATCTCGGCAGTGCTGGGCCGGACATGGGCCGATCTCGGCAGTGCTGGGACGGCTATGGGCCGATCTCGCCCGTACTGGGCCGGCTATGGGCCGATCTCGGCAGTGCTGGGCCGGCTACGGGCCGATCTCGGCCGTACTGGGCCGGACATGGGCCGATCTCGCCCGTACTGGGCCGGCTATGGGCCGATCTCGGCAGTGCTGGGCCGGCTATGGGCCGATCTCGCCCGTACTGGGCCGGCTATGGGCCGATCTCGCCCGTACTGGGCCGGACATGGGCCGATCTCGGCAGTGCTGGGCCGGCTATGGGCCGATCTCGCCCGTACTGGGCCGGCTATGGGCCGATCTCGGCAGTGCTGGGCCGGCTACGGGCCGATCTCGCCCGTACTGGGCCGGCTATGGGCCGATCTCGGCAGTGCTGGGCCGGCTACGGGCCGATCTCGGCCGTACTGGGCCGGACATGGGCCGATCTCGCCCGTACTGGGCCGGCTATGGGCCGATCTCGGCAGTGCTGGGCCGGACATGGGCCGATCTCGGCAGTGCTGGGCCGGCTATGGGCCGATCTCGCCCGTACTGGGCCGGCTATGGGCCGATCTCGGCAGTGCTGGGCCGGCTACGGGCCGATCTCGCCCGTACTGGGCCGGCTATGGGCCGATCTCGGCAGTGCTGGGCCGGCTACGGGCCGATCTCGGCCGTACTGGGCCGGACATGGGCCGATCTCGCCCGTACTGGGCCGGCTATGGGCCGATCTCGGCAGTGCTGGGCCGGACATGGGCCGATCTCGGCAGTGCTGGGCCGGCTATGGGCCGATCTCGCCCGTACTGGGCCGGCTATGGGCCGATCTCGGCAGTGCTGGGCCGGCTACGGGCCGATCTCGCCCGTACTGGGCCGGCTATGGGCCGATCTCGGCAGTGCTGGGCCGGCTACGGGCCGATCTCGGCCGTACTGGGCCGGACATGGGCCGATCTCGCCCGTACTGGGCCGGCTATGGGCCGATCTCGGCAGTGCTGGGCCGGCTATGGGCCGATCTCGCCCGTACTGGGCCGGCTATGGGCCGATCTCGCCCGTACTGGGCCGGACATGGGCCGATCTCGGCAGTGCTGGGCCGGCTATGGGCCGATCTCGCCCGTACTGGGCCGGCTATGGGCCGATCTCGGCAGTGCTGGGCCGGCTACGGGCCGATCTCGGCCGTACTGGGCCGGACATGGGCCGATCTCGCCCGTACTGGGCCGGCTATGGGCCGATCTCGGCAGTGCTGGGCCGGCTACGGGCCGATCTCGGCCGTACTGGGCCGGACATGGGCCGATCTCGCCCGTACTGGGCCGGCTATGGGCCGATCTCGGCAGTGCTGGGCCGGCTATGGGCCGATCTCGCCCGTACTGGGCCGGCTATGGGCCGATCTCGGCAGTGCTGGGACGGCTATGGGCCGATCTCGCCCGTACTGGGCCGGCTATGGGCCGATCTCGGCAGTGCTGGGCCGGCTACGGGCCGATCTCGGCCGTACTGGGCCGGACATGGGCCGATCTCGCCCGTACTGGGCCGGCTATGGGCCGATCTCGGCAGTGCTGGGCCGGCTATGGGCCGATCTCGCCCGTACTGGGCCGGCTATGGGCCGATCTCGGCAGTGCTGGGACGGCTATGGGCCGATCTCGCCCGTACTGGGCCGGCTATGGGCCGATCTCGGCAGTGCTGGGCCGGCTACGGGCCGATCTCGGCCGTACTGGGCCGGACATGGGCCGATCTCGCCCGTACTGGGCCGGCTATGGGCCGATCTCGGCAGTGCTGGGCCGGACATGGGCCGATCTCGGCAGTGCTGGGCCGGCTATGGGCCGATCTCGCCCGTACTGGGCCGGCTATGGGCCGATCTCGGCAGTGCTGGGCCGGCTACGGGCCGATCTCGGCCGTACTGGGCCGGACATGGGCCGATCTCGCCCGTACTGGGCCGGCTATGGGCCGATCTCGGCAGTGCTGGGCCGGCTATGGGCCGATCTCGCCCGTACTGGGCCGGCTATGGGCCGATCTCGGCAGTGCTGGGACGGCTATGGGCCGATCTCGCCCGTACTGGGCCGGCTATGGGCCGATCTCGGCAGTGCTGGGCCGGCTACGGGCCGATCTCGGCCGTACTGGGCCGGACATGGGCCGATCTCGCCCGTACTGGGCCGGCTATGGGCCGATCTCGGCAGTGCTGGGCCGGACATGGGCCGATCTCGGCAGTGCTGGGCCGGCTATGGGCCGATCTCGCCCGTACTGGGCCGGCTATGGGCAGATCTCGGCAGTGCTGGGACGGCTATGGGCCGATCTCGCCCGTACTGGGCCGGCTATGGGCCGATCTCGGCAGTGCTGGGCCGGCTACGGGCCGATCTCGGCCGTACTGGGCCGGACATGGGCCGATCTCGCCCGTACTGGGCCGGCTATGGGCCGATCTCGGCAGTGCTGGGCCGGCTATGGGCCGATCTCGCCCGTACTGGGCCGGACATGGGCCGATCTCGGCAGTGCTGGGCCGGCTATGAGCCGATCTCGCCCGTACTGGGCCGGCTATGGGCCGATCTCGGCAGTGCTGGGCCGGCTACGGGCCGATCTCGGCCGTACTGGGCCGGACATGGGCCGATCTCGCCCGTACTGGGCCGGCTATGGGCCGATCTCGCCCGTACTGGGCCGGCTATGGGCCGATCTCGCCCGTACTGGGCCGGACATGGGCCGATCTCGGCAGTGCTGGGCCGGCTATGGGCCGATCTCGCCCGTACTGGGCCGGCTATGGGCCGATCTCGGCAGTGCTGGGACGGCTATGGGCCGATCTCGCCCGTACTGGGCCGGCTATGGGCCGATCTCGGCAGTGCTGGGCCGGCTATGGGCCGATCTCGGCAGTGCTGGGCCGGCTACGGGCCGATCTCGGCCGTACTGGGCCGGACATGGGCCGATCTCGCCCGTACTGGGCCGGCTATGGGCCGATCTCGCCCGTACTGGGCCGGCTATGGGCCGATCTCGGCAGTGCTGGGACGGCTATGGGCCGATCTCGCCCGTACTGGGCCGGCTATGGGCCGATCTCGGCAGTGCTGGGCCGGCTACGGGCCGATCTCGGCCGTACTGGGCCGGACATGGGCCGATCTCGCCCGTACTGGGCCGGCTATGGGCCGATCTCGCCCGTACTGGGCCGGCTATGGGCCGATCTCGCCCGTACTGGGCCGGACATGGGCCGATCTCGGCAGTGCTGGGCCGGCTATGGGCCGATCTCGCCCGTACTGGGCCGGCTATGGGCCGATCTCGGCAGTGCTGGGCCGGCTACGGGCCGATCTCGGCCGTACTGGGCCGGACATGGGCCGATCTCGCCCGTACTGGGCCGGCTATGGGCCGATCTCGCCCGTACTGGGCCGGCTATGGGCCGATCTCGCCCGTACTGGGCCGGACATGGGCCGATCTCGGCAGTGCTGGGCCGGCTATGGGCCGATCTCGCCCGTACTGGGCCGGCTATGGGCCGATCTCGGCAGTGCTGGGCCGGCTACGGGCCGATCTCGGCCGTACTGGGCCGGACATGGGCCGATCTCGCCCGTACTGGGCCGGCTATGGGCCGATCTCGGCAGTGCTGGGCCGGCTATGGGCCGATCTCGCCCGTACTGGGCCGGACATGGGCCGATCTCGGCAGTGCTGGGCCGGCTATGAGCCGATCTCGCCCGTACTGGGCCGGCTATGGGCCGATCTCGGCAGTGCTGGGACGGCTATGGGCCGATCTCGCCCGTACTGGGCCGGCTATGGGCCGATCTCGGCAGTGCTGGGCCGGCTATGGGCCGATCTCGGCAGTGCTGGGCCGGCTATGGGCCGATCTCGCCCGTACTGGGCCGGGTCCAGGAGTGGTGTCCAGACCCTGGGCCGACCCAGGCTGTGGGTGGTGCATTTTGGTGCATTTTCCGTCGGTTTAGGTGAAAATTGTCGAATTTTGTCGAAATTTGACGACAGGTGACGAACAGCGAGAATCCCCGAAAAACCGGTTTTTAATTCATTTTTGGGGGGGGGTCTTCGCTGACGAAGTTTTTGTCGAAGACCCCTGTCGTCGTCGTCAGAACACTGCCGTCTTCGGTGAAAAACCCCCTGAAACAGCCGTTTTCCTAATTATGTGACGAACGACGAAGTTTGTCGAAGTTTGTCGACCAGCGAAGACCCCCAATCGGGTGTATTTTGACTCGCGGAATCCACCATCGCAAGAAATTTTGAAAAATAATGCGAAGAAAAATCCTGAAATGGGGCTCCTTTACGCACCCCCAAAAAGGCCTATTTTCACCCCAAAATTGGGGGTTGATGAGTTTCTCCTGAAAAAATCCGAAGTGGTGGCATGAAATGGCGGAACCAGGGGCAATCTGGGACAGAATCAGCCCAGCGGAATCCGAGATACAAAAAAAATCTCAATTTGATGGAGTAGAACACCCCTGGGTGCCAGCCCGCAATGGCAGGTCCCGTTGTGCCGACCTGCTCAACCACCCTCAGGGGGGTATCTGACGTGTGGAGCGGGTTGAGGACCGGTCATCCGTTTTTTCCAGATCAGCCTCAGTACCCTGGGGGAATTTTGAACAGCGGAATCCACGATCGCAAGAGATTCTGAAAAATATTGAACAGAAAATTCCTGAAATGGGGTTCCTTTGCGCGCGTCCTCAAAAATACCCAAATTCCCCTGGAAATCGGGGAGCCGTCTGATATTCCCTGAAAATTTCATGGTTTGACAGAATTCTGCCAGAATTTCACAGATTCTGGCAGATTCTGGGGATTTCAGATTTTTCAGAATTTTCAAAATCTGAGAAAATCTGTGCCTCAGACACAGATTTTGGTGTGAGTTTTGCGCTATTTTGATTCACTCGGCCTCACCGATGCATACGATTCGAAAAAATGGCGAAAAAATCGCTATCAACAACGGTGAACGAATGGAGGTAGATGGGGAAGTGGAAGGACACAGCACGCCCTCCCACTGCTCGCCACCTGTACACTACCTCTCTGTTCAAGGCGGTCAGCGCCTCTTGATGCTGCACACAAATCACTGTACATCCCAGGGCGCCTTCCTTGTGAGAATAGCGGAACCTCTGCGTTGCAGTTTGGTGGTTGAGGCCGGCGGTGGTGACTCACTTTGGTGACTGTGCTTCCTTCCCCCTGAGCTCGACCAGATCCAGGTCGACCTGGTGCTGTGTGGCTCCGGTGTGGTATCTCCTTGCTTCCTCGCACACATACACGTGGTTCCTCGCCACGGATGCCCACCAAGTGAACCCGAAACATATCACGGGCCCCGACGACCCTTTCGAGATGTCATAGCCGCAAGCCCGCAAACCCGATCGCATTCGCAAGGTGTTCGTCTCTGAGAGATCAGGCTCGGCCCAGCCTCCCGCGAGGTGTGAACCGATATGCCCAGCCCCGTACGCGCAAGCTTGGCTCCAAGACCAGGCACAAGCCACAGGGGGGTCTGGGGGGCGGAGCCCCCCAGCCGCCGGAGGCCACGGTAGCGAACGTCTGTTGGCCTGGCTCCATAGTCGCATACGCTCAAGTACAACACAACTGACAGATAGCACATGTCGCATGGGGGGGTCTGGGGGGTTCCGCCCCCCAGCCGCCGGAGGCCACGGTAGTGAACATCTGTTGGTTTGAGCTCGAGAGCAAGCCTCTCACACCACCGCCCTCCGACCCCCCTCTCCACCCCCAGGTGCAAATTTTTTTTGCATCCGGAAAATGTGTTCTTTTGACTGTTTGAGCACATCCAAGACCGGGAACATAAAAATTTTCGGCCAATACCAAGTAGGGTCACTATAAAATCCAAAGGAAAAAAGTGCAAAAAAAAATAGTGCAAAATAGCTATTTATTACCGGTAATAATAAAGTACTTTATGGATTGAGGGTAATTACGTCCCCGAAGCAAGGTCCGAGGGTGTTTTGTTCCCCGAGGGAAGGCCCGAGGGCGAAGCCCGAGGGCCTTCCCGAGGGGAACAAAACACCCTCGGACCTTGCTTCGGGGACGTAATTACCCTCAATCCATAAAGTACTTTATTATTACCGGTAATAAATAGATATTGAGCCCATTCGTTGCCCTAAAATGGGCCCGCGAATATCTAGCTCCTGAGGACCTCGGTACATGGCCAAATCAGCCAGAAATCTCAGGTTTTCGCATTGCAATTTGGGTTCGCGTGCTGGTATCGCAGACTGGCCCCGAGGGTCGGTTTTCGTCAGCTGAGTGAGGGTGTGATATGAGGGTTCTATCCAACAAGGATATCAAGGCGGCACTTCAAAGTCCTGCCAAGGACAGCGCCACGTGGGTGTGTGCTTCTGATGTACGTTATGTCATCATGTGAAACCCTCCCCAGCGTGTGCCAACATCCCTGACACGCTCACGAAAAGCATGACACGGAGAAAGCAGGTGCCGAAACAACCTGCCGAGCACACGGGTGGTGCCACGTTGATCCACGCAGCGATCTCCCATGTCAGGAAGCCTTGTCGCCACGGCAGCGTGCCGCAGACTGTGGGAGAGGTGTCGCCAGTCACCTTGAGGTTGCAGTGTGTCATCAGACTAAAACCCGTGCCTTGTTCACCCTGTTGTTCACCCCTGTGAGGTTGATCCCATATCGTTGCCTGCTTTGGGGCCTGAAGGACATAGGGGTCCAACCGGCACTTGAGCATCGCAAGGCCTAAGTGGCTGTGTGGCAGGTTTTCATTGAAGGGCAAATCCCCCCTTTTCTGGGTGAAAAGTGTTGTGCGTCGTTCAGTATCTTGTGCGAATCGCTTTCGACACCACCATTCAAACCACCGCAAAGGGGCAACCCATCTTCTGGAGTGTGATCTCTGGTGGCGGGGTGGGATGGGTGAGTGGGGTGTGACGGTGCAACGACAGTCGAACTTCTTCGAACGCAGAACACCCCACCAGCCTGCCGGGCGTGTGAAGTGTTCGCAAGGATCCGCACACTGAAAAGTTTCCTGAGTTGGCTACGCCGAACTTACAAAATGGGAAGGTGTGAGTGTCGCTTGTTACGACCCACTGGCTGGACGAGTTCTCTTTTTGGGGGACAAAATCACACCCAAGAAGGTTGTCACAAGGGGGTCTTCGCTGGTCGTTATTCTTCGTCAATCTTCGTCAGTTTTCACTATTTCAACAGCAAATACACCGAGGTGCACTGACGACCATCCCGTAGCGAAGACCCCCACAGATAGTTGGCAGCGCTTTGGGTGACAAACACAATCTACCTTGCCTTGTTGTTATGACTGTGCGCACATTCACACCAAGCTTCATCAGCCAAACCACGTGAGGTTTGTTCATCCGGGTTTGGCGCACACACAACGCCTTGTCTTTTAAACGTTCAATGGCATTGAATGCAACACTCTCATCATCGAGGCCAAGTGTTTCTCGTAGTATTTTTCGAGGGAAATCCCCCCAAAAAAGGATAAGGGCAGCAGTCCTTCGGGACGGGTGACTAGCGACACCCCCCTTAGCCAGCTACTCACTTAAACAGAAGTCACGGTGATTATGGTGTACGGAATTCTTGAAGCGATGTCTAGACAAACTGTGTGATTTTTAACCACAGAGGCCGTTAATCCACACATGCGGAGGGACTGCACTGAAGAGCTTCCCCCTCTGGTACGACAATGTATGCGTTAGGAAGCGAAACAACGTGTGTGGATGAATTGTGCCAACCTGCTGAGAAGAACGATGTTTACCAAACCTTGCTGTTTCCCACCCTTTTTAGGTGAGTTAGGGTGAGTATCTTGCTGAGGTGTGAGGACGAACTGCGTCTATACTCCGTGAGAACAACGCCTTTTAGGCAACACAGTGTCCGTCACGGCCTGGTCGTCTTGTACGTCAGGCTGGAGGTTGAAAATGGGTACAGTGGCTGAATCTGGAGGTTGGGTGCGGGTTGTGTGTTCCGCATCATCCCTACAAACCAAACCAAGCCGATTGACACCGAACATTTTGTCTGACCTGCACCCATTGTTTCCTGCCTGCCTGCCTGTGTTGTGCTGCACCTGTGCCTCCCCTCAGCGGGTTCACGATACAGGGCAGTCCACTCCCCCAAAAATCACGGTCTTGACGCCCATTCCATCCACTTTCAGTGGATGTGTTTGGTATTTCCGAATGGAATTTTCCAGCGTCAAGATTACAAGACACACAGTAAGGGGCTTTGGACAACGTTAAACAACAGTACACTTGCAGGTTTGGGTCAAAAATTCCAATTTCCGCTGGTCACGGGCCCCTTTCAAAACATTGACCACCTTTCGAGAATTTAGTTCTGCACCATGGGGAAGGAACTGTGTGCTCTCTTGAAGCACTGGAATCGGCGAACTTGGACGGAACCTAAGCGCGACAGGTGAAGGGGCATCCCGAACAAAGGCATACAAAGTGGCTCTGGAGATATTGTTGCATCTGCGACACCCTGTCTTACATCCCGCCTGGGCTCTGATCTTCACCTATAGCAATGACTAAATCCCTATCACGGGTACATGAAGCTTTTGTAGGTACATTTAAACTTGCGAACCTCTCAACGACCTGTTAATCGCCTTGTACCGAAATCTGACCCTGGGCTTCGGCCCTCACGGCATTCAGCGGGTGACCCGATGCCGGTGTGGATGGAGAAGTGCACAGTTCTGAAACAGTGTGTCGACGAATCCGAGGAATCCAATCAGAGTAGTCCCGAGATGAAGTGGTGCAAGAACTCAAAAACTGTTTGCCTTTGGTCAAGGCCCCCTTTCCAAAAATTTGACCCGCGCAGTGGTGGCCAGTCCTGAGAACCAACAGTAGCATAAGCCTACGACTGGTCCAGGACGAGGCCGACCCTGTACATAGCCTGTGTATGACTACCCTGTCATACCAGGCTGCTGCTAGTTGGCCACAAGCCACTGGCAGAATTCTCAGAATTCCCCAGAATCTGCAGAATTCTACAGAATTTCTCAGATTCTGCAGATTTTAAAAATCTGGAAATTCTGGGCATTTTTCTGTCAGAATTCTGTCAAACCATGTGAAAAATGCTGGATGGTATCGAGCTTGGCGCAACCGCAGGCAATATGTGACAGAATCAGCACGGAATATTCCGAGACAGCAAAAAAATCGATCAAAATGGTGAAGTGGAGCCCCGGGGTGCCCGTTCCCAATTGCAGGTCACATGCACCGACCTGCGGAAATGCAAGAAGGGCCGGGGTGTGAGAGGTGGACGGGAATTGAGCGGTCTTGTGACCAGCCCTCGAATTCCTCCACATCAGTCTCAAGTACCCATAATTTGTGCAGGGCTCGGTTGCACACTACTGTTTCTGGGTGCTGGCTGGGCGCCGTCGACACTCTCCTGTGGAGGTGGTATTGCCTGTCTTCGAACGGTCCTTCTCAGGGTCCATCGTTCTTAGCAAGGTCGAGGGGATACGCATTACAAACGCAGTCGAACACGTGCCACTGGCATTTGTATTCAAGCGAGGAAGCGGTCGAGGCCGGTTGTACCTCTGTTCGATGAATACTGACGAACTGATGGTGGTGCCAAAAACAGGAAAATATACCGTATACGTAAATATTTTGGAACGTAAATATTATGGAACGTAAATATTATGGAACGTAAATATTTTGGAACGCTGGTGGGTTGGCGTTCCAGATTTTTTTCGTTCCATAATATTTACAGGGCTTTCTGCGACTCGGGGACTTGGACCAGGTGATCGGACGGCATACAGAGTCCCTGACGGGACCTACTCGTGCACTTTTCGCGCGATTCCTGACGCAAGCCGTCCTCACCACCGAGTCCCCAACTGGCCCTGTAAATATTATGGAACGTAAATATTATGGAACGGACCGGCCAAAAATGGGCCCGTTCCATAATATTTACGTTCCATAATATTTACGTATACGGTAGTGGAAAAAGTGACCAAAAACCGATTTTTGACCAAATTCTCCTTCAAACCTAAACCTAGTTCTGCTCCATCTTTCTCGCCGAAACTGGTCGCATTTGATTCCGCTGCTCTGAAAGATTTCACCATAAAAAAATCGGTGAAAAATTCCACGATCCGACCCCATAGGTGCCCAAGGAATATTATCCCACCCCGTACGGGGTGGTTGGTGCTTAAAGGGTTAAGGTGTCTGTGGAATGTTCGCGCAGCGATTTTCACACGTGGATGTGGTGAAGGAATGTACCCACGCTGATTATTTATTGGGGTGGGCCATGAATGCATGACGTGTGTGATGCATGACTGGGTGTAAGTACTTGTGGTTCGTTAAAACATCGTTCACATCGTTCAAATCGTTCAAAACGCCTGTTTTCCCCCATCCCCACACTGTTTGTATTTGCCGCCCGGCAGATTTGTGTTGCTGCTGCGTTGCATCTTTTGCAGTGCTATTTCCTGCAAACCACAACCATGAAGGCAACTCATCTAACACAACCCTACGACCAGACGACAAATCAGGTGCCGTGATCGGCGAGTGTCTTCGGTGCCGGCTCTTCCGGCACTTGCCGGATAACTCCTGCTGACTCAGGGGTATTCCGAACCTCAGGCACCCTCCGTAGCTCCGGCCATCCCCTGATGCTGTCTGCCTGAGCTCGAAAGTGTACCCAGCCCCATCCACATTCGTTGTCCCCGCCCCACGGCAGGTCGCTTAGGGATCCTGGCGTCTGGAGATCTGACCCGGACCTCCAGGCACATAGTGCATCGCCTAACGACTCTGATGTTGTTAACGAGATTTCTTTGGGATATCGGGGATATGTCTAGCAAATACGCTGGCAACAAAGTCCGATACTGTTCCTCAAAACGGCACATTCGCATTCATCTTGTTGCCTTGCGTCCATCGTTGTGCGGTTTGTGGGGCAGCGTGTGGGTTTATTGGGTGACTCTCGTGGCTTTTCGGCTGCAATAAACCATTTCAATCATTCCAATCGTTCACGCATATTCTCGCTGCATTCGTCGTCACACGAAGAACGCATTCCAACTGATATCCCACCACCCAACCCTTACACGACAATCGATCCAAACCAGGCTTGCGTTGGGCAAAGCAGCTTGTCTTTTTTTTGTCAGTTTCATGAAAACACCTCCACAGCCCACACTCGTACGTTGTGGTTCGTGCTGCACGGTGGTCTTAAACAGCGGTTTACATATGTAAAATGCATATCATTTTGCATATCATTTTGCATATGAAAATCCCGGGCTGACATAAGACAGTCAGGATTTACATATGTAAACCTGGGATTTACATATGGGTGGATTTTTTTTTGCCCCCCCCCCCTAATTTTCACGAGATTTTTTTCCCGGGCTGGGCATGAGTCCCAGCTGACCTTCGGTACCAAAACCCAAAAAAACACCTCCTGGGCACGACCTGGCCATCAGGACACCTTCCACACCCAGTAGGACCTGTTTTTCACCATTTTTCGACAGATTTTGGCCAAAAGTGGCCCATAGGGCCCACAGTGTATTTTCCTGGTTTTCACCAGTTCTGGCAAATTTGCCTATCTTCTGCTCATTTTCTGGGCCCGAAACCGATTCCAGTGGGTCCACAGGACTCCTGTGGACCGATTTCTCCGACTCGGGGTCAAGAATGCAGTCACGGAAGGTGAGAAAACTACAAAATTTGCCTTTTTCACCTGTTTCTGCAGGGAACCCGGGCGACGTGCAGGGCCAGGTCACAAGCATAAAACTCCAAAAACAGGCGAAAGACCCGGATTGGCTCTAGCAGTTTCCCAGTGGCAATCTGCCTCTGCCCCCCTGCTGCACAGCCAGTTTCCAGAGAGTGACCATCATCATTTCCCAGACGACACCCTGTCTCAGCGCCCACGTGTTTGTCTGGCGGTTGAAGGCAAAGAACTCCGGCACTTCGGGGTACCTGAGGCTCGTCATCCCATCGAAGTTGCCAACGTTGCGCTTGCACTGGTCGTTGGCATCGAACCAGGCGAGAAGAGAAGACTTGGCTTTGTCAACAGCGTTCTGCAGGTGGTTCAGTGTGTCAGTGGACTGGGGGTGAGAGGGGGTGGGGGCTATCCTGTTCACCCACACAACTCACAGTCACTCCTGCATTTGGGGTGAACCGCCGTTGCTGACCTGGCTTTCACATCCCTTTTGGTGATCGTTTCATTGTATTCTTCTCAGCACCAGGGGGAAATGCAAAGCAGTCTCATGCGCAGCATTATCGAAGAAGACCCGCTCTTGCCCCTCGAGGTGGTGTTGAGCCTTGTGACGGAGGGCCACACAACGGACATCTTTGTGTGCAGAAGGTGAGGGCGAATTCGAATGGAGCGAGGGGGTGAGGGGAGTTTGCGGAGCCTGTGGGATTATCCCAGGGACCCACAGAACTGATTCGGTCGGGGTGGGTCCTCCCTTTCTTCCTCCCCCTGTTCCAATACTTGCAATACTGGGGCCTTCGCTGCAGGAGGGGTGAAACAGGTGAGTTTTTGTAGTTTTCTCGCCTTCCGAGATGCATTCTTGACCCCGAGTAGGAGAAATCGGTCCACAGGGGTCCTGTGGACCCACTGGAACCGGTTTCGGGCCCAGAAAATGAGCAGAAGATGGGCAAAACTGGTGAAAACCAGGAAAAGACACCTTCTTTCAGGGTTGGCCCCTGCAGGCCATGTCAGGCCAATATCTGTCGAAAAAATGATGAAAACAGTGCCCTGCTGGGTGTGGAAGGTGGTCCTGATGACAAGGTCGGGCCCACGACGAATTTTTTTGGGTTTTGGTACCGAAGGTCAGCTGGAACTCCTGCCCAGCCCCGGAAAAAATTCTCGTGAAAATTAGGGGGGGGGGGGGGGCAAAAAAAATTTACCCATATGTAAATCGGAATTTACATATGCAAGTCAGGATTTACATATGTAAATCTGGATTTACATACCGTATACGTAAATATTTTGGAACGTAAATATTATGGAACGTAAATATTATGGAACGTAAATATTTTGGAACGCTGGTGGGTTGGCGTTCCAGATTTTTTTCGTTCCATAATATTTACAGGGCTTTCTGCGACTCGGGGACTTGGACCAGGTGATCGGACGGCATGCAGAGTCCCTGACGGGACCTACTCGTGCACTTTTCGCGCGATTCCTGACGCAAGCCGTCCTCACCACCGAGTCCCCAACTGGCCCTGTAAATATTTTGGAACGTAAATATTATGGAACGGACCGGCCAAAAATGGGCCCGTTCCATAATATTTACGTATACCATGGTTGCATAGCGGCCGTTTTAAAAATTCCCTTGTATTTTGTGGACTTGCAAAAACGGCCGCTGATTTTCAGCATTTTAAAAAACGGCCGTTTTTTTTACCTGCACGGTGGACTCCAGCGGGGGTAGGGTAACCCTTTTCGGGAGTCTCAACTAGGGGGAGTCCAACTCCCGCTAGCGGGAGTATAGACTCCCGCTAGCGGGAGTCTATACTCCCGCTAGGGGGAGTCTGACTCCCCCTAGCGGGAGTCTTTTCACCTATTTTCACTCATTTTTCCCATGATACCTATGCAATGTGGCACTCGTCACTGAAGTACAGCCACACCAAACGAAACGGACGTTTCCACCCATCCCAGCTCGCAGACCTGATTCACAAAAATGGGGAAGACGACAACGAAGCCGGCAGCGAAGCCGGCGGCAAAGTCGATTAAGAAGAAGAAGAGCGCAGAGAGTCCCGAGGCTGCGGAGGCGACGAACATTGTGCATGATTTTTGCACGGCCTTCCCTGTTAAAAAAGGGGGCAGTGTGCTGACACTGGGATCCATTAGAAGGCTCCTAGCAACGGTGTTGAGCAAGGAGCTCCACCAGCACAGCACCCAGGTGGCCAACGCAATCATCGCCATGTCTTCCCTGACATGGATAAGTTCGCTGTCAGGGAAGTCGCAACGATGCGGAAGGAGGGCGCTCTCCGTCATATACAAGGTGGAGGCGAAGTATGGCAAGGTGCAGGATACAAACGTGTCGTCGGGGGCAGCCTGAAGCCGCGAATGATCGCGACACGGGCGAACGGCTTGGCACCGTGGGTCTGGATAGATGCTGGAGTTCGGCCGGGTGAAACCGGAAGTCGCAGCAAAATTTGCCCCCCCAGATTTCTTCCTCAAACCCACCCGTGGGCTGATCCGGCCTTGCACGGTGGACTCCAGCGGGGGTAGGGTACCACTACCGGGTTTAACCCTTTTCGGGAGTCTCAACTAGGGGGAGTCCAACTCCCGCTAGCGGGAGTATAGATCAGCAGTGGGCAACAATGAGGCGATGCGGGGGGCGAGGGCACCGATGCTCACTGTGCGACATCCCAGAAGAACGCTGGTATCAACAGGTGCATCGATACCCGCACCTGACTCTCTCTGAGATGAAAGAGGCTGGCTACCCCTCCCTCTTGGCAGGTGTGCTTCCCAATGCCCGCTACGTCACCCCAGCACTCCATGACTGCAAGGGGCTCGCCATGCGGCTGATCAGGGTACTGGATGACAGGGGTGGAGCTTGGGGGTTTTTTCGGGTCAGCTGACCTGATTTTCTGCAGGCCCTCACAAAAAATCAGGTCAGGGGTAAAAAGAAAAAAAAATATAGATTTTCGGGAAACCGGAAAAGTTGGCTCCTCGCCTTGGGGCCTCAAGGTGACCAGGAGGCGTTTCGTGAGCAAAGTGACCCCAGCGACATGAGCACAGGCCTCAAACAGTCACAATAGAGGACAAATGAAGCTGCCCAACCCGTACCGTGCAACAGACGTTTACTACCGTGGCCTCCGGTGGCTGGGGGGCTCCGCCCCCCAGACCCCCCTGTGGCATGTGCCTGTCTTGTACCCAAGCCCTTTACATCAGGGAATCTCAGTATCCTCAGGAGGACGCAGCCAACTCACACAGAATCCGTACGCCCGCAAGTCACAGATGTTCACTACCGTGGCCTCCGGCGGCTGGGAGCTCCGCCTCCCAGACCCCCCCTACGGCATGTGTTTGTCTTGTAACCAAGTCCTTGCGCGTCCGGGGCTGCATATCGGTTCCGGTACCTCGCGGGAGGCTGGGCCCGAGCACTGATCTCTGAGACGAACCGGGGGGGAACCCATAAGAAAAAATTGGCTGACCCGATCTGACCCGATCCAGCCCGCAACCCCATATTTCAAGCTCCACCCCTGCTGGATGAGACAACAAAAAAATATTCGACAAGACCTGTACAAACCTTGCACTGAATGTGTCGCAGCATGGGACAGGTGCTCAGTTCCGGAAGGTCGTGCTTGCCTGTCACAGGACACACCTACAAGGGCTTGTTCCGCTACCTCTTTGTCTCCCTTGCAGACCTCATGCATTTCCGGTATGCAGACATCCCCTGGCGCTTCTGGGGATGCAAGGATGAGTCAGCCCGGATTCCCTTCTTGCGTGCTCGGATCTCAGGGCATATATTTCACTGGTTGATGGAGCATGCCGAAAAGGGATCAACGCGCAATGCCTACGTACACAGTCTCCATCATTGGTGGGCTCCAGAAGATGCAGTGCCTCTGCAGAACAACGACGAATTTGAAGAAGCAGAGAACGGACATCGCAAGAAAGATGCCGTTACAATCGCCAGCTCCGCAACTTACGAGAGAGATCTTGCGATGGCAGAAGAGAAGCGGCGCGCATCGGGCATGCCTTGGAAGGTTGCGCACCTGTCGCAGGACGGGATCCTCGGGTATAGAGAAGTCATCCTGTGTCCGTGTCTGCACACCCGACACGCTCATAGATTGGCTGTGTATGTTCTTTGCACACAGTTGACACAGCTGCAGAAGGGGTTTGTGCACTGCAACACACAGGACTTCGTTGAACCCATCAGCGCGCCCTACTTCCTGTTCCGGTTCCCCGAAGGACACCGCAAATTATCGCTCTGCTTGTGCAAAATGCCAATCCCGCTGGGGGCGACTTTCACACCATTCGTGTCATCCGAGGCGACTTTGAGCACGCTTGACCAACGCGCACAGCAGGAGGGGGATGACAGTTCTGACGAAGAAGATGAGGCCTGCAGGATGGCTTGTCTTGCCCAAGGTGTAACACAACTACGACAGGCGATGGCCGCACTTTGACACCTCAAATTCTAACCGCTCACCTCCGCAGGTGTAGCCGCTACCAGGAGGATAGGTAGGTAGTCCAGAGTCCGGGGAAACTGACAGAAGCAAAACAAGCCCCTCCCCATCCCTCTTCCACCATGATTTTACCCCCCACGCCAGTAGACTGTAACTATATCATGGGAAAAATGGATGAAAATAGGTGAAAAGACTCCCGCTAGGGGGAGTCAGACTCCCCCTAGCGGGAGTATAGACTCCCGCTAGCGGGAGTCTGGACTCCCGCTAGCGGGAGTCTTTGACACCCGCTCAGACTCCCGCTCCCAGACTCCCGCTAGGGCCGCTGGAGTCCACCGTGTGGGAATTTTGTATGGGGCGTGGGTCAGCAGGCGAGATCCCACCACCAGGAGTGCCTCCCCACTGCAAGGGATACCCTGCAGCAAGCATTGTGAGCGCGCCTTCAAGTATGATGCGAAGAGTTCAGACTTCGTGGACCACTTTGACGGACCGCGCCATATCAAGAAGAAGAATAACGCAGCGTTGAAAGTGCAGAGCCAGGGAAACAGCTGGCGCTGTCGGAGTGCGATACCCTCAGTGGCAGGCTTGCAACTTCGGATCGCCCGGGGTGCGTTGTTCACCGGATCACCGGCTGGCATGGTGCATGATGCTGTCAAGAAGTGTGTCCCGAGGAGGGGCTGAACATGGTTGCGGCCAATCAAGGCACGTGTGTCGTGGATGACCGTGCAGGCAGAGGTGGGTGTCGCTCACTGGCATCAGGGCTCTTCCGACAGAGCTTTCCCTTGATCTCGGCGACAGCACCCCGGCTGAGAAGGACACCGCCTTCGCTGATTTATTCCCGAAGGCACGGGCGATCATCCCGGGCAATATGCAGCACCAGCTGGATGGGTTCACGACCGCACTGGCGCTGAAGGATGTGCTGTGCCACATCTCTGACGCAGCTGAGAGGGAGAAGCAGGCGAGCAAGACGGCACCACCGGCCGTGCGATCCCGCTTCTCTCCGACACACACTACCTGCACCGCTTGAGTGGATCTGCACCTTGCACCACGTCCCCGGGCATTTATACAATCTTCCGGGCCCGCTGCAGGACAGCGGCCCTGCTACGTGTGCGTCGCTTCTGCGGTTGGCAGAGATGCCCACGAAATCGCTGGGCTCGAGTCCCACCTGCAGGCCGCCGTCCGCCTGACGGCACCCCTCGCATCGCTGCTCCAGAAGTACTGCGATGCGCAGCTGGGTGTGCCAACGGCGTGCCCCTGTCGACGCAGTGTACACCGACATTGAGAAAGTGTCTGAGGTGGGGAAGTACGACCCCCCAGTGCCCCTGGCAGGGGAGCTGGCCTGGGCTGGCGACCGCATGCGCAGAAGGTGGGACGGCACGGAATCAGGGAAGTCCTTCTGGTTTGCGGTCCGCCGTCTGTGCCCGAGCGCGTACGGCCGCATGAGTCGTAGGGGTGTCAGAACCCCGGTGCCACCTCCCCTCTGTTTCGGGGAGTTCACGAGCGGGGCCTGGGTGATCTACGACTAGGCCACCACGTTCCGAGGGTGTGCTGGATTTCTGGGACAACCCGGGGGCGAACCGGGCTGCTACACTCCTCTCTGCTCTCGGGTGTCTGCTGCTTGTCGAGCGACAGGCAGGGCGGAAGCCATTTTTCTTTGTACAGTCGACAGAGAATCGCAGTGCCCAATGTCATGTGCAGGCAACAGGGAGTTGTCAAGTGTGTTTCCTCAGCTCGGTACGGTAAGCAGGAGGCGAATCTCCAAAGGAAAATAGGAGGGGGGAAAAAACGGCCGTTTTTTCGCCAACAAAACATGAAAACGGCCGTTTTTATATTTCGGTAGCGGGAACTGAGGTAGTGAATTCTCAGAAAATCCACTCCCTCCATGACGGCCGTTATGACACTATGGTATACGGTATGTAAATTCCGATTTACATACCGTATACGTAAATATTTTGGAACGTAAATATTATGGAACGTAAATATTATGGAACGTAAATATTTTGGAACGCTGGTGGGTTGGCGTTCCAGATTTTTTTCGTTCCATAATATTTACAGGGCTTTCTGCGACTCGGGGACTTGGACCAGGTGATCGGACGGCATACAGAGTCCCTGACGGGACCTACTCGTGCACTTTTCGCGCGATTCCTGACGCAAGCCGTCCTCACCACCGAGTCCCCAACTGGCCCTGTAAATATTATGGAACGTAAATATTATGGAACGGACCGGCCAAAAATGGGCCCGTTCCATAATATTTACGTATACGGTATGTAAAATCCGGCGATTTATAGGGGGACCCTTTTCGAATTTTTTTTCCGGGGTGGGTCTATTTTGGACGTTTGAGGCCGATTTCGAAGGAATTTTTGAGTTTTGAGCCTATTTTGGGCCCTAAAACGCGTTAAAACCGGTCCCAAAATGGCTGATTTTTGGCCTTGGCCAAATCTCGCCCAAAATATTGACCCAAAATTTTCTGGGACGAAAATCGGGTCCTGGTGGTCTGGAACTGTCCATTTTCGAAGACAGTCGTGAGAAAATCTCGAGTTTCCGCCCCGAGTTCCCTCATGCGACCCCAAAAATCAAGCAAATGAGGGTTGCCTCCAAATCGGGGTTGTGGGGAGAAAATCGGCCAAATGAGGTTCGGGTCGTCTGTTGTGCGAAATTCAGACAAAACTCAAGTATTCAAACGCTATACCTACCCCAACCGCAACCCCACCCCCTGCCTTCTGCCCCCCCCACCCCTGTGCAAGGTCATGTGCCCCGTCCCATCGCGTGTTGCCTTGATTGTTGCAGATTTTCAAATTGGGAAATTTCAGGTGACCCGATGATAGGGATGTACCCCGAGGGTCTACCTGCAGGGATCCACTTTTTGCTATGCCTGCATTGCTGCTGTTTGCGCTTCTCGCCTCCACACACCACCCTGGGGGGAGGGACAGAGGGCGGAGGGGGCTACACACTTACACAACCGATTCGGTCAAACAATGCCACGTCATCCCCATTGGGGTCCTGGACCGCGGCGTCTCTCCCAGCGAATTGGTGTCGTCATCAGGCAGGCTAAGTAGTTGTCTACACAGGACATTGGTTTTAAGGGGGGTCTGAGTTCTGCGGAACTGGCTTCAAGGGACGCCCCCTCGTAATGACTGGGTGGATGGAGCCAAGTAATACCAGGTGGTCGGACACCGGAACTCTCGGCATTTATTAGTCGCGGGAACTGTGTCCGTGTGGTAGGTGACCCCTTCCGATTCCACTGATTCCACTCTTGAACATGTAGTGTTGAAAGATACTTGGTGTTCTGATGTTTTACAGGGTACTTGACAAAGGAAAGAGGGTGGTCAGTCTTGTGATCCACCCTGAATCCTTCCTGTGAGCAGCAGATCCACAACACCTTGACTTCTTTCAGCGGCTGTATTGATATTGCCTGACACAGCAAACATGATTCAATTGGAGGAACAAGCCTCGTACACCAGCGGCCCAAAAGGTGGATTTCATGTATGGTTTTAGGATTTCCCTTACTACTGATGGTGTAGAGACTACAAAGCCTGACCTGATGACGCCGCCATGAACCTGGGAGACACGCCGCGTGAGAAGGGACCTCGGTGCGGGGTGGCGTGAAGATCCTGCCTGAGTGCCCTCGTCGGGACCCGCGGTAAACCGTGGCGTTCCCCCCGAGGCAAGTCCAGGACGAAGGTTGCAGATAACCGCTGCACCTCTTCGTCCGAAAGGAGCTCACAGGATAGGGGAACTGCCCACACCCCACTCACGACAGTGTATCCGAAAGGTGCACTGCGCGTGTGGTGGCGGTGTCGGGTCCAGACCCACCTCGTTCCCCCATGCCCGTCAGTTGTTGCCCCTCCAGGGGTGGCTGCTGTCTGGCATGGGGGGCGCCCTCCCTGCCTTGCAAGGGAAAATGTAGAACGGCATGCTGCCCGTTTCTTCATTTTTCACCTGCCTGGTGGGGGGGGAACCTCTCACGAGGCAAAAAAGAGGAACGGCATGCTGCCCGTTCGCTCATTTTTGCCTCGGGGGTACATATGCAACCTCCGGATTTACATATGTAAGCTCCGGATTTTACATACCGTATACGTAAATATTTTGGAACGTAAATATTATGGAACGTAAATATTATGGAACGTAAATATTTTGGAACGCTGGTGGGTTGGCGTTCCAGATTTTTTTCGTTCCATAATATTTACAGGGCTTTCTGCGACTCGGGGACTTGGACCAGGTGATCGGACGGCATGCAGAGTCCCTGACGGGACCTACTCGTGCACTTTTCGCGCGATTCCTGACGCAAGCCGTCCTCACCACCGAGTCCCCAACTGGCCCTGTAAATATTTTGGAACGTAAATATTATGGAACGGACCGGCCAAAAATGGGCCCGTTCCATAATATTTACGTTCCATAATATTTACGTATACGGTATGTAAACTCCAAAATTTACATATGGCTTCGTTCATAAACACCCCCCCCCCAGATTGGGCCTTTTAGCCATTTTTGGCCAAAAATTGGGAATAATCGCATTCACCACCCTCGTCTGCCCCCCACCTGCACTTCGGGGGGTCCGGGGGGGCCACGGGGGACCCAGGAGTCCATTTTGCTCTCTCATTGGCATGAGAAATGGGGAAAAATACCTTCTCGCGAGCCTGGTACCGGATCACAAAAGAGCTGCCGAAATCGGCGTAAGTCTTCGTTCGACGAAACAGATGAGGGATCAGCTTGCTCGCGGAGTGGTCGTAGTCAGTGTCTCGGTATGCTGGCACCGAGCATCATTCAGCAGATGACAGGACTTCGACCTGGAGAGCAAACGCCACGTCGTCCACGGGTTCCGGGATGACGGATAGTCAGAAGAGTGTAACATGCCCGTAGGTACAGGGTGTTCTCGAGGCAAGGGTGAGCCCCGGCGGTCGACCCACTACGACTCACAGAGGACAACATCGATACGAACCAGTGTTCGACGGTGTGCTGATTCGGATGCACAGATGAGGGTCCCGCAAATCAGGCATCTACCTGCGCTCATTGCATCTTTGGAAGGACACTGTCTGGTATAACCAGACGGTGGCGGACGAGTGTGGTGAAAGACGGGTATCATCTGCACAGCTCGACGACCAATTACATGTGTCACACAAGGCCATTCGACTGGTGGCTACTACACTCGGGAGGGCAGCCCCCAGACGGAGTGAAAACATCTGCCGCAGCCAGTAGGACCACCACACGTCGGGGAGGAACTGCAGGATTTGCTCCACTCTGATGGTTCATTCTGACTTTTGTTAGGGGTCTGACACTCTGGCGCAACTCTGGCAACTGTATCGACGTCAATGGAGGCGCAACGAACGAAGCCCCTATCAAAGGAGTCCCTGGTTCCCTCGTGGATGACATGTGCTCTGGTCCGGGTAAATACCAGAAGGCAGGAGAGTCGCAGAGACGGCCTAATGGAGCGTGGAAAAATGATACATTCCCCTCATGATTATGGGTCTTTTGCACAAAAATGGCCGAAAAAAGGCCTCCCAAGTGCCCCCGAACCTGTTTTCCCACCTCGAGGGTGGTTGCGAGGGTGGTGAATGCGATTTTCCCCAATTTTCGCCCAAAAATGGCTAAAAGGCCCAATCTGGGGGGGGGTGTTTATGAACGAACCCATATGGGGGCCTTCGCTCTGTGTCAAACTGTGTCAAATTGTGTCAGTGTGTCACACAGGCGGTTTTTTTCACCTTAGGCGAAATCGGCAAAAACGCCGCCAGGCCTTCGCTCTGTGTCACTGTGTGTCACTGACACAGAGCGAAGGTCCCGTGACACAGGGGTGTTGGGGACAATGCAAAATTTGCGAAAAATCTCGAAAAAAAATTTCTGGCAGAGGTCAAAAAATTGGGTGCCACACAAAACTGGCTCCAAAGTGACATACTCCCACGTGGTCCTTACACACTGTGTCATGCCCCCCCAGGCTTCTAACACAGTGTGTCATGCCCCCCCAGGCTTCTAGCACACTGTGTCATGCCCCCCCAGGCTTCCAGCACACTGTGTCATGCCCCCCCAGGCTTCTAACACAGTGTGTCATGCCCCCCCAGGCTTCTAACACAGTGTGTCATGCCCCCCCAGGCTTCCAGCACACTGTGTCATGCCCCCCCAGGCTTGTAACACTGTGTGGCATGCCCCCCCAGGCTTCTAACACACTGTGTCATGCCCCCCCAGGCTTCTAACACAGTGTGTCATGCCCCCCCAGGCTTCTAACACACTGTGTCATGCCCCCCCAGGCTTCTAGCACACTGTGTCATGCCCCCCCAGGCTTCCAGCACACTGTGTCATGCCCCCCCAGGCTTCCAGCACACTGTGTCATGCCCCCCCAGGCTTGTAACACTGTGTGGCATGCCCCCCCAGGCTTCTAACACACTGTGTCATGCCCCCCCAGGCTTCTAACACAGTGTGTCATGCCCCCCCAGGCTTCTAACACACTGTGTCATGCCCCCCCAGGCTTCCAGCACACTGTGTCATGCCCCCCCAGGCTTCCAGCACACTGTGTCATGCCCCCCCAGGCTTGTAACACTGTGTGGCATGCCCCCCCAGGCTTCTAACACACTGTGTCATGCCCCCCCAGGCTTCTAGCACACTGTGTCATGCCCCCCCAGGCTTCCAGCACACTGTGTCATGCCCCCCCAGGCTTCTAACACACTGTGTCATGCCCCCCCAGGCTTCAAACACAGTGTGTCATGCCCCCCCAGGCTTCTAACACTGTGTGTCATGCCCCCCCAGGCTTCTAACACAGTGTGTCATGCCCCCCCAGGCTTCTAACACACTGTGTCATGCCCCCCCAGGCTTCAAACACAGTGTGTCATGCCCCCCCAGGCTTCTAACACTGTGTGTCATGCCCCCCCAGGCTTCTAACACACTGTGTCATGCCCCCCCAGGCTTCTAGCACACTGTGTCATGCCCCCCCAGGCTTCTAACACAGTGTGTCATGCCCCCCCAGGCTTCAAACACACTGTGTCACGCCCCCCCAGGCTTCAAACACAGTGTGTCATGCCCCCCCAGGCTTCTAACACTGTGTGTCATGCCCCCCCAGGCTTCTAACACACTGTGTCATGCCCCCCCAGGCTTCTAACACTGTGTGTCATGCCCCCCCAGGCTTCTAACACACTGTGTCATGCCCCCCCAGGCTTCTAGCACACTGTGTCATGCCCCCCCAGGCTTCTAACACAGTGTGTCATGCCCCCCCAGGCTTCAAACACACTGTGTCACGCCCCCCCAGGCTTCAAACACAGTGTGTCATGCCCCCCCAGGCTTCTAACACTGTGTGTCATGCCCCCCCAGGCTTCTAACACACTGTGTCATGCCCCCCCAGGCTTCTAGCACACTGTGTCATGCCCCCCCAGGCTTCTAACACAGTGTGTCATGCCCCCCCAGGCTTCAAACACAGTGTGTCATGCCCCCCCAGGCTTCAAACACAGTGTGTCATGCCCCCCCAGGCTTCTAACACAGTGTGTCATGCCCCCCCAGGCTTCCAGCACACTGTGTCATGCCCCCCCAGGCTTCTAACACAGTGTGTCATGCCCCCCCAGGCTTCTAACACTGTGTGTCATGCCCCCCCAGGCTTCTAACACACTGTGTCATGCCCCCCCAGGCTTCTAACACTGTGTGTCATGCCCCCCCAGGCTTCTAACACACTGTGTCATGCCCCCCCAGGCTTCAAACACAGTGTGTCATGCCCCCCCAGGCTTCAAACACAGTGTGTCATGCCCCCCCAGGCTTCTAACACTGTGTGTCATGCCCCCCCAGGCTTCCAGCACACTGTGTCATGCCCCCCCAGGCTTCTAACACAGTGTGTCATGCCCCCCCAGGCTTCTAACACTGTGTGTCATGCCCCCCCAGGCTTCTAACACACTGTGTCATGCCCCCCCAGGCTTCAAACACAGTGTGTCATGCCCCCCCAGGCTTCTAACACACTGTGTCATGCCCCCCCAGGCTTCTAGCACACTGTGTCATGCCCGCCCAGGCTTCTAGCACACTGTGTCATGCCCCCCCAGGCTTCTAGCACACTGTGTCATGCCCCCCCAGGCTTCCAGCACACTGTGTCATGCCCCCCCAGGCTTCTAACACACTGTGTCATGCCCCCAGGCCGCCTTCCTCCCCCACTCCATCGCAGTCACTTAGTGGCTTTTCGGCGATCGCAGTGCTCCGTCCCTCCCGCTGCAACCAAGTGAGGCTTCCGTCCCGTTGCCCGTCACCACCTCGAGGGAGGTATCCCGGGGTTTCGGCAGCGTCGTCCGGCCCGCCGTCGCCTCACGCCGCCGACCTCCGCCAGTTCCGCCACTCAGGAAGCACAGCTTTGACACCCGCGCCCTCGTCACACACATCTCTACCGTGCCCCTGCGCTGTGCTCCTCCGTCTCGTTCGCACCCCCTTTACCCTTCACGCCCGTGCAGCTTCTCGCCTCGAGATGCAGCAGACACCCGTGAGCAGAGAAGGGAGTGTAGCAGTCCCCCGGTTCGCCCCCGGGTACCAAAGTAAGCCCGTGCAGCCCTGTCACCAGCTTTCCGGCGTAGTCGTCGCCGGTGTCCGCTGAGGTTCCACAGGAACGGCCGGCAGACAACTTCGTGACAGGCAGCCGCCCTCGTTCCTGTGCCAGAAGTCAACAAACGCGTCGGTGATCAGCTCCCGCTCCGCGGCAGCCCTTTCGGTGACCTCGAAGGTGTGCACCAGTTCCGACTGCGCCTCGCGTTGCAGCTGCCCGCCCAACTTCTTCCCCTCCCGTCGCCCAGTCAGTGGTCGATCGCCTCCCTCTCGCGTGCCGCCAGCTTTGGGCCACACCCCGCTCGGCCCGCCTCGGCAGTTGTTGTCCCCAGTACGCGCGCCTCCCGGGTCGGGTTCGCGCCCACCCCCGCACGGGCGGCTCTCCGTGGGGGAGAGGCCCACCCTTTACCAGCCCCCTTGCGCATCGTTTTTTGAGCGCACGGGAACGCGCAGCACCCCCTGGCCATCGGCCAGTCGTCACCCCCCCGGCGCCCCACCGCCCCCCGCGTCCAGCGCAGGACAGCACATCCCCTGCTGACACTTTTGCGCGGGGGGCCGCGCGAAGCGCGGCCCCGCGACCCCACCCCCACCCCGCGCGAAGCGCGGGGTGGGGGTGGGGTCGCGGGGCTGGGGGCATAGCTCTCAGTGGGCCCGTGGATGGTGTGGATGCATCCATGCATGCATCTACGGCATCCAGGGATGCCCGAAAATGTCAAAAAATGGATTTTCGATTTGACACAGGAAAATCGCTGGAAACCCCAAAAATCGACCAAAAAACGTCGGAAAACCGATTTTTGGGCCCATTTTTCACCCAGAAACACGTTTTTGGGCCTCTGTGAAAAATCGATTTTTTTGGGAATTTTCGCGATTTTTACACAAACAATCTTGCTTGTGACAGTAAACAATAGGCTGTTGGCAGCGTGCAGTGCAACATACATAATTCCATGAACAGATATATTGCATAGTGCGCACAAACAAAATGTAACCAACTACTCGCCCAGCCAAATTCGATTTTTGGCTGAAAATTGCAGGGAAATGCAACAAATCAACGAATTAAGCCGTTTTAACCCCTTTCGTGGACTTTTTGGTTTCAGAAGGGTTTTAGGGGTGTCCATACCGGCCCTTGGCACATTTCCTTGAAATTTCATCCTCTGCAGGCAAACCGGGTATGGATGCCTGCATGCATGCATGCATTCATCCATGCATGCATGGATGTGTGCATGCATGCATGCATCCATCCATCCATCCATCCAGCCATCCATCCATCCATGCAGGCATGCCTGCATGGATGCATGCATGCACACATCCATGCATGCAGGCATACAGGCATTCATTCACTGCAGGCAGGCCTGCATGCAGGGCTTCGGAGCTCCAGCCTGTGTGTGGATGCATCCACAAAAGTTGTGGATGCATGCGCTGCATGCACGGGAAATACTGAGAGCTATGCTGGGGGTGGGGGTGGGGGTTTAACCTTATCTTCCTTGGGGGTGCAGGACCTCCCCCAGGATTGACGAGTTGGGGGTATAGCTTGGCGGACGATGACGTGGTATCGACAGCGGCTTGCCCCCGCCCTGAAATAGGCGCGTGAACTCTTGCGTCACTTCGCACAGTGTGCATCATGTTCAAATGACACGCAGGAGCCAGTAGGCTGCCTTTCAAACGGGGTGCCTGTCCCTGCTGGACAGGGGGGTCTGGGGGGCGGAGCCCCCCAGCCGCCGGAGGCCATGGGAGTGAACATTTATTCCTGGTGGGCGCGGTTACTCACGGCATGGTCCCTCGGGGCCAGGCTGCGATGCCAGCACGCTAACCCAAATTGCAAAACGGCGGGCGCAGATTCCGTGTGAATTGGGCTGCATCCTGGGTAGCCCGGACCCTACCCGATGTGACGATAAATTGTCGCGCAAGGACATGCCACAGGGGGGTCGAGCCCCCCAGCCGCCGTAGTGAACGTCTGTTCACAGGTTGACATGATTCATGCCATGCCAAGCCCCTGACCAAATTCGGTGGGTCGTTGGGTCGATTGTTACGAAGAGCCCTGCCACCCACGTGTGCAGGACACGCCCGCCCGACATGTGCATTGTACAGCACCACACCAACTTCCCGTACGGATTTGTCTGCAAGCCATCCCCGACCCAAATGCCTCCTGTCTCACCGAGTCTGGAAATGCTGCCGCACACACTGCCACACCTGAACCCTGCAGGGGCTGCCTGCCGTTGGGTGGCTCGACGATCCGGCACAGGTCCTCCTGCAGCCACCTGATGCGCTCTTGCTTCGCAGAACTCGCCATCGTCACGCTTCTCCCTGACGCAGGCCTCCGCGAGCTGCTTCACCAGCTCCGCCTCCTCCGCGTCCCCCCGATGCAGCGACTGCGCGCGCTGGAGGGGGGCCCCGGATGGGAGGGCTAGGCGGTGCCGCATGGCTACACCTCGTGCAGGCTGCTGGATCGACGCCGCGGTCCCTGCAGCCGGATCGTCGCAAACCCCAGAGCTTGTGCGGCCAGGTGCAGGGCTGCGACCTGTCTCGACCCGCATCTCCGCCCAGGCCCGCCCAGTCCCGTAGCTCACGTGTTTCATCGCCTCGGGGATGAACCCCTCCGGAACTGGGTTCGTCCCCAGCCGTACGGCCTTGTCATACAGCGCCCGTCTCCTGTATCGCTTTCATGAGCCGCTCGCGAGGGGGTGAAGGTGTAGCGCCCCTCGACGGGGTGCTGGAGGATGGCCCTCAGGTCATCGGGCTCATCGCGGTGGTATTGACAACTTGAGGCCCCCTGTGGTTAAGCCCCCCCTTGCCAGACCCCCCAGGGGGGGCTTAAACACGGGGGATCCCAGGTAATAGCGTTTTCCTCGCTGCCTCCCGTGGGGTCTCGACAGCACTAGACATTTCGGCGCAGGTAGATTGCCTCCACTACAGGCTCACCCTAGACGAAGAGGGTGTCGCCATGGGAACCAAAAACCTGATTAAGGGGTGTAGTGCTCACACGCCATGAACGCCTCGCCAACCTGGCCAATTTAGCCGGAGGGGTATCGGTCTACCTGGAACAATGAGACGCTCAAAATACCAAGGGAACCCGCACGTCTTCTATGGAATTCCCCTCAACGGGGAACACGCACCTGACCTGGTGTCCCAAGGCCACGACGCCTCCCCCCACCTGGCACACCGGATCCCGCTGGACTGTGGGGACGCCACTAAAGTGATTGCGTAACACTGTGTTCACCACCTCCGGTCTTCACGGTCAGGTGAAGATCAATTTTGCAGATGGCGACATGTCATGACCATGTCATGGGGTTCTTCGGGTGTCCCCATTCAGAAAACACCCGAAAAATATGACAACTTTGCTAAACTGGACCCAACTCCCCACACTCTTTTTTTGCCATTTTTTCCATTTTTGGGCTCACTTTTTCTCACTTTTCTCACTCCAGAGCGAAGGCCCCCTATGCAAAAATTTGATTAGCAAAATGATATGCATTTTCTGCATAAGACCACCGTGTGGAATCTCATCACCCCCCCCCCCCCCCCGCACCCCCAACGCAAATAGCAATCCCCATGCCGCCCAACAGCACAGGCCCCAAGGGCCTGTGCCTTTATTGGGCGAGCGATTAAGCTTCCCCACATGTCTTGTTTTGCACCCCACCCCCTACCCCCCAACCGATACCCTCTCCGGCCTCCCGGTGCTGGGTTGTTTTTTTTCATTTCTTCATTTTCTTCATTCCCCCCCCTGGCCCATCTTGCTTCAGCTGTCCCCGATACACCTCTACTCGGTATATTGTGCCTGAAATGGCCGAGCTGCACACACCCTACCTGCCACCCCCTCCTGCAAGTCTTTGCGCTTGGGGAGGGGGAGGGGGGGGAATGAATGTCACCCGTTCGCCGAATGCCAACAACGCGGCTGTGTTATCCATGTGACCTTGGGGATGCAGCGCACTCCATCCTGCGCGTCTCTCTCTCGCAGATATCCGACGCTCGTGAGGGGGGAGGCTAGCTTCCTTTCAGCCTGTTCCCTTCCACTGCATGTTCATTTCCACCCCCGCCCCGCCCCGCCACACTTCACCCCCCCTTTCTGTGTTTCGGCAGAAACCTTGGGCAGAAACACGCTGTCGGTGATACTGCGTGTATGTGTCATGTGATATGGAAAAGAATCCCCCACTCTCGCCACGACACAGGCGTGACAAAATCGTTAAACCCCTCATGGTGTAGCAGAAATGAGGGTTTTTGACTACGAACGTACTACGAAATATGGGGGCTTCTGCTACACCACCTCAGGGAGCAGTTCTGGGGTTCTGGGATTCAGACGAGAGAGAGGGGGGATGGAGGAGGGGGGGGGGGGGCGGAAGGGTTGGCCGGATTCCGGGCGCCGCCGCTTTTGTTTTAAAAAATGATTGTTTTGAGCCCGAAAAACCCCTTAGAAGTTAAAACCCCCTACCGCCACGCCCAGGTCTCGTCCTCCTTTCCTTCACCCCCCCCCCCCCTAGGGGGGGTCAAATGGGGGTGACAAACACGATTTTTCAAAAAACCGGCGCAGAGGCCCCAAAGCCCCCGTAAACCCTCCAAACCCCCCCAGATCGGTCCGGAAACCCATCGAACCCCACTTTTCCACCATTCCGGGCACCTCAGGTGCCCGAATTGGGGTACCTAAATTTTGTGCCACCGTTTGGTACCGGACAGTGCCACTGTGTGGGAGGTTGGAAAAGAAAATGCCCCAACACACCACATCTGAGGGTTGCAATGCATGTTGCTTGCCAACCACGTCATCCGGTGGGTGTCAGGCGCTATGTAGGTGGCATTAGCCAGGTCTTCGATGTGTTCTGGCTTGTATATATACCTCCCTGCCTGCGGCACAGGCACTGCCTTTGTCCCCCACACCAGCCACAGAGAGCGTATTGTACTCGGTCCACGGTTGCTGATTCATTGTGATGCGTTGTATCCTCGAGTGAACGTCACACACTAGTGGCACCACCACCCGCCATCCGAGAGCTGTATTGACTTTGCGCGCTTCCGTTGTATTCACCTCGCCACGCATATTGCACCGTTCAGTACCAGTGCTCTTGGGCCAGGCAAAGTAGACCGCAGCAACTACCAATTCTGGCACAATGGGTACCACGACAGCGCACTTCATGTGTTCCCGGAATGTACAGCTCGTGTTGCAACAGTCGTTGTCAACACATCCCGGTTGTGGAGCACTGCTGCACAGGAATCACACGACCATCTGGACTGTTCCGTACCTACAGGCAGCCTCCCGGTGCATGGTGGCAGGGAGGTATATATACAAGCCAGAACACATCGAAGACCTGGCTAATGCCACCTACATAGCGCCTGACACCCACCGGATGACGTGGTTGGCAAGCAACATGCATTGCAACCCTCAGATGTGGTGTGTTGGGGCATTTTCTTTTCCAACCTCCCACACAGTGGCACTGTACGGTACCAAACGGTGGCACAAAATTTAGGTACCCCAATTCGGGCACCTGAGGTGCCCGGAATGGTGGAAAAGTGGGGTTCGATGGGTTTCCGGACCGATCTGGGGGGGTTTGGAGGGTTTACGGGGGCTTTGGGGCCTCTGCGCCGGTTTTTTGAAAAATCGTGTTTGTCCACGTAAAAGGGTGGCATTTGACCCCCCCTACCCCCCCCCCCCCCCCTGAGTGGACTCTTCGCGGTTCCCTTCGGTTCAACGGAGATCACTCCACCCCTCTCTCTCTCGGCATTTCCCATATCTCTCCCTCATTTGCACAGAGGGTCGTTCGGATGTTTGCCGTAACCTGCCTCAGGTCACGGTAAAAAAGACTGTTGGCAGCGCATGTATGTCTCGCGTACGTGCACAGGTGCGCTCTAACAAATTCCCGCCGACTGGACCAAGCGGGGTGTTGTGGATTAATGAGATGACCTGTTGTGTCAAATCGCGAGCTGTGTAGGACGGATTGGCTGGGGCTTCACTAACACCCGTATGTGGCGATCCGGCATTGCCACATCACCGGGAACCACTCTGGAGCACGCCATTCCGTTTGCCTGCCCTTTATTTTTTGCCCCGTCGCGGGGGGTACAGGGGGAGTAGAGAGGTGAGAAGTCATTTTGCCCTGCTAGCTCGGCACATTCCCTCTTCTTCTTCGTCTTCCTTCTTCTTCATTTTTTTTTGCGAAGTTCTATACACGTTTACCCCACGTTGTGCATTCGTTGCGTGTGTCGCATGCTGCATCGCTGCAGTGCAGTGAACACCTTCTGGGTGATAGACTCTGCGACAGACCACGCCCCACTTTGCAGCCCATGATGGAGGCTACAACGTGAGCAACCGAGTCTACCTTTCCACTCTAGGAAGGCTCTGTGTGCGTTGTGTTCGGTCTGCTCCCGGAGAAAGGGTGGCCCATCGGTCCAAAGCGCCGATCATCTTCCGATGCTCAAAGAAGGCCTCCCCGCCCTGCTTGGGCATCGGCTTCTGTTCTTGCAAGGGGTGTGATGTGTGTGGGGGGTGGGAGAGGCCTCCAGGTGAAGGTACAGACAGCCCTTTCTCTTGTCTGCAAACAGGGGTTGCGTTATAGAAACCCTTTACTAACCGGGATCCCAAGTGCCCTCAGCGCAGATCTGCGGCGCGGTTGAGCTGGCTGGCTCCAGAAGAGGGGCGAGGAGGAAACCAGGCAAAACAAAACTCTCAGGTAATGCCCCATGAGGTGTAAGACCAGATAATGTGTGCCCCACCCCCCCCACCCGACCCCCCACCCCCTTTCACTACCCCTCCGCGTGTGTGGTGATATTCCGTCTTCTATTTTTTTCGACTCTGTTACCCCCCCCCCTTGGATGTATAAAGTCCTCCCCCGCCCCACCTCACACACAAACAGCAAACACGCTTGGCAGGGCGCCATACACCGCCCTTCCAACGAGATAGGTTTCGCCCGCCTGGTGGAGAGAGGACTCCATTTTCGCAGGGGCATTGTGCCATCTCGCCCACCCCCCTCGACCTCCCCGACTTGCATACCCCAACCCTGCTTTCGCTTTCCGTCCTGCTTCTGGGAGGGGGGGCTTTCTCTGGAGCTGTTCAAAACCAAATCCAACAAAAAAAATTGTCAAAAAAAAGGGTGTGCCGTGCTCAATTGGTGCGGCAATCCTCTGGCATGTTCTCTCTTTTCCCCCACCCCAAAAGGAACGGCAACTGTCGATCGCAAACCCGCGCACGGAGATTGCATCAGTTGGGATGCATTGTCTCCCGCCAGCAGGTGTCGCACAGTGCCAACCCCCTCCTCCCCCTCCTCCTCCCCCTCCTCCTCCTCCTCCTCCTCCTCCTCCCCCTCCTCCTCCCCCTCCTCCTCCTCCTCCTCCTCCTCCTCCCCCTCCTCCTCCTCCTCCTCCTCCTCCTCCTCCTCCTCCTCCTCCTCCTCCTCCTCCTCCTCCTCCTCCTCCTCCTCCTCCTCCTCCTCCTCCTCCTCCTCCTCCTCCTCCTCCTCCTCCTCCTCCTCCTCCTCCTCCTCCTCCTCCTCCTCCTCCTCCTCCTCCTCCTCCTCCACCCTCCTCCTCCTCCTCCTCCTCCTCCTCCTCCTCCTCCTCCTCCTCCTCCTCCTCCTCCTCCTCCTCCTCCTCCTCCTCCTCCTCCTCCCCCTCCTCCTCCTCCTCCTCCTCCTCCTCCTCCTCCTCCTCCTCCTCCTCCTCCTCCTCCTCCTCCTCCTCCCCCTCCTCCTCCTCCTCCTCCTCCCCCTCCTCCTCCTCCTCCTCCTCCTCCTCCTCCTCCTCCTCCTCCTCCCCCTCCTCCTCCTCCTCCTCCCCCTCCTCCTCCTCCTCCTCCTCCTCCTCCTCCTCCTCCTCCTCCTCCTCCTCCTCCTCCCCCTCCTCCTCCTCCTCCTCCTCCTCCTCCTCCTCCTCCTCCTCCTCCTCCTCCTCCTCCTCCTCCTCCTCCTCCTCCTCCTCCCCCTCCTCCTCCTCCTCCTCCTCCTCCTCCTCCTCCTCCTCCTCCTCCTCCCCCTCCTCCTCCTCCTCCTCCTCCTCCTCCTCCTCCCCCTCCTCCTCCTCCTCCTCCTCCTCCTCCTCCCCCTCCTCCTCCTCCTCCTCCTCCTCCTCCTCCTCCTCCTCCTCCTCCTCCTCCTCCTCCTCCTCCTCCTCCTCCTCCTCCTCCTCCTCCTCCTCCTCCTCCTCCTCCCCCTCCTCCTCCTCCTCCTCCTCCTCCTCCCCCTCCTCCTCCCCCTCCTCCTCCTCCTCCTCCTCCTCCTCCTCCCCCTCCTCCTCCCCCTCCTCCTCCTCCTCCCCCTCCTCCTCCTCCTCCTCCTCCCCCTCCTCCTCCCCCTCCTCCTCCTCCTCCCCCTCCTCCTCCTCCCCCTCCTCCCCCTCCTCCTCCTCCTCCTCCTCCTCCTCCCCCTCCTCCTCCTCCTCCTCCTCCTCCTCCTCCCCCTCCTCCTCCTCCTCCTCCCCCTCCTCCTCCCCCTCCTCCTCCTCCTCCCCCTCCTCCTCCTCCCCCTCCTCCCCCTCCTCCTCCTCCTCCTCCTCCTCCTCCTCCTCCTCCTCCTCCCCCTCCTCCTCCTCCTCCCCCTCCTCCTCCTCCTCCTCCTCCTCCTCCTCCTCCTCCTCCTCCTCCCCCTCCTCCTCCCCCTCCTCCTCCTCCTCCTCCTCCTCCTCCTCCTCCTCCTCCTCCTCCTCCTCCTCCCCCTCCTCCTCCTCCTCCTCCTCCTCCTCCTCCTCCTCCTGTTCGACTGTGGTTATACCGTGCCTGACTCGACTTTCTGGCCCACACCCAAGACTGAAAGACGGAAGGGGTGGTATGGCATAGAGTATGGCGTGCCCGCGCTCCTCATTTGACGAGACTCATCTGCGCGCACGTGATTAGGATACAGCAAAAAAAGAGTTCATGCGCCTCCCTTCTACCCTTTTTGGCGCAGGTGGGTGGTGTTGTTGTTTGGGGATGTTGTTTTGAGTAATTCTCGCATATCGGCGGGGGGGAAAATCATAATATTGCCCGATGCCGTAAAAAGCGTGGTGAGCATCCTTTCTCTTCTTCTTCTTTTTTTTGTTAGTTCGGCGTAGCCAACTGGGGAAACTTTCTGTGCCTTTAGCTGGATCGTGCGTCCCCACTCACACCACTTCATCAGACCGGGGAGTGGTGTACACAAAGAGTGGGGTCTGCGTTCCAACAAAACAACTTTCGGCAGTAATTGGTTTGTTGTCTCGTTTTGCTGTCACTTTACGATCCAGCGGGGGCACAGATAGTTTTGCTCATGGACTCTTTCTGTCCCCCCCCCCCTCCCCAACATCTCCCTTTTTCGCACAAACAACAGCTTTATCTTTTTGGGATCTCGTCTCCGCCCTCTCTCTATTTCCACAACAAGGTTGCTTGTTGAAAAAATGGCGAAAAACGCTATACTTTTGTGTGTGGGAATGCGGCTTGCTGTGTGTTTTTTATGCGATTTCTCAGGTTTCATGATATCACCGGTGTTGCAGCACTACCCGATCGTGCCGTGCCTGGGTGAAGGAGGCGGGTCATTACGCCCGGTCTTCCCATCCCAAGCACACCAAACGAGGGAGATGCCTGTTCACCCGCTGGGGGTCTGCTTCAAGCCAGCAAACGGGTGGCTGGGGAGCACGGACAAAAAAAATAATGTTCAAATCGTTGAAAAGGGCCAGACCCTATGTGCGCCACTGTGGGGGGCGGGGTGGGGAGCGGGGAAGGAGGGCTGTGTCGTAGCGTAGGCCAAGTGCCTGGTGAAGGCCAGGCCGGTTTCTTCGGTAAAATTTTGTTTTGAGCCCCGCCCCCCGCCCCCCCCGCTTCTTTCCACCACCCACCCCCCTCATCGACCCACCCCCACCCCTCTCCCCCGTCTTTCCATGCAAGACGTTTACCCTTTCCAGCAAAAAAAATGCCCCGAGTTCCTCCTTCAGTACTCGCCCCTCCCCTTCGAACTCACCACCCCTTCGGTTTAATAGTATAAGGCGCTTCTTGGCGAGATTTCCCCACAAATCTAAAGTATCAGCAAGCTTGCAGGCATGGTGGGGGGGAACCCTCACTCGACCCAGGCCAGAATTCAAAGGGCGCAGCGGGGGATAGTGTGGGGGCGGGGCACTTTCGGGGGGTCAATGCGCGTATTCTCTCTCAGTCCAGTGGCCAGGATGGCCGGAGCATTGCATTTGTTTTTTCCTGGTTCAATGCCTTCTCACGTGTGGCGTGTTGTCGTTGTGGCGATTGGTGTAATTTATTTTGTGTCTGCCCTCCTCATTGGGGGAAGCCGATTACTACTGATGTTTTATGCGGGAGAGTCTGAGAGAGATGCTAGTTATCGTTTTTTTTTGTTTTGAATTTTATGGCTTTTTTTTGAGCCTTCTTGATGCTGATCAAAAGAACGGGCAGAGTTCTCTATTCTTACCTCGCCACCACCACCCCACCCCCGAGTCGTAGGTGATGCGTTCCACTTTCTCATTTCATTTGCATGATCTGCCCCCATGATACCCCCCCCCCCTTCCCCTCTCTGGAAGAAAGAGAACGTCAGTTCCATGTCTGTGATTTTGTGCCCAAACCCCCACCCCCCCTCCCCTCCTCTTCCCCCCCGCCCCTGTGGAAGTCAACCATACAAATGCCGTTTTGTGCGCAGCGTTGTTGATTACCCAGAACCCACCCACCACCCCATATACCTCCTGCTCTTATGACTTTATTTCCCATCCCCCGCTCTTGGAGAACATATGATCAGCATGAGCTGACGGAAAAAACAATGTGGGTGTGCGCCTCCCTGCCCCCTGTTCGTACCACACGTCGGGGCTGTGGTTGCCGAAAAACCGATAGCGTATCAGTTCTCGTGCGTTCGTCTCTCGTGGACTTTCTGTACGATGCGGGTTCGCTAATCCAACACAGCAAACGAAAGACCGTGAAGAGGATTGATGAAAAACCCAGGAAAAAAAAGAAACCAAATGGAAGGGGAAAGGGAAGGGGTTGGGGGGCCAACCACAAAGCGCCGTCTATCCTGTTATACGGGAGAGGACGGGGCGAAAAACCCGCCCCCCCCCCCCCTAGGCATAGGGTGCGGGCGATTCGGTTATCGCCCAAATCGCAAAAATTATCGCCCTCATTATCGCCCATTCTGTCAAGGCGATAAGTGGCGATAATTTTTTACACAAACAATCTTGCTTGTGACAGTAAACAATAGGCTGTTGGCAGCGTGCAGTGCAACATACATAATTCCATGAACAGATATATTGCATAGTGCGCACAAACAAAATGTCCGATAGGGCGAAGTTCGACCTGGAGCTGGTTGACTGGAGCCGCATCCCCTCGGTGGAGTACCCAGCTGACGCCGCCCCGGCCTCCACATCGACGGACTGCGTCCTCGTCCCCTCCTGCGAGACCCTCCACGATGGGGGCACGCAGTGCAACCGGTGTGGATGTCGCGGTTCGGTAGAATGCCTGGAGAAGAGGATTCCCGACCGCGATGATCGCGTTCGCCTGTTGCCACGGGAGGGGACGAGGTGGGTCTGTCCGCCCTGCGCCTGGGAGGTGCACCAGAAGGAGCCCCTTGTCCGGAGCGGCGACTTGGAAGCACCTCCGGGCGCGGATGAAGAGGACCTGAGGGAGGCCGTTGTGGACACGGTACCCCCTGCCGGGGACGAGGCCGACGCTGCTTCCCTCCGCAAACAGGTTGCGGAACAGGCGAAGAAGATCGCCTTCCTGGAGGCCCAGAAGGAGGCGGAGGAGGTCCCGTACGACCTCGAGCTTCGTCGGGTGGCCCGTTGGGAGAAGCACTTGTGCTCCCGGATCGGCGTGGACCGCATATTGGATAAGGTCCACGCCCGATACGGCCCCTTCCCCGCCAGCCCTGAGGACACCGGCAAGGGGTACCAACACGAGCAGCGGACGCTGTTCACCGTGCTGAAGAAGGCTCGCGACCCGCGGACGGGACATTGGGCCTCCTCGCTGCTTCCCCTCCTACACGTCACCATGGTGCGTCTTGAGGCCCTGAAATACCAGAGTGCCGAGGGGGTCGCCTTCTCCGTCGGGGTAGCCATGGGCGCGGCCTACGAGGCCCACGCCCTCACCCTTGAATGGTCCGCCTACACCGACGGAGAACTGCGCACCGCCGCCAATGTAGCCAAGAGGGGTGAGGCGGTGAAGGAGGCGCAGAAGAAGGTCTCGGGTGGCGCCGTCCACGCGGGTACCTTCGGAGCCACGCGAGGAAGGGGGGGCTACTCCGGGGGGAGGAAAGATATGAAGAGGTCTCAGCCGTCCCAAGGGGGGGGTAGGGACCACAAGTACGCAAAAAAGGACTGACTACCCCTGCGTATCCCCTCTCCTCTCCCTCCTTCTCCTCCGCCCTCGACCCTTCCTCTTCGGGATACGCACGCAGCAGCTCCTCTTCCGACTTCGAATCATCCCAGCCTCCGCATTTGGGAGGAGCAGCTGTCCCAGGGTTCCATCAGACAGCCAGAGGAGATCACGCCGGCGCAGCTGGTGACCCTCAAGCGCGCCACCTGGCGCACTCAAGCACAGTGCTACAGGGGTTCTGCATCTTTCCTCTCTGTGATCCGCCGCGCCGAGGCCTTCCGTCACAAGGTGCAGGTGATGGACCCGAGCCTCTCGAGGGAGGAGTGCTTCCATCTGTGGGTCCAACTGCTGCTACGCCGGCAACAGATTCAGCCCCAGTCTGCCCTGCAGTACCTCACGTACTACACGCAGTCGCTGAGGTCGGCCCACGACGCCATGAGCCGGGCCATCAGCGGGCAGCTCCAGGTCTTCGAGAGGCACGAGCGCAAGATGGAGAGTGTGCCTGCCCTCGAGACGGTGCTGGAGGCCTTGTCCAAGGCGTCTGGCACTCTCAGAGCTGCGCTGGCACTGCAGATGGCGACCGGGTCCCGCTGGGTCGACCTCGAGAGGCTCAGGGGGGCTCACATTCAACTACACCGGGCCGACTCCCCTCCCGACTTCTTCATGGTCACCTTCGTGAGGGGGAAGACGGACAGCAGGGGCTCGGGTCAGTCACTTCTCCTACCCAAAGAGGGTCGTCTATCCCTCATCTTCCTCGAGTGGTTCGAGAGTCAACGTCTTGCGGAGCAAGCTCCGGTCTTTGGCAACCTCACCTACACTGCATACAACGAGTACCTGAAAGAGAATCTCTGTGTTACCACACAGTTGATCAGGCATTCCAGCCTCAATGCAGTCGCGGAGTCGCGAGGCGAGGAGGCGGCACAGGCACTGGCCCGACACAGGAGTGTGCAGGTCACCCGGGGGTACCTTCGGCGGGGCCTGTGGGAGCCCGTCAAGGACACTGCCTTGTCGACGCCCCTCCGGCAGTAATACAAGAGGAGCGTCGAGAGCCGCAACTATCTTCGAGCGGGAAGAATACACAAGACAAACGTCGCGAGCCGTCACTGTCTGAGCATGAAAACACTGGTTTTACACAGGATGGGCGTCGCGAGCCGCATACATCCACAGCCAGAGCAATTACACAAGACAAACGTCGCGAGCCGTCACTGTCTAACCACTCAACTATCGGTCTTACACAGGATGGGCGTCGCGAGCCGCTTACATCCACAACCGACACAATTACACAAGACAAACGTCGCGAGCCGTCACTGTCAAAACATACAATCACCGGCTTTACACAGGATGGGCGTCGCGAGCCGCTTACATCCACAGCCGACACCATTACACAAGACAAACGTCGCGAGCCGTCACTGTCAAACCGTGCAACCACCGGCTTTACACAGGATGGGCGTCGCGAGCCGCTTACATCCACAGCCAAAATACTTACACATGACAAACGTCGAGAGCCGTCACTGTTCACCCTCCAAGCATCCGAGCTGGCGTCATCTACACAAAACAAGCGTCGAGAGCCGCACATGTCAAAAACAACTACGATCTCGAGCAAAAGCCCGTTACAACATCTCTGGGAGGTCTTACAACACTATGACTACGACTGGTCCTGGTGGGACATCGATGGATCCACGAGGATACCCAGAGCAAGTTATGAGGGTAAAATCGCGGGGGCACCATCACTCCCCTTAAACAGCGAACTCCTTCTGAAGGACTTTCCCCACCTGCAGGAGAATTTTATATGGATTTCTCATGCCTTTATCTCCAAGCACGCCAGGTGGGAGGGTACGGCCGGCGCCGGACCTAGAAACGCAAAGTTGGGCGCATGCACTGAACAGCTGCTCAGTGGCTCATTTGCAGAGAAGGCTCCGAGGTCCCGCAAGGGATGCTGTTTGCACTCGGCTTTTTGTGTACCGAAAAGGAAACCAGGCGAACTACGTTTCATTCTGGCATGCCAACGTCTGAATCAGGCCATGGCTCACATCAAGCTACCGCCCTGCCAGTTCCCCTCTTATACAATGATCGTAGACACGGTATTAAGCGGCGCCTTTTTTTGCGAGTTCGATTTCAAGAGCTGGTTTTTTCAGTTCAATATCGAGCCTGCAGCCCGACCATTCTTCGCCTTCCGGTGCAACAACGCAATCTTGTGGATGACACGTCTAGCCATGGGATACAGAGCTTCACCACAGCTGGGTCAAGCTGTTACGAGATGTCTGGGAGCAGAGGCTGTTGCCAACACGCAGGCTGAACACATCTCTTGGCTGGATAACACCGTCTTCGTCGCTGATTCCGCGGAGATTCTCAATCGGGTGAAATCTAACTTCGAAGCGATATGTGCACGATACGGGGTTATCATTGGGGATACCTCGCCGATCAGCCGACAGGGTACAATGCTCGGTCTACACTTCGACTGCATACACAAGAGATGGAAGATGGATCCCGCCTGGGTCGAGAAACTAAAGGGATCTCTTCAGATAAGTATGCTCGAAGCCGCAATGCCACTTCGATTCTGGTGGAGAATGTGCGGACTCATTCTCTGGCGGGTGTATGCTCTTCAGCTCCACTTGTACGAGCAGGCCAGCTTGCTCAGCTGGATGTCAGAAGTCAGCAAGGACGGCGTCCTTAGTTACGAAAGCTGGTCGAGAGAAGTCACCCTTCCATTGAACGTACGAGCCTCGATGCAAGACTCGCTGGGACAACTTCTGCAGAACCCCTGGCGTATATGGAGTCCTCCACCCACAGATAGGGGCACGGCACATACAGATGCCAGCCTCACGGGATGGTGCTTCATCGTGAACAGAGATGGAAAGACGATCACACGATGGGGGCTCTTCACCGAAAACTGGCTACATGAAGACATCGCCGTCTTAGAGATGTACGCGTTCTACCGCATGGTGATGCACATTTGCGAAGACATGCACATGCAAGGTGTACGATGGAGGGTCGGTGTCGATAACACAGCGGTGATCGGAGCATGGCGCAAGGGTTTCTCACACGCCAAACACATCCTGAACCTGTTGATGAAAGCCCGCCGTATTGCCGATACCGCATCATGTCGTTTTGAGATGGGCTACGTGAAGTCAGAGGAGAACCCTGCTGATGACTACACCCGGCTACGGGACACATCTCACCCATACTACACCACATGAACGATCACCCCCCTTACGAGAGCGAGTTCCCCGAGGTTACCGTCATCATGCGAGATTATCAGGGGAGGTCGGGGGGGGGGGGGGTGTAGCGTACTAGGGACCGGTAGTGCGCACAAACTAACAGCCAAGCCTATTGTTTACACAAACAATCTTGCTTGTGACAGTAAACAATAGGCTGTTGGCAGCGTGCAGTGCAACATACATAATTCCATGAACAGATATATTGCATAGTGCGCACAAACAAAATGTCCGACAATATTTTTGGGGGCAAGATGGCGGCCAGGGACGTCAGATCACTGCTGAGGTGGTGAGTGGGTCATTGCCTCAGTGAAGACCCGGTTCCTGACCTAGGTCAAGCCCTCTGCTCCAGTGTTCTCAGTGGGTGATGACTCTGTGACCAGGGTCAGAACCGCCCCAGGTCTCAGATCAGCCGTGAAGCTTCCTGTGGGCTATGCAACGAGTCATCTCAAACGTACGGAGTGCATCTCCTCCCATTCAGACCGACTACACGAGGACCACGCATCTCCTTCAACACTAAGGTGTACCCGCTTCATGCTCACGAGTGCTCCTAGTAACGGCGGGGGAACAGGTCCTGAGCGAGGTCAGGATCTGGGCCAATGCCCAGTTCCTCACGGGTTTTGACCGAGGAAGTGACCCACCCACATGACGTCAGTGGTCAGAAGCTGATTTCCAGAATCCTAGGTCTTGGCCCAGTTGTTGACGAGGTCACAGGGCCCTGTGGGACCCAGGGTCAGTAGAGCGGTAACCCACTCACCACTAGCTGAAGACCCCTTCAGAAAGTGTGAAAGAAAACGGGCGATACTGGGCGATAATCGGGCGATAATGGGCGATAAGGCGATTCGATACGCGATAATCGGGGCTCGAACCCGGTTGGGCGAATATAGGGCGATAGGCGAATCGCCCGCACCCTATGCGCCCCCCCCCCCCCCCACCAGGAATGCATAACGAGTGAAGGGTGATCATTCTTGTGCTCCCTTCAAATTCGATTTCACTACCCCCCACCAGGAAGAGGGGTGGGGAGGGCACGATGCATGCCATGTGCGGGCCTGGCTCTCTCTGGGATGTCATTTCCGGGCTGGCAGTTTGCCCCGTGATTGCCTGCGTCCCCACCCCCTCCCCCCCCACCTGCCCCATCTCTCTCCGTCTCCAGCAAGCACTGCTTTACCCTACTCTTTCAGGAGACTGGTTGTGTGTATAATGTTTGCACGGTGGGATCTTGTAAATTTTACATGTATAACTACAAGTATATACATGTATTATACATGTATAATACTTGCATGTCAACTATTATACATGTATAATACATGTATATGCCTGAAATATACATGTAAAATACATGTATATCAAGTAAAAATACAAGTATAATACTTGCATGTCAACTATTATACTTGTATTTTTACTTGATATACATGTATTTTACATGTATATTTCAGGCATTTACATGTATTTTACATGTATAATACTTGTCATGCAAGTATTATACATGTAAAATACTTGCATGACAAGTAAAATACTTGCATGCAAGTAAAATACATGTATTTTACTTGCATGCAAGTATTTTACTTGTCATGCAAGTATTTTACATGTATAATACTTGCATGACAAGTATTATACATGTAAAATACATGTAAATGCCTGAAATATACATGTAAAATACATGTATATCAAGTAAAAATACAAGTACCGTATACGTAAATATTTTGGAACGTAAATATTATGGAACGTAAATATTATGGAACGTAAATATTTTGGAACGCTGGTGGGTTGGCGTTCCAGATTTTTTTCGTTCCATAATATTTACAGGGCTTTCTGCGACTCGGGGACTTGGGCCAGGTGATCGGACGGCATACAGAGTCCCTGACGGGGCCTACTCGTGCACTTTTCGCGCGATTCCTGAGGCAAGCCATCCTCACCACCGAGTCCCCAACTGGCCCTGTAAATATTTTGGAACGTAAATATTATGGAACGGACCAGGCAAAAATGGGCCCGTTCCATAATATTTACGTATACGGTATAATAGTTGACATGCAAGTATTATACTTGTATTTTTACTTGATATACATGTATTTTACATGTATATTTCAGGCATATCCATGTATTATACATGTATAATAGTTGACATGCAAGTATTATACATGTATAATACATGTATATACCGTATACGTAAATATTATGGAACGTAAATATTATGGAACGGGCCCATTTTTGGCCGGTCCGTTCCATAATATTTACGTTCCAAAATATTTACAGGGCCAGTTGGGCCACTCGGTGGTGAGGACGGCTTGCGTCAGGAATCGCGCGAAAAGTGCACGAGTAGGTCTCGTCAGGGACTCTGTACGCCGTCCGATCACCTGGTCCAAGTCCCCGAGTCGCAGAAAGCCCTGTAAATATTATGGAACGAAAAAAATCTGGAACGCCAACCCACCAGCGTTCCATAATATTTACGTTCCATAATATTTACGTTCCATAATATTTACGTTCCAAAATATTTACGTATACGGTACTTGTAGTTATACATGTAAAATTTACAAGATCCCACCGTGTGTGGGTCCTCCCCCCCCCCCCCCCAGCAGACGCAACAAAAAAGAACACAGCGCAGGGAAAAAATACCAATTGTGCAAGAAAACTGGCCGGAATATTATCTCGAGATTCTCCCCCCCTCCTCCTATACCCAACGGGAAAAGAAACAGCCGCATCAGTCTGCAGGGCACTGCCCCATGGGTAGCCCTGTCTACGTCAGGCTGGTGGTCGATGCTGAAACAGGATACTGGAAAGAGGAGGTTGCGAGAGGCACGGCCGAAAAAAATATCGTTCAAACTTGTTTGAATATGGTGACCTGGTTTGAAGGGGTTTTGGAGGGGTCGCTTCTTGCGACCGACTTGTCAAAAAGCTGCTCAAACACAAAAAAAATAGGAATACAAAAATGGAAAAAAGAAACAAAAGAAACCCGAAGAAGAATGGAACAAAGAACTTCTCATTCTCTACCGAGCACGGCCAAAAAAAAACATCGTTGAAAATGGGTCGGCAATCACAGGCCTAGCTTGTGATTGCCAACACCAAAAAATGCAATGGGGACGTGCACTGCGTGGGGACCCCACCATTTGAGGCTGGGCCTTACACTGTGGGAATGGAACACAGGCGCCACGTTGAAATTTTGAATGTCGCCCCGTCGATCTCCGAGGGGCCTCAGAGGGCGGCCTGGCCTGCACTCAGAGGACACGGATGATGGTGCCGACACCCCAGACAAAAAATGTGAAGATTGTGGCACTTCAGGGGTGTGTGGTTTTTACACCCCTCCAGCCGAGAACTCAGGCAAAAAATCAGACAAGTGCAGCTGGACAGCTCTGTTGAGCTGTGGCTGTACGGCTCCAACAAGATATTCAGACAAGCAAATGTTTCAAAAAAAACACCAAAATTATTACTGTCAAGTACCGTTTCCTCAAGCGTTTCCTCAAAAGAATTCTGGCAAGCCATGAAGGCGGACCCAAACGGGTCAAACACACCTCCCGTACACCCCCACCGCCCCGGTTTTAATCCATTTCCATTGTCACCGTTGTTACCACAGTAGTCTTTCCCCGCATAGCCTCTGTGCATGCCAGACCTATGGCATCGAACTATGCAAACATCCCCAAAATATATATGTTCACGCAGCTCCCTCCAGAGAACTGCCCTGCGACACACCCACACACCCACAAAAAAAGCAACGTACGATTCGTGTGATTTGTATGATTTTGGCGTGGTTCACGCCAATTGTTTTGTCCTCCTCTTCCCTCACCCCATCCCAAACACACATTTATTCACACCCCCCTCCCCCCGATTTCCACGTGATCTCGTTCGATTGTTATGGGCGGTATTCACAACGCAGGTCATGTTATTATGATGGAATTGGCATTGTCACAGACAGCCGTGTTTTTTTTCACACATCGCAAGAAGCATGTTACAGTGAAAAAGATAGTTGGCAGCGCTTTGGGTGACAAACACAATCTACCTTGCCTTGTTGCTATGACTGTGCGCACATTCACACCAACCTTCATCAGGCAAAACACGTGAGGTTTGTTCACCCGGGTTTGGCGCACAAACAACGCCTTATCTTTTTGCCCCCACTGCAGGCTGGGCCTCTTGTCCCCACACCGCCTCGGGAAACCGCCTGATTTGTGTGAGTGAAGGGTTTGCCAGCTGACCTTACCTGCTTACCTTCTCTTCGCACCACCACGCCCCCCCCCCCCCCCCCCCCCGCTCCCCTCCCCCGTTGGTAATGGCTTAGCCAAACGCAAGATGCACACAACGCAGGAAATCAGCCATGAAAATGGAGGGCGAAGGGGGAGCGAGTTGAGGCGTGTTCTTTGCAAGCGCTCCAGTGTTCACAGACCCCCCCATGATACCATGTTTGTGGGTGTGTGTTGCGTGTGGTGACGCGCTTTTTGAGTAGAACATACCAACGCCCTGGGTGGATCCCCTTCTCCTTTTTGAGATTCCCGTTGAATCAAGCTTTCTTCTTTATCGTTCGGCGCAGCCAAAAATAAATCTAGGTGCTGAATGCTGTGTGTGTGTGCCTGGGGCTGACGACCATCGCGTCCGTCAAGCTGTCAAGCCAGTTCGGTCGAAGCAACAAATTATAGTGGAGGGTCTGGTCTGATTTTCTGACACCCTTTTGATAGCAAATGTGACACGTTCTCACGCGCCCTGGGTTTGGTTTGGCAAGACTCAGCCACGAGGCTGCTCAGGCACAGCGTTGCGGTGTCCACATCGGCGTGGCAGGGTGGGGTATATGCAGACGAAACAGACCTGACAAGGCAGGGGGGCAAGCTAAATACAACCCAATCCAATGCAACCGTCTGACGACCTCTTCTCCAGTGGGGTTCTTCCAGCCGCTCAAGAAGAAGGGTGATGTCGCAAGTGAGGCTGAGAAGAAAGTTTGAGAAAGACACAAAGCCTCGAGATATACATCACCCGTGCCCCTCTACACCCGGCGAGAGACCTGTAAACGGCTCAAATCAGTGTTTAAGATACTGTTATGAAAAACGGGGCTTAGCCCCGGTTTTTGAGATTTTGCCCCGAAAAACCGGGGGTGCCTCTTTTTTTTTTCACCGGGATTTTTCCGAGATTCTGTCCGGGTACTATTCCAGGGCTTTTTGGCCAGAGGAGGCCGGGGCCAAGAGCACAGTGCCCTGCCCCAGGCGACGTGACCCTGAGGCGTTTGCCCGATGAACCTGTTGAGCACAAGGTGCACGTTGACTACATGCGGCGTGCGACTATGGAGCAGAATCAGCTGTTCGCTACCGTGGGGGCTGTTCGCTACCGTGGTGGGGAGGGGGTGTCACAAAAGGGGGGGGTGTGTGGTTCAGAGGGCGAGTTTTCAACATGGGGCACCCTCCCGCCAGGGGTTGCGGGAACAGCTTGCCAGGCGGAAGGTGGTGAAGAGCGGGTGTGCGGCTGTCCAGGAGCACACCCCCCAACATATCCCTTTTGGTTACACCGCGATTTTCTTTTTTTTGAGTTGAATTTTGACTCGCCACTCCCCCCCCTCTCCCCACACCCACCCGCAACGCGCACAAAAAACAACAAACCTCAACCCACCACCCCCATCTCACCCCATTCAGTTCATCGTCGGGATTTTCTTCTCTGGGTTATATCTGTTCCAATTGTTCCAATCCACCTTGTCTCACATATACCACCCCCCGCCCCGCCCCACCCCCGTCTCCTCTCTGTGTCTGCGTTTCCATTATTTTTATTTTTTTTGGTTTGCCCCCAAAAAGCACGCTTCTTTCGCAGAGCAAAGATGGTCTGAAAAGTGGCCCAAAAATCCTGCGAGGGGGTAATTCTTCAGAGAGAAAAAATACATGGCTTGTGATTGTCGAAACGCGCTGAAAGAACCACTGCTGTGGATGCTGGGAGGGGGCGGGGCGGGGGTGGGGAGCGATACTGGCAGGCAAATACGGCGTCGTTTGAGACGGGGGGGGGGGGGCGGGGGGTCTCATGGTTGTCTCGCAGATGGCAAGAATAGGAGACAGATGAACGTCCCCTCTCACCGGACACTCGTCAAAGGGCTGCGAAGAGTATGGCCAAAAAAAATGTTTCAAATTATTCAAAACAAGCACGCCGAATTTCCAGAATTTCTTGCTCATCTCTGCAATGGCAAATTCAGGAGTGCCGTGCCTCCTTGTCAGCATTGCGCGCGTCACCGCCCTGGCTATCTTACACAGGAGTCGGGATTGTGTGACTGTGTCGATGCCAAACAAACCAGCAATCCTCCCAGCACCCCCCACTGACCCCTCCCCCACACGCCATTTATTAGAACAATTACCTTGGGTCAGCCCGACATGTCCGGGCCCTGGTTCCAAAAGAAAATGCAAAAAAAACGTTTTGTTTCGGCGGGCAGCAGGCTAGTGCACGGGAAATTGGGGGGTTGAGGACATCCTGCTCATACAGCCTATTTCTGCCCGATTGACATTCGTTCCGCCTTCCTGTGATGGGGTCCTTTCTTTGAGGGCCCCCCCCCCCCCCCCCCACCTCCCCCTGCCCCATGTGTGGGCTCCCGCCACCACCAACAACACCAACACATCTCACCACGCGCGCACAGCAATTTTGCCCAGTGTTCTCCCGATGGCGAGTTTGGGGGCGAAAGTCGCCATTTGTATTTTTTCCCCCGAAAACTCGATGGCGAGTTTCGCCATTTTTTTGGGGGTGGATTTTTTCACAGATTTTAGACGGTTTTCCCACTCATCGACCTGCACTACTTCCCAACAACGAGCATCTCTGGATTCGTGCCCCACTACGAACCGCGATTGATCCAAAGAGTCCAAGAACGCGACGGAGAAGGCCAGATGTTCACTACCGTGGCCTCCGGCGGCTGGGGGGCTCCGCCCCCCAGACCCCCCTGTGATGTGCGCCTGTCGAGTGTGCATGTGTACCATTTGGGGTGCCATGGCAAGTGGGAAACGGCACAACACCAGGAGTGCGACATGGTCGTGAGTGAAGATGGAGTACGTGCAGACTATCATCCCTGCACAATGAAGTCTGTCCGACTTCCTCGTTGTACACTCACACCGCACAATGCAGAGCATATCGATCAGAACGAATGTTGTTGCGGATATACGCGCGCATTGCATGAGGCGCTCGCGCGCGAAGCGCGCGAGAAATTTTTTTCGCACCCCTTTTTCCGGATCAAAACTCGCCATCACATTTTTCCCGGAGTGGCGAATCGGGAGAACACTGATTTTGCCCCACCGTTTCTTTCTTCGATCCACCTCCGCCCTGGCGGGCCGAGGTGGACGGTCTGAAAAACGGGAAAAGAACCTGCATGGGGTAATCAGGCTGGGGGAAAAAACAACAAATCACAACGAATCACACCCGATCGTCAGCTGATTGAGGGTGTGATATGAGGGTTCTATCCAACAAGGATATCAAGGCGGCACTTTCAAAGTCCTGCCAAGGACAGCGCCACGTGGGTGTGTGCTTCTGATATATGTTATGTCATCATGTGAACCCTCCCCAGCGTGTGCCAACATCCCTGACACGCTCACGAAAAGCATGACACGGAGAAAACAGGTGCCGAAACAACCTGCCGAGCACACGGGTAGTGCCACGTTGATCCACGCAGCGATCTCCCATGACAGGAAGCCTTGTCGCCACGGCAGAGTCGCCGCAGACTGTGGGAGAGGTGTCGCCAGTCACCTTGAGGTTGCAGTGTGTCATCAGGCTAAGACCCGTGCCCTCTTCACCTCCCCTGTTAGGTTGCTCCCATATCGTTGCCTGCTTTGGGGCCTGAAGGACATAGGGGTCCAGCAGGCACTTGAGGCACACCCGATCACAACAAATCACAACGCCAAATGTTGTGATTTGTTGCGATTTGTTGTGGCCAGTTGTGATTTGTTGCGACCAGTTGTGACGACTTGTGACCCTTTTGTGATGAGTTGTGATGAGTTGTGATCTGTTGTGATCTGTTGTGATCGCGATCCAAAATTTCAAAAATTTAAAATTTTGGATCGCGATCACAACAGATCACAACAGATCACACCTCATCACAACTCATCACAAAAGGGTCACAAGTCGTCACAACTGGTCACAACAAATCACACCACGTCACACCTAGTCACAACAAATCACAACTGGCCGCAACAAATCGCAAAAAATCACAACAAATCACAACATTTGCCTTGTGATTTGTTGTGATCTGTTGTGATCGGGTGTGATTTGTTGTGATTTGTTGTTTTTTTCCCCAGCCTGATTACCCCACTGCATGTGGTGGTGGGGGGAGGGAGACGGGCGTTCCTTCTTTCTGGCAACAAAAAATCAAGTGCATTTGTCCGGGCGAAAAAACAAGGGTTTCGTGAAAAGAAGTGGAGTGGCAGCAGTCAGAACTACGTAAATCGGCCTCTTCAGGTGTCGTGGAGGCTATGTGGCTTGGCTGTCTTCGGTCGGCACCGCCACCGCCCCCCTGCCCCCTGGGTTGAGCCAAAAAGGCAATGAGACAATAGATCCACTCCTATGTCGTAGCGTGCACCTTCCCGTGGAACCTTCCAAAGGGCTTTCCCCACCTAGCCCGGCCCAGAGGCGATTTCAACCGCACTGGAGGTGCCGATAAAGCTGTGTGCCAGGTGTCTTGCTAAATCTATGTTTGCCAGCAAAAAAGAAACAAAAAAAACCCCTCTCTCTGGCGTGTTGAGTTGTGCCTTGTGGCCAGGTGTGGCTCTATTTTGGGGGTATTTTGGCCAATTTTCGAAATCCTATTTTGGTTTTTTTGCACTTTTTTTGGGTGCTTTTTTGCACGATTTCTGTGCCTCAGACACAGATTTTGGTGTGATTTTTGCGCTATTTTGATTCACTCGGCCTGACCGATGCATACGATTCGAAAAAATGGCGAAAAAATCGCTATCAACAACGGTGAACGAATGGAGGTAGATGGGGAAGTGGGAGGACACATCACGCCCTCTCACTGATCGCCATCTGTACACTACCTCTCTGTTCAAGGCGGTCAGTGTCACTTGATGGCGCTGCACACAAATCACTGCTACATCCCAGGGCGCCTTCCCTTGTGAGAATAGCGGAACTTCTGCGGTTGCAGTTTGGTGGTTGAGGCCGGCGGTGATATCACTTTGGTGACTGTGCTTCCTTCCCCCTGAGCTCGATCAGATCCAGGTCGACCTGGTGCTGCGTGGCTCCTGGTGTGCCATCTCTTGCATGCCACGGATGCCCACCAAGTCGAACCCGAAACATGACGACCCTTTCGAGATGTCATGGCCGCAAGCCCGCAAACCCGATCGCATTCGCAAGGTGGTTCGTCTCTTAGAGATCAGTGCTCGGGCCCAGCCTTCCGCGAGGGTGCTGGAACCGCAGCCCCGTACGCGCAAGGACTTGGCTCCAAGACCAGGCACATGCCACAGGGGGGTGTGGGGGGCGGAGCCCCCCAGCCGCCGGAGGCCACGGTAGCGAACGTCTGTTGGCCTGGCTCCATAGTCGCATACGCTCAAGTACAACACAACTGACAGATAGCACATGTCGCATGGGGGGACGATAAATTGTCGCGCAAAGACACGCCACAGGGGGGTCTGGGGGGCGGAGCCCCCCAGCCGCCGGAGGCCACGGTAGGGAACATCTGTTGGTTTGAGCTCGAGAGCAAGCCTCTCACACCGCCCTCCGACCCCCCTCTCCACCCCCCAGGTGCAACATTTTTTTGCACCCGGAAAATGTGTTCTTTTGACTGTTTGAGCACATCCAAGACCGGGAACATAGAAGAATTCTGCCAATGCCAAGTAGGGTCACAATAAAACCCAAAGGAAAATGGTGCAAAAAAGTAGTGACCACCACCCCCATCCCCACCTCCGGGTGCAAAAAATTTTTTGGCCACGGAAAATGTGTTCTTTTGAATGTTTGAGCACATCCAAGACCGGGAACATAAAAATTTTCTGCCAATACCAAGTAGGGTCACAATAAAATCCAAAGGAAAATAGTGCAAAAAAATAGTGCAAAAAATATTTTTTCCCCAAGGGGGCCCTCGCTACCAAGTGTGACTGAGTGAGAAAAAGTGAGAAGTCAGCCATGTTTGGCTGAACACTGACGACTCGTGACTCACAGTGACTCGTAGCGAGGACCCCCCAAATTCCTATTTTCATTCCGTGAAATAGATACACGCCTGCTTGTGGCTGCACCGTATTTTTTTTTGTGTTATTTTCGCTGTGCTGCCAAGGAATGTCGGGGCGGTGGGGGGTGTTTTCAGCGCCACGCGTGTATTCAACAGGGTGTTGCTAACCCCCTTGCGAAAACATGCGAAACAGCTGGCGGTGATCCCTCCATCCCTCCCCCCCCTTCCCTTCACAAGGGCGGTCTGACAGGTGTGGACAAAACCATGTTCAAATTGTTCAAAGCTAAGATACCCCCCCGCCCCCCCCATCCCCCCACCCCCCCTGCCTGTGGAAAGGAAGCAAGCGTGGCGAGAGCCGATCGCAGGGATCGCATGTCCTCGTCGTAGCACGTGCACACCAGATGTCTTTGGGCGATGCTCCCATCCCACACCCCACACACCCCCCCCACCTCCAACAAATTGCAATCAAGAGGGATATCGAGAGAGCCAGTCGCGGCATGTCGTCAGTCAGTGAGGGTGAGGGGGTGCAGGCATGACTACCCTTCACTCCTGCTCACTCAGTCACGTCGGCTATGTGGGATTAGCGGATCTGCATCGTACAGGAAGTCCACGAGAGACTAACGCACGAGAACTGATACGCTATCTACTCACTCACACCTGGTGTCGAGGGACCAAGGTGTTGGCTTGGGGATTTTTTTTTACTGCAACATCGCTCCTGTCAGTGTCAAAAAAGACAGTAGGCAGCGCTTGGGCAACAAATCCAACATCCCAGTTCTGATGCTGCCTCTGATGTGACACACACGCACACCCCACTTGTATGTGCCTTGCTGCAGGCCACCTCCCGGGCTGGCGGGGTGGGGGTGGGGCAGGGGGCGGCGGGTCAGCCACCCCACGGTGCCCCAATGTTCGACATCAATGAGAAGGTCGAGGTCTTCTGGGAGGACCAGTGGCAGCCGGCCACCGTGTGCGAGGTGCGCAAGGGGCACGTCTACTGCGTGGAGTGGAACGGCTTCAAATACTATGTGAACGGCAGCGACATGCGGTATCCGGACTATCTCCCGGCACCCGATGCGGCGTCCAGCGCGTCGTCGCACCACAGGTTCAGCCCCGTGCTGCAGGGCACGGATGTGCACCGCAGCGTGCCTGAGACGCCTCTCGAGTTGGACCGGGCCCCGCCCCGTGCCGCCCCCTCCATGAACCCCCTGCCCTCCGTCCCCTCGCGCGAGCCTGCGGGGGACATGGAGCTGGCCCCCTTCGGGGAACACTCGGAGCACGCCGAGACGCTGCGACAACAGCCCAGGCATTTCTCCAACATCCAGACGACAAGGTCGAGAGGTATGCTGGCGGTGGTAGTGGTGGTGTTGATTCCTTTGTGGGCGAAAAGAACAAGTTTCAGGGAGGATTCTTTGCACGCTCCGCAGGGCTGTGTGTGTGTGGGAGGGGTGTTCGGTGGCAGTGTGTGATATTTCTTCTGGAAGGGCACAGCTGGCGTGTATGTCTGTAAAATACCCCCACGCACATCCTTCACTTTTGCTGCAGACGATCTGACTATGGATGGCAGCTACATCGGGCACATCGCCACGCCGCGTTGGAACAACAGGCCCCGCCCAGGCCCGACAGATGCTGCAGATGCATCGCGCGCAGGCGGGCCCGCTGCCAACGCTGCACACCTGATGCACTCCACCTCTGCCGAGAGCCTGAAGAAGTGCCTCCAGGTCAACATCAAGCGCTTCCGCACATACAGGGGCTTTGTGGTGTTCCTCCTGTTTCTGATCTTCTACACCGTCGCTGCAGGCATGATGTTCATGGAGGAGGGTGACGAAGGGACCTTCCACATGACGTCTGCCCTCAGGGAGAACCTCATGGAAGACGCTCAGTTTAAGTCCATCCGCAGCCCGGATGATTTCTACGACTGGATGAAGGAGGTTTCGAAAAACTTCTGGGTGCGGGGGGCCGAATACTCGGTGGCCCTTGGGAATAAAGGGATGTCTTTTTCAAACCAGACGAACCTCCGGACGCACTTCACAGGCACAGACCGGGCCTCTGCAGGGAACGGGCTGTTTGCGGAGCGGCAGAACTACCCACTGCACTTCATGATGGTGCGGCAACGGAGGATTCAGGCGAGCGTCTGCGGGCAGCGGTCTACACAGGCATCGCCCCTGCGTGCCGACCTGTGGAGCAAGATCCAAGACACATGCCTCGAAAAGCTATCCAAGGCGCAGGCGGAGACGGGGTACATCCGGCAGAACGCCACGGTGCCGAAGCCTATCTACTCCGATGTGACAACCGACCCCTTCGAGCCGGACTTCTTAAAGGTGGGCCTCCCCCCGCTGCGCGACGCGCGGGGGCTGGTGCACGTCTACCAGAACAGCCGGGATCAGTACAGCCTCAAGCTGCCATACGACGTCATCTATCTCGAGAGTGTGGAGAGCGTGCTGTCTGACCTCAAGGCAAACTCATGGATTGACTACACAACCCGGCTTGTTGTCATCGAGACAATGGTCTACAACGCCGTGAGACATGAATACGTCGTGATGCGCTATGTGTTGGAGTTCACCTACTCCGGGCAAACCACACAGTTCTCCACAGTCACTCCATACTGGCTCTTCTTCTTCGACAGCGGGGGTGCCCACACATTCTACTTTGTCTGCGATATTCTGGCAACACTTTACCTGCTGTTCGGCATCTATGAGCTCATCTGGTCTGTCCGGGTGAACCAACGCCTGGACCTCCCCTGGCTTAGCTTCTGGGAGGTGCTGGCCCTGATCCACCTCCTCTGCCTTGCCGTCTGCCTGACCTTCCGGTTCTACCTCTGGTTCACCAGCCAGGACATGGGGGTCAACATGCCGGGGGATTACCTCTATGACAAGCTGCTGAAGTATGAAGGCACGTTTGCTGTCGCGCGCCACTTCTTCATTGCCACCCTGTGGCTGACCTGGCTGCGGCTGATCGAATTTTTGAGGTTCAACAGGCGGCTGAACGCCGTGACGGAGACAATCCGTCTCGCATCGCAGGACCTCTTCTCCCTGATGATCATCACCTGCCTTGTCACACTCGGCTTCTCCTTCGTCGCCAACATGATATACGGCGCTCACATCAGGGAGTTCAACACTATTGGGGACAGCGTCTCTTGGCTGCTCCGCACAGTGTTCTCTGGAGACCTCGCAATATACTACCAGATGCGGGATCTGGAGCCGGTGTGGACCCCGATCTTCCTTCTGGTGTACCTCATCATGGCGTGGCTGATCCTGCTGAATGTTGTTCTCGGCATTCTCGCAGCAGGTTTCAACGCGGCATCCAGCAACCCGGTGGACAGGAGCTGGTCCTTCAGCAACATCAAGAAGGATGTGATGGAGCTCCTGCAAACCTCCGCGTCTTTCTTCTGCTTCACGCGGGACACCGACGCGCAACATGGGCAGGACGGCACTGACGCCCCCGAGACAAACCCTGACAACGAGGATGGCGGGGGGTCAGGCCGGCCGTCATCCAAGCCAGGCTGTCTCGCTGCGTTGTTCGGCATCGCGCCTTTCTATAAGAGGCGTCTCATCTGCGTTGCCATGCTGCGGGAGTACATCAGGCGGAAGCGCACGCAGTTCCAGAGCAACAACCCGGAGGATGTGGACTTCCACGCGACCTCCATTATGGTGTCGGCGGATCAGCTGTGCAGCTCCCCCGGGTGGCCACTCAACAGGGTGGAGACCCTGAACCTGATCCGGGAGGCGAACACCCTGACAGCGGAGAGCTTCGCGTCAGCGGAGGAGGCGAAGCGGCGGGAGAAGGACGACCTGATCAACTCGATCAACATGCTGGCGCTCAACCTGCAGGCGAATGTGGAGCGTATGCTGGGGGAGGCGATTGAGGATATCGACGGAAAGATGGGGCTGCTCGATGCGAAGATCGACAACAGCAGGCGGGATGTGCAGCAGTTGGAGCGGAACATCGACGGCAGGATTGAGACGTCGGAGGAGAGGGCGAAGGCTGAGAACAACAGGGTTATCGTTGCCGTCTGTAGCCACCGGAAGCATATGGACAATCTCGCAGCGTCCCTCACCGACTCGGAGCTGCGGACGAGGGGTGATAGGCGGCCTTACGCAGGGCTGAGCCAGTCTGGCACCAACAAAGACCTGGAGGAGTGGCGGCGTGAGCTGGAGGAGCGTGAAGAGCGTGTCAGCCTCCGTGAGAAGAAGCTGGAAGGGCGCTCCAACTCGCAGTATACGCCGCCCCCGCCGAATGAGCTGCCGGCGGCGACGACACCTAAGTCGCAGAGGGGGTCGCATTATGGCTTTCCCCCGGGTGCGCAGCAGGGCGCCAGCGGCAGCCTGCGTTCCGTGATGTCGCACTCCAGGGTATGCCAGGTGTAGTGTTGGTGGGGGGGGGGGGGGTCGGCAGACGCCTTTGGGTGCCCGGTGCAAAAAAAAGGGGGGCTGCCACCCGCCGCCACCCGATACAGAGCTCTATGTTCCACCCTATCTCGACGCCGCCCCCGCTGCGTGACGCCGTCGGCAGCCCGCTGTACGCTGTGGAGGAGACGGAGCCCGATGAGGCTGTGCCTGCATACTCACAGCCCGCTTACGACTGAGCTTGCCGCGGTTTGCCCGCAGCGTACGACGCGGTAGCCGGTTCCCGAGCTGCATCCCGGACAGCCGGGTCCGGCATCGTGCAACAACTCAGGAGGGGGGTCAGGTCACCATCCGAGGCTGGCAGGGGTTGCCTGGCGGATGTGCGTGTGTCCCTTGGTGCGACTGACATATCCGAGACCCTGCAACAAAGTTTGGGTCCGTACGTCAGGATAGTATCAGAGAGCGGGTGATCGGTGTGCTCTACACGACTGTACAAAATGATGCAATCACGTGTGGGTGTGGGTGTGTGTGGGTGTTCCGAATCAGTTCTTTTGTGAGTGGTGTGGCACGATGCGTGTCCCAGCAGTGTTCGAGTGATGCGGTGCCAAGGTGGTGGCAGAGAAAGGTTAATACCCCCAGCCCGGATTCGTTTTCGGGCCCGCTTGAGCCACTCCCCCCTTTCATCGGGGAAGCCTGGGCGCAGTGGGCCCGCTTTGTGTGGCAGCGCGGTGAAAGCGCCCTCTGCATGTGTGGAAGGAGAGGCAGGTTATATCAAGAAAGTGTTCGCGTGTGGTGGTGGTGGTGGTGATGGTGGTGGGTGCATAGCCCTCGCCTACGGTGACGGTGCCTTGCCCCCTCTGCTGTGTCCCCAAAAGCAACTGCACACCTCACAGCTGGGTTGGCTCTGCCCTACACCCCCGTTGCGTTGCCTCTGGCACAAAAACCTGACGGTACTTTCCAAGAAACCTCGAGCGTGTGTGGCGCAGTGTAGACGGCATCAAGAGCAGTGTCCTCGGTGCGTTCTGCATGACTACAAAACTACCCACGTGTGCGTGAGGTGCGATAGAATGTGCATTCTCCAACAGCGCAGCAAAAAGTAGAATCTCCCACCACAGCTCCCTCCCTTGTTACCCCATCACGGCAGGTCAGACTGTCACATCTGCCGGCCAAAGGAAAATGCATGAGTTCGGCTCTGTGAAGCAGGACGGCTTCCCGCGGCTTGTGATTTTGTCAATGCAAAAAAGTAAAAGTTAGAATTCGCGCACGTTATGCTACAGCCGCATTGTGCCTATACCGCCATCTCAAAAAGAGTCATGTTTTTGTTTGTTTTTCTCCCAACAAGGTGCCTTGCCAAAGGTGCAAAATGCAGCGATAGGGGAAGTGCTAAGGGTGCTTGCTTGTCACACACAGTCTCATGGGTCTGCCAAATCACGCGCCGCGCACTTCCGCAGGCAAACAATTTCTGTGTGTTTCGTGCGATCAACGGGATAACATTTGTTTTTCTCGCCTTTCGTATTTCTTCATGAACAATCCTGCACGAACTACAGCTGTACTTTGCCCTCTCACAAGGTTTGCTTGTCAGCGGGAGCACGGCGCGCGGAGTGAATTTTTTTTGACAGCAGCACAAACTCACCTATAGTTAGCGAACTGACATTGCGCAGTGTCCCCTAGAGACCACAGCGTGAGAACCGAGCCCGCTACCTATATTCACGTCATCACCCCCTTCCAGGGGACACAGATCACACTGCCGCTCGTTGCGCACAAACAAAACCCACTCTTTGTGGCGTCAGGGCCTTCTCCCTGGGGGTGTTCTCGCGATCGGCAGAATACCTGCTGGTTTCTTCTCTCTTTCTGACTTGTGGGTCGCATAGTTTCTGGCGTCCCCATCTGCTCGTCAGCGATGCGTTGCTGAGCAGAGGCGCATGCTTACTACATCGGCATGGCGGCGTTGCTGACCTGCACTCCCGAGCCAAGCCCTGCTGACCAAACGGCTTCATACGGGGGTGTGCGGCAGGTGGCCCGCCCGTGGTTGTATCATGTTCCACCTGCCGCCCCACCCTGTGCACGCGCTGATATGTGTATGTCAGTGGTGATGGTTTTTCTTGCCCAGTTTGTTTGTTCCTTTTATTGCTGTACAGTCAACAAACAGAGCTCGCTGCTGAAGGGGTCCTTTCCGGTTCAAACGGCCATACCCACACGGTGATGGGATGAACCAGTCAGGGCCTATTCATCAACGGCTGGCTGAGAAGAAGAAACCGTGGGCACGGTGTGGCTACTCTCGCGAAGAGCGTTTCACTGTTGTGATCAAACTCTGGCTTCACGCATACACACACATATTCACGTGAGATGCAAATGCGTGGGTGTCTGCCTTGCCACCCCACCCTCCCCCGCCAGCTGCACAGGGTTCAGGGCGGGCTGTATCCTTAATCGACTTCACGCAGGCCTCTGGCTTATTTCTATCCCTGCGTGCGTGCTGTCGGCGCATGGCCTGTGAAACGACCATTGTCGCATTGACCCCTCACGACGAGCCGTTTATTTTCCCGCCTGGGGCTCGGGCCGTCTCCCTTTGCTGCGAGTGTCGCGTTGCACGGAATGTGCCGGAGTGCATGCGTCCACAGCTATTCGGTGGGTGTGGGTGTTTGCCTGGAAAGACAAAAATCCTCATTCCAACACAGAATACCTGGCGCCTTCTGGTGGTATTGTTAAAATAGCTCCCTGGGCAATGTGCACGCAATCGGCCTGAGCTATTTCCAGTGCCCATTACTAGTGACGAGCAACGAAGTGCAGCGAAGTTGCAAAGTAACGGAGGAAAATCGTACGACTGAAGCTTTCGGATTAGCCTTCACAGGGTCTCGGCACAGCAGCCTTGCGAAAGCAAGTGAACACTCAACGAAAGGTGGTTCGGGGCTGGGGGGATTTTACAGTTGCTGGGCAGGGGGCTTCTACCACAAAGCGAAAGGAGTACGATGTTACGCCCGTTGCTCAGAAGTACGCATTCCGTTCATTCCGTTTGCCCTCTTCCCATATGCGGCGGTGCTTGGTCTGGCAGTTGAAGGGGGGGGGGGGGCGGGAGGAGTGTGTGATGCAGTGCGTATCGCGTCAATAGCAGGGAGCGCTCGACACTCCTGTAACAAGAATCACGTGTATGTGCGTCGTCTCGTTCTGCGGAAAATCACACGTTAATCATTGCGAGTGGTGGGTGGGAGGAGGGTGGGGGGGGGGGGGGTGGGCAAATTTCACCATTTCCGAGCTTGCTTGCTGCTGTATCAACCAACCACTGTAATTCACTTTTGATAGTTCGGCGTTCGTACAAAGAACACATGAAAGAACACATTTCTCCAAGCCTTTTTGACAGTTCGGGCGCAGCCCAACTGGGGAAGCTTTCTACGCTCTTTTATGTTGGAAGTTCTGGCGTGGCCAACCTACACGATCCATCAGGGAAGCACCGATATTGTCGGGGTGGGTGGGTGGGTGGTTTGTGTGTGGTGCCTGTTCAAACCAAACTGGGAGAAAATTGTTCAAAAAATGGTGATGACTCGTTCACCAGGAGGATAAGGGATACGGGCAGAAGCCCTCCTTGTGAGCCAGTCGCATAAATGACGATGCAACACAATGCGCAGACATACAGGATGTGTCACAAACTACCGTCCCCTGCAGAACAAATGTTAAAAATAAATTCATAATTCGAAATGTGGAACCAAAAACCCGGTTTTTAACATTTCTGCTGGGGGCCTTCGCTCTGTGTCAAACTGTGTCAAATTGTGTCAGTGTGTCACACAGGCGGTTTTTTTCACCTTAGGCGAAATCGGCAAAAACGCCGCCAGGCCTTCGCTCTGTGTCACTGTGTGTCACTGACACAGAGCGAAGGTCCCGTGACACAGGGGTGTTGGGGACAATGCAAAATTTGCGAAAAATCTCGAAAGAAAATTTCTGGCAGAGGTGAAAAAATTGGGTGCCACACAAAACTGGCTCCAAAGTGACATACTCCCACGTGGTCCTTACACACTGTGTCATGCCCCCCCAGGCTTCCAGCACACTGTGTCATGCCCCCCCAGGCTTCTAACACTGTGTGTCACGCCCCCCCAGGCTTCAAACACAGTGTGTCATGCCCCCCCAGGATTCTAACACACTGTGTCATGCCCCCCCAGGCTTCTAACACACTGTGTCATGCCCCCCCAGGCTTCCAGCACACTGTGTCATGCCCCCCAGGCTTCTAACACTGTGTGTCACGCCCCCCCAGGCTTCAAACACAGTGTGTCATACCCCCCCAGGCTTCAAACACTGTGTGTCATGCCGCCCCAGGCTTCTAACACAGTGTGTCATGCCCCCCCAGGATTCTAACACACTGTGTCATGCCCCCCCAGGATTCTAACACACTGTGTCATGCCCCCCCAGGCTTCTAACACAGTGTGTCATGCCCCCCCAGGCTTCTAACACACTGTGTCATGCCCCCCCAGGCTTCTAACACAGTGTGTCATGCCCCCCCAGGATTCTAACACACTGTGTCATGCCCCCCCAGGCTTCTAACACAGTGTGTCATGCCCCCCCAGGCTTCTAGCACACTGTGTCATGCCCCCCCAGGCTTCTAACACACTGTGTCATGCCCCCCCAGGCTTCTAACACAGTGTGTCATGCCCCCCCAGGCTTCTAACACACTGTGTCATGCCCCCCCAGGATTCTAACACACTGTGTCATGCCCCCCCAGGCTTCTAACACACTGTGTCATCACCATCGACAACAAAACAAAAAAGCACAATACACCGGAGCGCAAAAAAAAAACACTGTGTCATGCCCCCCCAGGCTTCTAACACACTGTGTCATGCCCCCCCAGGCTTCTAACACAGTGTGTCATGCCCCCCCAGGCTTCTAGCACACTGTGTCATGCCCCCCCAGGCTTCTAACACACTGTGTCATGCCCCCCCAGGCTTCTAACACACTGTGTCATCACCATCGACAACAAAACAAAAAAGCACAATACACCGGAGCGCAAAAAAAAAAATACTGTGTCTGGTGCCCCTGATTTACCCCTTTTTCACTACGCACAAACTACGCAATCTGGGGGGGGGGTCTCGCTTTTTGGTCCCCCCCCAGTTTTTTTTGGTCCCCCTTTCTGTGTGGCTACTGAGACGGCGTCACTTCGCACAGTGTGTATCATGTTCAAATGACACGCAGGAGCCAGTAGGCTGCCTTTCAAACGGGGTGCCTGTCCCTGCTGGACAGGGGGGTCTGGGGGGCGGAGCCCCCCAGCCGCCGGAGGCCATGGGAGTGAACATTTATTCCTGGTGGGCGCGGCAACCAGTGAACGTCTGTTCACAGGTTGACATGATCCATGCCATGCCAAGCCCCTGACCAAATTTGGTGGGTCGTTGGGTCGATTGTTACGAAGAGCCCTGCCACCCACATGTGCAGGACACGCCCGCCCGACATGTGCATTGTACAGCACCACACCAACTTCCCGTACGGATTTGTCTGCAAGCCATCCCCGACCCAAATGCCTCCTGTCTCACCGAGTCTGGAAATGCTGCCGCACACACTGCCACACCTGAACCCTGCAGGGGCTGCCTGCCGTTGGGTGGCTCGACGATCTGGCACAGGTCCTCCTGCAGCCACCTGATGCGCTCTTGCTTCGCAGAACTCGCCATCGTCACGCTTCTCCCTGACGCAGGCCTCCGCGAGCTGCTTCACCAGCTCCGCCTCCTCCGCGTCCCCCCGATGCAGCGACTGCGCGCGCTGGAGGGGGGCCCCGGATGGGAGGGCTAGGCGGTGCCGCATGGCTACACCTCGTGCAGGCTGCTGGATCGACGCCGCGGTCCCTGCAGCCGGATCGTCGCAAACCCCAGAGCTTGTGCGGCCAGGTGCAGGGCTGCGACCTGTCTCGACCCGCATCTCCGCCCAGGCCCGCCCAGTCCCGTAGCTCACGTGTTTCATCGCCTCGGGGATGAACCCCTCCGGAACTGGGTTCGTCCCCAGCCGTACGGCCTTGTCATACAGCGCCCGTCTCCTGTATCGCTTTCATGAGCCGCTCGCGAGGGGGTGAAGGTGTAGCGCCCCTCGACGGGGTGCTGGAGGATGGCCCTCAGGTCATCGGGCTCATCGCGGTGGTATTGACAACTTGAGGCCCCCTGTGGTTAAGCCCCCCCTTGCCAGACCCCCCAGGGGGGGCTTAAACACGGGGGATCCCAGGTAATAGCGTTTTCCTCGCTGCCTCCCGTGGGGTCTCGACAGCACTAGACATTTCGGCGCAGGTAGATTGCCTCCACTACAGGCTCACCCTAGACGAAGAGGGTGTCGCCATGGGAACCAAAAACCTGATTAAGGGGTGTAGTGCTAACACGCCATGAATGCCTCGCCAACCTGGCCAATTTAGCCGGAGGGGTATCGGTCTACCTAGAACAATGAGACGCTCAAAATACCAAGGGAACCCGCACGTCTTCTATGGAATTCCCCTCAACGGGGAACACGCACCTGACCTGGTGTCCCAAGGCCACGACGCCTCCCCCCACCTGGCACATCGGATCCCGCTGGACTGTGGGGACGCCACTAAAGTGATTGCGTAACACTGTGTTCACCACCTCCGGTCTTCACGGTCAGGTGAAGATCAATTTTGCAGATGGTGACATGTCATGACCATGTCATGGGGTTCTTCGGGTGTCCCCATTCAGAAAACACCCGAAAAATATGACAACTTTGCTAAACTGGACCCAACTCCCCACACTCTTTTTTTTGCCATTTTTTCCATTTTTGGGCTCACTTTTTCTCACTTTTCTCACTCCAGAGCGAAGGCCCCCGCTGTAACATTTAAAAGAAATGTTAAAAATAAATCGCGAGAAGTGGCCGGGATAGGGGGCCAGGTCGTCCGTGCGGGCACATAACATGCATACTTTGCCGCATACACGTGCTGTGCAGTTCATGTGGCTGCGTATCAGGCGTTACCAGTGCGACCTTGGGTTCCAGAGCCAGCTCCTAGTATCCAGGTGCTCCTGGGTGAGGTGGCGCCAAAGCAGGGGCGTTGCAGTTCCTTGCATTCCAAGCTCATGTGTCACACAGCTAACCCCTTCCTGGTTAGAACTTGGGCTAGAGAGTGGCGCATTGAGGGGTGGGTCCCATGATCTTCTCCCAAAGCCAACAGGCAGGCTTAACATTTCCAGAAAATGTTAAAAACCCTGTGCCTGGAATTTTGTCCAAAAAATATCACGTTTTCGCACAAGGCTAAAAATAGTCAAAAAACCCGAAAATCGGGTTTGTAGGGTGTAGGTCCCCTGTCTGAAAATGCAAAATATGGCCCCGCAGGTGCCCCCAGAGTGATTTAAAATTGGAAAATCGACATTTTCCACCTACGGGAAATCCCCCAAAATAGGGGGTCCCCAGCCACGATCCCCAAAAAAATGTCCCGCGCGCCTCTAAGGCACTCTGGATTTTTATTATGTCATCCAGATGTCACATCTGGGTCCAGGAACACCGGTTTTTGGCCTCAGGAAGTCGAAAAATATGTGTGGAAATTTTTATTCCTGACCAGGATCACCTAAAAGGCCGATTTCCCCTGTTTACACATGGGGGATTTCATGCAACGCCCGCTCGTGTGCTGAGTGTGCTGTCCGCGACGTGGACGCGGTGGCCCTCTTCCTCCCAGAAGCCACCGATCTTCCTCATCCAACTTCACCTCCGGATGTACGCGGCACGTGCTTGGGTTGTCCTGTCGCAGTGCAGCAGAAGTTCCTGTGCACTGCTGCCCAAGCCATTTCGGCTGCAAGGAATATGCCACGCAGAGTAACCTGGTATCGCGTGACCAGCTCGTGAGGCTTGGTGCCCCGAATCGAATCGATAGGCTGCGAGGTGCATTGCCTCGGTCAGTTGATGTCCTTGCGTGTGCATTTTTGTGCACAACAGTCCCTTGGGTATCTGCAGCGCAGGTGCCTGCACTGGACCAGGACTCCTGATTTACCTCTGGCACTTGTTGATCGGGACGGATGCGGCGACATGCCATGGTGCCCATGGATAGCCATGCCGGCACGAAAGTACGTTCACGACGGTTGATTACCATTGCTGCACTCTGTCAGAACCCGAAGGGTCTCAGCACACCTGAACGCCCACCAGGCCCCCCAGCAGGGGGTGAAACCAAAGGGTCCCCCCTGGGGTTTTTTGACCCAAAATTTTCGAATTCGACATGTCCCCGGGATTTCCACTATGTCGCAGATTTCGACCATTGGGTCAAGAAAACCTAAAAATCTAGGGGGGAGGTGCTGAAGGATTGCACTGAAAATTTTATCTAACTCGGTCAAATTTCCAGGCACGGGGTTTAAAAAGAAAGGAGGATTCTTCATATTCCTGGATTTCCCGAATTTCCTGGATTTCCCCCGGCCCCTTAGGCGATTTCAGGGCGGACAGGGCGGACATATCCGGACCGGAAATCCGGGTGTCCGGATGTCCGGGTCCAATTTTGACCCCCCCCCCCCCGGACATGTCCGGCCAGGACCTCAATAGTTTGATTTTTGGTCCAGAAAATAGTTTGAAAATTTTTGAAATCTGGGTGCCCAAAAAAAATTCCTAAGGAGGGTGTCCTAAATTTAGGAAATTTTTGAAAAATTTGGAAAATTTTGGGGGATTTTTTGAAAAAATGGCAAAAAAAAGGGTGTGGGGAGTTGGGTCCAGTTTAGCAAAGTCCGTGTATTTGGACGCGGCCCCTCAGATAAGGAAGCCGCGTCTCAGGTGCAGGATGTGGGGTGTTGTCGATTTTTCAGGGTTCGACATTCTCGGGCTGGACGGAGAGAAACGGTGGGTGCAACTCTGATCAGAAAAAACTTCAACCGAAAAAACGGGGTGTAGCTCCCTGACTGACGAGCAGCGGGAGGTGGCGAAGAGAAGCTCCTCATGCGTGGCGGCCTCCCTCGTTCGCGGCGGGTGAGGCATGCGGGGGTACGAGAGCGGCACCCGCCTGAGTTCTTTATGGAACCCACAAACCTGGGTGGCCTCACGGATGAGAGGTTGGAAATGCTCCGGGAGACAGCCGATGGCGCCTCAACGCCACAGGCTATCGTTGCCGGCTTGGTGCCCATATGGTGCAAGATGAGCGGCGGAATCCGCGAACTTCGGGAACTATCAGGTAGTTTGAACGCTGAAGACTGCCCCGCCAGGCTGAATGGGAGTCACAACGCGATGAGGAACAAGGATCAGCAGCGCCCTTTGCGGCAAACACAGGGCAGCTCTCCCTGAGCAGCTGGGAATGAAACGGGACGGAACTAACGAGCAGCAGCGAAAATATTGCAGAGCACCAGTAACCACAACGAGTCCATGACACAAGTGGAACTGCAGACACGGGGCAGCCAAGAAACCGACGCAGTCGCAGGAGACCACCTCCACTGTCAGAACGAGCAGAACTGAGAGACACTCAATGGGATGGAGCGGAATCACTGGAACGGGGACACACTGATGGCACACAGGACAGACAGACAGAAGTCAGAGTGAAACGGTTGTACAAAGGGCTCGGCTTTACCGACGTCCTTAGTACAGAGTGAAACGACGACGCCGCCGAAGGCGGCCAATCCGCCGCCCGAAGGGCGGCGGAAAAATTTTTGGGGTGTTTTTGGGAGAAAAACCGGGCAACCTGGGCCCTTTGGGACCACACAGGCCAGGAAAGGCCAAAATTTTCGATTTTTTTCGGAAATTTTTCGGTTTTTCAGAGTGTGGCAGTCCGCAGATACAGATTTTCGGGTCGGAAAAAAATTTTTTTTTTCGACCCAAAAAAATCGGATTTTTTCGGGGAGGGTCTCCGGTGGCCCCCCCTGGATTTCCTGTTTTTTCCCGATTTTTCCTGATTTTCGGATTTTGCTCGAAATTTGCCCTTGTGTCAACCAGTGGCAAAACTTTCGGAAAATCGGGAAAAATCAGGAAAATCCGGAGTACCGGACACCCTCCTAAGACCGGCGATTTGTAGGGGGACCCTTTCGAATTTTTTTTTGGAGAAGGGTAAATTGAACGTTTTTGGCCAAATGAAGCCACTGCGACCATTCCCGGGCCTCGGAAATCAGATTTTTGCCCCTCAAATGCGGTGCCGGTCCGGACAAAAAACCGAAAAAATCGTGAAAAATGGCCCTTTTCCCCAGCCAAAAATGGGCCAAAAATGCCCCCCAGAGACATGTCCTAATCCGGGGTGCCAGTAGGGGGGACCTTTCGATTTTTTTTTCGAGGAGAGGTCAATTGAACGTTTTTGGACATCTGAGGCCACTGCGACCATTCCCAGGCCTCGGAAATGAGATTTTTGGCCCTCAAATGGGGTACCGGTCCCCACGAAATTCCGAAAAAATCATGAAAATCGAAAGGTCCCACGCACCAAATTCTGCCCAAAAATCGTCAAAAATGGACATGTCATACGCAGCAAGGGGGCAAACCACTCCCCAATGCTCAATGATTCCACGGCAAGCCAGATTTTCTGATCAATTGGTTTGTTTGAGCATGTTCCTGGCCCTTGTTTGGAAAGTAGATGACCCCTGGCTGGAGAGGACGGTTGTGCTCGACCGGACGGAGAGAGAACCTTCTCCATAACCACCTCCACTCCACAATGCCACAAGTGGCAGGAAGGCCGGGTGTTACAGGTCTCAACCAGGGTTCCAAGGCTCTCCACTTCCTGGCTGCGTCAGGGATCACCGGGTACAGCGAGCAGGATTCCCTGTCCTGACACCCCAGCATGTACCACCGGAAGAACCCGAAACAGCAGCCCCCCCTCATGGGGGTTGCAAGAGGCACGGAAATCGTTCAAATCGGACCAAGTCCGAAAATTCGGCACTTTCTTGGGTACAAATTGCGGTCCGAAATTTTTCGATTTTTTGAAAAAAGGCTAATTCTGTAAGGGGGACCTTTTCGAATTTTTTTTTCGGGCACTTTTTCCACAAGGAAATGTCCGCCCTGTCCGCTACTGTCCACTACCGATTTCAAGGATCCTCCAAAATGTTAAAATTAAATAAATCGGGCATTTTCCCAGAAAGGCGGTTTATAACAAATAACATTTATTCTGCAGGGGACGGTATAGTTGAAAAGTCTGTTTTTTTGTTGCTTTGCGTGCTAATCATTCGACCTGGGCGTCCATCCTGCTCAGTTCACGGCCTCACTTCCGTCCATTATCCAGTCAAGGTGTGAGCGTGTCTGCAAAGCCAAAGATAGTGTGAATACATTGCCCCCCCTTCCCCACCCCCACCCTCCCCATACCCCCGCTGTAATTTCCAGTGCCATTCCGATATTCTGTCCGTATTCTGTGGTCCCAACATGTCACCACGCATGGATGTGTATTCTTCTGATGGTTTGGTGTCGCCAAAGCCGTGAAAAATGGCTGGGGTGAGTGGAAATCTGGAGCCACCCGGACAAGAAGATGGGGCGCCACACTCCGCACAGTTTTGCTTGTCGGAGTGACCGCTCCCCTCCCCCCTTTTTTTTGTGTGCGCTCAACAAAAAGTAGTCCGGAACTGTTCTCCCACAGTTGCTGGACAGGGTGTCTATATTAAAGCGAAAGGAGTACGATTTCAGACAGGGATGGAGGGAGAGAATACTTGTTTTGTCAGTGGTTGTCCCCACCCCCCGGCAACCCCCCCCCCCCCCTCCTGCGTGCGCATGCAGTGTTTTTGCGATTTGCCGTGGTGCACAAAACAGCTTCTCTCTCTCTCTCTCTCCCCATCACCCCCCCCCCCCAAGGTGCTGGGCGACTTGCTTTTCCATTCACTCTCGACGATCAAACCCCCCCATCCACCCCCCCCCCCCTTTTTGATTCCCAAGAGAGAAAGAGGTCGTAAAAAGGGGGTGATTTTTTTTGCCGGATGTCCCGGCGGTGTTTCTCATCACGACGATCTCCACACCCTTCTGTTTGGCATGTCCGGACTGCAGCCCCTTCCAGATGCATGGTGGGCTCCAGGCGAGCTTGAGTGCGTGGTGTCCTGTTGTGGCGTGCTACCTCTCCCCCCCCCCCCCCACCTTCACGCCTCTCAGCACAAAAACCCCCTAGATGCTAGCACCCCTCGTCCCCGATGAAGGGTAGGAGGGTCCACAACCACACACAACAGCCCCCATCTTTTATTTTTGTCCCCCGGTTGCGAGACTTGATGTGTGTTGGTTATGTCTGTTGGTTCTCTGCATTGGGTTCGCACACACACACCCCCCGCCCCCCCGGTGTGTGAAACACTCTGGATATTGATGGAACCACTATCTGCCACTGCCAGGTGCGGATTTCGTAGGGGCTGTTATGTACATTGGTCAGGTCAGAGGTGTCGGTGTGGCAGAGCGCTCGCTAGCGCGAGTTGGCCCGATTACGGGCAATATTTTTGTATTTGGGCTCCTCCCCTCTGTCAATACTGTGTTGAAACCTGTGGTACACCCTCTCAGTCAGGCCGTCACTCTCCTGAGCCTCGGAGTGGGAAGGGTCAAGCGTCCGGCACCTCGCACCCCACAAGCTTCCCCCTTGTGGAGAGGGGAGGCCCTGTTCTTTTTGCCGACAGCACCACTCCACGGGGGGGGGGGGGGGGGGGGGGCAACCCTCAGCGATTGTCCATGCCAGCAAAAACAGTGTCGTGCACGCCACGCCGCCCCCACCCGCCCCGCTGCTGGTGTCGAAAACCCCCCCCCCCCTCTCCAACCCGTTGTATTCTTTTTCATGGCATGAGTGCGCCTCCCCCCCCGCAGGCACAGCATCCCGCATCCCACCAACTCAGGCTGTGTGCGCACAGACACAGGCGCACCAACACCCTTCACTCCTCCCCCCCACCCCCTGTGTGCCTGGCACAATGTCGGATGCTGAGGATGACCATGATGAGGGGAGCGAGTTGTTCGACCTGGATGACGATGCCGCGACCATCGAGCGCTCCAACGGCGACAGCACCGCGTCGGAAGGTGCGGGCGAGCAGGGCGCTGAGGTGGCCGAGGCAGCCCCTCCCGGGGTCGATATGAAGATGACTGTGACCGGGGAGTACGACCCCATCCACCGCCAGAAGGGCTTCAGTATGTACGTCCCGCCGGGGCAGTACAACCCGAAGAGGCGGCGCATGGATGTTGCGGAGGAGGGCGGTTGGAAGTACGACCCGACGAAGACATTCGGCAGGTGGCACTGCAGCTACATCCCGGAGAGGGTGACCCAGCAGGGGTCATCCAGCGCGCTCGCAGAGGAGCTGAAGGCGGCGCAGGTTGTCGGGGGGGACCTGCCGCTCAGCATACACGACTCGCTGCTGCAGCTCCGCACGCAGCTGCTGGAGGGGGACAGCATGGAGGCCATCGGGACTGGCGGTGCTGCTGGTCAGGAGGATGCGGGAAAAATCACCGACTATCAGCTTCTGGAGTCAACCAGGATCGCCGTCACCGCGCCCGGCGCGAGCGAACGAGGGAAGGGGACTACAGGGTACTACACTATTGCCGCGAATGTGCCTGTGGCTCCGAAGCGCGCCCTCTGCATCGGATCGAACACACAGCTCACTGTCGGGAAGGTGAACGCGCGCACCCAGGGGCAGCGCATACAGCGGAACGCCCATGCGGGTCTGCCCCCGTCGACCGCAAGGCCCTTCACCGCACCCCGCCCCCCGCCTGCAGCAGAGCGGCCTGTGTCTGCGGAAGCCTCTGCTGGAATGTCCGCCTTCAAAGCCCGTCTTGCTCAGCTGTCAACCTCTCTCAAATAGCGAGATCCGGGGAGGTGGAGACATGGCTTGTCTGGGATTGCCCTGCCCTGCTATATCTGCTATTCACGTGTGGGGAGGGAGGGGAGGAAGGTGTGTGTGTGAAGCTTTAAGAAAAAGGAGGTGTGGCAGGGGGGGTGTGGCTGCTGCAGGTGTGGCTCTATTTTGGGGGTATTTTGCATGGTTGCATAGCGGCCGTTTTAAAAAATCCCTTGTATTTTGTGGACTTGCAAAAACGGCCGCTGATTTTCAGCATTTTAAAAAACGGCCGTTTTTTTTACCTGGGAATTTTGTATGGGGCGTGGGTCAGCAGGCGAGATCCCACCACCAGGAGTGCCTCCCCACTGCAAGGGATACCCTGCAGCAAGCATTGTGAGCGCGCCTTCAAGTATGATGCGAAGAGTTCAGACTTCGTGGACCACTTTGACGGACCGCGCCATATCAAGAAGAAGAAGAACGCAGCGTTGAAAGTGCAGAGCCAGGGAAACAGCTGGCGCTGTCGGAGTGCGATACCCTCAGTGGCAGGCTTGCAACTTCGGATCGCCCGGGGTGCGTTGTTCACCGGATCACCGGCTGGCATGGTGCATGATGCTGTCAAGAAGTGTGTCCCGAGGAGGGGCTGAACATGGTTGCGGCCAATCTAGGCACGTGTGTCGTGGATGACCGTGCAGGCAGAGGTGGGTGTCGCTCACTGGCATCAGGGCTCTTCCGACAGAGCTTTCCCTTGATATCGGCGACAGCACCCCGGCTGAGAAGGACACCGCCTTCGCTGATTTATTCCCGAAGGCACGGGCGATCATCCCGGGCAATATGCAGCACCAGCTGGATGGGTTCACGACCGCACTGGCGCTGAAGGATGTGCTGTGCCACATCTCTGACGCAGCTGAGAGGGAGAAGCAGGCGAGCAAGACGGCACCACCGGCCGTGCGATCCCGCTTCTCTCCGACACACACTACCTGCACCGCTTGAGTGGATCTGCACCTTGCACCACGTCCCCGGGCATTCATACAATCTTCCGGGCCCGCTGCAGGACAGCGGCCCTGCTACGTGTGCGTTGCTTCTGCGGTTGGCAGAGATGCCCACGAAATCGCTGGGCTCGAGTCCCACCTGCAGGCCGCCGTCCGCCTGACGGCACCCCTCGCATCGCTGCTCCAGAAGTACTGCGATGCGCAGCTGGGTGTGCCAACGGCGTGCCCCTGTCGATGCAGTGTACACCGACATTGAGAATGTCATCGAGAAAGTGTCTGAGGTGGGGAAGTACGACCCCCCAGTGCCCCTGGCAGGGGAGCTGGCCTGGGCTGGCGACCGCAGCTGCGCAGAAGGTGGGACGGCACGGAATCAGGGAAGTCCTTCTGGTTTGCGGTCCGCCGTCTGTGCCCGAGCGCGTACGGCCGCATGGGTCGTAGGGGTGTCAGAACCCCGGTGCCACCTCCCCTCTGTTTCGGGGAGGTCACGAGCGGGGCCTGGGTGATCTACGACTAGGCCACCACGTTCCGAGGGTGTGCTGGATTTCTGGGACAACCCGGGGGCGAACCGGGCTGCTACACTCCTCTCTGCTCTCGGGTGTCTGCTGCTTGTCGAGCGACAGGCAGGGCGGAAGCCATTTTTCTTTGTACAGTCGACAGAGAATCGCAGTGCCCAATGTCATGTGCAGGCAACAGGGAGTTGTCAAGTGTGTTTCCTCAGCTCGGTACGGTAAGCAGGAGGCGAATCTCCAAAGGAAAATAGGAGGGGGGAAAAAACGGCCGTTTTTTCGCCAACAAAACATGAAAACGGCCGTTTTTATATTTCGGTAGCGGGAACTGAGGTAGTGAATTCTCAGAAAATCCACTCCCTCCATGACGGCCGTTATGACACTATGATTTTGGCCAATTTTCGAAATCCTATTTTGGTTTTTTTGCACTTTTTTTGGGTGCTTTTTTGCACGATTTCTGTGCCTCAGACACAGATTTTGGTGTGATTTTTGCGCTATTTTGATTCACTCGGCCTGACCGATGCATACGATTCGAAAAAATGGCGAAAAAATCGCTATCAACAACGGTGAACGAATGGAGGTAGATGGGGAAGTGGGAGGACACATCACGCCCTCTCACTGATCGCCATCTGTACACTACCTCTCTGTTCAAGGCGGTCAGTGTCACTTGATGGCGCTGCACACAAATCACTGCTACATCCCAGGGCGCCTTCCCTTGTGAGAATAGCGGAACTTCTGCGGTTGCAGTTTGGTGGTTGAGGCCGGCGGTGATATCACTTTGGTGACTGTGCTTCCTTCCCCCTGAGCTCGATCAGATCCAGGTCGACCTGGTGCTGCGTGGCTCCTGGTGTGCCATCTCTTGCATGCCACGGATGCCCACCAAGTCGAACCCGAAACATGACGACCCTTTCGAGATGTCATGGCCGCAAGCCCGCAAACCCGATCGCATTCGCAAGGTGGTTCGTCTCTTAGAGATCAGTGCTCGGGCCCAGCCTTCCGCGAGGGTGCTGGAACCGCAGCCCCGTACGCGCAAGGACTTGGCTCCAAGACCAGGCACATGCCACAGGGGGGTGTGGGGGGCGGAGCCCCCCAGCCGCCGGAGGCCACGGTAGCGAACGTCTGTTGGCCTGGCTCCATAGTCGCATACGCTCAAGTACAACACAACTGACAGATAGCACATGTCGCATGGGGGGACGATAAATTGTCGCGCAAAGACACGCCACAGGGGGGTCTGGGGGGCGGAGCCCCCCAGCCGCCGGAGGCCACGGTAGGGAACATCTGTTGGTTTGAGCTCGAGAGCAAGCCTCTCACACCGCCCTCCGACCCCCCTCTCCACCCCCCAGGTGCAACATTTTTTTGCACCCGGAAAATGTGTTCTTTTGACTGTTTGAGCACATCCAAGACCGGGAACATAGAAGAATTCTGCCAATGCCAAGTAGGGTCACAATAAAACCCAAAGGAAAATGGTGCAAAAAAGTAGTGACCACCACCCCCATCCCCACCTCCGGGTGCAAAAATTTTTTTGGCCACGGAAAATGTGTTCTTTTGAATGTTTGAGCACATCCAAGACCGGGAACATAAAAATTTTCTGCCAATACCAAGTAGGGTCACAATAAAATCCAAAGGAGGATTCTTCATATTCCTGGATTTCCCGAATTTCCTGGATTTCCCCCGGCCCCTTAGGCGGTTTCAGGGCGGACAGGGCGGACATGCCCGGACCCGGAAATCCGGGTGTCCGGATGTCCGGGTCCAATTTTGACCCCCCCCCCCCCCCCCCCCCCGGACATTTCCCGAATTTCCCGCCCGGACATGTCCGGGCGGACATCCGGACATCCAGAAATGTCCGCCCCGGACAGGGCGGACATGTCCGGGCGGACATTTTCTGGTGTCCGGATGTCCGGGCGGACATGTCCGGACCCGGAAATTCGGGAAATCCAATTTTGACCCCCCCCCCCCCCCCCCCCGGACATGTCCGGCCAGGACCTCAATAGTTTGATTTTTGGTCCAGAAAATAGTTTGAAAATTTTTGAAATCTGGGTGCCCAAAAAAAATTTCCTAAGACCGGCGATTTCTAGGGGGACCCTTTCGAATTTTTTTTTGGGGAAGGGTAAATTGAACGTTTTTGGCCAAATGAAGCCACTGCGACCATTCCCGGGCCTCGGAAATCAGATTTTTGCCCCTCAAATGCGGTGCCGGTCCGGACAAAAAACCGAAAAAATCGTGAAAAATGGCCCATTTTCCCCAGCCAAAAATGGGCCAAAAATGCCCCCCGGACACCCCCAGAGACATGTCCTAATCCGGGGTGCCAGTAGGGGGGACCTTTCGAATTTTTTTTCGAGGAGAGGTCAATTGAACGTTTTTGGACATCTGAGGCCACTGCGACCATTCCCAGGCCTCGGAAATGAGATTTTTGGCCCTCAAATGGGGTACCGGTCCCCACGAAATTCCGAAAAAATCATGAAAATCGAAAGGTCCCACGCACCAAATTCTGCCCAAAAATCGTCAAAAATGGACATGTCATACGCAGCAAGGGGGCAAACCACTCCCCAATGCTCAATGATTCCACGGCAAGCCAGATTTTCTGATCAATTGGTTTGTTTGAGCATGTTCCTGGCCCTTGTTTGGAAAGTAGATGACCCCTGGCTGGAGAGGACGGTTGTGCTCGACCGGACGGAGAGAGAACCTTCTCCATAACCACCTCCACTCCACAATGCCACAAGTGGCAGGAAGGCCGGGTGTTACAGGTCTCAACCAGGGTTCCAAGGCTCTCCACTTCCTGGCTGCGTCAGGGATCACCGGGTACAGCGAGCAGGATTCCCTGTCCTGACACCCCAGCATGTACCACCGGAAGAACCCGAAACAGCAGCCCCCCTCATGGGGGTTGCAAGAGGCACGGAAATCGTTCAAATCGGACCAAGTCCGAAAATTCGGCACTTTCTTGGGTACAAATTGCGGTCCGAAATTTTCCGATTTTTTGAAAAAAGGCTAATTCTGTAAGGGGGACCTTTTCGATTTTTTTTTTCGGGCACTTTTTCCACAAGGAAATGTCCGCCCTGTCCGCTACTGTCCACTACCGATTTCAAGGATCCTCCAAAGGAAAATAGTGCAAAAAAATATTTTTTCCCCAAATTCCTATTTTCATTCCGTGAAATAGATACACGCCTGGGCTGCTGCTCCAGTTTTTTTTTTTGCAATCGGGGTGCGGGGGGTGCCGGTCGGCGCCACTGTGATGCTGGCGGGAGGGGGGGGAGGGGGGGGGGGTAGGGGGGGTCATAAGCCCCCCTAAAAACGTACAAATACCAAAAATTTCAACATACCATCAGAACCGCCCTAATACCTGATCTGACCCGAAAATCCGACCCATACCCCCCCGGAAACCGTCTGGAGCCCACTTGTGACACCTGATGCGCACTTTTGTGATGATTTTTTGGGGTCCTAAAAAATGTACCTCAGTTTCGTACCTTGCCTTTGTACCTGAACCACTCCCGACCGCAATATTTCGTTCTTTGCCTTTTCTGCGGTGGTTCCGGCTCAGGTGGCACGATGTTGCCTCCCCAGTGCCTCGGCAAGGTCTTTCTTGTACCTGATTAGTGGGAATGTTGTGTTGTTGCGCCAGCTGAATGAGTTCAGCCACCTTCTGGGTGTAGTACTTCGATCGCAGATGGGTCATTGTGAGTACTTCGTACGCCTGCGAGGCTGCATCGGCATTAGGCAGCGTTGCAGATGTGTCTTTGCTTCGTCGATCTCAGCCTGTGAAGGCACAATTGGGATATTGGACGACCTGAGAGTCGAAATGATTATGTTTGTGCTGTGTAATTTGCGCCCCCCGCAGGATATGCACACCACGCAGTCTCAACAGCATGCATGAGAGTGTACCATGTGAGGACTCAACAAAGTCATTGGATAGGCATCTGCCTGCCGACTCAACCCCCACAGTGCGACCGCAAGATCGTCAGGGATGTCTCAACGCCAGGGGAATACTCTCCCCTGGCGTTGTACAACCCTACTCTTAATCCTCGGGTCCTCTCCTGGAGGCGGTGGTGGCGGGCCCGCAACGCTTCGTACTTCCGGTACGGACTGGGGTAGTCTGCCCGGCTGACCCGCTCATCGCTTCCTAGATCATCTGCTGCTCTGGAGCTGCCATCACTCTCACTGCCCACATCAGTTGGTGTAGGGGTAGGAGCAGGAGGAGTGGGAGGAGTAGGAGTGCAGGTGACATCTTTCTTGGCCAGCAAGGAACGCCGCTTTTCGCACGTGCGTGCAGTTGATGCACCACTGCATATATCTGTCGTCACCACGTCCCACTCGCTCTCCTATGTACCCAGCCCGACGGAGCGCCCGAAATAATGTCGCCTCACGGATGTCGTGTGCCGTTTTCTTCTGACGCAGGTCTGCCACAACGCTCTCTGCCGGGACCCCGCACATCTCCCGTTTGGCGAGCGTCTTTCGAGCAAGGTACCCCTCTGCAGCAGCATCTGACACCTCTGCGAGGCCCTAGGCACACGGCATGTGTTGCTCGGCGTGCTGGGTGAGCGTAGTGATACCCTTTCCTTGCAAAGAACGAAATACTGCGGTCGGGAGTGGTTCAGGTACAAAGGCAAGGTACGAAACTGAGGTACATTTTTTAGGACCCCAAAAAATCATCACAAAAGTGCGCATCAGGTGTCACAAGTGGGCTCCAGACGGTTTCCGGGGGGGTATGGGTCGGATTTTCGGGTCAGATCAGGTATTAGGGCGGTTCTGATGGTATGTTGAAAAATGTGGTTTTGTACGGGCTTATGACCCCCCCTAGGGGGGGGGGTGGGGGTGGGGATGGGATGGGTGACTCGTGGCCCCACCCACTGCCTGCCATCGCCCCATTTCCTCTTGCCCTACGCAGCTTAGTCAAGTCTCGCAGGCACAGAGGGGGGGGGGGTGTCATGCACGTCTGTGCTGAGCGTGGGTTCTGCCACGTCACAAAGCCAGAGGGTGTGAGGGTGTGGGGCGGGGGGGGGGGGGGGGGTGGAGTCGCTCGTTTCGCCAGTGCTGAGTTGCAAAGTAGGGTGGCGGGCGTGTGTGGTCTGTGTGTTGGGGAAGGGCACACAGTGTGAACGAATACGAACCGTAGCCTTCCATGGTTGGTAGACCCCCCGCCCACCTTCCCACAATGGTTTTTTGATTGGCTCTTGCGGCATGCAGGTGTGCCATGCAGGCCTGCTATTTGCATGTCAAGACGTGCTGTTGTGTTGGGTTGCTTGCAGCTGTCCCATAAAGAGATATCATTCGAACCCGCATTCTGGATTCTGGCCGCTTTTTCCGTGCAGCACAGAGCTTACCGCTGACGGGGAGATTGGTAGATTATCCGAAGGAAGGAGCAGTGACACAGATGCCACCATAGGCACGCAAGTGATGACAAAACATTTGCATGACCATGCACCACGCTGAGCGGGCTCCGTGCCTCGTGACAGACACCCAATACACACAATCACTCGACCAACTCTGATCCCCACAACGAAGGCAGCAGCCTGACTGCAGTTCCACAAGTCTGGATACCTTCACAAACCCGCATTCTGGATTCTGGCCGCCTTCTCCGTGCAGCACAGAGCTTACCGCTGACGGGGATATTCCCAATCGAGTGCATTGTCTGCTTGCTGGGTGCAGTACCACCAGGGCAGGTGTGATGCATGCATAAGAGTATCATGTTTGAAACCCGCATTCTGGATTCTGGCCGCCTTATCCGTGCAGCACAGAGCTTACCGCTGACGGGGAGATTAGAATGAAGGGAATGTAACATCTATGCCAGAGTGGGCACGCAAGTGATGACAAAACATTTGCATGACCATGCACCACGCTGAGCGGGCTCCGTGCCTCGTGACAGACACCCAATACACACAATCACTCGACCAACTCTGATCCCCACAACGAAGGCAGCAGCCTGACTGCAGTTCCACAAGTCTGGATACCTTCACAGTCCCGCATTCTGGATTCTGGCTGCCTTCTCCGTGCAGCACAGAGCTTACCGCTGACGGGGAGATTCCTAATGTGACGAGCGAGATTCGATGGAGAAGCGGCCCCACCCGCCCCCACCTTTTCCGTTTTCCACTGTGTGCCGCACATCACGCATTCCGTCTTCCGCGTTGCGCCAGTTCCAAACACACCTCTCCAGGGCATCAACAGGGAATTTGGTCAAGATGGTGCGCCTCACCACCGATGAGGTCCGTCGGATCATGGACTACCCGGACCAGATCCGGAACGTGTATGTCTATGTCTGTGTGCTGCAGGGGGTGCCGTGTGTGTGTTGCAGTTGCAGTCTCAGTTGCGCCTTTGTCTGTGCCTCCTTGTGATTCTCGCCCGTCTTGCACCACGCACCGACAGAACAGGTCCGTGATTGCGCACGTTTACCACGGTAAGTCGACACTGATGGACTCGCTCATTGTTGCGGCCGGTATCATTGCCATGAGAGTAGCTCGTATGCGTCTGACGCATGAGGAGCTGGTATGCCTGGGTGGTACTTGTTGCCTGTTGTGTGTCTGGACGAATGAAAGCCACGTCAAATGACGTATTTGGACACGCTGGGATTGGGACTGCGGTTCGACGTCGGGCCACCGTTGTGTTTTGTGCGTGCCGGTTTAGGATGTGGCGGTCTCAACTTGTCAGCGTCGTCAAGACCAAGACCAACCCTCCCCTCGTACAGGAGCGTTACTTCACGATCAAGTCGGCCTCGGTCTCGCTGCACTTCGAGCTGACGAATAAGCTCGTATCGGACGAGTCGCTGAAGAGGCAGACTGGTGGGGAGCGCCGCGACTTCCTGATCAACATGATCGACTCCCCCGGGCACGCTGACTTCTCGTCGGAGGTGACGGCGGCTCTGCGTGTAACAGACGGCGCGCTCGTGGTGGTTGACTGCGTTGAGGGTGTGTGCGTGCAGACGGAGACGGTGCTGCGCCAGGCCCTGGCGGAGCGCATCAAGCCGGTGGTGATGGTGAACAAGGTGGACCGCGCGCTGCTGGAGCTGCAGCTGGACCCCGAGAAGGCTTACCAGTCGTTCTTCCGTACGATCCAGACGGTGAACGTGGTGATCGCGACGTACAACGACAAGCACCTCGGTGACGTGCAGGTGTACCCCGAGAACGGGACCGTCGGGTTCGGGTCTGGTCTGCACTCGTGGGCCTTCACGCTGAACACGTTCGCGCGCATGTACGCGGCCAAGTTCGGTGTGGACGAGGAGAAGATGATGAAGCGTCTGTGGGGTGACAGCTTCTTCGACGGGAAGCACAAGAAGTGGACGAGCGAGGCGGTGGAGGGCGGCCAGCCAGCGCGCGTTCTGCCAGTTCTGCATGGAGCCGATCCGGAACGTGTTCGACGCGGTGATGAATGAGAAGAAGGACAAGATGGAGAGGATGAAGAAGGCGCTGAACATCACGCTGAAGGGTGACGAGAAGGACCTGGCGCAGAAGAAGCTGCTGAAGTGCATCATGCAGAAGTTCCTGCCCGCCTCGGACGCGCTCCTGCAGATGATCGTGACGAAGCTGCCGTCGCCGAAGCAGGCGCAGTCGTACCGTGCGGACCTGCTGTACACGGGTGTGACGGAGCAGGGGGACGGGACGCTGGTGCCGAACAACGACAAGTACTACCAGGGGCTGAAGGGCTGCGACCAGAACGGGCCGCTGCTGATGTACGTGTCGAAGATGGTCCCCGCGGCGGACAAGGGGCGCTTCATCGCGTTCGGGCGTGTCTTCTCGGGGAAGATCAAGGCCGGGCAGAAGTCGCGCATCATGGGGCCGAACCACGAGTACGGGACGAAGAAGGACATGGCGGTGCAGAACATCCGGCGCACGCTGCTGCTGATACACCACCACGCGGAGGCCGACGACGAGAACGCCGCAGCCGTGGAGGACGTGCCGTGCGGCAACGTCGTCGGTCTGGTCGGTGTCGACAACTTCATCGTGAAGACAGCGACGCTGACGGATGAGGGCGCCGCTGACTGCTACCCGCTGTGCGGCATGAAGTACAGCGTGTCGCCCGTCGTGCGTGTGGCTGTGGAGTGCGCGTCGCCCGCGGACCTGCCCAAACTTGTTGAGGGGCTGAAGCGTCTGTCGAAGTCCGACCCGCTGGTGCAGTGCTCCATCGAGGAGTCGGGTGAGCACATCATCGCCGGTGCGGGTGAGCTCCACCTCGAGATCTGCCTGAAGGACCTGCAGGAGGACTTCATGGCGGGCGCGAAGCTGAAGATCAGCGAGCCCGTGGTGTTGTTCCGTGAGACGATCACGCAGGACTCGGACCGCCAGTGCCTGTCGAAGTCGCCGAACAAGCACAACCGTCTGTTCTGCAGGGGTGCGCCGCTCGGCGACGAGCTGTGCCAGGCGATCGACGGCGAGTCGAAGAACGTGCACTCGGAGGCGGACCCCGAGATCCGCGCGCACACGCTGGCGGACGAGTTCGAGTGGGATGTCGCTGAGGCGCGCAAGATCTGGTGCTTCGGGCCGGACGGCAGCGGGCCGAACATCGTGGTGGACGTGACGAAGGGTGTGCAGAACATGAACGAGCTGAAGGACTCGTTCGTGGCGGCGTGGAACTGGGCCGCGAAGGAGGGTGTGATGTGCGAGGAGCAGATGCGCGGTGTGCGGATCAACATCGAGAACATGACGATGCACGCGGACGCCATCCACCGTGGTGGTGGCCAGATCATCCCGACGGCGCGCCGTGTGTGCTACGCGTGCTATCTGACGGCGAAGCCGGCCCTGATGGAGCCCGTCTTCCTGGTGGACATCCAGACCGTGGAGCACGCCATGGGCGGGATCTACGGTGTGCTGAACAAGCGCCGTGGTATCATGCTCGGGGAGGAGAACCGCCCCGGGACCCCGATCTACAACGTATGTACCGCGTTGCATCTTCGGTGGTGTCTGGTTGCTGCCTGTCGGGTGCCACGCCGATGCCTGCTCCGCATGCTGCACAGGAGCCGGGCAAGCATCAATGGCACCGATGGCGGGCCTGTGTCACGGCCCTGTTTGGAGAGGTGCAGCCGTGCGTGCGCAGGGATTGCTCGCATTTTGTTATCTTTGATATCATTGCTATATTTGCTACCTTTGCGCCTGGATCGTCACACACACACCACACACATCCCTTCCCATTCCCACAGGTGCGTGCGTACCTGCCGGTCTCCGAGTCGTTCGGGTTCACTGCTGACCTGCGTTCCCACACGGGTGGTCAGGTATGTGCTGAGTGCTGAGCGATTTGGTGCCCACGTTTTCCAGATTTTTCAGATTTTTCTCGCTTTCACCGATTCCTCCCCCCTTCAGGCCTTCCCGCAGTGCGTGTTCGACCACTGGGCGATATTCCCCGGTGACCCGATGGCGGAGTCTGGTCTGGCCTCGGACCTGGTCAAGAAGACCCGACTGCGCAAGGGTCTGAAGCCTGAGGTGCCCGGCCTGGACAACTTCTACGACAAGCTGTAGACGACGCTGTCCACACAACGGAAGACACACACACCACTGACCCCGTTGTTTTTGTTTTCACTTTTATTTTTACACACACTTGCGAGCAGAAAATGTCACTCCACCACAGCCAAACACACATCCCTACCCCTCCCACACCCACTACCCTTAACTCGGCAGGCTTCGGTGGGATGGCATTACACAGCCACCGGAAACATGTGAGGACACTGGAGTGTGCTGCACACGAGGCCGAGGAACTGGCACACAACGCCACAACCGACCACGACACCGCCTTATACACCGCCCTACACGCCGCCCTCTGTGGGGGCATTGCCGGCGTGGAATCCTCCATCCGCCGCGAGAAGCGCCGGAGGCGCCGTGAACGCGCCGCCGCCACTGCCACCGCCACCACAAAAAAACCGCAGGGCACCCCCGCCCCTGCCGCACCCCCGCTGCCACACCCTACCACCCCCGACGGCGCCACCGTCGTCCGCAGCCAGGACCTGCTGGGCTGGCTGCAACGCCGCCACCCCTACGCGCCGGGATCCGCCGCCCTCCCTCCCACCCCCACGCCGTTCTGGTCGCCGGCGCTGCTCGCCCTGTCGCAGGTCCCCCCACAGGGTGATACGCCAACACCGCCGCCGCCACCCCTCGCCGCCACCGCCGCCACCACCACCGCCTCCTCGGCACAGCCCTCACACCATCATCACCACCACCCTGCGTCGACTCAGCTGGATAGCCCGTTGAGCCCGATGTCATCAGGCGCGCAGCAGGGGTTGTTCACACCTGCGCCGACAGATCGGTTCTGCGCATCCCTTCTGGCAGGGCTGAGCCAAGTCACGCTCGACTGGGAGGGGTATCTCGCGTGGTTCGAGCGGTGCGCGCACAGCCTCGGGGGAGGCGCAGACGCGCTGCTGTCGGAGCAGCAGCGCCTTCCCCCCACTGCGTGGCGGCACTACTCAGAAGGCGACTGGCTGGAGGTGAAGGCCGTGTTTGCCAACGCGGCTTCACCCGATGCTCTCTCTGGGCTCCCCGCCCTGGCAGCCTGCAGGGCTGTTGTCATCGCGGTGCGCTGCTTCCGGGGCATGACTGGCGCCTGCCGCCACGTCGATGACACCATGGATGGGAGCGGCGTGCAGCAGGACATCGACCTCTGGAACACCCTCAGCTATGTCACCGCCGCCGTTATCGACGGCAGGCCTCCGCCACTCGCCCTGAGGGTCCTCCCCCATGTTTTCGACGACTGCTGTGAGGACGCCGTTACTGTCAGATCTCTCCTCCTGGCCTACGTCTCGGGTGGGGTTAACACAGCCCAACCGCAGCAGCATGCACACCACCACCACCACCACCACCACCACCACCACCACCACCACCACCACCACCACCACCACCACCACCATGATGGCGGTTCCGCCAGAGGTGTGCCCCAGCATCAGCAGCAGCAACATGTTGGAATATTGCGTGGAGGGAACTCCCCAAGCCGAACCGTGTCCCCGATGCAGCGTGCGACGTTCTCCCTTTCAGGCATGACCTTCAAGCGTGCTGGCGGAGGGGGTGGGGGGAGTGGTGGCGCCGGAGGCGGAGGTGGAAGTGGGGGGGGTTCAGCCCTCAACAGGCCAGCCTCCGCCCGCCCCCGGAAGCTTGATCCCGCAGATCTCGACTCCGATGCGTTCTCCCTCGGGCAGACCCCGATGGACACGCCTACCTTGGAGAGCGCAGGCTATCCCGGAGGCGGGGGAGGAGGAGGAGGAGGTGGTGGCCTCTTGAGCCTGTCCGGGCACCGAGGGGGTGGCATCATGGATGGGGGTGTCCTGACGCCCAAAAGGGGGGGCTCCTTCACCTCGCAGCTGAATGCGAACTTTGGGCAGCGGGGTGGCGGCGGTGGAGCCATGGGTGCAGGCGGTGGAGGAGGTGGTGCCGGAGGTGTTGGAACAGGGGCCCGTGGCATTACAAACCTGATGTCCATGGTTGACTTGGATGAGTTTGACTACGACTGAGGGGGGCTGGGGGGGTGTAGGGGAGGAAGGGATGGGATGGGGGGTGATGATCTCATAGATATGGCTAGCCTTGCCAGGCGTCTGGGGGTGGGGTCGTGCCCAGGTTTTTTGGACCGGATTCGTATCGTATCTATATATTGGCCACCTGAAATGTATGTCTGTCTTCGCCAGGTTTGATTCTCAAATATTGGCCTTCTTTCTTCTTTGTTTGTACACCGCGGCCCCACTCCCTTCTGTGGCCCGTCGGGACCCCCGATACCTTATTATTTGGGGGTAATTACGATAATGCCACTTTTTTCTGGGGGTTTTTACGATAATACCACTTTTCAAAAAGTGGTATTATCGTAAGAAAAAAGTGGTATTATCGTAAGAAAAAAGTGGTAAAATCGTAAACCAAAAAAGTGGTACTGAAAAAGTGGTATTATCGTAAATGCCACCTAAACTATCCAGTACACAGGCCGCCCACCCAGGGGGGCCTTGGCCTGGCCCTCAGGCACAGGCCAAAAAAGTGGTACTGAAAAAGTGGTATTATCGTAAGAAAAAAGTGGTACTGAAAAAGTGGCATTATCGTAAATGCCACCTAAACTACCGTAAATGCCACCTAAACTGTCCTGTAGATTGCGCTCTCAGGGGTGCAAGATGAAACAGGACAGCCACCACACCACCAGTCTTGACGCCCACAAAATGGTGGATTTTCCAGCGTCAATTCTGTCTCACAGGGTTAGCCACTTCGACCACACGGGAAAAAAGTGGTATTATCGTAAGAAAAAAGTGGTACTGAAAAAGTGGCATTATCGTAAATGCCACCTAAACTATCCAGTACACACAGGCCCCTGACCCCCCCAGCCGGAGGCCAGGGGGTCCACAGGGACCCCCCCAAGCCAGGGCTCAGGGGGGGTCAGGGCCTTGGCCAGGCCACAGGGGCACAGGCCAAAAAAGTGGTACTGAAAAAGTGGTATTATCGTAAATGCCACTTAAACTATCCAGTACACACAGGCCCTCCCCCAGCTGGGGGCTAAAGGGCCTAAAGGGTCCTTGGGCTGACCCCCCCCCGGGGGGGGGGGTTTGCGATCGCAGGCAACCTGGTGCCGGAACCTGTCATAGACTCATGCTATTCGAGGGACCGGCGACTTGGCTCCGTGGTCAAATTTGTTTGAAAAGGCCTTGACCAAAGGCAAATGAAAGTTTTGCCCCCCCCCCCCCCCCCCCAAGGATCGCACCACTTCATCTCAGGACTTCCCTCCCACACTCCCACACGTGATTCGCCCCCGCAGAACCAGACTACTGTTTCAGAACTGTACACCCCTCTCCACACGTCCACTGGCTCCCCCGCTGAATGCGACGAACAGTGCGACATACCAAACCTCCCCTTATAGAGTTTTAACGGCGCCGCGTTGTTGACGGTGGGGTAAACAGAGCCCAGGCGGGAATAGAAACAGTGGTGCCGGAGCAACAAAGTCTGCCTTCCGCTTTGTATGCCTTGCTTGGGGTGTCCCCTTTTCACCAGTCAACAGGCGTGCATGCCTCCGTCCTAGGTCACCAATGATCGTGCCTCAAGAAAGTGTACAGTTCCTTCCCAGTAGCCCTTCCGTTCTGCAAGTCCGAATCACGCAGTCCCTCGAATCCATGGTGCTTTCCAGAAAATTCAGAAACCCACCCACGGTCAAAGTTGAAAGGGGGCCGTGACCAGAGGCTATAAACGTTTACTGGGGGGGGTCAAATAATTGTAACCCCTACGATTATTTAGCGACGCGGTCTGTATAAATCGGGTGTCCCAAAATTTACAAATTTTCAACGGTGGTGAATAATCGTAGGGGTTACGATTATTCACTTTTGGCAAAAATTTACCCGTTTTGCTGTTCAGAATGTCAATTGGTGGGGTGGGGGTGGGGGTGGGTGTGGGTCGCATTCTCGGCCTGTCTCACCGGCGTTCCGTGCACACAGCAACAGCACCGGTGGAAACTGGCCATAGCACCCCGGTGGGCCACCAGGAGGGGAGGGACCCGGAGAGAGGCGCTTGAGTCATCCAGATGGGCACACGGTGGGGTCCGACACCCGATGTCGGACCCTGTGGGTTACCCGTTTTTTAGGTACCCTCCACACCCAGTGCGCGCTCGACCGTCGAATGGTTTTTCTGGTCCCGTGCACTTCCCTGCCTGCCACACCACCCCCTCGACCCCATCCCCAGCACCAGAGCGTCGTTGGCTGGCGTGCGCGGGGCACGCGTCGAATACCGATGACGGGGCCTGTGTTCCTGGGGCGCTGACGAGGTCCGAAGGGATTGACGCCTTGGCTCAGTCCTTACGTTTGGATGAGGGCGTGGTTTTTGACGTAGCGGGAGCCCTCAAGAATACAGCACAGCTGCACCTGCTCTTGCGCCGTCTCCAGTTCGCATAGTCCCTTCGTATGACGGTGACTGGGAGCCCTGGCTGTCCCGATCTATTTCAATGACTGTATCAGTTTCCAGCCTAGTTCCCATGCTTGGGTGCTTGGCTCGGGTGCACCCTTCGAGGTGGTACAGAGAATGCAAAGAGAGTCCACAGGGGGGTCTGGGGGGCGGAGCCCCCCAGCCGCCGGAGGCCACGGTAGTGGACATCTGTTCCTTGTGGGGTACAGTTTCTGGACTGTGTCCATCTTCCTGAGGTTGCGTATGGGCCACCCCAGAATTTTGGTGCCCCCCCCCCCCCCCCCAGGCTCACCTCACTGGCAGGGAACCTGGGGGCGGGGGGGCCTCAAACCATACTCTCTTCCACCCATTAAACTCGGGGCATGTGTGCTCCGACATGTGGGGTGACTCAATCACTGGTCTATGACGACCGATTCTCCACTTTGTACAGCCTGAGTGGTATCCCTGCTGTTCCTGTTGCTTGATCCTCTGGGGAAAAGTCAGAAATTTGGCCAAAAGTGAATAATCGTAACCCCTACGATTATTCAAAACAAATTTACGTATAAATGGCCCAGAAAATGTTGTACAATTAATCGCCCCCTTACGATTATTCGACTACTTACGATTAATTGCCCCCCCCCAGTAAAAGTCTTTCGCAAGCCGAAGTCGTACGACAGACCACAGGAATGACAGAAAACAGCAGACGGGTTTGACCCCGCTGCTGCTCCTCGACAGACCCGCAACCAGCGCCAGAGCCAACTGCAAGCGTGACATACATACCGTCGCGTCGAAAAGAGAAGTTCTGCACAGCGACCCGTGTGGTCGAAGTGGCTAACCCTGTGAGACAGAATTGACGCTGGAAAATCCACCATTTTGTGGGCGTCAAGACTGGTGGTGTGGTGGCTGTCCTGTTTCATCTTGCACCCCTGAGAGCGCAATCTACAGGACAGTTTAGGTGGCATTTACGGTAGTTTAGGTGGCATTTACGATAATGCCACTTTTTCAGTACCACTTTTTTCTTACGATAATACCACTTTTTCAGTACCACTTTTTTGGCCTGTGCCTGAGGGCCAGGCCAAGGCCCCCCTGGGTGGGCGGCCTGTGTACTGGATAGTTTAGGTGGCATTTACGATAATACCACTTTTTCAGTACCACTTTTTTGGTTTACGATTTTACCACTTTTTTCTTACGATAATACCACTTTTTTCTTACGATAATACCACTTTTTGAAAAGTGGTATTATCGTAAAAACCCCCAGAAAAAAGTGGCATTATCGTAATTACCCCTATTATTTGTTCAAAAAAACAAGGTGTCTGCAGAACGCCGCTCTCTCACCGGAAACCACGCAGCCCTTCTGTAACCCTTCTGCATCAATGGGATAGCCCCTTCCCACCCCCGCCCCTTCTCTGCCCCCCTTCTCCCGATATACGCCTGTGCTGCGTCCAATGCTGCTGCGCAAGCCACCGTCACCCCCGCCACCACCACCACCCCGCAGGTGCCCTGGTGGAATGGTGCTTCTCCGTACCACACCCTGATCCGACACGTGGGATGCACATGCGCTGAGGGGCACACCACATCTCTCGATCTCTGTCTCTCTCTCTCTCCTCCCCCCTTTTACACAGCCTCCCCTCCCCCTCCCCCCTGCACCACCGACTGTATATCTGACTTCTTCTCTACGTTTTCCCACCCCCCCCACCCCCCCCCCCCCCCCTCACCCCCCCCTTCCACGTGTTTCCGACACGCCCTGTGACCCACACGGTGTGTGTGTGTGTGTGTGTGTGCGTGACAAAGCGGGTTCCCTTCCTCTGCAGCGTTTCTAAGCGCAGCAGAGGCTTCTTCGTCCGGCAACTCAACCCCCCCCCCCCCCCCTCTCCGGCATGGCGGCGAAGGCTGCCCCTGGCAGCTCTGCTGTAGGCAGCACCAGCCCCGTGTCGCAGCCGAGAGATAGGAGAGGATATGCCCGGGCCGCAGTGCTGCCTCCGAGGAAGGCATGGTTCAGCATGCGCGTGCCCGCCCCTGCGTTTGAAGGCGTGTCGGACCAAGAGAGGACGCTGCAGCGACAGGTCGCGACGCTGAAGGCGCAGCTGAAGGAGAAGACCGCAGAGGCGCAGAGGCTGAACGACCGTATCCAGCAGATGCGGAAGGTTGTTCTCGCGGAGAGCCTATGCGGGCTCAGCAAGTTCTACCGCTTCGCCCCGGCGGGCCCCACCTCCGCTTCGAGCCGCCCGCAGGCAGGGGGTGTGGCTGCAGAGGTGTCTGCGGCGGACAGCCTGGCAGAGGGGCAGCAGGGGTTCTTCGAGGTGCTGTCGGAGGCGAACATGGATGCCTTCGCGCACAACATCCAGGTCCTGGCGGAGGCGCCGGAGAGGCGGCACCACAGCCACCACCCCCACCACCACGCCACGTCGCCCTCGAGGCATGCAGGGGGCGAGCAGCCGCTCAGCCCGCCCACCCTCTCGTCGTTCCGTAGGCAGGCGACGATGCCATGCGAAGCGTTGTCCCCGCCGCTGTCGCCGCACGGCGGTGTTGGGGTGTGTGGTGGTGGTGGCGGCGGCGGCGGCAGCGCGGGGGGGTGCCTGTCGCCGAAGTGTGGGGCGCCCTTCCTCAACGAGCCGTTCTCGATGTGCGTCCCGCAGTCGGCGGGGGGGCGAGCCGCGGCCAAGCCAGCGGGGGGCGGGGTGCCCCCCGCGCCGGACACAAGGGTTGCCAGGGCGGCGCGGCAGCGCAGCGCCTCGGGGAAGCGGGGGCCGAATGCGCTCGGGCTGCTGTCCCTCGCCGACCTGGTGTACTTCCTGCAGGATTGGAACACGCGGCTGCTTGAGAAGCTGTCGGAGATCACCAGCAGTCTTGTCGAGGCTGACTACGAGCGGGCTGCGCTGCGCAACCTGTTTGCAGATGAGTACTCCTCTGACGTGGCTGCGGAGAAGGAGCAGGCCCGGAAGCAGTCGCACTCCGTCAACAGGATCCTCTCTGAGACAGTGGAGCTCCTCTCGCAGCGCGCGCGCCAGGCCGTGTCGAAGCTTGCCTTCCACGAGGTGGCGGCGGCGGCGCGGGATGAGGCGCACACCACACCTGCCTCGCCGACCATCAGCACCGTGACGCCGCGCACCGCTGCGCGGCAGACGACCATCCCTTCGCCCACCGCGCGCAGGATGCAGGCAAACGGGTCGGAGCGTGGCTTCCTGACCCTGAGGGAGTCGCTGACTGCCAGGGAGACACACCACGCGACGTCGTCAGCCGCGCAGCCCGCAAGAGCGATGGCGAGTCGGGGCAAGGCACGTTGCAGCAGCGCCTCGAGGGGCGGCAACGAAGCAGACGGGACAGTCTCAGCAGGTATGCGTTTTTTTTGGATCCTCGCAATTGCAACAAATGGCGTGTGTTGTGGGGCAGTGGGTTTATCCCGCCCTGCTTATTCCCCTCTCTGGCATCGCTGCACTCCACCCCCCGCACGGCACGCAGAGGCGCTCCTCTCTGAGCTGAACTACATTGTTGCGGATGCCGGGCTGCCGATCACCCCAAAGCGCGGGGAGTTCCAGCCTGGCGCAAAGACGCCGCCACCGCCTGCCACGGCCGCCTCGATTGCGAAGGAGCCACGCACGTCGACTGGTTCGTCGCGAGCGAAGTGCACCCGCCCGAAGACTACGCATGCGAGAGAGAGATCCGGGTCGGGCAGCGGCATTGGGGGAGTGCGGAACACTGCCCACACGCGGAGCCCGTCGAACCTGTTGGTGAACCGGTGAGGTGGGCAAGTGGCTGTGAAGGGCCGTGGAGAGGCCGTGGAGCAATGCCGCCTTCCTTCCATGCATGCATGCAGCTTCAGCACAGGAGGGGTGGTGGGGGGGTGGAGTGGGGTATCGAGTCTGGGGGAGTGTTGCGCTTCGGAGCTGAATGAAGCTAGGGGGGCGTGGAGTGTTCGTGACTACCTCCATAAAGATATTGCGTCCCGTAAAAAAATATGGCTTTTGTTTCCAGGGTTTTGCGCTGTCTCTTCATGCACTGCAGGGGAGTGGTGCATCGGACGCCCTTTATCTCTTCCCCCTACTCGCAGGGTTTCGTTCACCACCTTCATTCACCACCTAAAGCAGCGCGCAACCGAAACACCATCGGTAACAGCCAGCAGATCATTTTTTTTTTTGCAGCCCTTGGGCCCTGTGGTCGTCTGCATCGAGTATAAAGTTCAAACAACATCATCTGGTCTACCTCAAATCAACATTCGTTACCCCCCCCACCCTCACCCCATGAACTGAAACCCGTTCCGCCGGACTGCCTAGTGCTGTCTCACACCGGAGAAGCAAGACGTCACACATCCCTATTTCCAACCAAAGCAACACACGCACACTCCCTCCCGTGTGCGTGCGTGCGTATATTTCTATGTTCAAAACACGGGACATATCGAAGTCTCCCTCACGGCAGCTGTTTGTGGACCCCACGGGGCTTTGTGCCCTGCAGTGCAGAGGTGTCGTGAGCCGTTCCGTGTATTTTCCCTCTTCCCCTTTACCCCCCCTGCGTGGTACCCTTCAGGACCTGGTCACCCTTAGGTTCCGAGGAACAGCTGCTTCGCGCTAAAGGGTTCGGTCAGTGGAGGGCGGGTATGTGAGTGCATGTGTCCTCGGTCTCCTGAAGCCGTGCCCCAGCCGCCTCCCCCGCCCATATATTCTGGTTATTCCGTTCCGTTGTGTCAGGGTAAGTAAGGGCGGGGGGTGGAGTGTATGATGGCGAGCTCGCGCCGGGTGGACTGCCCCCCCGGCAAAACAAAGAAGGTAAAAAACGGGTGATCGGTTTTCGGCTCAACTAAAACAAGAGCGTGTAATCTATCTGGCTGTCTCCCTCGGGCATTGTTCTGTACTTTCCCTTCCCCTCAGGGAGGAGGGGGGGCTGGGGCGAATCCTCCCTTTTCCCTGCACGATCCCCACACGGCTGTATTTCAACCTATGAAGAACTGTTCAACAGGGCAGTTCGCAGATAACCCTTCCCCCCCGGGGTTCAAATCATTCAAAGAGCCCAGATGCCTGGGTGTGTGTGTGTGGGTGCTTCGCTCTGCGGAGTGCAGAAAAGGGAACATATCCCGCACGCATCACCTGAGGAGCCAAAACTAATATAATGCAAACGAAACCTGGCGCAGTGTAGCCACACGGAGCGAAAAAGCTTTCCCCACATGGCAACATTGTGCAACGCCACTGCCTGGTCGTGCCGCCTGTCAGGCTGATGATGCCCCCGTTGACACTAAGGAAAAAAAGTCAGGAGGAGAGGTTCGTGTGTGTTGCGCTGTGGATTGTTCGATGTTAGAGGCTCTACGGACACACGGAGTATGGCATTCTGGTGGACTCGGTTGCTCAGACGTGTGGCCTCGAGAGAGCACAGTGTGATGCCAGTTCGCTCTCCCAAAACTGCAAGACAGACACACGGGAAAGCCGTGATTCAGTTTGCCGAACGCTCTCCTTCTCGGGTTGGGTCTTCCTGATGTATTGGGAGAACGGCGACTTGCCAAGCGAGCCACCCACCCACCCACCCACCCAACCCCTCTGCTGCGATACATATTACCACACCTGCTCCTCTCACTCAACTCTTTCCCTTTATTTGGTTGGAGGGGGGGGGGGGGGCTCGCTGCTCCCCTGCGAAGACGGATTGTGTCAAACTGTTCAAAATCGAGGGGTGGGGGGGGGGGGATGTTTGGAGCTCGGGTCTGCATGTATGCCTGCATTCATGGGGTTGTACATCTCAACCCATCGGTCACCCTGCCCGGCCCTGCCCTGATGGGTTCCCCTCATCTGTTGCCCGTCTTCGCAGACCGCTACCCCCGTCCCCCCTCATCCACCGGCCCACCCACCCCCGCCCGAGGGAAGTGGTGGACAACGAGATGCTCGGGCGGGGGGGGGGGAGGGGGGTATTTTTCCAAGTTGGGATTTCACCCCCTCCAAAACCCAAGCGGGGTAAGGAAAAAATACGAAGCGGCCCGCACATTATTTTAGGGTGCCAAGCTGGACACGGCTTTGGCACAGAGCGAAGGGTCACACTGTAACGACGGAGTCCCTTGCTTGGTGTATGCTGGGGGGTCGGCTGTTCGTCGTGGGCATGCGGGTGGTGTTGTGTTGGCGCGTGTACTACCATTTTCTCTACACAACTTACTTGCCCGTGAATCCACCGGAAAACCGTGTTACAAATTGTTGAAGTCCGTCTCGGGGTTATCGGGTCTGACAGGTGCCAGCTGAACCAAAGCTTTAAAAAAATACTGCAGTGGTGTTCATATCCTGAGAGAGCGGGCTGTGTGGCTGCGGCTGTGGTAAAAGAGAAAGCCGTTCTTTATTCCGCATGGAGGATGCTGTTCGAATTCAATGCATTGGGTGTCTTCGCTCAGCACCACACTGCAGAACAGCGAGCCGTGTGTGCGTGGAGGGTATCATCAGAGTCCGCTCGGTACGACCTCCGCTAACAAAAAGGGTGGCGCGTGTGTGTGTGTGTGTCCCTCACAGAACCGGCTGCACAGTTGGCACACGGTCACATAATCCCGTTCGATCCCGATTTGCACCACGCAAAAAAAAAACAGAAGATGCCGACCCAGCAACCCGTTGCTGCAGGAAGTAATGTGGCTATCCGCTAACACCACACCATCCAACGCTAACGGATTCGCCCGAACCTGCTTGGGAACGAACCACACCCACGCCCGCACCCACACCCCTCCTCCTCGAACCACCTGCACCCTCCACCCCCTGTTTTCTCGGACCAGGGGGCAGGAGGGGGTTGCTGGGGCGAGTAATCCTGTCCGAGGGTCGCACAGTTGGCCTGAGTCTAGCGCGACAACAAACCGCCGAGATGCCGGGTAACAACGAACGAATCAAAAAAAATAACCTGAAAAGTGAAATGAAATATGGAATGCGTGAATGAAAGAACCGGGGGGGAAGGTGAGTGGTCCCCTGCTCAGAATTGCAAGACAACTGAGAAGAAGAAAAGGCGAGCTGCGTGTGTGTGTGTGTTGCAGTGGAGATAGCATGAAGAGCAGGTGCTCAGTGGGTGTGCTCTCCACTTCGCGTCACACTAATACAAAAGGATTCACGCGTGTGTGCTGTTGGCAAAGTGACACAGATTTGCCACGCGGTGCCTCAGAGAGAAGAAGAAATGATTCGCAACTGTACCAAAAGAGAGTATACCACATTTCTTTGCGACTGTAATGGGATGGGGGGGATGTAGCTAGGGGAGGGGGGGAGGGTAATGTATAAGCTGCCGCCTCTCGCAAACCTTCCTCCGATGACTCCGATAATTTCTGAATTTTTTTTGGGAAGGAACAACGAACCCCCCCCCCCCTCCCCACCCATTCCTCATCCCATCATCCCACCACCCTCCCCCCGCCCCCCAGGAAGGCAACAGAACCGAGGGAACAGGACACCCCATGGCGAGCCAATGTGCGCGCATGGCATTTTTTTTTGATCCAGTTGCATTCTGCCTGGGTCATACCAAGCAATGCCAGAAAAACCAGGAGGCGGCCTGACAAAACAGTGTGTGCAGGGCGGGGGGGAGGGTGGATTGGCTTGTGTATTGTGACAGCTGTGGCCCTTTCTCTCACTCTCTCACGCAAAAGAAAAGTGGGGTGAACTGGCAGACTATATGTGTGGCAACACCGACACAAGGGTGGGGGCTCTGGCACAGATGTTGCTCTTGGCACACACAAACGCGGAAGGATACCTCCCCATTAGTGTACTCTCGCATCAAGAACAGGGCGTGCTCTTGGTGATCTCTCTTCTTTTCTCTTCTCTTTGTCTCTGTCTCTCTCTCTCTCACTCTCTCTCTACACAGACCCGCGCATGCCTCCGCCACAGATGTTGGGCTAGGTGCCGCCCTTGAGGCTTGTGGCGTCAAGACAATGGGCAGCGCATGACACGACGGGGGTGTGGTGGCCCCGCCCCTCCCCCCCTCTTGTGGCTGCTCGTGTGCCACCCACAGGGTGTGGGGGGGGGGGGGGGCAGTTTTGACACGGTGGGGGCGGTGTGATGCACCCGATTGTGTGCTAGGTTCAGGTTTCCCCCACCCCCACCCCCCCCCCCCCCCCCCTCGCCCCCCTCCCCTCCCTATCGAGCGCGTGGTGCTGGTTGCAGCTCTCTCTCTCTCTCCCTCTCCCACCCCACGTAACACACCCCGTCACCCCATACCCTCTCTGATGCAGGAGCTCCGGCGCACGCCACCCCTTCCCGGGATGGACTCAGACTGGGAGGATGGGGAGGGGGAGACGATGATGGAGCGCGACGCACGGGTGCGTGCGGAGCGGATTCGGAGCAGGGGGTTCCAGGAGGGCACCGTGCGTGTGGGTGACGAGGGTGCGACGGAGGTGGCGGAGCGTGTGGTGCCGGAGGTTGCCCGGGCGAGCCACGCCCTGGGCGTTGCCTGCGGGGTGGAGGACGCGCTGCGCGACCTGCAGCAGCACCTGGGTGTGCCGCTGGAGTCCCTCCCCACCCACGCCGCAGGGGGGCCGACGGCGAGGAAGTGCCTCTACCGGTTCCGGCGGGCCACCGCCACGCCCGCCTTCGCCTCCATCACAGCCCTGGAGGCGACAAACCTGTCGCACATCACGCAGGCAGCAGAGGAGGGGGGTGAGCTGGGCGAGCAGGGCTCCACAGCGCACTGCACCACCGGCCTGCTGTTCGTCAACCCCTCTGTGCGTGCGATAGGGCGCAGCAGGGAGGCCTTGCGGATGGTGTCTCAGTGATGGGGGAGGGGTTTCATGACAGGCCGTGTGGGCTGATCGGTGTCTGTTGAGCGGTGCGATCCCTAACTCGTGTGTTGCATCGCAGACCACGGTGTTGCCCCTGCTTTGTTCCGGGTGGGGGTGGGGTATATGAGGCGGGTTGTTGTTTTGTGCGCCAAATCCTGGTGTTCGGAATCAGGTGTGACATTTCAGGAAAGTGTCTGGTTGGTAAAGTTTCTCAAAGTTCGCTGTCTCAAAAAACGCCCAAAGTCCCCCTGGTTGGTTTGTGGGTAGCCCTTCTTCTTGGGCATCAGGAGCGTGCATGTTGTGTTGTGAGGCAACCCCCCCTGTTCATCACACAGGGCAGGCGTGCGTTCTCAGTGGGCCTGCTATCCCCTGCCCCTGCCGCCTGCCCGTGTTCCCCACCCACCCCCCCTTCTGCCAACAATCATCAAAAGTTTGCATTCCTCCCCGCGAAACTTCCACACAGAACCCGCTCCCCCCCGGCATGTGTGAAGCTAAAAAGTGCCCTCCAACTCCCGATTCAGGTCGATTTTCCTGAATCAAAGGGTGTGTGATGTCTCAACTTGGTGTTGGCGCTGTGTTCTTCCACATGAACGGTGCCGTCGGAATGGAGGTTGTTGGTGGAGGTGCGGCAGGGAGGGACGAATATGGGAGGATATCCCAGGCGGGACGACTGCGAGATGTCGGAAATGTTTCCCGCAGCTCTGTGGTTCTCAGGTTAGTAGAACTATCCCACAAGCCACACTGCACTCACTCCCGAGACAGCGTTGGACTTCGAGTCTCGTTGTGTTATGACTCGCTAAGAGTGCCTCACGTCGCAGCCCCTCTCCCACCCCCACCCCTCCTTCGGCAGCCGGCGACAGACAGGACTCGCATTACTGGAGGGTACCGGAAGCTTCCTATGCCTTCACTTTCGACAGTCACACCCCCTCAACAGGCCAGCCAGTTTTGCCTTTTCTTTGGTGGCCGACATGTCTGCAGGGGGCGCAGCACTCAGCAGGAGGCCCACAGGGATCGATGCTGTTGTGTCGAAGGGCGCCTCCAACGTGAGGGCGCATATCGGCGCCCTGCGTGCTGCGAAGGCTGAGGGTGGGCTTTTCGAGAGGCAGTGGGTGCCAGCCCCGGCACCGCCATCGGGTGCCGGGGGGGCTGCCGGCCCCAGCATCAAGCTGATGCAGTTCAACATGCTGGCGGAGGGGCTGTCGTCTCGCCCTTCCGACACCCCGCCCTTCCCTGCAGAGGAGGAGTCGTCATGCGGCGGGTTCAGCAACGTGCCTGAGGGTGTGTTCGACTTTGCGGAGCGGAAATTTTTCATCCTCGAGAAGGTGCTTGCCGTCGACCCCGACATTGTCGCACTGCAGGAGTGCGACCACTTCTACGACTTCTTCGAACCTGCTTTGGCAGCCGAGGGCTACGGCGGGTTCTTCTGCGAGAAGAGCCCATCGCCCTGCCTCGGATTTGGTTATTACTCCGATGGTGTCGCCCTCTTCTTCAAGCGTTCCGTGTTCACTGCATCTAGCACGGAGGGGGTGACACGCCACGACGACGTCAACTGCGCCCACGCCGTTGTCGACCTGCTTCACGTTGCATCCCAGACCCGGATTGTCGTCGGGGCTACGCATCTAAAGTCGAAGGTGTCTGAGGAAAACGAGAACAAGCGCCTGCGGCAGCTGCAAGGCCTGGATGCCGCGCTGCGGAGGGTGGCAGAAGGGGGCGGGGGGGCTCCCGCACACGTCGTGGTGCTGGGGGATTTCAACACCGCGCCGCACAGCGAAGGGGGTGTCGAAGCGCGTGCTGTCCCCTTCTTTCAGACGGGAACCCCGTTCGGCTTTCGCTCCGCCTATCCTATGGACCTGCCCTACACAACCTGCAAGGTGCGCGGGGTGAAGCGGACGCAGCACACAATCGACTACATATGGCTGTCCCGAGGCTGCTCCGCGGTGTCCGTGCTGGAGGTGCCTCGCATCGAGGAGCTCGACCCCAATGTGCTCCTGCCCTGCGAACGCCACCCTTCGGATCACTTCGACCTTGCAGCGGTTGTCACATTCTCAAAGCTGTGAGCGGAGTGGTGGGAGGCTGGCCCATGCAATGCCCCCCGATATGACCTGGTCTGGAGGTTCTCCTCGCGGAGGGGGGGGGTGGGGTGATGATGATGATGATGATGCCCTTGCAATACCACTACACTATTGCCGCGCCTGCCCCTCCCGGGGGTTTGGCTTGCGGTTGCCAACAATACAACAATCAACTCTGTTGCCCAGGGTTTGTGGCCCAAAACACACCAAAATAGGCTTTTGGGTGTGGGAGGAGTGGCAGGCGCGCGCAGTGAAGTTGCCCCATCTCTAGCCTTGGGGCAGCGATGCCTGAAGTCGTTCGGTTTTATTCTTTCTGCCCCCGCCCACCCCTGCTGCGTTTTGCTGCATTTCTTCCGCACCCCTGCACCTTCCACACCTCTTTTCTTTTGCCTCACGGTGGTGCGAAAGCGATCCTCTAGTTAATCGGGGGGGGGGGGGGGGGGCTGAAGCCGAGTTATATAGATCAACCCCCACCCACCACCCACCCCATCACACCCCCCCTCCCCTTCCCTCCCCTCCCTTTCTCTATGACACCCGTCACTCTGCCCCCCACTTCCTCACTAGCTGCCCCTCTCGCTCCCCTCAGCTCCAGCGCACACACCCCACCCACCATCACCCCCCATGCAGGGCCGCAATGCGCGACGCGTAACCGCACCCCCTCCCCTTCCTCACCCCGGGGCGGGGGGGGTGACCCCTCCCCAGGCAAGGCAAAGGGGGGTCCAGGCGGGTGTGCTGTATCGCCACCCTCACCCTCCCACCCCCTCCCCGCACGCCTCCACCATGCAAGGCGATTACGAGGAGTTTGAGATGCCTGACAGCTACGCCAGCCCTGACAAGCCGCATGGGGGCACGCATGAGCCCAGCAAGCGGGTGCCTCGCCCCTACCGGACGGGCAGTGCAGGGCCCACCGCTTCTTCGTCCACTGTATCGTCCTCCTCATCCGGTGCGCAGAGCGGGAGGGTGAGGGGGAAGAGTGCGGGAACCCGCGGCGTGTCGCCTGCCGCTGCTGCCGGGGCGCGCAGGGGGTCCCCTGCGACGCGGCACACCTCGCTGGAGGAGGCGAGGGCGAATCGCAGCCCCATGCGTGGGGGCGTGCTGGCCTCACGCATCGCCACGCAGAGGGAGACACTGGATGGCTACAAGCGGCAGATGCGGGAGAGGGATGCAAGGGAGCAAACAATCATACCATCAGACACACAGGCGAGGCATGCCAGTGCGACGCCGAGGTCTGTCGTGTCGTCGTCAGCCTCGGTGCCATCTGGCGTGTCAGCCCACTCCGCCCCGTCTGCATCGCCCTCTGCTGCATACGCCGCGGCGCGTGCTAGCGATCTGCAGCGGCAGCTGAAGCTGCTGCAGAAGCAGCTGCACAGCAGGGAGCAGAAGCTGACCACCCTGGAGAGCACCCTGCAGCTGGAGGAGGAGCGTGCCGAGGCCCTCGCGGCAGAGGCGGATGATGCGCGTGCCCACAGAGGGGCTGCCGCGCTGCTGCCGGAGGTGGGGAGCGACGATGTGTTGGACAGCAGCGTGGATGCCCTGGGGGAGACGTACGAGCAGCTGGACACCGCGCTGCAGTCGGAGCGGCGGATGGCGAAGGATGCGGAGGCGCAGCTGGAGGCGGCGCGGGCGGCGCTGGCGATGACGCAGGACCGGTGCGATGTGGAGCTGCACAGCCTGGAGCAGCGCCTGCAGCAGCCCCCGACACCACCAGGCCCTGCACCTCAGGAGGAGCCGTTTAGCTTCGGCGGGCTCTACAGGTCCGATGTGGGTGGGCAGGCGGCGACACCGTATGGCGAGATCGGGGGGTCGCAGATCGACACGATCCGCATGCAGATGCGTGCTCGGCTGAACAAAGTCAAGGAGGATATGGCTGCGCAGTTCGCAGAGGAGCGGTCCAAATTGGAGAGCCGCGCAGAGTACCTGTCCCGCATGGTATGTTGTGGGGGTGGGGGTGGGGGGGTGGGGGGGGGTGGTTTTGCGGGTCATCAGCAGGGGGGGAGGTGGTGGGTTGGCTTGAGCCTTACTCTTCCTGACGTCCACCGCACCTCATACCCCCCGACCTCGACCAACCAACCCCTCGTGTTGCAGAATCAGCGAAAGGATGACGAAATCGAATCCATCCAGCAGCGGAAGGCTGAAATACACGCCTTGATAGAGCAGGCGCGGGCCACGCATAAGGAAGGGATGAACGTCCAGCAGAGCCGCTACGAGCACCAACACCGGCAGACGATACAGCACGAGAGCAACGCCGCGAAGCTGGATCGCGAGCTGCGCATGCTGACGGAGGAATGCCACAAACTCCGCGAGCGCCTGCGCAAGACCGGCATCACACCCGACGCGCCTGCACTGGGCCCACCCCCCTCCGCAAGCTCGCCCGGGCCGTCGCGCCGTGCCCCACCCCGCTGAAGGGGAAACAGGGGGAGGGGGATCGGCAGCTTGTGAGCGGGACATTGTACGGCGCCTATGCAACAAGGGCCTCCTTATTGCCATGTTGTTCTGCGAAGCGCCTTTCGCTTGGGTGTGAGGCGAAAAGGAAAAAAAAGGGTCTGTGCCCCACACGGCCAGCTTCTCCTTTGCCTGGGGCCGTGGGTTCCGTTGTGGAGGGGCGCGAAAGCCCCTTTTTGTGTGTAGATAGAACTGTGCCTCCTCCGCCCTCGCTCAACACAACACTGGCCCCATCCCAAACCTGCAGGGGTAGGTGGGGGAGGTGGCTGTGTTGCTGTCAAGAGGCGTCTGTTTCGCACGCCCCCGCTTGTGTAGTATCCGCTGGTGTTTCTCTTTCATTTGTCATACACTGTGCAGTTGAAAACCCGCGGCGCCGCCAGCCCCCACCCCACCCCACCCCCCCTACCCCCCCCTCGCTTTACCTCCGCGTTGCTGCGAAGCCTCCATCTCTCCCCCCTTCTCGCACTCATACCGAGTGGAGGGAGAGAGAGCTCTAACCCTGTGTCCATTTCGTCTACCTCACCACCCCAACCCCTCAGGCAGGGCAGGGGACCCCCACCAGCCCACCCCCAGCATGGCGGGGCGCGGGTGGCTCTCCGACGCACTGCAGCGCATCGGGTGGAAGGGTGCCGTGCCCCCAGAGGCAGAGGCGGAGCTGGAAGCGCCGGACTGCGCCGCCCTGAAGAAGGCGATATGCAGGCTGGGGTCGTCGGACGTCTTCACGCAGGAGGAGCTGGCGACATTCCGCAGGCTGGAGGCGGACAAACGGGCGTTGTTCGGAGGGGACCTGGCGTGCGCTGTTGCGGAGGCAGGGTTGGATGAAGACCCACGCCTGGCTGCAGACTATGCGCATGAGGCTGCGTCGCAGCAGCGCAAAGACTTGGATAGGCTGCAGCGGAGATGTCAGGTCCTGAAGTCGCAGCAGTATCAATTCGCCACCCTGGCACGCCAGGCGCAGAGCGAGTCGGAGGCCCTCCGCGAGGCAGCCGACGAGCGGGAGGCGGCGCTCAACCGGCACTACAACACCGCGGCACAGGCCCTCAACGCCAACGAGTCGCAGTGCCTCGGCACCGCCGCAACCCTGTCGGCGGGTGCCCTGCGCAGCCCACACCTCCTCTTCAGCTACTGTGACAGCTCCGATTTGGAGAAGTCGCTCGCGGTGCTGACGGAGCTGGCTCGCGGCCTGCAGGAGGGGCTTGAGGTGCCGCCGCCACCCGGGTGGGGCGCCGCCTGCGCCGAGGCGCGTCGGGTGGAGGATGCGCACCTGGTGTCGCTGTTCAGCGTGGCGTGCGCGCGGAGCGAGAAGGCGGCGTCGGATGCGGAGCTGGACTACCTCCGCTCGGTGGCGGGTGGGGGCAACCCTGATGTCGAGGTGGAGCCGGAGCGGCTGCGCTCCGCGATACGCGCCGCGCAGACCGGCGTGGAGGCGGGCAGGGCGGAGGTCAAGGCGAAGGCGCGCGAGCTCCTCTCCGCCCTGCGGGATGCAGGCGCCGCTGTGCCCGTCGGCACCGGAGGGCACACACACCAGGGGTCTGACTTCTCCGACCGCGCCTTCGAGATCCAGCGCGACTCCCTGAAGGAGGACATCGAAGCGTTGGATGATGCACTCTACTTCCAACGCCAGGCATACGCCCTCTCTGTGATGGCTCGGGGGTGGCTCGACAGGGAGGCGGGGGTGGCTGCTGTGCTGAAGGATAACTCCTCTCTCGGTGCGACTAGCCTCCGCAACCACGCAGACCTGGGCACGCGCGTGGTGTTGGCTGCGCAGGCGATGGCGTCGCAGACCATTTCCTCAGAGAAGCAGCGCCTGCTTGCGGTGCACAACCCTGCGCACCCTGCTGCAGGGGGGCTCGGTGGGGCTCCTGTCACCAACCTGGTATGCCGGGGGCTGCTGCTTGCTGCTGTGCCTCGGGAGCCATCGGGAGGGAGATGGGTGTATTGCCACACCTCCACACCTCCACACCACAACACCACCACCCCCACAGGGCGAGGCTGTCAGCAGCACGGCGTACGACGTGGCAAACCTCGAGGGTGCCGTGTCGCAGGGCAGGGCAGAGGGTGCCTCTGCCAGCACCGCTGTGATGGAGGGGTACCGGCAGCTGCTGCTGTGCCTCGAGAGCCACCGGGAGGGCGGCGCGGGGAGTGGGGGTGGCGTGTCCGTCCCGCAGACGTATTTCGAAGGGGATCTGGCTGAGCTGCGCGACGCGGTCGACGCGGCGAGCGACAGGATGCTCGATGCGATGGACGCAATCGCCGAGGCGAAGGGGAGGGCCGACACCTCCTGGACACACGACGTCGCGAAGGGGGCTGTCTCCTTCCAGTCGGCAATCGAAACGCCACCCAGGGCACTCGCAGACCCCCACACTGCCGCGGCGCAGCCGCGGCGTGGGGAGCGGCGTGACGACACGATGAACACATCTGCCATGTCCGCCGCATCTGGTGTGTCGGCAGCGTCACGCGCGTCGCACGGCAGCACCTCCGTGCAGCGCCTGATGGAGACGATGGGCACCCCGCAGCAGCAGGACAGGCCAGGCGAGCGGAGGATCCGCTTCGACGACAGGGTGGTGGAGGAGAGGCAGCGGCGCGGCGAGCGTGGGGCGGATAAGGCGGATAGCCCTTACCAGGCGCGGCCCAAGGGTGTGGTGGAGAGGCCTGCTGCTGCTGCTGTGTCGGGCGGCGGCACCCCTGCCCGGAGCCCGCCCAGCCCTGGGAGGGTGACCCCGCAGAAGCGAGGCATGTCCCCGCGTGTGGCGTCGCCAGGCGCGACGCCGCCGAAAGGGAAGCGTCCCACCGCGCAGACTGTCCCGCAGGACCTGCCGGTGGTGTCGGGTGGTGGGGGTGGTGGTGCGCCGGCGGCGGCGGCGGCGGCGCCCACGCATCGCGTCCCCTCCTTCCTCCTCCGCCCCGACGGGACAAAAATGACACCCCAAGAGTATAAGCAGCGCAACAGGGATCTCCTGAAGAGCATCCACGCAAACAGGCGTGGGTAGAGCGCGGTATATAATGTGTGGGGCTGACACAGGATCTTCAGTATGGGGCTCCGTAGATGTGGGGGGGGGGGGGGTTTTTGACGGTAGAGTCGTTATGTGGGGGGTGCCATCTGTATTTTTGAGTGAAGTGGGGTCGGTTCTCTGCGGCCTTGCTCTGCTCAGGATGCGCCCGATTGGAGGATAGATTTTCTTTGGCTGTGTTTGTCTTCGAGCCCCCGTGCGGGCTCTGCTGTGTTAGAGGAATATGTAAGAAGCAGTGTGTGCTCCCCCCATCACACGCTCAGCCTCTGTGACCTCCGCCCCCCCCCCCCCCCCCGCCCCCACCCGCTCTCCCCCATTTCCCAGCAGAAATTATCCCATGAAAGGGCCACCACTGCAGCCACTAGCATACTCCATCACACCACCACCAAGCACACCCGTAACATTGTTACACACCTCCCCCCCTCACCCCTTCGGATTTCAGACACAACCTGCATAACGAGTGAAGGGTGATCATTCTTGTGCTCCCTTCAAATTCGATTTCACTACCCCCACCCCCTTCGCAGGCAGCGCCGCCTACACAAAAACACATCAAAACCATCAGCGGCAGCACCCCCTACTCCCCACTCCCCGGACAGCCCCTGTGTGCCCAAACATCAGTTGTGAGCGCTCTCTCCCCTCCCTCCTCTCCCCCCCCCTTCCCTCAGTGGGGAACGGGGAGGGGGGGGAGGGGGGGCTTTCCGAAGAGAGGTGACAGCGTGTGCGATACATTCGGCTGCGCTTTGAATTCCCCTTAGGAGGGGGTGGGGTGGGGGGGGGGGGGGTGGGGAGGAAGGATGAAATTAGAGCCGATAAAACGATTGTTTGGGAAATTTAACGATGCGGCGGCGCAGCCGTCTTCCTCCTCCGCCTCTGCAGGTAACGTGAGGGCGAAGGCGAAGGCCCGGAGCGGGTCCTCGCCCCCAGACCTGGGAACCGCTGCACAACACGCGCAGCAGCCCCACCAGCAGAGGCGCAGCTCCACCTCTGCATTACGGAGCAGCCGGAGTGCGAGCATCGGGGCCACTGCCACTGGGCAGAGCGGTGGGATCAGTGGCGGTGCACCACCGCCCCGACAGCGGAAGACGCCGTCGCAGATTAAGCAGCCGGAGGCTGTGCTGAACGCCAGCACCGGATTTATCCCGGAGGAAGTGGGGGGGGCGCCGGGCGATGCGAAGGGAGATATCTCACCTGCAGCAATAACGGGGAAATTCCCGGCGGATCCACCGGCGGCAGCGGCAAGCGATGGGCTGCTATCATCCAACCTGTGGGGGATGGCATTTGTTGTCGTCAAATTCGACCTGGAGGCAGGGCAGGTTATCGAGGATGTGTTCCCCGAGGGTGCCCTGTCCGCCGCGCAGAGGAAGGAGATCTGCCTGATGAGCTTTCCCGACAGCAACTCGCACATCACGCTCGACACCTGCTATGTCATCAAGCCGAAGCGACGAGGCGCCCGCCGCTATGACTACGGCTATGTCTACTTCCGGCAGAAGCGGGACCCCTCCCTCCCCAGGGGCTACCTGCAGCAGAGCCTGGTGCTGCTGTCGCGGTGGCCCTTCGTCTCCCTCCTGGAGCAGGTGCTCAAGCGTGTCGCCGGGAGGTTCTACGCGATGTGCCCGATATCCCCAACGCCTTACCGCGAGGAGGGGTGCAGCACGTCCACTGCTCTGGTGGGGCATGTCCGCGTTGCGGAGGGGGGTGGGGGTGTGGTGGCGGCGGCACCGTCGGCTGCGGCGTGTGACGACTTGCAGCAGCCCTTCGCACACGTCATCCGAGCGGATGCCATGGAGCTCTCGGCGGGGGCGGAGCTCCCCCCTGTGGAGGCTGCGGTGGGGGCGGCGCTGGTGTGCGTGTTGGCGGGGATGGACCCCCGGCTGCACCGGCTGCCCGCGCGGCAGCAGCTGCTCGTGGATACGCTGCAGGAGATGGCGTCGTGGTCGTACCCCGAGTCCTGCTGTGAGTTTGCCTTCCCCTTCATGGGGGGTGTGATCCGCTGGCAGGCACCCAAGTTCGTCGTCACCACCAGGGTATGGCTGGGATAGCACCGAGTGTTGGGGCCTTGGTGTTGGCGTGTCGCCTAATTGTGTTGCGTGGCTCCCCCCCCCCACTGTGCCCCACCCACCCACACCCGCGCTTTTCCCGCAGACGACGACGGTGAACTGCAGCAGGCGGGATGTGCTGCGCCCGTCACATCGGATACGCAGCGCGACGTGGCACCTGCAGGCGCGGCATGCGTCGATGCGCCCCCCCCTGCAGGCACGCAGGGAAAGCGAGGTCAGCGCTGTGAGCACGCTCAGCACAGACGCCACACCGGTGCACTCGCCCCTGGGGAGGAAGCTGGACGACAGCAAGGTCAACGCAAGCGTGCTGGACAGGCTGAGCGGGACGCGCTATGTGCTGGGTGAGATCCCTCTGTACTCTACGTTCCGAGCGCTGCTCAAACGCCTGTGGCGCCTGTGGGAGCTGAGCCTGCTCGGGGAGCCGCTCTGCGTGCTCTCCAAGACGCCCACCGTCAGCTCTGCCGCGGTGCTGGCCATCGCATCCCTCATCCACCCCATCTCGTCGTGCGCCGACACACGCCCCTACTTCTCGGTGCAGGACCCGGACTTCCGCTACATCTCGAAGATACCGCCTGCGAAGTTTGCCAACAAGGGGCCCATCATCGGGGCGACAAATCCTTACTTTCTGAAGGTGCTGAAGGCTTGGCCACACCTGTTGGTACTTGACGACCACCAGACCCTGGAGTACGTCTCGCAGCAGTCCAACGCAGGGGATGACAGCGAGGCAGGGATCGACGAAGCCTCCCCGCCGCTGTCCCCGCAGGCGAAGCCAGCGCCGACACCTCAAGGGGGCACCGCCAGCAGCGGCATCGCCAGCGGGCTGAAGAGCCTCGTCACCAGCAAGACGGTGCGCGAGAGGCTCCTGTCGGAGTACCAGGAAGTGTTTGTCAGCGACAGGGCATACGCCGTTAACGACAGCGCAGATATTGTCCGTGCCGTCACCTCCCAGCTCATGGTGGGGGACGACGCGATGACGGATCAGGTCAACAGCAACGTGCTGCGGAGCCACTTCCTCCATCTGACTGACAACTTCCTCAAACCCCTCGTCAACTGCTTCACATACCTGTGGGACAACGACTCCACACTCTTCGCGCTGCGGAAGAAGGGGTTCCGCGCGAGATATACCCGAGACCATTTCAAAAACCACGTGCGAAACCACGGGTATGTCAAGAAGATCTTCAAGCGCGACTCCAAAAGGGTGTTCAACCTGTACGACAGGTTTGTCGACGGGTGCCATTTTGAGAACTGGCTGGAGGAGAGGGTGGTGGAGCGGTTCAAGCTGGAGCTGTCCCTCAGCAACCCGGCCTGCTTCGCGGAGGAGCTGGGCGAGGGGCAGCGCATCGAGGTCTTCATGATCCTCTGCAGCGAGCTCGCCTCGGAGGAGATGCAGCTCGCGAGGGACAGCGCCCACATCGGGCTCCTCCTGACACACATCAACGCGGTTCTGCAGAGCCTCCCCCAGCCGATGCACAAACCGCTGCTCCGCTCCCACTATAAAACAGCATGGGGCAGCGACACAACCCTCCCTCCCTGGGCCGTCGAGTCAGAGATGGAAAGCGGTGCTGCCTCCCCAACCTTCTCCCCTGAATCGCAACCCGCAGCACCCCCGAGCGAAGCCCAGCCCGAAGGGCCAGGCTCTGGACAGCCCGGCGGGGCTGCTGCCTCCTGCGCAGCTGCGGCTGATGAGGAGGATGACGACGACGGGGCGGGGAGTGACACGGGCCTGGATTCGTGGAGGGCCCGCGTGAAAGCTGCGGAGAGCCAGTCGCTCACCCCGCCCCCGCAGGACGGGGATGTGATGTCGCCGACGGCGTCGGTGTCCCCGACCCCCTCGGAGCCCCGCGCGTTTCCCGGGGCAGAGGAGGGCGCCGTTGAGGTGGTCTAGAGGAGGGTCGGGTGGGTGAGAGAAAAGGGGGAGGGAGGGGGGGGGGGGAGGTGAAAGAAGGAAGGAAGCAAGCAAGAGGGGAATGGGATGACGTAGTAGAGGTGTGTCGAGAGTGGCATCCCCCCCCCCCTCCCCTCGGGAGCCTGCGTGTGCTATATTTCGGGTGTTTCTTTTTTGCAGGGGGTGGCAAAGAAGGGTGGGGTGGGGATCGTGCGTGCTAGGGAGATAGTGGGTGGTGGTGAGCGGAGGGGCGGGCCTGCCCCTCGAAACCAGAAAATGCAGCAAAAAAAATGCTGCCGGCAGCGCATGTGGGGGGGGGGGGTGGGGTGGGGGGGGTCGGTGGTGCGACACCAGCGAAACTAACTATAAATCCCCCCCCCCCCCCCATCCCCAAGAGGGTGTTTCTTATCAAACGCGCGCCCCTCCCTCATCCAACCCGCCCTTCCACGCTTCTCCTTCCGTACGATCGATCTGAAAGCCCATCGGCTTCGAAATGAGATGGGATGTTGGCGGACAGGCTGCTGTACCTCAGTAACTAGGGCGGCAGCCCACTCAAATCGGACTAGACTGGCTGAAGACCCCCTTCATAAAGTGAAGGAAGAATGGGCGAATATAGGGCGATAGGCGAATCGCCCGCACTGTATTCCTAGAGGAGTGGGAGGGGGGGGGGGGGCGGGTCGCTACAAACAGCACGACGCTCTGTGCATTCTACACGATTACAAAAGAGATTCAGTGTGTGAGTAATGGGGGAGGGGGGTGGGCGATAGTTATGAAGACGGGGGGGGGGAGTGGGGAGGTGCGGGTGTGTGTTGTGTGTAGTTAGTCTTCCAACAAAATGGGGTTCTTTTGTCCCGTTGTCGGACAAACAAAGAACGCAACTCCAAGGGGGCCCTCGCTACCAAGTGTGACTGAGTGAGAAAAAGTGAGAAGTCAGCCATGTTTGGCTGAACACTGACGACTCGTGACTCACAGTGACTCGTAGCGAGGACCCGCAGGCCTCTGGCTAATTCGGGTCGAACGTTAAGTTTCTCGGTGTCCCCGACCCCCTCGGAGCCCCGCGCGTTTCCCGGGGCAGAGGAGGGCGCCGTTGAGGTGGTCTAGAGGAGGGTCGGGTGGGTGAGAGAAAAGGGGGAGGGAGGGGGGGGGGGAGGTGAAAGAAGGAAGGAAGCAAGCAAGAGGGGAATGGGATGACGTAGTAGAGGTGTGTCGAGAGTGGCATCCCCCCCCCCCCTCCCCTCGGGAGCCTGCGTGTGCTATATTTCGGGTGTTTCTTTTTTGCAGGGGGTGGCAAAGAAGGGTGGGGTGGGGATCGTGCGTGCTAGGGAGATAGTGGGTGGTGGTGAGCGGAGGGGCGGGCCTGCCCCTCGAAACCAGAAAATGCAGCAAAAAAAATGCTGCCGGCAGCGCATGTGGGGGGGGGGGGGTGGGGTGGGGGGGGTCGGTGGTGCGACACCAGCGAAACTAACTATAAATCCCCCCCCCCCCCCATCCCCAAGAGGGTGTTTCTTATCAAACGCGCGCCCCTCCCTCATCCAACCCGCCCTTCCACGCTTCTCCTTCCGTACGATCGATCTGAAAGCCCATCGGCTTCGAAATGAGATGGGATGTTGGCGGACAGGCTGCTGTACCTCAGTAACTAGGGCGGCAGCCCACTCAAATCGGACTAGACTGGCTGAAGACCCCCTTCATAAAGTGAAGGAAGAATGGGCGAATATAGGGCGATAGGCGAATCGCCCGCACTGTATTCCTAGAGGAGTGGGAGGGGGGGGGGGGGGCGGGTCGCTACCACGGTGGGATCTTGTAAATTTTACATGTATAACTACAAGTATATACATGTATTATACATGTATAATACTTGCATGTCAACTATTATACATGTATAATACATGTATAATACATGTATATGCCTGAAATATACATGTAAAATACATGTACCGTATACGTAAATATTATGGAACGTAAATATTATGGAACGGGCCCATTTTTGGCCGGTCCGTTCCATAATATTTACGTTCCATAATATTTACAGGGCCAGTTGGGGACTCGGTGGTGAGGACGGCTTGCGTCAGGAATCGCGCGAAAAGTGCACGAGTAGGTCCCGTCAGGGACTCTGTATGCCGTCCGATCACCTGGTCCAAGTCCCCGAGTCGCAGAAAGCCCTGTAAATATTATGGAACGAAAAAAATCTGGAACGCCAACCCACCAGCGTTCCAAAATATTTACGTTCCATAATATTTACGTTCCATAATATTTACGTTCCAAAATATTTACGTATACGGTATATCAAGTAAAGGGGGGTCACAGCTATTGTTTACCTGGCTTCATGTAAATAGTAGATGTGCATGTAAATAATAGCTGTGAATAATATTCACTGTAAACAATACGTGTAAATGATTTTACACGCACGTACTGTTTACATAGTTCAGCATTTTTTTTCGAAACCTGTGCGGAATCGCGATTTTCCACTTCCATTGTCCTTTTCGGACTCCGTGCGGATCGTAGTGGGGTCATTTTGGTGGTATCGGTGCCAAGATTCATCCATGAAATGTTGGTCTGATTCAGTGACTGGGAGGCAGCTAGCCCACCACACCACCCACCCAGGCGGGACCCCCTCACCGGGCTTTCCAAACCCGGTTCTTTTGAACGTTTGGAACCTGCGCGGATCCTGGTGGGGTCACTTTGGTGACAGAGGCACCAAGTCTCACTCCTCAGAGCACCTTGGAAATATTTTTGAACCCCCCGAAAAATAAAATAATTGCACGTAAATAATAATCGGATGTAAACAATACATGTAAATAATTTTATGTAAACAATACCTGTAGGTAAACAATAGTCGTGAGGGGGGTTTAAAAATACATGTATAATACTTGCATGTCAACTATTATACATGTATCTTTACTTGATATACATGGGGGGACCTCGCTACGAGTCACTGTGAGTCACGAGTCGTCAGTTTTCAGCCAAACGTGGCTGACTTCTCACTTTTTCTCACTCAGTCACACTTGGTAGCGAGGGCCCCCATGTATTTTACATGTATATTTCATGCATTTACATGTATTTTACATGTATAATACTTGTCATGCAAGTATTATACATGTAAAATACTTGCATGACAAGTAAAATACTTGCATGCAAGTAAAATACATGTATTTTACTTGCATGCAAGTATTTTACTTGTCATGCAAGTATTTTACATGTATAATACTTGCATGACAAGTATTATACATGTAAAATACATGTAAATGCATGAAATATACATGGGGGCCCTCGCTACGAGTCACTGTGAGTCACGAGTCGTCAGTTGTCAGCCAAACATGGCTGACTTCTCACTTTTTCTCACTCAGTCACACTTGGTAGCGAGGGCCCCCCATGTAAAATACATGTATATCAAGTAAAGATACATGTATAATAGTTGACATGCAAGTATTATACATGTATTTTTACTTGATATACATGTATTTTACATGTATATTTCAGGCATATACATGTATTATACATGTATAATAGTTGACATGCAAGTATTATACATGTATAATACATGTATATACTTGTAGTTATACATGTAAAATTTACAAGATCCCACCGTGACAAACAGCACGACGCTCTGTGCATTCTAAACGGGGGTCACAGCTATTGTTTACCTAGCTTTATGTAAATAGTAAATGTGCATGTAAATAATAGCTGTAAATAATATTCCATGTAAACAATACATGTAAATAATTTTTTACACACATATTGTTTACGTATTTATGCGTTTTTTTTGCACCTTTACCTACCACCAGGGTATAAGATAGACTTTTTTTCTGGCGCTGTTTTCCGGTTTTTCTGGTTTTGAAAATTTTTCGCGCGCGCCTTCGGCGCGCGCGACCCGCGCAAACCCTCCCAGAATCTGAGAGGGCCCGGTGCCTGCGCGCGTCCTGCCGTACTGAGGCTGCTTGGTGGGGCAGGCGCAGCAGCTGCTTTGAAAGTTTGGACTCTCGACCAAAAAACCGGTCTGGGTGCAATGTTTTTACGCAGGGGGGTCTGGGGGGCGGAGCCCCCCAGCCGCCGGAGGCCACGGTAGTGAACATCTGTTCCCTACAGTCTGGATTCGCTTGTAAGTAGGAAGGCTTCGCTGTATCGCAGCCCGGCCAGCAGGAGATCACTGGTCCTTGAGGATTCAACCTTCAGGGTGGAGGAGGACGGGGGAGTGACCACTCGTGACAGGTGTGCGTTGTGGGTGGAGTGGGTGCACGACAGAATGGCCAAAGGGTCCACGAGATCTCTGCACACATTCCGTTATCGAGGAGATGGGCACCTAGCTGTGACGACAGGCAACAAACAAATCTCATCTGTTAGTTGCCCCCAATAGGCTTGGCGACCTTCAAGACTGCTTGAAAGTCGTTCGTGTTCTCGTCTCAGCCCTCCAGACAAGCAGATCTGTCTCGAGTTGGTGGGCTGTCGCCATGTATTCGATGGCACCGAGTGACGCTGCACAGAGGCAGACGACACGGTGAACTCCAGCGGAGGTTACCCTACCTCCGCTGGAGTACACCGTGTCTCCCATGAGTCTCAACTAGCGGGAGTCTGAGCGTAAACTAGCTGGAAAATAGACTCCCGTCTCCAGTACAGACTGCAGTCTTAGACTCCCTCTTAGACATGGTGGCTGGAGTCCACCATGTGTGCACCTTCAAAACAGAAGAGACCTGCATGACGAGGGCATCACCACCCACCGGGCCACCCGCTAGGTCCATTTTTTCTTCTCCGCTTCTCTGCCTTCTTTGGACTATTTGGGCTCTGTGCGGATCACGATGGGGTCACTTTCTATTTTTTTATGGCGTTTTTTCTGACTGTTTTACTGTCCCAAAGTCACAAAAAAAACCGCCAAAAATGAGACCGACCTTTTTTTTTCTCCAGAAAACCGGGAACCGGGAAACCCTGGTTTTGAAAACCGGAAAACCAGACCTATCTTATCCCCTGCCCTGACCTGATTTTTTGTGAGGGCCTGCAGAAAATCAGGTCAGCTGACCCGAAAAAACCCCCAAGCTCCACCCCTGTACCACCCCCCCCGTGTATATGTCACCCCACAGGTGCAAAAATCGGGAGGGGGTGACATAAACACACCTTTTTTAGGTGACATAGCCACGGGGTGGTAGTTAGTGTAGGTCACACCCCTCCAGGGCCGCCTGGGGGGGGTGACATTGGATTCCAGTGCCTGCGCCTCATGCAGCGAAGGTCCCATTCCGCCGTGTTCAGTGACATGTGTCGATAGTGTTGGCAGTTCTACGGGCTCTGAGCAACAATGCTCTAAGGAAAACAAGCCACTTGGCCGAGGGGGGCCGGGAGGCAGTTGGCTGCCGACAAAAAAAAACTCTCCATTGGTGCCCCTGATTTACCCCTTTTTCACTACGCACAAACTACGCAATCTGGGGGGGGGGTCTCGCTTTTTGGTCCCCCCCCAGTTTTTTTTGGTCCCCCTTTCTGTGTGGCTACTGAGACAGGACTGGAGGCACTGCGCTGACCGAGCAAAAAATTATTGCCAGAACTCACTATACACCGTACGAAAGAACGCACGACATGTGGGGCGGGACTCCAGAAACACCTGGGCAAGGTTGCCCCATGCCCAGAAACACCTGAGAAGGAAGTGAGTTCCAGGAGCCGCGTAGAACACCCTCGAGATTGTGAATGATGATACGATCACAGCCTTCAGGGCGCTGCGAGGTGCCACCCTGAAGGTGGCCCTTGACATCAAGGAGAGCGTCGGCCGAGGGGTCGACGAAAAGCTGAAGAAGGCGCTACTGGCACTGGATCCCGCGGGGTATACGGAGGTCACCGCCACACAGGCAACCTCCGCTGACAACGTCCAGGAGACGTTATCCGAGGGGATCACAACGGCACTAGAGATCTGTGTCACGGGATCCAGGCGCCCACTCTCCCCCGACGGTCTGGGGATTGTTGTTGGGTATGGTGTCGTTTCCTGCAGCTGCAAAAAAGCGTAGCAACTGTGCTTCCTTCTTCCTTAATGATGCGTTGACGCTTCCACCCGGAGGAGCTGAAGCAGGCACCGCTTAATGATGCGTTGATGCTTCCACCCGACGAGCTGAAGCAGGCACCGCGCCAAAGGGCACCCCCAAAGAGACCTGCAAAGACTGCGTCGAAACCCGCACCGAAGGCTGCCAGCGCTGCAGCACCTGAAGAACCTGCAGCACCTGCAGCACCTGAAGCGCCTGCACCCTCACTGACCCCGGAACAGCAAGAACTCCTTGAGTTTGGGGTCCCGGCATAGAGACAGAGAATGGCTGAGTAAATCAAAAAATGAGACCCCCCCCCCCCTTTTCACTACGCACAAACTACGCAATATGGGGTCGTCAGGGGCACCATCCATTGCATTGTTTGGAATTCATGCGGATCGTGGTGGGGTCACTTTGGTGACCGAGGTACCAAGTCTGGCCCTTTAGAACACCTTCAAAAAATTTTCGAAAAACCAAAAAAAAAATAATTACATGTAAATAATAATCGTATGTAAACAATACATGTAAATAATTTTATGTAAACAATAGCTGTAGGTAAACAATAGGTGTGAGGGGGGTTTACACGATTACAAAAGAGATTCAGTGTGTGAGTAATGGGGGAGGGGGGTGGGCGATAGTTATGAAGACGGGGGGGGGGGGAGTGGGGAGGTGCGGGTGTGTGTTGTGTGTAGTTAGTCTTCCAACAAAATGGGGTTCTTTTGTCCCGTTGTCGGACAAACAAAGAACGCAACTCCAAGGGGGCCCTCGCTACCAAGTGTGACTGAGTGAGAAAAAGTGAGAAGTCAGCCATGTTTGGCTGAACACTGACGACTCGTGACTCACAGTGACTCGTAGCGAGGACCCGCAGGCCTCTGGCTAATTCGGGTCGAACGTTAAGTTTCTCCGTGCCGGGGGGGGGAGGGGGGGGGGGGGGGGGCTACCCTACCCTACCCTAGGGTTGGGGCCGCCGGGGTCCCAGATTTTTTGGTAATTTCCAGGTGTGGGTAGGGGGACCTTTTCGATTTTTTTTTTCGAGGGGTGCCCATTTTGGCGATTTGGGCCCGATTTCGAGGGTTACGGGTGACCCTAGACCCTACCCAACCCTAGGGTTGGGGTTGGGGTTAACTCCAGACCCTACCCTGGGGTTAGGGTTAACCCTATACCCTACCCAACCCTAGGGTTAGGGTGAGGGTTAACCCTACACCCTACCCAACCCTAGGGTTAGGGTCAGGGTTAACCCTAGACCCTACCCTAGGGTTAGGGTCAGGGTTAACCCTACACCCTACCCAACCCTAGGGTTAGGGTCAGGGTTAACCCTAGACCCAACCCTACCCTAGGGTTAGGGTTAACCCGACACCCTACCCAACCCTAGGGTTAGGGTTAGGGTTAACCCTAGACCCTACCCTAGGGTTAGGGTCAGGGTTAACCCTATACCCAACCCAACCCTACACCCAACCCTACCCTAGGGTTAGGGTTAGGGTTAACCCTAGACCCAACCCAACCCTAGGGTTAGGGTTGGGGTTAACCCTATACCCTACCCAACCCTAGGGTTAGGGTCAGGGTTAACCCTAGACCCAACCCAACCCTAGGGTTAGGGTTAGGGTTAACCCTATACCCAACCCAACCCTAGGGTTAGGGTTAACCCAACCCGACCCTAGGGTTAGGGTTAACCCTACACCCTACCCAACCCTAGGGTTAGGGTCAGGGTTAACCCTAGACCCAACCCAACCCTAGGGTTAGGGTCAGGGTTAACCCTAGACCCAACCCAACCCTAGGGTTAGGGTTGGGGTTAACCCTATACCCTACCCAACCCTAGGGTTAGGGTCAGGGTTAACCCTAGACCCAACCCAACCCTAGGGTTAGGGTTAGGGTTAACCCTATACCCAACCCTACCCTAGGGTTAGGGTTAGGGTTAACCCAAGACCCAACCCTACCCTAGGGTTAGGGTTAACCCTATACCCTACCCAACCCTAGGGTTAGGGTTGGGGTTAACCCTATACCCTACCCTCACCCTAGGGTTAGGGTTAACCCTATACCCAACCCAACCCTAGGCGGGTCCTCGCTACGAGTCACTGTGAGTCACGAGTCGTCAGTGTTCAGCCAAACATGGCTGACTTCTCACTTTTTCTCACTCAGTCACACTTGGTAGCGAGGGCCCCCTAGGGTTAGGGTTAACCCAAGACCCAACCCTACCCTAGGGTTAGGGTTAGGGTTAACCCTATACACAACCCAACCCTAGGGTTAGGGTTAACCCTATACCCTACCCAACCCGAGGGTTAGGGTTGGGGGTTAACCCAAGACCCTGCCCGACACTAGGGTTAGGGTTCACCCTAGACCCAACCCTACCCTAGGGTTCGGGTTTGGGTCAGGGTGAACCCTAGACCCGACCCAACCCTCGGATCAGGGTTGGGGTTAACCCTATACCCTACCCTAACCCTAGGGTAGGGTCTAGGGTCAACCCTGACCCTAACCCTAGGGTTGGGTCAAGGGTTAACCCTAACCCTAGGGTTGGGTAGGGTCTAGGGTTAACCCTGACCCTAACCCTAGGGTTGGGTCAAGGGTTAACCCTAACCCTAACCCTAGGGTTAGGGTAGGGTCTAGGGTTAACCCTGACCCTAACCCTAGGGTTAGGGTAGGGTCTAGGGTCAACCCTAACCCTATCCCTAGGGTTGGGTCAAGGGTTAACCCTAACCCTAACCCTAGGGTTGGGTAGGGTCTGGGGTCAACCCTGACCCTAACCCTTGGGTTGGGTTGGGTCTAGGATCAACCCTGGCCCTGACCCCTGGGTTGGGTAGGGTCGTGTTGGGTCGGGTTATGGGTACCCAACCCTCACCCTAGGGTAGGGTTGGGTCGGGTTGTGGGTACCCCCGACGTGCTGTAGGGTAGGGTAGGGTAGGGTAGGGTAGGGTAGGGTAGGGTAGGGTAGGGTAGGGTAGGGTAGGGTAGGGTAGGGTAGGGTAGGGCCCCCCCCCCCCCCCCTCCGGCCCAACGTTAAGTCCGGCCCCAGAATTAGCCAGAGGCCTGGAGGACCCCCCAAGTCTTTTTTTTTTTGAAAAAAAATACTCAGCTCACACCTGTGCGAGCAGATGCCTATTTCCCACAGCTCCGGGTGGTTGTCGCTGGGAGGTAAAGGATGAAACATGCGTTGCATTCCACAGTGCCAAATGAGCCACACTGAAACGGAAGATAACCAGGACTGTACAGCCAACTCTGCGGTGCGGTGGTGGGCCGTACCAACAGTTCGCATGTCCTCCAGTTCGCATGATGACTGTGTGTGTGTGCTCTGTTTGTGACCAAGGCCACGCAGGGTGCTCCCCGATGCGTTCGACACTCTCTCATCTGAAACAAACCAGAAAGTATACACAGCAGAATTTGCTTTGCCAAAACAAAATCAACCCCTAGCCTTCACGCCGACACACACACACCACACACACACGCCCAGCCACCCCTCCCCCCTCTGGGAGAGACGGGTGTCAAGGAAGGAACGACCCTGGCAGAGAGCTTTAGAGAGCTTCTATAGTAATGGACAGCAAGAGAGAGAGGCTGCAGGCCAGCCCAGGCAACTCACTCCCACCCCCACCCCCACCCCTGTCCCACCTCCTCTCTCTCTCTTTGAGTCAGAGAGATGCTAACACCTCCACTTCCCACCCACCAACACACCCTTTCCAGGCATTCCCCCCTGCCCCCCCACCCCATCCCGTCCACTGGGAACTCCCTAATAAGGAGGGGGGGGCGTGCGCCATGCCATCTCCACCCCCACCCCCACCGCCCTGCAACCCCCGCGGGTTTGCCGAAGCCGCCGTTGCTGCGCACAATGAGATGCGGCACGCCCACGGCAGTGCTGGCCTCCGCCTCTGCGAGTCGCTCTGCGATGAGGCGGATATGCTGAGCGCCGCTGCCGTCGCCGCACACTGCGCCTCCGACGCGCCGCCGCCACCGCCCCCGCAGGCTGTGTCGAAGTTCAGCATCTGGGTGGACAGCCTCCCGGAATACACTACAGAACAGGGGGGGGTCGCGCCGGAGGCTATTGCGGTCCGCGCCACAAACAGCTGGTATGCTGGCATCGATGCGTACATCGCGCACGGGGGTGGCCTCACTGGGATGGCTAACGGCGGAGCCGACTTCACCCGACTCGTCTGGAAGTCGACCTCTGCGATGGGGATCTCCCTCCGGAGGGCCCCCGTCTCCCACCCAGGGTCGGAGCTCCCCGGGCAGGGCCACGCAGTCACCCACATGGCAGTCGCCGTCGCGGTCTACTCCGACGGATGCAACGCCCCACGCGAAGGCCTCATCCGCGCCAACGTCACACCTGGCCCCGACACCACCACCACCACCCCCCACCCACCCCCACCCCTCCCCCGCGGGATGGGGACCGCCTCACCGCTGCCGCACCCTGTTGGAGGCAGCTTGCAGGGCCCTGCCATTCCTCACCATTTTGTGAGGGGGGATGCATACTGGTCCCCCACAGTCTCCCCCCTGAGGGAGCGTGTGCCTGGGAGGGGCAGCCCTGCTGCGGGGAACCCCTCCCCCCCTGGGGTGTGCCGGGCGTGCGGCGGACGCCCGGAGGGGGTTGGGGGTGCCGCGTCGCCTTCTGCGGCGGAGGCGGAGGGGCGGGTGGAGCAGCTTGAGGTGCAGCTGCGGTTTGCGAGGGCCAAGGGGGAGGCGGCGCAGGCGGCGTTAGACAAGGCGGTGGAGAGCGAGAAGCGGGCCAGCCGGAGGGTGGTCGACCTCCTCGCGGAGAACGGGCAGCTGAGCGGGGAGCTGGACAGGCTCCGCTCCCGCATATCCGGCGGGGCCTACTCGCAGCTCCCGCTGTGCGAGCCCCCACCCTCCCGCGGAGGCACTGCGGGCACCCCCTCTGGCATGCCGGCACCCCTCCAGCAGCAGCAGCAGCAGCAGCAGCACCAACGTCACCCTCCCTCCATCTCCTCGGCGTCCGATGCTGTGTCTGTAGAGCAGATCCCCCTCCTCCTCGGGGAACGGGGTGGACTCTTTGCGGCAACCCCTTCGCCGCGGCGGCGATCCCGCTCGAGGGAGCGTGGTGGTGGAGGTGGAGGTGTGTCACACAGCCCTCCTGCGCGGGAGGGGGGTGGTGGTGGTGGTGGTGGTGGCGTATCGCCGCGGTCCCCCCACCCCACCACGCCGTATCCCCCGTGCACCGTGTCGCGGGCCAGGGAGGAGCACGAGCTGAGGTACGCCCTGCAGCTCCTGGAAGAGCTGGCGGTGCCGAGCCCCTCCGCTGCTGCCGCAGGGGGGGATGACCGCCGCAGCAGGCGGAGGCACCGGAAGAGCCGCAGCAGGAGCGGGGATGCAGGGGCTGCGAGGGGCTGGGGGGAGTGCTCCCCGTAGTGGGTGGGGTGTGTGTGTGTGTCACGCACTCCGCGCTAAATCCCCCCCTGCTCTTGAGGGTGTTGGGGGAGGGCCTTCCACTCTCGACAGCTAGACCAACTACCCATCTCCCCCCCCCCCCTGTTCTTGTCTCTTGGGGATCACTACACGCGGAGGCTGGGGGTTTCCCCACACCCCACCCCCACCTCACGCAAACAAACCACTGACAAAAGGGCAAAACGAGGTTTCTCTGTCTGCCCCCCCCCCCCTCTCTCTCTCTCTTCGTCCGCTTTAAAGTGTGAATGGAGGCCTTCGCTCTGTGTCACACTGTGTGTCAAACTGTGTCACTTTGCAGCCAGGTGTTGTGAAGCGGTTCGCCATTCCTCACTTCTCTGCATTTCTGAGCCAAAGGCCCCCCAAAATACTCCCGGAACGAGAATGCTCGCATCCGCAACACACACGCAACTCTCGCCCCCCCCCCCCCTATCCCAAGTGAACGGGGAGGTCAGTTCTGTACCTTGCTCTGATCTCTCCGCTTCACTCCACCCTACCACACCCGCTCTCCATTGCATCTCTTTGCACCTCTGCTGTATATAAGCTATATGAACCGGGGAGGTGGAGGGGGGAGGGGTACACATCCCCTCCTCTGCCCTGCCCCCCTGCACTGCAGGATGTGTTCTCCCGACCCCATCCCCGCCCAACCTGCATACCGAATTGCAGGGATCTCGGGCTCTCGTTGTGTGCCTTACTTTTCTGTACTTTACGACTACCTGTATCGAAGGATTCCCCCCCCTGCCCCCAACCGAGTCGATCTGTGTCTCTTCCATCAGCAGAGTCCACACAGGCTGTTGGTGGCCTGTTGAGTGGGCACCGGTGCCCAAGCATGATGTGTTGAGGGTATTTCACGAGCGAGGCGCACGAGCGCTGCCTCCCCTGTCCCCTGCCTCGCCCCCCTTGAAAGACGGCTGTTGGTGTGTTGGGGCACAAGAGAGGAGGCGGTGTTGTGCGCCCCCCCTGCCAAAAGAAACAGGCAGTTTCTTGTTGTCTCGTGCGAATATCATCCCTCCTTCCACGCCCTGCACCCTGCGACAGGACTGCCCCCCTGCCCTCTGCAATGATTGCGTCGCTCGCCATTGCGGCCTTCGTGGCTGCAGCATGCCCTGTGGAGCTCACCGACCAGTGCCTCGTTCAGATCATCCTCGACCCCCTTTACGCGACCCACGGGATTGCGGTGTCGGCTGACAGCACCACGGTTGCCGTGGCCCGCGCAGACCCCACCAACACGACCGGGATCTACTACCGTATACGTAAATATTTTGGAACGTAAATATTATGGAACGTAAATATTTTGGAACGCTGGTGGGTTGGCGTTCCAGATTTTTTTCGTTCCATAATATTTACAGGGCTTTCTGCGACTCGGGGACTTGGACCAGGTGATCGGACGGCATACAGAGTCCCTGACGGGACCTACTCGTGCACTTTTCGCGCGATTCCTGACGCAAGCCGTCCTCACCACCGAGTCCCCAACTGGCCCTGTAAATATTTTGGAACGTAAATATTATGGAACGGACCGGCCAAAAATGGGCCCGTTCCATAATATTTACGTTCCATAATATTTACGTATACGGTATGTGAAGAACGGGATGAAGAAGTACATGCTGGACCTGGGCCATTCCGCCTTCTCTGTGGACTTCTCCAAGGCAAAGGACACCTACCTGGTCGGGCTTTCGAACTACAACGTCAGCCAGATCGACTGGCACGGCGAGCTGATCTACAGCGACACGACTGCTGGGTACTACCCGTTCGACTGCCGGTACTCCCCCAACGATGTGACCTTCTCCTGCGCCAGCGAAGGCCTCCAGGTGTGGAACGCCACCCAGGGGGATATGATCGTGTCGAAGCCGGGCGACCGGTCGTACGCTCTGGCCTACTCGCCGGACAGCCAGCGTGTCGCAATCGGCAGCCAGTACCTCGTGGAGTACAACGTGGCGGACGGCTCCCTGTTCCGCAACTACACTGACGCCCCTGGCACCACGCGCGCCATTGCCTTCTCGCCGGACGGGAAGTTGGTCGTGGCGGCGGTGGACAAGGTTGTGGTGGTGTACGACCACGAGTCGGGCGACATGAAGGAGCACCTGGTTGGGCACACCGACAGCGTCACCACGGTTGCCTACTCCCCTGACGGCCTGCTCCTCGCGAGCGGGAGCCTCGACGGTACCATCCGCATCTGGGATGCGGCTTCTTGGCAGACGCGCCTGGTGCTCGACGTGCAGGATGCGGTGACCGACCTGGAGTACACCCCGGATGGCCAGTACCTCGTGTCCTCCTGCACGTTTGTGCACATCTGGAACGCAACGATTCCGAGCAGCACCCCGACCCCGCCGTCGGGAGGGGGCAGCAGCAGCAGCAGCGCAGGGGTTGTGGTGGGTGTGCTTATCGCCGTGATCGTCGTGCTCGCTGCGGTGCTGTACTACGTGAGGAGGAGGGGGACCAACCTGTGGGGCGGCAACACCCACGAGCAGATCCCCACAAGCAGCAGTGCTGTTGGCGCTGTGGGCGAGTCGGAGGACCAGAACGTCAACGCCTTCTAGGTGCAGTCGGCATGCCGCGACCCATCTTAGAGCTGGGTTGAGAAGACATCCGCTGGAACAGCCAATATGAAGGTAGAAGTACACAGGGGGTCTGGCCCTATCTGTGCCCAAACCTGTGTCAGTGTTTACTGCCTACCGCGCTCACCTTTATGCAGTTCTGAGCAAATCATCGTGTCCATTCGGAAGGGTTGAACCAGAAATATATAGCCTAGCATCAGTCAAATGCAAAGGCCCTGCTGACGCTCTTTGTGTGCGTGCATGTGTGGATGTGTGTGCATGATTATTTTTCAACAGCAGATCTCTTTGCCCGTTTGGTAGTCTACGGAAAAGTTTCGGCAAAAAGCCACGCAAAACAAATCAAAGGGTGGAATGCGTCAAAACTGCGCTCGTCGGCACCACGTTTGCGAAGACCACCACCACACACACACACACACACTGCCCCAAGGAGGCGGATGAACTGCTGAGGAGCGATACTGCGTGGGGGGGCTACTTCCGGAAGTATGCGACGACGCCTGAGCCTCGCTGGGACACCTTCCGACAGAGGTACAGCGACTTCCTCCCTGACCCGGCCGAGATGGAGTGTAAGACCATTACGGCAGAAGACGTTGGGACAGCGCTGGCTAAAATGTCTACATCCACCTCGCCGGGCCTACACGGCTGGAGGGTGCACGAGCTGCGGCAACTCCCAGGGGACCTCCTCAAGTTGTTCGCGGAGGTGTTCAATGAGGTCGAGAGATCGGGCGAATGGCCGGAGCAGCTGATGCACGCCATGATTTGCCTCATTCCCAAGCCCGGCAGCTCAGGTGAGCCGCTGTCGCAGCGCCCCATCAGCATCACTCCCGTGCTGTACAGGGTGTGGGCAGCAATCCGAGTGAAGCCTGCGCTGAAGTGGCTGGAGAGCATTGCGCCTGAGGACTTGCACGGATGCAGACCTGGCCACGGCGCGGAGGACCTCATCTGGCACCTGGCAGCACGGATCGAAGAGGCCCACCTCACAGGACAGCCACTGTACGGTGTCGCCCTAGACTTTAAGAAATGCTTCGACACGGTGCCGATTGACCTGACCTTCTGTCTAGCTGCGGAGCTCGGCTTCGACGGCCGAGTCCTGCGCACCCTGCGGGCAGCGTACGGGTCAATGCAGCGGCACTTCCGGGTAAGCGGCACTATCGGAGAGGGCTTCCTGCCAACCAACGGCATCATGCAGGGCTGCCCCATTAGCGTCGTGCTGATCAACGTGCTGGTGGGTGTATGGATACGCATGGCGGAGCACCGGCAGGGCACGAGGGCGTTGTCGTTTGTGGACGATGTGTACGCGGTGACCCCCAGCCCGGGGACCTTGCAAGCAGTGGTGGATGACTCTGCAGATTTCTCCCACGATACCGGGATGGTAATATGCGCAGAGGTCAAGTCACATGTCTTCTCGACGTCCCCCGAGCCGTTGACCCCGATAGTCTACCGGACACGGGACGGCACGGCTACCCCCCTTCGACAGCGCGATAGCTTCGACTGCCTCGGGGCCATGCTGCATGCGCGCCCGCTCGAGGGACCCGAGGTGCCCAAATCGGAGCGCGTCGCCCGCCGAAAAGAGGGCGCAGAGCAGAACCTGCGCAGGACCTCGGCACTGCCCCTACCGGTGCAGTGGAAGGGGCAGGCAGCAGCGATGACAGCGGGGTCCAGGCTCTACTACGACGCCCTGGTCACCCGCTGGGAGGACGCCGACATCAGGCGATGGAGGGGGCTCTTCGTCGCCGCGCTGTGGTCCGGACCCCCCCGCAGGGCGCGGGAGGCTGTGCTGGATGTCCTCCACCATGCACATCGGGTGGACCCCGCCGTCGCCCCCCGCTACCGGCAGATCACCACCTGGGCCATGCAGGTCAAGAAGTGGGGCCGCTGCAGGGTTCTGTCTGAGACGGCTTGGGATAGCAGAGTGAGGCTTACAGGGACAGGCCCCTTTGCGCTTTTCCGAGCGGCCCTTCGGTGGATAGGATGGAGCTGGAGCACGGCGACCACCCTATCTTACACTGATGAAGCGGGACGGAGCATAGTCTTCGACCCCACCGCAGCAACAACGAGCGGATGGGGGATCTTCGCTCATGACCTCCGCCAGGCCCTACGTACACAGGTGGCCAAGGCGCTGGCTGGTCGTCGTGACGACTTTGCGGGCGCTCAGCACGGCATCGACGGGCAAGCCACACGCTGCGTCCTGGAGGGAGAGGGCGCCGCGGTCACGGGATACCAACGGGGCCTCCTTCGTTCCGTCATTGCAGGGGCGGTGCCTGTCCGAGGGCGCACGGGGCAGGGCGGGATCTGCCGATACTGCAACGCAGGCACCCCCGAGACGGTGATGCACCTATGGTGGGAGTGCTCCGCGTGGGACCCAATCCGACAAAACCACCCCATTACGGCTGTGGACCGGTCAACCTGGCCACCTTGCTTGGCGTTATGCGGGGTGGCGCCCGCCTTTAGACACGGCATCCCGGAGGACAGGCAGCCCCTGCCACTATCCTTCGCACGCAGGGTGGATATAGTGGCGCAGCTGCACCGCTACTTCATTGCAATCCTCTCGGCGCGGCAGGAGAAAGATGGACTGCTCGACCGCTCCGCGCGCCACCACCGCACCCTTCACTATCCATGGGGGTGGTGCACGCCCAACCCCGAACGGGCCTGCATCCCTGTGCGGGCGCCGTCCACTGTCAAACAGACGTGGGGCAAGCGCCCCCCGGAGCTGTGGGTGGCCCTCTGCGACTGGCTGCGGGGCCTGAAATGGGGGCCGCAGGGAGGGGAGCACACCGTGACCCTCATGGAGTTGGCTGTCGACTTTGAGCTGTCGACCGGCCTCACCCTCCCAGAAGTCGAAACGCGCCGCATCCGCCCCCACACACCTGACCCCCCTGAGAGGGGGCCGCGGGAGGCCCGCCCACGCATCCCCGAGGACACAGCCCCGGGGCTCACCCTCTACTTCGACGGCGGAGCAAGGGACAACGGCACCCCCTTCGCCCTGGCGGGTGCAGGTGCGGTGCTCTACCGAGACGGCCTCAAGGTGTCGGAAGAGATCCTCCCTCTGCTGAACGTACGCAGCAACAACATCGCTGAGTACGAAGGGGTTCGAGCGGGCCTACGGCTGCTCAGAAGGGGCGACCCGCCCCCTGAGGGGAACGTTACGGTGCGGGGTGACTCGCAGGTGGTGCTGCGACACCTAAAAGGGGAAGCGGTTTGCCGCGATAAATCCCTCCGCCCCCTCTTCCTCAGCACGGCACGGCTGGCTGCCGACCTCGGGCCCCGGATCACCCTTACGTATGAGCACGTGAAAAGGGAGCTCAACGTCGATGCGGACGCCCTCAGCAACGCCGCCATGGACGAGGCTGAGAGGCAGGGGGAGACCTCGCAGGAGCAGCTGCGGCAGGACTTCGCAGCCTTCCAGAAGAGCATCCTGGGCAAGGCTCACTCGTTGAGGCAGCTCTGCGAGGTGGTGCGCAAGACTTCCAAGCAACCATGGCACTGTGGCCACACTGCGAGCTCCACTGTCCTCACCGCGATCGGGGGAACCGTGGCAGGGGGCCTGTCCAGGAGAGCCCAGCTCAGCCCAGCCACCGAGTCGGTGATGCGCAGCCTCCAAGCGCACACGGCAGGCCCGGGCTTGAACCAGCGGGACACAGCCTTCCACTCCCGCGGCATGGCGTGGGCCGCAACCTTCGCACCGCAGCCCCACTACCCAGAGGGGTGGCAGCAAGCGGCCCAGCAATGGACTGCCAGCAGCCGGCAAGCCAACGCCCGGACAGGACGGTCATGGGAACGACGGGGCGCTGCTCCCCGGACTGCCCCCCCTGGAGCCAGACGGAACGCGAAGATGCTTACCTGCGCTCTGCACTGGAAACCCCGCTGCGTGGACTGCCGGCGCCGGCGCCTCTCGGAAGAGGACTGCTGCCGGGACCACCACGGGAAGAACGACGGCTTGCAAGTCACCATGGAATTTTGCAAGACGCATCGCATGGGCCGGTGCGGGGACTGCCACAGCAGTGCGAAATCACTCACACACTGTTGCGGCACGCACCACGCTGGCTATGCCTCACGCCCTCCTCGGAGTGGCACTGAGTTGGCCCCACACTCTAACCCGAGTGGGGCATCCGCTGTGACGTAGGGGTGGGCGGGGAGTGGGCACAGATCCGCGCAGGGTTACCCACTTAAAACCACTATCACTACACACACACACACCCTCCTTCAAAATTTAACAAAGTGCGTTTTTTGAAACGCCACCGCCCCCCCCTCTCCCTCAGACAAGGCTTGTCGTTTTATCGATTTGCCAAACCCACAGCGCACACACATCGCACACAGCGCGTATGTTTTTTGTAGTAGTGTAGATCACACACCGAGTGTATCCCCTGCTCTTTGATGTGATCTCCGCTGTTGCCACGCACACACAGACACACCAATCCCCTCTTCCGCTGGTGCATAACTACTATAGTGGGCCTAGACAACTTGTGCCCACACAACAGACCGACACATCACAGGGCAAACATCACTGCTCGGACGGTACAACCCATATCGAGTGAAGGGAGGTCATCCCGAGTTTACCTTTTTCCTCTGCTTTGCCCATCCCTTCCGGTAGTCTCCGAGCAGCAGCAGCAGCAGGGTGGCGGGGGGGGTTGGGGTTGGGTGGGTGAGGTGTGTGTGTGGCAATATCATGGGGTTTCTTGCAATGTTACCCCGCCTGTTCACCCTTCTCCACTCCTCCGTTCCCCCCACGCCCTACCCACCGCTGAGAATACGTTTTAGGAGTGATATTTTTTCGGGTCTTGCATGGAAGAGATTCGTTTCAGTTGTGCCCCCGCCCCCCCACTTATTGTTGCTCCCTGCACCGACCTGTGTAGTGTGCAAAAAAAAAATCAAAAAAAAATCATGCTTCAGCAACAGGCGTGTATCTATTTCACGGAATGAAAATAGGAATTTGGGGAAAAAATATTTTTTTGCACTATTTTTTTTGCACTTTTTTCCTTTGGATTTTATAGTGACCCTACTTGGTATTGGCCGAAAATTTTTATGTTCCCGGTCTTGGATGTGCTCAAACAGTCAAAAGAACACATTTTCCGGATGCAAAAAAAATTTGCACCTGGGGGTGGAGAGGGGGGTCGGAGGGCGGTGGTGTGAGAGGCTTGCTCTCAAACCAACAGATGTTCACTACCGTGGCCTCCGGCGGCTGGGGGGCGGAACCCCCCAGACCCCCCCATGCGACATGTGCTATCTGTCAGTTGTGTTGTACTTGAGCGTATGCGACTATGGAGCCAGGCCAACAGACGTTCGCTACCGTGGCCTCCGGCGGCTGGGGGGCTCCGCCCCCCAGACCCCCCTGTGGCTTGTGCCTGGTCTTGGAGCCAAGCTTGCGCGTACGGGGCTGGGCATATCGGTTCACACCTCGCGGGAGGCTGGGCCGAGCCTGATCTCTCAGAGACGAACACCTTGCGAATGCGATCGGGTTTGCGGGCTTGCGGCTATGACATCTCGAAAGGGTCGTCGGGGCCCGTGATATGTTTCGGGTTCACTTGGTGGACATCCGTGGCGAGGAACCACGTGTATGTGTCAGTCACCAAAGTGAGTCACCACCGCCGGCCTCAACCACCAAACTGCAACGCAGAGGTTCCGCTATTCTCACAAGGAAGGCGCCCTGGGATGTACAGTGATTTGTGTGCAGCATCAAGAGGCACTGACCGCCTTGAACAGAGAGGTAGTGTACAGGTGGCGAGCAGTGGGAGGGCGTGCTGTGTCCTTCCACTTCCCCATCTACCTCCATTCGTTCACCGTTGTTGATAGCGATTTTTTCGCCATTTTTTCGAATCGTATGCATCGGTGAGGCCGAGTGAATCAAAATAGCGCAAAACTCACACCAAAATCTGTGTCTGAGGCACAGAAATCGTGCAAAAAAGCACCCAAAAAAAGTGCAAAAAAACCAAAATAGGATTTCGAAAATCGGCCAAAATACCCCCAAAATAGAGCCACACCTGTTCAGCAATGCATACCTTTCACATATGCAGCGCCCTCCCCGCCCCGCCCCACCCCACCCCACCCGCACTGGTCTGAATATTTACCGAACTGCCAAAACTAATCCGTCCCCTCTTCCTACCCCCCTCCCCCATCCCAGCCCCCCACCCCTGTGTTCAATTACAACAACGTTGTTTCTAACCGAGTGACTTCCATCTGTGTTTGTTTTCCCCTGTCGTGGGGCCTGGGTGGGACGGGTGGGGGGGGGGTGCGGGGCGAGGGGTGTTTCTATCTTCTTTCTCCCAAGAAGGGAGAAACGCAGCAGTTGGTTTGTCCAAGAATAGGTTCGCGTGTGGTTGTGCGCGTGTGGTTATAAAGTTTTAAGGCGGTGTCGCCCTGCACGGGCAGTAGCACCTCCCCTTCAGTATCGCACTCCCGAAGGATTCCCCAACACGGCGTGACACCGGTTTCGACGCGTACTCTTCGTACCCCTCCCCCCGGCCGCGTCTCTTCAGCGAAGAACCGGGGATAATCGGACCAGGGCTAGCTAAACCCTGGTGGTGTCACGGGTGGGGTTGGAGAGGGAGAAAAGGAAGAAATGAAGTTGCGAAAAAGTCAAACACTGACACGTGAAATCAATAAAAAGGGTGGTATATATCGCCCCCTTGCTGCGACGAAGACACTAAATAGTCAGGCCGCTTCAAGAGTCTTGAGGGCTTGAAGGAAGAAACAGGTTGCTGATGAGTCTCAGGAGCAGGCACCTTTTGTCCGCCCACATGACCTTCGCCCGAAGGCGAACCTCGTCCAGCTTGGCTCGATCGCCACAGAGAAGGGGATCATTCTCCGCTGTGGTGAACATCTTAAAAACCGAGGGTGCAGAGGTGGGGCAGCCCACTGGTGCGACAGCAGGCCGCCCCCGGATAGCTATAACTAGTGCATAGGAAGCATACGACGGCACACGCAACAGATGCCGAAGGCACAACGGCGGGTCACTTTTAACCACCAGAGGAGTGGCACTCCCGAGGGGTGGGGAAGGGGGGGTAGTCACAACACTTTCGAAGGAAGAAAAGGGGCAAATGGGATGTTTTGTGCAAGGTAGAAAGGAAGTCACAACATGAGGCAGGGGGGATTGCTCATCAGGCCTGGGGGAATAGAGGGTTTGTGTGTGGTTATAAAGTTTTAAGGCGGTGTCGCCCTGCACGGGCAGTAGCACCTCCCCTTCAGTATCGCACTCCCGAAGGATTCCCCAACACGACGTGACACCGGTTTCGACGCGTACTCTTCGTACCCCTCCCCCCGGCCGCGTCTCTTCAGCGAAGAACCGGGGATAATCGGACCAGGGCTAGCTAAACCCTGGTGGTGTCACGGGTGGGGTTGGAGAGGGAGAAAAGGAAGAAATGAAGTTGCGAAAAAGTCAAACACTGACACGTGAAATCAATAAAAAAGCGGTATATATCGCCCCCTTGCTGCGACAAAGACACTAAATAGTCAGGCCGCTCCAAGAGTCTTGAGGGCTTGTGGTTGTGCGCGTGTGTTATTTATGCCTGGGGAACCCCCCCGGGGGAATTTCAAACGAACCCACCCAGTGATGTTGTCCCCCCACCCCCATGTGTGGTATGGGATGCCGGTCCCTGTCACGGGAACACCTTTCGTGCGAAGATATGATGTAGGGACGTTGTACAGACCTGCTCCGAAGGTGCTGAAGGAGAACAAACTGAACCGGATGTCCCCCCTTCCCCCCCTACTTTTCCTTGCGTCGTCAAGACTTCGTGCTTGAAGCAGCGGGGCTCTCTCGCGCCACCGGAACAACGTTTTCCTCCAATGAATACTACTTCAGTGGGTGGAAAATGCACCAAATCGCACTGTTTTCGGGGCAATAGCGAAGAAGACCCAGCGTGTGTGATTGTAAGACACCGCCCGCCGACTTTTGTGGGATCCTCGACAGCGTCGTTTCTGCAGGTTGTCAATTGCATCGATCCCAGCGATGAATCTGACGAGAAGGGTGGCGTGTTTGTGGTTTAGGCGAAGTCATTGCGGGTGGTGACTAGCTCGCTTTACATGTGAGGGCCAGTCGATGTGTGAACCCAACAGCGCAATATCCGGCACAGTCAACCCAAAGCGTGCGGAAGGCACAGGAAAGCCTTGCCATCCGGCATGTGGAAGAAATCAGACGAGTTGCGTGTGAGCAACGGTGTTGGTGTATCCGTGTGACATTCGCTGCAACATCACTCACGAAGTGCAAAATGAACTGTGCAAAAGAAAAAAAAGACGTGCAAACCCGGAAACAGGTCAGGGGAGTGGGGGGGAGGAAGGGGTAAACCAATGGGAATACGAAGCAGGTCTGGACGTTGCAGATTCAGAGGGGGTGGGGGGGGGGGGGGTGGGGGGCGGAGGTGGCTGTTCTGAAGAGAAAACCAACAAATAAAAGCGCGTCGGTTTTGCAGCAGCTTCCGCTTCCATTCGCACCCACCCCCCTCTCCCCCAGCTGCGGTACCTCAGCCTGTAAAACTGATGGTTGCCCAGTTCCCCCCGATATGACCTCTCTTTCAAAAGTCAGGCTTGGGTCGTCGAAGCCAATAAAGACTAGGGGGGGCCTTCGCTACGGGGTGGTCGTCAGTGCATTTTAGGTGAAAACTGACGGAGGCTGACGGAGGATAATGACCAGCGAAAGACCCCCTGGGTGTATTCAGCAAACTTGATGACCCCCACCGCATCCCCCACACACGCTCCACCGACACACCCACACAGGACGTCTCGGGCTGGTGAGGGAACCCCAAGTCCCCTCCCCCCCCGCGTCCCCAGCCACCTGGCCGCGCCCCCCCCCCCCCCCCACCACCACACATCCGCGTTACTGGCCAGGGCTGCAGTGCTGCGTAAGTAGGTGATAGGGGTGTCCAGCCGACAGCAGCGGGGCATCGCCGGTTCACACGTGCACGCACGCACGCACACACGTCCTCCTGTGTGAGGGGGGCAGGGAGAGAGAGGGTGGGGGTGGTGGTGGGGTGGCTGAGCCGGCTGCAGTGGCACAATGGCAGTGCCCCGCCGTGACGAGTGGTTCCTCAAGGTGATCACAGATGCGGGGAAGCGTTATTCGCTGGAAGTGAAGGGGGACATCGCGACTCTGAGCGCCGAGGTCGTGAAGCCGAAGCTCGCGGAAAAAACCGGGGTGCCCGCGAGAAAACAGGTATGCCTTTGCTGCGTTCTCCTCCCCCCCCCCCCCCCCCCCCCACACACACACACTCAGGCCTACAGTGCACCCAAATATCTCCTTCTCCTCGCTATTCACATGAGGGTACTACTAAGTTTACAAAGGGCAGTGCATCCTGCATTCCCCCTCTCAAACAACAAGAGTTGAAAAATGCAAATCCACAGGGGGGGGGGGTATCGTTGCGGAAACGTGTCGGATAACGAGTCCACCCACACACACCCGCTCACCCCTTCTTCCGTTTTCGCTTCTCAGATCCTGACATACAAAGGCAAGGAGCTTGGCGACAAGGTGTCGTTTCAAGAGATTGGCATCAAGCCTGATGACGAGCTGCGGCTGTCACGAAAGGTGCCCGAGACAGCATACTACATCGATGTTGTGGGTGACGCTCTGAGGAGCTTCGACGACCTGCTGCAGAAACGGGGCGGTGCCGCAGACTTCGACTCCCTCCCGGAGCCCGAGCGGAAGCAGCTGCTGAAGGATCTGGGGCGCAAGCTGCGCAGCATGAAGAAGAACATCACCTACCTCCGAGAGGAGGACGAGGGGGTGCAGTGCGAGCGCCAGATAGCGCAGTACCAGGCTGCCATCTCCGACAAGGAGCAGGTCATCAACATGCTGGAGAACCCTGCGCTCCGCCTCAACAGCATCAACATCTCCAGCGTCAACACCAACGCCAGCGCTGCGGGGCCTGCCCCTCTGGAAGCCCCTTCCAAGTCCTCTTCCAACGACCTGCGCCGCATGGAGTCGAGCAACCTTATTGGCAGATGTCGCCACTACAGCAGCTCCCCCAAGACGCCCGACACCTCGGGCCTCGCTGCGAAAGACCACTCCGTGCGGTTTGGGCTCAACAGCGTGATGCTCGCATTCTACGAGCGGCTGCAGTGGCTTCACGCCTCTCTATACAGCATCCGGAAGCGGATGGACGAATCACAGCTTGTGGCTGGCTCGCTCCTGCGGGTCATCTTCGACCTCAAGATCCTCTGGCAGGATGTGCTGGGCTGCCGTGGCACCACAGAGGCTGAGCTGTACGTCATGCAGACGCTCATCACGGATGTGCGCACGGTGCTCATCAAGACTGTGGCGCAGTTTCTCTCGATGCCTGGGGGGCCTGTCGTGTCGAACGACGATGTGAAGCTTGCGTTGACGAGCCAGCGTGCGCCGTATGCCCTCCGGAAGTCCGACCTCCCGGGGACAGAGGCGGATCTGCTGGACATCCTCACGACGCTGGGGCAGAGCAGCGTGGTGGATGTGTCGCGTGTCCTCGCCGTGTTCCGCAGCGTGGCAGGCAACGTCTCGCCCGCCGCAGCCAACGTGAAGCACACGCATGCTGCCGTGTTGGCCGCAGCCCCGGCAGAGACCCCTCCGGGCGGGGAGCTCCCGGCGCCGCCGCCGGCATCCGCCCCCTCCCCGGCCATCCACCCCACCACGGGTAGCCCGCCCCCGCAGGCGCAGATGGCGGCAAAGCCAGCAGATGCTTCTCAGGCTGCAGCGGCGCCAGCGGCGGCAGCGCCAGCCGTGGCGTCGCATGCCACGCCTGACCATGGGGAGATGCTGGCAGCCGCGATCAGTGCGCGTATGTTGTTTATCTTGGGGCGAGGGGTGGTGGGGGGAGGGGCTTGCCGATGTTGCTGATTTCCGGTTTTATTTTCGCACACGACCTTCGCGTGGAAAGGTGTCGTTCAGCTCTGCCAAACGTGCTCTAGACCCCCCACCCTCACATTCAACAGGCGACCTGTGGCGTGCGTGGCTTATTCTCTTCTACCAACGCTTCAACCGCAACAACCTCTCCAGCGTCGACAGGATCCTGGCGGAGTATAAGGGGACCGAATACAGACTGCCCTCCGACTTGTTCGAGAAGTACCATGTGGACGAGCAGGGGAGGGACGACCTGCAGGTGTGTGGGTTCTGTGTGACACATGCATGCATGCGTGGGAGGGGGGGGAGTGCGGTGATCACATCAGATCGCCCTATGAATGATGGCCCACCCACACTCCACCCAACAGGCCGAATTCATGCGACTCTCAAAGGAGCACTCTCTGCCCCTGATGACGCCTCAGGCAACACCTACAGAGGAGGAGGGCTGCACAGTGATGTAACACAAACACTCTCTCTCTCTCGCGATGAGTTGTGCAAAAGGCTCGCAAGCAGACAGAAGAATGGGGGGGTGTGTGGGGCGGGGGGGAGGGGGGGGGGGGGGGGAGGGGAGTATCGCCCGCCATGCCCCCACCACACACGGCACCCACCCACAGTGTCACTGCTTTGACTCGTCATGTTATGCGGGCCTCTCTTCAGAAACCCCTTCCCCAAACCCCACCGTTGAGCAACGCGACGTCCCCCCCCCTGCTCTTTGATGCGGTCTCCACACACACATATGCAACACACGCGAAGCCACCGCCAACCCCCCCCCCCCCCCCCACTCACCACACCCCCATCTCTCTCTGCTCGTCTGGCCGTGCTGCCGATCGGCGCCTGCTCCGCATCCACCCCACGCCACCCCACTAAAGACAAACGTCCCCCCCGGCCACTCGCGCCTCCTGTATTGCAACGGGGCTGTTGGTGCCCAGGTCTTCCTCGGTCTGCCTGCCACTGCTACCCCTCTCTCTCTCAGGCGGTAGGTTGTGTGCACCGTCGGGGCGGTGGTGGTGGCGGCAGTGGTGGTGTCTCATCTACACTAAAAGAAAGGCGGATCCCACCCCCCCCCCCCCCCCCTCCTCCCACCTTCACGGTGCACTAGTTTGGTAGTTACGAGTGACCTCAACTAGTGGAGTCGACAACCTCAAACTCGACAACTGCCAGTTGTCGACTCGACAACTGGCACTTGTCGAGTCGACAACTGGCAGTTGTCGACTCGACAACTCTATACACTGTACTGCAGGAAGAACGCCCAAATATGAAGGGAAAAACGCACAGTTGGGTGTGTGCTTGGGATATGAGGTGTGGTGGCATATCAGCGCTGGACTTTGTTGCGAATTTCCTTGTCCCCTTCTCAAGGATGGTCAGTCTTCATGTGGAGATCGCGTTCACGGACACTACGGAAGGTCTCAAAGCAAAGTAAGCAACGTTTTGTTGTGAGAGAGCGGGGGTGGTGGGCCAGGTAGTGCTGGCTTTGTCCCTTCAATCTTATTGTTGTGTGACATATTTTGCATTCGATTGTGCATGACGAGCAAGGGACATTGCTCCCTGGTCTGTGCTTTGCATCGTAGTGTGCAAACAGAGACGTTTTCTTTGCTGAGGAGTAGTCACAAATAATGCATCGAAATTCATGAACCTCCTCCGGGAGAGACTGGGTTTCTTCTTGAGTAGGGGTGGGAGGCACACCCCAAGGTTCCTTGCCACACACACACACGTTCAGTATGGTTTTCGGTGGTTTTTTCGGATCAATCCAAAAGACACACCCGCTCTGACCTCTCTCTTTGACGTGGTCCGCCAGCCCAGCAGACTCAAGTCTTCGGTAGAGAGATCCTGTTGCCTTTTCCCAGCTGCCCGCAACAACACATGAACACACATTGAATGCCCCAACGGCGGTCATTAACTTCGGAGTATGTCCTGAACCCCCCCAAAGCCCATTCTCGCCCCAACTTTGAAGTTGTTGGATCTCGAAAAGAATGAGGTCGCGCTCCATAGTCCTTTCCGAGGCACAGGCTGAGTAGATCTTGCTTCGACCGTTGCCAGCTTCCAAAGCTTCATCACTGAGGGAGAGACAGTGCGCATCTATGGAATCAAACCAGTGCGTCAGGCTGTGCACATACGTTGCGCCCGGACCTGTCGTCACGCCCGGTGACGCCCACTCACAAAGAAATATTAACAAGTGCATCGATAACATACTCACTGCAAACTCTGCCCCATTCTGGCCGTGTACCCAAAACTTCACGGGTATATTGTTGTATCTGAACGACACAAGCACGTCCATCAAAAGACAGATCATTTTTTTAAGCCCCGTTGTGCTCTGTATCAGCTTTTGCAGAACTTGTCGGGCCTGACTCCCAGTCATGTTCGACTTCGCACTCCCAACCACAGCTGTCTTGATCGCTTTCCCCTCCGGGATGAGGCGTACTATGAGAGATATGACGCCTTTGACGTCGTGAAGAGCAGGAGTGATACAGTACGCTTCGCTCTCAAAGGCCTTGGAAAGGTGACATGTGAAGCCCTGCTTGTGCAATTCCTGGAGGGACAGCCTCTTGCACGAATGTAGCATATCAAGCCAGTCCTTCATCTCTGTGGCACAGAACGCCGATCTGTGTGACTTCGATCCAGAACTTATGCCCTCAAACAAACCCGTGAGCTCCGCGTGATCACCCCCCAGCAGAAACTGCTTTGCTAAAAAAACGGTGTCTCCTTTTCTGAAGAACGCATTTTGCACCTCCCTTATCTGATCGGCCAGGCTGAACGTCGCGAATGAGATGTATTCATCCTTTCTCTGATCTGTCACCGTGCAGAGAGGTGTGGTAAAACTGCCGTGAGCAATACCTGCAGCTAAGCGGATCCTGGCTGTGAGGTCCCTGCTGCCCGGGTTATAGCCATCAGCAGTCAGGACAACACGAGGGTGTTCCATGTCGATGCGATGCAGGTGTGTTTCGACAATGTGCTCGAGAGTTTTGAGCAAACTACCCCTCCTTGCCTCGACCACTCTCTGGAGGTGCTCTTCATGCTTCCTCACCGTCGCCGGGGAGAGCCCGTGCCTCTCAGGCGCCTTCCCGTGCTCCCGAAACGTCTCTCGAATGCATTTCGAGATTTCACCGCACTTCCGGATGGACGTCCCTGCCACAAATCGTGACCTGCGAATACCCTCAGCCATCAAGGACATTTCATCTTGCATTGTCTCTTCGGAACCATTCCCACCCGGCTCTCCTGTGGTGTGTGTGTGCATCCCAACAAAAAAGGCTATGCCTGAGGAACCGGCGGGGGGAGGATGACGTCAAGAGTGATAACCAAAAAAGGGAAAGTGTCACTGCGATCGTTCTGCACCTTTTCTTCCGTTTGCTTTCATATACGTTGACGCTTCCACACTCACACTGGATCATCAAATGTCAGCCTCCGCAGGGTGAGGCGCAGAATGTGCCCATTCTGGGTCACCTTCTGTACCGTCGACAGCCCAGATTCCACGATGAACTCGTAGAATCCCCCGACGGTTCTTGGAGCAAAGGTGTTGGCTGCTCCCTGCAACGACGACACGTCTCTCTTCCTTCCTGAGTATTGAGGAAAGATCTTGTCTGCCTTCGAGGATGCCTTCGTCTTCTGGGGGGCAGCCAGCTTCACCTCTGCGGCGTAGAGCCGGGACATCTTTACGCCCGAGGTGAGGGCGGCGTGCGGGTGCAGCTTCTGCATCTGCTCCAGTTTCGCCTTGGACTTGGCGGAGGCTGATGGAGATGGTGTGATCCTCACACCAATGAACTCCGTATCCGTCCCCCCCTTGGTGCGGATGGAGTACCTCTCCAGCTGCGCCTCCTTCGCCGACTTCTCCGACACCGTCCCCCCCTGGTACTCCTTGTACCTGGCCCCCATCGCCGCGCTCACGGTCCCGTCGTTGCCCTTTATGGGCTTGCCCGTGATCTTCCCGATCAGTGCCTTCAGGGCTGTGTTCGACAGCCGCCCCCCCTCCTCCGGCTCGACGTAGTATTCAACAAAAAGTTGAATAAAGCCCGGCTGAGTGGCGGGCTGCTTCGTCGGGGGGGCCGAGCTCGGGGCGGTTTCCTCCGTTCTGCTTCTCTTCGCCGTGGTTTTGGCAGAGGCAGGCATGATTGATAGCTGTGTGTGTGTGTGTCTGTTGGCGTGTGTGTATCTATTCAACAATGGAGGTAATCTGGTCAGGGCTTGCAAGACCCTGGTGATGTGGGTTGTGGGAGGGAGAAACGGCACAAGGAAATTCGCAACAAAGTCCAGCGCTGATATGCCACCACACCTCATATCCCAAGCACACACCCAACTGTGCGTTTTCCCCTTCATACTTGGGCGTTCTTCCTGCAGTACAGTGTATAGAGTTGTCGAGTCGACAAGTGCCAGTTGTCGACTCGACAAGTGCCAGTTGTCGAGTCGACAACTGGCACTTGTCGTCAACAACCCAGTCAGTTGTCGAGGTTTCAGTTGTCGACTCCACTAGTGGTTGCCAACACTAGCGCACCGTGTTGGGGTGGGGGGTAAAGGTGTGTTGTGCGTGAGGTGGAGATTGCATCGGGGGGGGGGGGGGGCAGGATTTGAAGCGCGCCAAAAGCAGATAGAACCCAGAGTCCCCCCACCCCCCCCCCCCCCCCCCCCCCCCGCCAGAGGCTGGAGAGACAGCCAAAAAAGATCGTTCGAACATGTTTGAAGGGAAAAGGAAACGCTCGCAGGGGCACGCATCTGGCACTGGGGTGATACCCGTTCCTCCCAACAAAATTGCCGCGTGTGTTGCGTGGGATGGGGGAGGGGAGGGGGGGTCGCGTGGGAGATGGGCGGGGGTGGGGGGGTGGGGACAAGTAATGTAACCCCCCCCCCACCTATGCTGACGGGAATCGTTAACAGCACCAACGGCGACGAGAAAGCTCCCCATTCCACCCCACCCCCACCCCCCCCCCCCTCCGCCTTCTTTTTGTACAGCCGTGGTGATGGGCTGGGGAGTCCGGAGAGTTCGGGCGAATCGGTGTTGTGCACGCATGGCGTGCACCGTGGTAGCCCCCTGATCCCCCCCCCCCCTGTGTGTTTGCGAGAAGGTGCTGGGAGATTTACTTTTCCATTCCCTCTCGACGATCAAACCCCCCCTGTGTGTTTACTGTAACCCTTTTCGTAATTCTCCTCTGATTTGAACCTGCTCGGATCCCACATGTGTTGACTTTAAGAATCCAGGCCGGGACAACCCCGTTCAAATCAGGTGCCTTGCTGCCATGCCAGAACACGTCAATACGCTGTCAACCCGACCGGAATTCCACCCAAAGGGGGTATGGAAAAGTCGGTGAAAAAAATGAAAAAAAATGAGAAAAAATCGGCCGAAATTTGCTGTTTTTCGCTAAAAAAAGAGTGTGGGGAGTTGGGTCCAGTTTAGCAAAGTGAGCATATTTTTCGAAAATTGAAAAATTGGGGACACCAAAAGTCCCCAAACGAGTCTTCGACTTGGCCAGCAGAGAGAATTTGTTTGGTGAAAAAATGCCCCAAAAATTGTCGGCCAAAAGTTACTGTTGAAGACGGCACAAGTTCTCTGCACAGGCTGGGTGGGCGCAACGCTGACGAACAACGACAAGCCGGAGGCTGCGACTGTGAAGAATACAACGAACGGCCCGGGTCCTCCTCTAGATGCCCAGGAACAATGTCCTTCCCACCGGTGTTACGCGGGGCGTTCCGGGGGTGGGATAGTGCTGCTGCACAGATGCCAGTGTGCCCGTTGAGGAGGGCCACTCCAGTCAGACCTGCTTGTTGCTTGTACATCACAAACAGCAGACCCAGAGTGGAGTGCCTCATCCCGGTCAACTCAAACACTGCTAGATTGACGAGGCCACCACCTCCTGGCACTGCCTGCACGACAGGGACGGGTGACCTGCAGGTCGTCGTGAGCAGGACCATGGCAGCCCACTCGAACACCTGTGCGGGGTACCGCAACTCATCTTGCTGCGGGTGTGCAGCGGGTGCGAGTGCGCCCCGGCCGGGGGTGGCACATACTCCTCCAGGTTTTGCTGACCTCCCAGAGCGATGGCTCAACAGCCACAGCCTTGCCCCGTCAGCCTGCCCACGCTCCGCCCCTGCCGACGGGGGGGGGGGGGGGGCTCAATCCGCAGTTCCTCGCCGCATTCGCCGCCACGGACAGGAGAAATACGCACAGAGGAGGAGCAGGCAGCTCATTAAACGGCTGGTCCCCCGGTGTATCTGGATGCACCGCCCCTGCACATACGGACAGCAGGGGCTGGAAAAAGAGATCTGCATTTTTTTGACCTCCCCGCCATCTGGATTTCCAGATCAGCCGTGAAGCTGCATACAGTCATCATGCACTGCATCATATCAGACCCACGGGTTCATCAGCCCCTTAGATTCAGACCATGCATTGTCCAGAACTGCACCCTGTCCTTCAACACCAGTAGATCCACGGCTCATGGGCCCATGTGACGACAAAAACCTGATCGTAGCTCATAGCAAAGATGGGTAACACGATCAAGATCATCTGTTCCCAGATGGACGTCTCCTGTTTCCAGGTTTAGGGTTACCGCGAGTGGAGCGCAGATTTACCAAGGTGTATCAAGAGAGTATGCAGCACTGTCCCAGCAGTTCCTCCTCCTTGGTTCCGACCTCCCACAGTTCTTCGATGACAGGCACAACAGAGTAAGAAGCAACACAGCCAGATCCTTCGATCAGGCCCAGACCCAAGCAACAGAGCGGGGGGGGGGGGGGGGATGAAGTACCTCCTTCAAGAACGTCGCACCACTGGTGATCGCGGCGTCAGGGAAACCGGCCGTCCTGATGAGAAGACGGTCGCTGCGAAACGGCCACTACACAACCCGGGAACCGGGTCGCAATTGAAAACGGGGGGGGGTGCGGGGGGGGGGGGGGGGGGAGGAGCCTGCCACAAACCCGTGACGGTGTGTTTCAGGGGGGGTGCGGGGGGGACAGGGTCACAGTCATTGTCACCACGTGCACTTGACAGACGGTAATTCCAACTACAGATCAGAAACCGACTGAAGATAGCGGCCTGGTCTCGGTGACTGCACTCGGAAGACTCTCCCTCAGACGTGGGATGCGGGTCACAGAAGTCAGGGCGTGGAGGCAGGGCTGTGAACCCGTCAGTCATGAAAGAGGACAGAGCTCAGTGGGGCCGGGGATGGTGTGGATGCATCCATGCATGCATCCACGGCATCCATGGATGCCCGAAAAAGTCAAAAAATGGCTTATGGACTTGGGACAGGAAAATCGCCGGAAACCCCGAAAATCGACAAAAAAAATGGCGAAAAGCCGATTTTTGGGCCCATTCACCCAGGAGCACGTTTCTAGGCCTCTGTGAAAAATCAATTTTTTTGGAATTTTTCGCGTTTTTGGCCAACTACTCGCCCAGCCAAATTCGATTTTTGGCTGGGAAATGCAGGGAAATGCACAAAATCAACGAATTAAGCCGTTTTAACCCCTTTCGTGGACTTTTTGGTTTCAGAAGGGTTTTAGGGGTGTCCATACTGGCCCTTGGCACATTTCCTGAAAATTCCATCCCCTGCAGGCAAACCGGGTATGGATGACTGCCTGCAGGCATGCACACATTCATCCACTGCAGGCAGGGCTTCGGAGCTCCAGGCTGTGTGTGGATGCATCCACAAAACTTGTGGATGCATGCGCTGCAGGCACGGGAAATACTGAGAGCGATGAAGAGGACGAATACGTGTGGGAGGGAGGAGGCGAGCACAAAAGGGCGTCGGCTACCGGGCGTCGGCTACCGCACGCCCTTTGGGCGCAGCCGACGACCGACCGTACCGGCCCCCGGCCGGGAGGGAGGTGGGGGGGGGGGGGGGGGCGGGGGGCGTGGGGGGCGGAGCCCCCCACATGGGGGGTCCGGGGGGCGAAGCCCCCCGGAAATTTTTTTTCGACATGTCGAAATTTCGGCCTACCTGGCCCAGCTGGGCCCAGGCCTGGCTAACCAAAAATGGCTGAAAAAAAATTCGAAAATTTTCCGAAATTTTTCAGTGTGGCACCCCAGTGAGCCCCAGATTCTGTTGAGCCAGGCGAAAAAAAAATTTTTTTTTTGGCCAAAAAAATTTTTTTTCGACATGTCGAAATTTCGGCCTACCTGGCCCAGCTGGGCCCAGGCCTGGCTAACCAAAAATGGCTGAAAAAAAATTCGAAAATTTTCCGAAATTTTTCAGTGTGGCACCCCAGTGAGCCCCAGATTCTGTTGAGCCAGGCGAAAAAAAAAATTTTTTTTGGCCAAAAAATTTTTTTTTCGACATGTCGAAATTTCGGCCTACCTGGCCCAGCTGGGCCCAGGCCTGGCTAACCAAAAATGGCTGAAAAAAAATTCGAAAATTTTCCGAAATTTTTCAGTGTGGCACCCCAGTGAGCCCCAGATTCTGTTGAGCCAGGCGAAAAAAAAAATTTTTTTTTTGGCCAAAAAAATTTTTTTTCGACGGAGGATGTATAACGAACTGTAAATTCTGTAAAATTTTGTAAAAAATGGGGGGATTTTTTGGAAAAATGGCCAAAAAAAGAGTGTGGGGAGTTGGGTCCAGTTTAGCAAAGTCCGTGTATTTGGACGCGGCCCCTCAGATAAGGAAGCCGCGTCTCAGGTGCGATATGGGGTGTTGGAGAATTTCAGGGTTCGGCCCGAAATTCCCGTTCGAACCGCTATCCCAGGTCCGACTCAAAACTGTGCTGGGCTCTCGGAGACGGGAGCCCGAAAGCGGGAAGACCAAGCCAATTGTTTTTCCGTGCGAGGATCACTCCTCGACACTGTGTGGAAGCCCTGCAGGGCACATCCATGAGACGCATCACAACAGAAGGGACAGAAGAACATGAGGCCACGAGGAAGCTGGCCGTGTATCGCAAAGTTTTCGACAACGTAGCATGCCCGAGAGGAACGTTCTTCCCGTTCCCATTCAGGGTACGGTACACCTGAGGACAGCAAAAGACGGTCACCTTGCAGGCGGGGCAACGCCTGCATGAACGCAGATAAAATTGCAGGATACGTTCCCTGCATCAGGAGCCGGTTGTCAAGCCTCCCGTGTTGCAGTTGTAGGGCTCCGAATAACACCCAGTTTCATCGGACCGTAACGAGGATCTTGGCATCGACGAGCCACAGACTGTGACACTTTACAGTCGGAATCGCGTCCGACACCTGGTAGGCATTGCCATGCCGATGGAAGGCCCCCCCAGCCCATGGGGGGCCCGGGGTCTCAGACGGTGGGAGGCACTCCAGAGTGGCGTGTGGCCTCCGACCGGCGCGGACTGCGCTACAACACCGCAACCGAGGGCACCTGCAACTACATTTGGATGCGGGACACGGCATCTTCTGAGATGCTCGGCGGGGAGAGGGGGTCTCTCTGTACCTCCTAGGGAAAGCGGACAGAACGAGGTAGGCACTCGGAGATGGAGCCGAGAGGGGCGGACGGGGGTTCTTTCAGGCAGCGCCGCAACAGCGAGAAGAACACGTGCAACCCCAGAACATGAGGCGCCGTGACGGAGCAACAGGAGAAAACCATAAAAACAGGGCGTCCGGACGACAGACAGGCACGGGACTGGAAACGCAAACAAACAGACAGCCGAAAAGAAGTCGAAGTGAAACGGTTGTACAAAGGGCTCGGCTTTACCGACGTCCTTAGTACAGAGTGAAACGACGACGCCGCCGAAGGCGGCCAATCCGCCGCCCGAAGGGCGGCGGAAAAATACAGTGTGGCAGTCCGCAGACACAGATTTTCGGGTCAGAAAAAAAAATTTTTTTTCGACCCAAAAATTTCGGATTTTTTTCCGGAGGGTGTATGGTGACCATCCCGGAAATCCGAAAAAAACCTGATTTTTCCTGATTTTCGGATTTTTCTCGAAATTCGCCCTTGTGTCAACCAGTGGCAAATTTTTCGGAAAATCGGGAAAAAACAGGAAAATCCGGAAAATCATACACCCTCCGACATGTCGAAATTTCGGCCTACCTGGCCCAGCTGGGCCCAGGCCTGGCTAACCAAAAATGGCTGAAAAAAAATTCGAAAATTTTCCGAAATTTTTCAGTGTGGCACCCCAGTGAGCCCCAGATTCTGTTGAGCCAGGCGGAAAAAAAATTTTTTTTTTGGCCAAATTTTTTTTTTTCGACATGTCGAAATTTCGGACCCCGGGTCACCAGGGCCGTATGGAAATTTAGCCACTGTGGCTAGCCGTAGTGGCTAAAAACAGTTAGGCGTTTTTTTCGATTTTTTTCGAATTTTTCAAAAATTGGACAACTATTTTCCCCAGCCAAAAAACCTGGCTAAATTGGCTAATTTTGGCTAATTTTGCCTAAATTTCCATACCCCCAAAAACTTCTTTGCGTTCACCAGGATTTCACCAGGGGCCTGGGCTCTCGCAAAGAAGACTGTTGGCAGCGCGTGCTGTTCACCCATGTAACAGGCAACGAGCCACGTTTTCTTTGAGGCGGAGCGAGGTGGGGTGGGGTTGGGGGGGGGGGTGTGTGTTGGGAGAGGGGGTGAAGATCGCGAGCCACGAATTTCTGGCTGCCAAAGCCAAAATATAAGAGGGGGGGTCTTTTGAAGCAGCAGAATACTGCCAAAGCTTGCAGTTCGATAGCATGTCCCTTGGGCAGCGACGGGACGTCGGGTCGAACGCCCCGCAGAAAAGGGGCGCCTGTATTGTTTGTTGCCTGTGAACCCATTTCCAAAATGCCGGGCCGGTAAGGGGGGGGTGAGTGGGATCGGGTGTCGGAAGAGGGAGTCAGAAATTCACATGAGGATCGACCCAGATCGGGAAGGCAACGAGGCATTTGTTGGTCGGGGGTGGTGGTGGTGGGGTGGGGTGGGGGGTTGTAGAAAACTGTGCACCCTCTTGTGGGACCCTCCCTTTCCCCCCCCGCCCCCCTCCTACGATCCCACAAAATCCCACAATCCCCGTCCCCTCGCAATTTTTATGGAGCCAAGGCGCTCCTGCCCCCCCCCCCCCCCCCCTCCCTCCCCCACCCCACCCCAGTAAAAAACATAACACAGCCAAAAGGCTTCTTCACGAGGACCCTGAAGAAAACCTCGAGCATGGCGTGAAGGCAAAGGAAATGAGGATGTTTACTGCCTGGTCGTCTATACGCCAGACTGTTGTACATCGGGTGCCATAAAAGATTAGGGTGAGAGGGGGAAGAGTGTGTGTGGGGGAGGAAGAGGAGGGGGTGGGGGGGGGGGAGCGTTTGTGTGTGTGTGTGTAACCGCCCGGCAAAACAAAAAAAGAGATCCTGCCGCTCCTCACCCTATATCACATACACCACCACACCCACACCTCTCCCCCCCCCCCTCTCACACTCGCGCACACACCGCACGCCTGACGTGTCGCTGCCTGGTTGCCTCAAAGGGTGTATTGCCCAGCCGCAGTTTAGCCTGTCCCCTGCCCCCCACCCCCACCCCCCAGCTTCCCCAAAGGAGGGGGGGGGGGGGCGCAAGTGATATCGTCTGCATTGACCGTTGCCTCATGTTCGGAATATCGCCAACACCGGCATCCCATCTCACCTCGCTATATCACGCTGTGCATACCACACCCCACCACCCTCCCCGACACCCACTGCCTGCAGGGCCTCTCTCTGATGCGAGGTGCCAGACGTTGAGCCGGCCACCCATTGCCTGTTGTTGCAGGCACGATGCCGTGCGCCCCGCTCAGCCTTGCGACGCTGCTCCCACGCCGGGAGCTCGCGCCCCTGTCCCTCCGGGTGACCCGCCAGCTCCGCTTCGCCTCCGGCAGCCCTGTCCCGCCACCCTCGGGAGATCCCGCCAGCCCTGCTGACGCCGGCCCTGCCGCAGGGCACCCCACCGCGTCTGAGCAACAGACATTCAACTTAGGCCGCTTGAAGAAACCTGTCGCGAACACTCCGAATCCAACCCCGGATGACCCGGATGCGCTGAAGGTGCCTCAAGTGTCAGCCGGCGGGACACCCGCCGTGACAAATCGCCGGGTTCGGCTTGCCGGGGTGTATGGGAAGGACGGGTTGGAAGATGACGTGCTGACCCGCACAGACAAGAAAGCCGAACAGATCCGGAAGACCCTTCTGGAGCCGCCTACTGAGGGGGGGCCTGTCTCCGTGGTGGGGACCGGAAAGGGGCCCAAGCCGCAATGGAGTTTTCTCGACGCCGGCCCGCGTGGGTGGTGGCCCAACGACGAGCGTTTTATTGCCGCTCCCCCAGACAAGTATGGCCACCCCCCGGCGGTTGGTGTTCTGACTCAATCGCCCAACACCGTGCGCACACGCGGGACCTCCTCCACCGAGAGGACTCGCGAAGCACGGGACGTGTGGCTGACCCAGATGGGGCTTCTGAGGCGCCTCGGGTTGGCGCTTGGGCGGCGTCTGACACCGCAGGAGCATGACATGCTGCGGACTTCCCACACCATTCTCTGCCTGGTGGCTTTAGTGTCGGTGATGGCGACGCTGTATCAAGCGTATGCCCTTGGGGGAGTGCCAGGGGGTTATGGGGAGGGGGGGGATGCGGGGTGATCTGCAGTCACCATGCTGTGTCCGGTTTTACCGCCACCTCTGCAGTGCACACGCACAACACACACGTGAGTCTTTTGAAATTGGTGTCGAGCACGCCGATCACCTGCTTCTGGAGGGCTCCACCGTATCCCCACACACTCACAAAACAGGTATCTTTTGTACCAGAGGTACAGGTTCATGTACAGTGGCAGCCATACGGACCCAAAGCTGCGGCGTATCTGCCACGACCTTCTGGAGGTGCAAAGCAAGCGGGGTGACGAGTACGTACAGTGGTGGTTAGAACTGACGGTATGGCAAGGACTGGGTCAACACTACAGTTGTCCAACAAACATTGGTGGGGTAAAAATGTTGGTGGGGTAAAAACTAAGGTGGATTTCAGGATTTCTCAGAGCTAAGGTGGGTTATTACCCCACCAATGTTTTTAACCCACCGGGGGCCCTCGCTACCAGTCACTGCTCGTCACAGCTCGTCAGCCAGTGAGGGGAAGTGGGCCGTGGCTCACTTTTTCTCACTCAGTCACACTTGGTAGCGAAGGCCCCCACCGATGTTTTTACCCCACGGCAGCAGAACACAATGGAGATTTTTTCAGAACTGTGGTGGGTGGGGTGAGTGCCTCATACGTCGCACGGTGCCTACGCGATCACAGTGTGGTTGAGGGCGTGGGCTGGTTGGGAGGCGGGGCGTGTGGGAGGGGGCGGGGGGTTGGGGACGGCTATCTTGCAAAGCGCAGCTCTCCTCAGCATCAGCAGAACAGCAGGTACCGGACACAGGGTACGGAATGCAATGGCGTATACACTTCTGGTTACTGGTGTCGGTACCTGCTGTTCTGCTGATGCTGATGAGAGAGCTGCGCTTTGCAAGATAGCCGTCCCCAACCCCCCGCCCCCTCCCACACGCCCGCCTCCCAACCAGCCCACGCCCCCAACCAAACTGTGATCGCGTAGGCACCGTGCGACGTATGAGGCACTCACCCCACCCACCACAGTTCTGAAAAAATCTCCATTGTGTTCTGCTGCCGTGGGGTAAAAACATTGGTGGGGTAGCAACATTGGTGGGTTAAAAACATTGGTGGGGTAAAAACTAAGGTGGATTTTAGGATTTTTTGGAGCTAAGCCACCTGATTTGGCCCAAAACGGGTTCCGCCGAACGCCGCCACACCACCGCCCAACTCCGCCCAACGCCGCCCAACTCCGCCAAACTCCGCCAAACTCGGGTCAAAATTAGCTCCAAAGTGGCGGACACTACCTGTTTTGCCTTTGCAGACGGGGGGGGGAGGTGTTGTACTGAGGGATTTTCGCTCAGAAATGCTGAAAAATGAGCCGCCTCACAATATTGGTGACCCTCCACCATCTTCCCAGCACAACTGGAGAGCCACCCACTCTGCTGCAGTTTGCCGAAGCTAGTACCTGGCGCAGTAACCCAGCGCGTTCACTCCATCGACCTGTACAAGAAGCAGCCCAGCCAGTGGCACAAGCCCAGGCCGAAGGGGGATGACGTTCTCTCGGGGTACCCGAGGGAACAGAGAGGTAACAGAGCGGGATATCCGTGGGATGTCCCTCGCTGTTACTCTCGTGTCTTCTGCAGGGTTCCACCTTGGTGTAGGATATCCAACGTGAGAAGCAACATCCCGTGGAGGTTATCCCATAGGATATCCTACCCAAGTTCTGGGAATCGAACCACCACCTACGGTTTTCACGCCCGAATACACAGGCTCCATGACAGCACATGGCGGACAACCCAGAATCGAGCGCGGTGGCTCCAGCACATCTCCCGACGGCGTTCCCCCGAGGGGAGCCTCGCCCGGGTGTACTTTGCACAGAGGAGGGGCGACCCGTCTGGGATGTCGACTGCCGCAGTCACGGTGTCGACACGCAGCACCTGAGCGGGTTTTGAACCCGGGACCGTCAATTATCAGGCAGGACCTCAGGCCTTGGGGGGGGGCGCCGACCCGGGCTTCCCCTCCCGGTGCCCTCGCCTCGAAGGGAGGACGTTTGGTGTGTCGGCATGAGGTGGTGCAGAGGCCTCCCTCTGGAGGCCTGCACCACGCAGCGACGTGGCTCCTGATGGACACGTGGTTGAGCAGCACTGGGGGTGAGGGGTGAGGTGATGCCCGGAGCTGACGGCAGGCAGTGCCTACTCAGGACATGCTGAAGGACATGTGAAGTCAGGTTGAAGGGGTGCGATGTTTATGCAGGCTTACAACGCCATGCTCGTCATCCTCGCTGACAATGTGTGCTGGTGGGTGACTCAAGGGGTCGGTAGCTCCTTCCGCACCAGGTTTCCTTGTACCAGAAAGCTATCCCCCCATAGGGATGTTCCAATTTAAAGGGTCTCCCACCGCCCAACTCCGTACAACTCCGCCCAACTCCACCAAACTCCACCAAACTCCGCCCAACACCGCCAAACTCCGCCCAACTCCGCCAAACTCAGGGCAAAATCAGGTGGCTAAGGTGGGTTTTTACCCCACCAATGTTTGTTGGATGACTGTAAACAGAGAAGCGGTGCGGTGTGGTGCGGTGCGGTAATCAACGACAGTGCAGTTGACAGCTTGAGGTTGCTGTGCTCTGCATGTTTCACAGGGAAGCTTGCAAACCATGCTCTGCACGCCCTCTCTTCTCACCCTGTTTTCACAATACGCTTTGGCAGTTGCCCCCTGCCCCCTTGTTGCACGTTGCCAACACAACTCACACCCTATCGCAGAAAGTCGTTCCGATCCCGAGGACGCTGGAAGCGGAAGCGGAGCTCGCATGGCGCGAATGCATCAAGAAGGGTTGGATCACTTTGGACGATGACGACAAGTGGATGGTCGAGAAGGAGTTCCAAATGACGTACATCCCTCCGCTGGGGCTGACGCCAGCAGATGCTCTCGCCAAGGTTAGCCGTGCGTAGTGCTGGTTGTGCCTGTTGCTGCTCTGGACGCGGCGCCGTGCCTTCTCCGTTTGGCAGTATCGGGACCGGGTAATGTCGGGTGCTTCTGTCACACATGCCACGCTTCCATCGATCATTCTGATGTGTTACGTCACCACGTAACTTGGGCATGTCAAAAACGAATCGAGGTGGACTCAAATGATGAAGCCACTTGGCTGCGAGTGGCCGTTCAGGATGCGATGGTGCCGACACCCCAGACTGGGTGCAAGCTCTACACTGCTCCGCCACAAACCAGATGCCAGTTTTTTTCTACCCCAAAAACAAATCCCATACAAAATACAAGTGTTCCCATTGCGTGTGTTAGACATTCGAATGAAGGGTGGGGGGGTGTCTGTGAATTCGACAGGAGGTTCCGAATCCTCACCAGCCCGGATCTCTACTCACCAGGCCGACCAGACTAACACAGCAGAGCACCTGCTAGTCGCGGTGATCACCCATGGCACCCTCCTCCCCCCCCCGAGTGCCCGACAGCGTAGGCACAGTCTGCAGAGAGAACAGCCAGCAGGTGGTTCGGAACACTCCACTCCGCCCCCCCGCCTCCCACCCCTCCCTTTTTCTCAAGGCTCTGTGACCTCAGCAGTGCTCGGGGGGAGGGGGCACCTGCGCCTCTCTTGTTGCAATGTCCCAACTGTGGCAGGGGGGGGTGGGGTGGTGGTGGTCCACGCCACACACACACATACACTTTTTTGGGGGGGAGGAACGCATGTCGCCGAGGTATCTGAAGGAGCTGCGCGTCCACTGCAGGAAGTGCGATGCCTACCTCCTGACTTACAACAAGGGTGGGTCGGGGCATTTGGTGAAGTGCTTCATCCACCGCATCGAGGACAACCGCACGGAAGACCCCGGAATCTGCCACGAGTGTGGCACCCGGTTTGCACGGGAGGAGGTCATCCGCGGCAAGCCAGCCTTGAAGCTGGTGGGCGGTTCCGTGGTTCCCAGAAGTGCGCCGTGAAATGCTGCGGAAAAAAAGGTGCGGCTTTTCCCCCCACCCTGGTTTCAGGTGGCGGTGGTTGCACATCTCTCTCTGCTCCTGCCTCCCCGCTTTCCAAAGCAAGGTTCTGGGGTTTGTGCAGTAGCATTGTGTCGTGAAATGCCGTGTCAGTAGAGTTCTCTAGACCCGGGTTGCATCCCGAATAAATCGGGACGGAGGAGGCACCGGCAGGACAGGCGGTGATGTGGCTAGGGGGTAGAAACTGCTGTGTGTCGCACCCACCGCATATTCCGCAAACTCCCTGCTTTTCTCCATGATGCCCTGTTCAGTTCTTCAGGGTATTCATCCATTTGTTCGCCTTCCTTCGGAACCCTTGATGTGAATGTCTCATTTCCTGCGCCCTTTCGCACACAACACGCCCTACATCTTCACATCCACAGGGCTGCGCTGTGCCAAGCACCACGACAGCAGCCCCACCCACCCCCAACTACCCCACCCCAACATACCCCCATATCGAAGCGAGATAGGGGCGAGTGGGGTGCACAGGAGGATCTGGGAACGCAGCAATGCAGCTGTCGTGAGGCCTTAGAGAACGCGGGCTGACACCCTCCCTCCACCTTCCCCTTCCCCTTCCCCCTCCTCCCCCCCCCCCATCCCACACCCACTGCACCCCGAGGGAGCGCTCTCGGAGTGGTGTGCCCTGGTGGGGAGTGAGATTTCCCGGGTTGGCGGGGCGAGGCAATGGATGATTCGGCATGGCGGCTCGCAGGGGTGAACCTGAATATCGAGCGGGACCAGGTGCGGAGTGTTCTGCAGCTGAAGTCGTTGATCAACGCGCTGAAGACGAAGAACGATGAGACGCGGGAGCTGATATATGCCAAGCTGAAGCGGATTATCAACGAGTGTAAGAAGGGGAACCAGGATGCCTACCTTGAGGTGATGCAGGAGGTGAACCAGCTGATTTTCAAGTTCGTTCAGGAGGAGCCTTATGAGCTGTCCGCAGGCATTGCCGCCATCAACGCGCTGTTGGATATCGTCGACCCGACAGCCGCACAGCTGGCGCAGCTCGGGAATTACACGCGTCTCGCACTGCGTAACTCAGACCGGACGACAGTGGTTGCGGCGACAAAGACCCTGGGCAGGCTGGCCAAAAAGGGGGGTATCCTCACCTCGGAGCACATCGAGAGAGAAGCGAAGCGCGCCATCGAGACAATCTCTGAGAAGGAGTCGTCGCGGGACTCGACAAATCTCTATGCATCGGTGCTGGTCATCAAAGAGCTTTCTGTGAACGTGCCTGCCCTGTTTGTGCAGCATGTGGAGCGGTGCATCGAGCCCATCTGGGTCGCCATCTACGACCACAGCCAGACGGTGCGGGAGGCGGGCGCGGAGGCGCTGAAGGTGATGGTCGAGATCTCCACAACCCACGGCGACTCCAGGCTGCACACCAGCCCCCAGAAGCTCCCCGACTTCATGTGGCGGCAGTGCAACTCGGGGCTGACCTCGCGCGACGCCGCGCTGAACCACGGGGCACTCCTCTGTGTGGGGGATGTCTTCAACAGCACGGGGCCGTTCCTCTTCAACAAATACACCGACACCTACAAATGCGTGCTCGGCCTCCGCGACAGCAGCCACTCCATGGTCCGCGTGGCAGTGCTCCGCGCCATCCCGGTCCTCGCAAGATACGCCAAGACGGAGTTCAAAAACTACTTCCTCGCCGACACCCTGTCGCACCTCCACTCCGCCATCCGCCGGGACAACCGCGACGAGAAGGTCGCCGCCCTCTACGCCCTCGGAGAACTCGCCAGAACGGTAGCCGCCGTCGCCTGGCGGCCGTATTGGAAAGACAGCCTCAAGGCGATCCAGGCCGTGCTCGAGAGGAAGAGCCGCACCCCTGTCCCGGAGGCCCTGGTGACCTACGCGCATGTCGTGGTGGTGAGCCCGCCTCTGGTGGAGCAGCGCGTGACGGAGTTCATGCCCCACCTCTTCCAATACCAGGGGGTGTCCCCTGTGCTGGCGGAGGCGCTGGACATCATCTCGCAGAACTTCCCCTCGCTGCGGATGACCATCCAGAACAGGCTCCTCGCAGCCCTGCTGCGGACCCTCACGGGGCAGACCATCAACTTCAGCGACAACTGCAACTCAGCCTCGATGGCCTCCTCCCACTCCAGCTCACCCGCCTCTGCAGGCTTCCTGTCTGCCCCAGGGCAGGGGGTGGGTGCCAGGCCTGGTTCACCCGGTGCCTCGCCCCCCTCCGACACACCTCACGACAGCAGCGCAGCGGGTGGGTTGCAGCTCGCGATGTCCTGCGCATCCTCCCCGCCGCGCGGCGGCGGTGCCGGCAGCTCCGATCTGACAGGCATGGGGGGCGGTACTGACCTGGATAAGTCTGTCGGCCTGTCCACCTCCATCAGCAGCACATTCCTCAGCAGGGAGGCGCCGCGCGGGGGTGCCGCCGACCATTCTGCCGATTCGCTGCGTGCCCCCCACCAGGGGGGTGGGTTTGGGCACAGCGCAGGGCCCCCAGGGGTGGCGGGTATCGCAGCATCTGCGCCAACCACCACTACCGCTTCCCTCTCGCCGGATCATGCGAAGGCGGCGGATGTTCAGCTGTCGCTTTACATCCTGCGTGCGTTCGACTTCTCCCAGCACGACCTGACCTGCTATGTGAGGGACCACATGATGACATTCCTCGACTCGGAGAATGCTGCGATCAGAAAGGAGGCGGCCCTCACCTGCGCAACCCTGGTCCTCCCGCTCCCCCATGGGACGGGGAGGAATCTCGTCAGCTCGAGGAACAGCTGCATCCAGAGGGCCTGCAATGCAAACGACTGGGGGAGGCACGCCGCGACCATCCGCGGGGGTCGCGGCGCTGCCGTCGCCGAGGTGGTGTCCCGCCTCCTTGCGATCGCGGTGGCGGACCCCGACAGCTCCATTCGGTACGCCATACACCAGTCGCTGGATGGGAGGTTTGCGCACCACCTCGCCAACACGGAGAACCTGAGGTCGCTCGTCATGTCGATGCATGACGAGAGCCTCCCGATCCGCCTCCGCGCCATGGAGACCATGGCGCACCTGGTGGATTTCAAACCCTCCCATGTGTTGCCCTGCGTCAGGAGGCAGCTGCTCCAGATCCTTTCCATTATTGAGCACAGCATCGACAACGCGGTTGTTTATGAGAACCTGAGGCTTCTGACGAAGATCACGGAGGCGGCACCCCAGGTTGTCCAGGCGTACACCACGGTGGTGACGGATGTGCTCCTGATGAGGATGAACGACTTCATGTCGGATGTGGACGTGGCTGTGTCTTACCTCGACCTCATCACGTCTTTCGCGGAGTCGGTGCAGGTGCTGCTGCTTCCGTACCTCGACACCTTCCTGCCGTTTGTCATCAAGATCCTGCAGGACAGGGGGAACCTGGCGAAGCTCGACGCTGCCCTGCGTGCCCTCGGGAGCCTTGTCCGTTTCACAGGGTATTCCGTCCGCCCCCTGGAGCAATATCCGCAGCTCCTGCCGACGCTCTTCTCGATTGTTAAGACGGATGGGGGCCACACCACCGACACACACCCCGCCTCCAAACGCGAAGCGATCAAAGTGCTGGGGACGTGCGGTGCGTTGGACCCCTTCCGGTGGCAGCTGCGGGTCAACCAGGGGAGCCGTGCCTCGCGCGGGCTGTGGGATGCCTCCAATAACATCCTCAGCGCCATCCAACACCTCAAGGGCAGACGCGGGGGGCGCGGGCGGGACGGGTCGTCCCCGACAGCCGGGGGAGGTGACGGGGGGCGGTCCTCCTCGCGGAAGGGGAGGGGCGAGTCGCCCCTGGGGCTGCACCACTGCATCGACGACCCGACATCCAACGAGCTCCCCGACCTCACCCCTGCGAATTACAACGAGAGGGTTGACGGGGACAACCGGGGGAAGACGGGCAAACGGAAGAGACGCCCCAAAGGGAACCCCGCAGTCGACCTCGACGGGGCAGATTGGTTCTGGTTTGAACACGCAGATGTCGATGCACCCCGTGGGGGCGGTGGAGGAGGAGGGGGCGGTGGTGGCGGCGGCGGCGGGGGAGCTGAGCAGCAGCGGAGAAGGGGTGTGTTCAGCACCCACGGCGCTGCCGTGGCGACGGGTGCCGCCGGGGGGAACCCTCCGAAGGGGAGGCCAGACACGGAGCTCATCCCGCGGCCCACCCCGAACCCCAACGACATCTCGCTGCATGAAGTTTTGGATTTTAAGAACACAACGTATTTCACAATCGCGGTGCTGAAGAACGTCGTGACCATCATGGAGGACTCCTCCTTGAAGCGGTTCCACAAAAGCGTCGTGCAGGTCGTGACGAATGTCATCCGGAGGTCGAGGGGGCAGGAGACGGTCCAGCTGGTCCCCTTGGTGATGCCCGCGTTTGTCAACATGCTGAAGGCGCGTGGGAAGCAGGATTCCGACATCGCAACGACACGCCACCTCCTGGGGCACCTCTGCCTGCTCGTCTCCCTCATGCGCGAGTCTGTCAAGGAATACCTCCCGGCGCTGCACAACCTGGTCCTGACATATTTCTGCAAGGCCCAGACACTGGGGGTTGTTCTTCGGCTGCTTGCCGACCTCAGCGCGGCATGCGCGCCGGAGATGAAGGCATTCCTCCCACAGGTCCTTCCCCGCATCCTCATCATTCTCCGGAGCGAGTCCCTCCCCGACGAGACGATCGCCCTCCGCTGCCTCCGGGTCCTCTACTGCATGGGCTCCGATCTGGCTGACTTCGCACACCAGGTCATCCCCGCCCTCATGTTTCTCGTCTCCTCCATCGGCTCAGAGCTCCCCCAGTTCTACTACACGCTGCGTGGGGTCGCGCTCAAAATCCTCCGGAGGCTGGGGAGGACGACCCACCTGCAGGACCACGCCTCCGCCATCCTGCACCCACTCCTCCGCGTGTTGGTCCGCCCGGAAAACACCTCGCTCCGCTCCGACATCATGGGGGTGCTCTGCGTCCTGGTTGCGCAGCTCGGCACCGACTATGCGATATTCATCCCCATCGTGCACAAGGCGGTGACCTCAATCCATTACACATACCCGAGGTACTCCGCCTTGGAGGAGCGACTCCTAAAAGGCCTCCCGCTCCCCCCTGCGTCGGAGCTGGACCTCGACCCTGCGGATGAGAAGCTCCTTGCGGAGCTTCTTAACGTTGCGTTGGATGAGTGCCCCAGTTTGGATGACGACGACCTCGGCGGGGGCGACAAGACCTCCAGCAAGATCCAGGTGAATGAGAAGGCTGTGGTGAAGGCGCTCTACAGCGCCTGCGAGACGAATGTCGTGACGCGCGACGGGTGGGTCCGGTGGCTCCGCTCCTTCTCCCTGGAGCTGCTCCAGCAGAGCCCGCTGCTGCCCCTCAAGATGGTGGCAAACCTCGCCTCGCAGCACCACCCGCTCGCTCGGGACCTCTTCAACATCGCATTCGTCTCTGTCTGGGATCAGCTCTCCGACAGGGCGCAGGATCAGGTCCGGCAAGAGATTGAGCGTACCTTAAAGAGCCCGACATTGCCTGCTGACGTGCTGAGCGCTCTCCTGGCCCTTTTGGAGTACCTCGATGCAAACGACGCGTGTATGCAGATCGACCCCCAGTTCCTCTCAGACTGCGCAGGGAAGACTTCCTCCCTCGCCAAGACGCTGCGGTGGAAGGAGATTGCCTTTCAGATTGCCCCGCAGATGGCGACGGAGGGGCTGGTCGCGATATACAACCAGCTGGGGCACACGCAGAGTGCGTTGGGGCTGCTGCACGTTGCTGAGCAGCGCGTCGAGTCTGCCAAAAAGGAGGTGTGGTATGAGAGGCTCGGGAAGTGGGACCAGGCCCTGGAGGGGCTGCAGCGCGAGCACGACGTGCTGATGCAGGCGCAGCCTGTGGGTGGGCAGATGGGGGGCAGCCTGGCGCTGCCGGGGCCTCCCAACCGCAGCAGCAGCACAGCCAGTGCGGCGGAGCACACTGCGCACTTCCAGCGGCTGGCGGAGGTGGAGCTGCGCATGATGCGCTGCCTTTCAGCCCTCGGGGAGTGGCGGCAGCTGTACACCATGGCCAAGTCGCGGTGGGAGAGCGTAGCGCAGGAGAAGCGGCTCGACACTGATCAGGAGGAGGAGGACGAGGGGGAGTCGCTCCAGCATTCCATCGCGCCGTATGCAACGGAGGCGGCGTGGCGGATGAGCGACTGGTCGCTCATGGCAGAGGCGGTTGAGAAGGTGTGCCACGGTTGCGGTTTAAGGGGGGGGGGAGGAGGGGTCTGTGTTAGTAAGAAGGTGATTTGTATCCACAGTGCGTGAGTGCAACGCTTTCTCGTGGCGACCACCCACCACACACACCACTCCGCGTATCCACAGCTCCCGCCGAACACGTATGAGAGGTTCTTCAACAGGGCTATTCTGAGTCTGAAGGCGCGTGATGACCTCACATGCCAGTGGGCGATCGACAATGCACGAGATTGTCTTGCGCATGTATGTGTCTGGGTGGGGTGTGGAAGGGGGTTTGGGTGATCGGCTCACGTTGTGTAACTCTTGGGGAACTCCGAGAGGCACGCTGCACGCGAACCCAAGCTACAACGTGATTGGCAGGGTTTTGAGGGATTCGCCGAAGTCACACGTGGGGCGGGTTTGCCACCACCCCCCTCCCACAGGAGCTGACCTCCCTCATCTCGGAAGGGTATGAACGGTGCTACAGCACGCTCATCCAGTGCCAGCAGCTCGCCGAGCTGGAGGAAATCAAGTATGTTGACAGGGAGGGCAGTGTAGTGCGACATGTTGCCGATGATACTGTAGCGCTACAGGCGGTGCACCTTGGAGCCCCTTCTGGGCACGGTTGGCTTGCACTGCGCTGAGAATTCAGTAAGGGCTGGCAGTGTTTGGTGTAAGGCGAGTCAGTCATGACGGCCTTTCCACAAACAAACCCTTTTTCCACACAGGCTGTGCCGCAACGCGCCGCCGGAGATGAAGCAGCTGATGCTGTCGACGTGGTCAACCCGCCTCCGGGGCTGTGCGAACTCCGTGCAGTGCTGGCGCGACATCCTGCAGGTGCGCACCCTGCTGGTCAACCCTGTGGAGGACTGCGGCACGTGGCTGAAGTTTGTCAGCCTCTGCCGCAACCAGGGCCAGCATGGCCTCGAGAAGAAGACGCTTTTCTCCCTGCTGGGCCATGAGTACGAGACTAGCCTCGACTCGGGTGCCCTGCTGCGCGACGCACCTCGCTACAACCCGCGCGTCACATTCGCCTACTTCAAACACCTGTGGGCCGTGGGGGAGAAGCAGACGGCATACCACTGCCTCGGGAAGCTCGTCACATTCCTCAAGAAGCGGCGACACCGGCAGGACCACGAGCTGCTTTCGAGATGCTGCGTCAAGCTTGGCGACTGGAGCCCGGAGATCGAACCGGGTGCGACAGACTGCGCCATGGAGTACTACAAGGTCGCCATGCAGTACGACAGGAATTGGTACCGCGCATGGCACGCCTGGGCTCTGGCAAACCAGAACCTCGCGACGAAGGCATCTTACGACGAGGGGTCTTCCGAACAGCTCACCCACATCACGGCGGCTATCAGGGGATACGTCAAGTCCATCATTCTGGGGCCCAGCCACGCCAGCGTGCTGCAGGACATCCTCCGCCTGCTCACGCTGTGGTTCCTCCACGGGCACCACCCCTGCGTCGAGGCCGCGGTGCGCGGGGGGATCGAGACCATCCAGCTGGACCTCTGGCTGCTGGTCATCCCCCAGATCATCGCGCGCGTCCACACCAGCGAGGTCCGCATCGCAAGCCTTGTGGTGCAGCTGCTGGGGCGCATCGGGCGGGAGTACCCCCAGTCTCTCGTCTACGCGCTGACCGTTTCTGCAAAGGCATCATCAGGCACGACTTACGCACACCTTGTCCACCAAGACTCCTCCAAGGGCCAGACAGGGCATGCCGGAGGTGCCGCCTCAAAGGTGCTGGATTCCATGAGGGAGACGAGTGCCTCCCTCGTCGAGCAGTGTGAGTTTGTCAGCAGCGAGCTGATCCGCGTCGCGATCATCTGGCACGAGCTGTGGAATGAAGGGATCGAGGAGGCGAGCAAGCAGTACTTCGCCCTGAAGGATGTGGAGGGGATGCTGCGCGCCCTGTTCCCCCTGCACAAGATGATGCAGCGGGCGGAGACGCTCCGCGAGGTCTCCTTCACGCAGAGCTACGGGCGGGACCTGCAGGAGGCCTTCGAGTGGTGCCAGAGCTATCTCCGCGACGGGGATGACCAGCACATCCACCAGGCCTGGGAGCTCTACTACACAACCTATAAGAAGATCAAGAAGACACTCTCGCGGGACTTCACATCTCTGGAGCTGCAGTACTGCAGCCCGCTGCTGTACCGGGCGAGGGATCTCGACATCATCGTGCCGGGCCTCCCCCACAGCAGGACTGCGATCCGCATCCAGAGCTTCAACCCGCGCATGGTTGTGATGGTCAGCAAGCAGCGCCCCCGCCGTATCACCATCAGCGGAAGCGACGGGACGGAGTACCGCTTCCTGCTGAAGGGGCACGAAGACCTCAGGCTCGACGAGCGTGTGATGCAGCTCTTCGGGTTGGTCAACGCCCTGTTTGAAAGCGACCCGGCAACAGCCATGCAGATGGCACTTCAGATCCAGAGGTACCCTGTCATCCCTCTTAACTCTAACGTGGGTCTGATTGGATGGGTTGACACGACGGACACCATGCACGCCCTTGTCAAAAGCTTCCGGGAGAGGAAGAAGATGCGGATCAACGTTGAATACCAACACATGGTGCAGCTGTGCTTCCAGCATGAGACAGCGTACGACATCCTGCCGCTCATCAGCAAGGTGGAGCTGTTTGAGTACGCGATGGACGCGACAACCGGGCAGGACCTCTACAAAGTGTTGTGGTTTCAAAGCGGGACTGCTGAGATGTGGCTGGAGAGGCGGACGACGTACACCCTGTCCCTCGCCACGATGTCAATCGTGGGATATATCCTGGGGCTGGGGGACAGGCACCCGAACAACCTGATGCTGCAGCGGATCACCGGGAAGGTGATCCACATCGACTTCGGCGACTGCTTTGAGGTTGCGATGATGCGTGACAAATTCCCCGAGAAGATCCCATTCCGCCTGACGCGCATGCTGCGGAACGCGATGGAGGTGACGAGCATCGAGGGGAACTTCCGGCACACATGCGAGAATGTGATGCGCGTGCTGCGCGAACACAAGGGGAGTGTGATGGCGATGCTCGAGGCCTTTGTCCACGACCCCCTCCTCCAGTGGCGCATCCTGCGGGCGGAGCAGCAGCCTGAGGACCAGGGGAATGAGGACACCTCTGCGGCTGACCGCCAGAAGCAAGCGGAGAAGAATGCCGCAATGCGGCACAACATGATCCTCGAATACATCGACGACGAGGCACAGCAGGCGGATGCAATGCCGTGCCGGAAGGACCGCACTGCCGATGAGAAGGAGCTGTTCATCGCCATATCCGCCAGAGGTGAGGACCTTGCATCAAACGGCACCCCCGAGACGGAGAGGGCTGGCGGGGCGACCGACACCCATAAAGGCGTGCAGCTGCTGAAGCGTATCGACGACAAGCTGAGAGGGAAGGATTTCGACATGCCTGAGGCCTGCATCGCAGCAGGGAGTGGAGGCGCCTTCTCCGGTGCTGAGGGCGTTGCCGGTGCTGCGGATGCTGCGAACGGCGGAGGTGCGTCGCCCGATCTTCCTGCTGTGCCTGGCGCAACGCCTGTGCCGCATGTCAACAGCAGTGCGGAGGAGGGTTTGCCGGTGGCCTCACAGGTGTCCAAGCTGATCGACCAGGCGACGCGTGTGGAGAACCTCTGCAACTCTTACATCGGGTGGTGCCCCTTCTGGTAGAGAGTGTTGCGAGTGTTGCGAATGTTGCGAGTGTTTGTGATGAACCCTCAAGGGGGAACGGGGGGGGGGGGGGGAGGGGGTGCAGCCGTGCCCTCTCCCACCCACCCACCCACCCACCACTCCCAGACCCCTACCCGCCCCTGCATTGTCAGAGAGGGGAAAAAAAGTAAGGGAGAGATGAATGTTATGGCTTCTTCTCCGCATACCTTGGTACCGTATACGTAAATATTATGGAACGTAAATATTATGGAACGGGCCCATTTTTGGCCGGTCCGTTCCATAATATTTACGTTCCAAAATATTTACAGGGCCAGTTGGGGACTCGGTGGTGAGGACGGCTTGCGTCAGGAATCGCGCGAAAAGTGCACGAGTAGGTCCCGTCAGGGACTCTGTATGCCGTCCGATCCCCTGGTCCAAGTCCCCGAGTCGCAGAAAGCCCTGTAAATATTATGGAACGAAAAAAATCTGGAACGCCAACCCACCAGCGTTCCAAAATATTTACGTTCCATAATATTTACGTTCCATAATATTTACGTTCCAAAATATTTACGTATACGGTATATTCTCTGCGTTTTTGCCACACCCACCCACCCCCCCCCCCACACACCGCCCCTGATTAAAGGCTGGTCGCTAACCATCATTCATCATTCCACTCATTCTGGGTTTCCCCCCCCTAGATATTTCATCATTCCACCATCATTCCACCGATGGTGGAATGATGGGATGAAACACACACTACCACCTCATTCACCCACCATTCCCCAGGGTCAAAGAGTATGGTTTTGCAGGAACAGATGCTCACTACCGTGGCCTCCGGCGGCTGGGGGGCTCCGCCCCCCAGACCCCCCTGTGGCGTATGTCTCGTACTCAAGTTATTCGATTCCCATCAGGTCAGGGAATCCAACCACTCCAGTAGCCTCAGGAGGACCCAGCCAACTCACACAGAATCTGTCGCCACAATGAACACATGTTCACTACCGTGGCCTCCGGCGGCTGGGGGGCTCTGCCCCCCAGACCCCCCTGTGGACCATGTAGTGTGTGCCCGGCTAGTATATAGCAACCAAGCCCTTGCGCTTCGACGGCCGTGGCATATCAGGGGGTAGCGTCGAATCATGGTACCGAAAGCCATTTTTTGGTTTCCTCCGGCACCCGAGGATGGCGCGAGCGGGAGAGGAACCGCGGAAGGAACCCAGCGCCTCACACCGTGCCCACCTAGTGGTCCACCGACGGGAAAGTTAAGTAACAATGTACCCCTGATCCCCCCTAAAACAGGAGCGTCCGCCCACCTAATCTCTAAAATTGAAAAAGTTAGCGACAGGCCTGGATCGTGGGCGCGTGGCGGCGGCGGCGAAGCCGCCGCCGCGATCGCGTACGAACCACATTTTCTGCATGGCCACCACTTCCACCCCTCCCCCCCCCCCCCCCCCCCCCCCCACGACTGACCATCATCCCACGGGATCTCGGAATTCAGAAAGTTAGCGACCAGCCTGCCCTGATCCCCGCTCATCCTCGTGATGTGATATCTGCCACCGTGTGTGTTGTGTGTGTGTGTGGGAGAGAGAGGGTGGGAGAGTCCTTCACATTTCAAAAACCGCAGGGTTGAGAGGAAGGCGTGTGTATGGGGGGGGGGGGAGGGGGGGGGGACCGAAGGGGGATGCGTGATGCGTGGGTTGGGGGAGGGGAGGGGGGGGGGGGGTCAAAAAAATGAAGAAGATGTGTCGGGTATTCTCTCCATTGCAGACCCCATTTTTCCCCCTCCCATTCTCCGAACACGCACAGGCATGCCTACTCAGTGACACTCACCCGCCGCCGCCTTCTCAGCCCCTTCCTCATCTTCCAACTCCTCCCCCCCGCATCGTCGCTGCTGCCCGTTTGGTAAATTACTTCTTCTAGCTTCACCACTGCCACACAGGCATATACATACCCCCTTCTTCTCTCTGTCCTGTATCCCTCCACCCCGCGCCTATCCGGGAAGGGAGGAGGTCGTGCGGCAAGCCAGGCTGCTGGCTGCGTTGTTGGTGTTATTTAGGATTGAATGATCGCATTGGGAGCAGCAAAATAAATGGGGGGAAAACCAGTGTCGTTTCTCCTCGCTGCGCTGCGGGGAGGTGGCAGTGGAAGCAAGCCAATATAATATTTATGTACACGAGTGTGTGTGTGTCCTGTGGGAATGCAGTGCTGATCGCACCAAGAGAGAAAGGTGCCCTCAGTACGTTCTACACTGCGGCAATTCACGTGTGTGTTTTGTGTGTTGTGGCCACTTTTCGAGCGGGTAGAGCCTGCGCGAATCAGGGCCACATTCTGTGACCCCACCCCCCGCCCCCCCCTGCACTCAGCAGAAGGTCCACTGGATCAGATCTGGTGGAGGCTGGCTAGCTGTGTGTGAGGGGCTGGTGTGTTACAGCGGCAGTATTGCACCAAAGGGCAGCTTCCTCGGTGTCTTGTCAAAACCGCGATTCACAAAAAAATCTGTTTCACGTGTGTGTGTGTGGTGTGGGTAGGTGGGGGTTGAGAATCAGCCCTAGAGGGGGTTTTATCGAGAGTAAACCTCAGAGAAAATGGGCGTACTTCCTGTTGTCCGACGAAGAAATGAGGGGTGGGGGGGGGGGTGGGCGAGGGGGCAGAATGCAGGTGATGTATGCATTCGCTCTGAGGTGTGCAGAAACAAACGAGTTCGAAGAAGAAGATTCAACGCGGTACGCCGCCACCACCCACATCCCCCTTCTTTTTTTTTGCCAAGAACGTTGCGACTGTGCCACCTGCCCCATGCTATCTGTGACTGTTGCGATTGTTGAGCGGTTTTGAACATGGTCAAAAACCAGCGTTTGTCTTTGAACTTATCCTGGTGGTGGAGCCTAATCACCAGTGCGTCACCCACTCCTGCTCCCCACACCCCCACCCCCGCCAGGCACCTGCAGGCCCTGCAGAGACAAAGACCCGAGGAGCAGCTGGGGCTGCAGAACGGGGCGGGGTCAAGGGCGGGAGGGGGGAGAAGGAGGGGTGGGAGGGGCCACACTGCTGTGCGCGAGTGGGGGCGCTGAGTGTGTGGGGCGCTGAGCCCGCCGTGCCCGCCCATTGCGCGCCACGCAATCGGCAGTGCGATGGAGCTGGGCGAGAGCAGCTTCGAAGTTGGGACCAAGCTGATCGGCGACGGTTCCTATGCTAAGGTATGCCTCACCGAAAGCTGGAGAGGAGACATAAAATCGTTCAAAATTGAAGACTGCGTGTTTGGGCCAAATCACATCACAAACCAAAACCGCATCCCACACAGGTGTACAAAGGTACGAGGAAGAGCGATGGTGCCGCTGTGGCTGTGAAGGTGATGGAGATGTCTGTCTTCATGAAGTCCAGCTTCGTCAACGTAGCGCTTGAAATCGAAATAATGAAGTCGCTAAACCACCCCAACATCGTGAACATGCAGGCGCATTGGGAACGGGAGGGTGAGACCTTCCTGGTATGCCCCCCACCCCCCCACACACACACAGCCCCCACACAGCACACGAGGGCCTCACGAGTCCCACTGTCCCCAGACACTGCCTGTATTGGAGGGAGGGGCGGGTATCGGGTTTCACGTCTTTACTCTTCTCTGTATCGCCCCATCCCCTCCCCCTCTGGCAGGTTCTTGATTACTGCGGTGGTGGCGAGCTGTTCAAATATATGAAGAAATACGACATCTCGCATATGCCCCAGGTGGCACCCCAGTTTGTGGGGGAGATTGTCCTCGCGCTTGAATACCTGCGGGAACAGGAGGTGCTCCACCGGGATCTGAAGCCGGAGAACATTTTGCTGACGGAAGACTTCCACGTGAAAGTTGCCGACTTTGGGACGGCCTGCTGGGCAAATCGCGACGATGAGGACAGCAGGAAATTTACCGGAACCGATAAATACATGGCACCAGAGATGCTTCAGGACGCAGACGGCACAGCACGTGCAGGCTTCGAGAGCGACCTGTGGGCGCTTGGGTGCATCATCTTCCAGCTCTTCTGCGGAAGGCCCCCTTTCAACGGGGCCACGAGCTATCTTGTCTTCCAGAGTATATTGAAGACGACGCTTGACTACCCTCCTTTTGTGCCTGAGGAGGCAAAGGATCTTATCCGGAAGCTTCTCGACCGCGACCAGAAGAAGCGGATCGGGTCAGAATCGATGGGTGGCTTCAAGAAGATGAAGATCCATCCCTTCTTCAACGGTGTCGACTGGGACAACATCAACTCCAAGAACACCGAGACGCCCATCCACAAAAACCACAGCAGCGAATGGTCGAAGTTCCTCCTTCAGGACGAGGAGGTGATCTTTGCATCTGCTGTCATCAAAACGAGGCATTTCGTGTCGCGGAAACAGCGTTATCTCATCTTAACCTCATACCCACGTCTATTCTACGTCGAGTCGACTGATTCGCACGGCATCAAAGACCACGTTGACTGGACAGACGACCTCTCAGCAACTGCACAGACGCAGAAGGAGTTTAAGGTCATCACAAAGTCCCGGACATACCACTTTGAAGATCTCTCCAACCTTGCTCATTTCTGGGTCTCCAAGATCAACGAGATGCACGCAAAGAAGTTGAAAATGAAGAAACGAATGTGAGGTGGGAATCCGCTGTGAGGGGTATTGCGTGCTTTGAGCGTGCGTCTGAAAAAATCGCGTGGGGTGGTGGTGCCGTGTGACCAGGCAGCAAGGCAGGGTGGTTTGCCTGTGTGTGGGGGGAGGGGTGCTGTGCAGGGATGTCTTTAAATCATGGGGTTTTCGGCAGATTTTCAGATTCTCAATCGTAAAAAACCCCTGTTTTTCCCCCTCTAAAATGGGGGTGGCACAGCGTCGTTCTACCACACGAGAGGGTCGTTTTTGGCATCAACGGATCAAACCCTCTTCACGGTGACCCTACTCAAATTTTTTTGAGTCACTGGGGGCCATTTACTGTGCGTCAAAGTGTCGACGATTGGCCACCTTTTTGGTGCCGTGGCTGGTGGGTGGCCATGGGCACACGCTAGCTGGGGGGTCTGGGGGGCAGAGCCCCCCAGCCGCCGGAGGCCACGGTAGTAAACATCTGTTCATTGTGGGCGTAGCTTCTGTGCGAGTTGGCTGCGTCCTCCTGAGGCCTGAGGCTACTGGAGTGGTTGGACTCCCTGACCTGATGGGTATCGAAGGGCTCCAGGGGGGCGGAGATCCCCAGCCGCCGGAGGCCACGGTAGTGAGCATATGTTCCTGCAAAACCATACTCTCTTCGACGTCGACCGTCGAACCAGTGTAGCCGGGTTGACGCTTTGTCGGGGCTTACCAATCGTCGACCCAGTAAAACTGGTCGACGCGTTTGTATGGGGGGTGGAAACCCGGGTTTGCGGGTTTGCGTGAGTACCCCAAAGCAAGGTGGCACCAGAATGTGCCTTCGACTTTTGCTGAGACTCTCATTTGTGAGGCCTTTCCTGTCGTGGGTGGGGTTTTGCTGTTTCAGCTGTTGTGAGTTGTGTGTGGAGCTGGTGGGTGATGGGGAAATGACTGGAAAGTCCTGTCGTGCTGTGGCTGATTAGTGGGGCTAGCGCAGCAGGTCTCTCATTTATTCACACCAAGGTAGTTCCCATCCTCACAGTTTTTCTTTCTCTGCAGATTTCCCGAGACTGGGACCCCCAAAAAAGGGGGGAAAACCCCCCAAGAAAAAACAGGGGTTTTTTTTGGGGGTTTTTTTCCTGGGGCCGAAATCCTCAATCTCAATCATGATTTAAATATATCCCTGGTGCTGTGTCAAAAAAAAAAGCAAAACAAAACTGTGCCCAGCGATCGTACACAAAAAAATACTGCGAGTGGATGGGCTCCACCATTTCTGAAAGCCAGAACAGCGGTTCCCTCTCTCCCCCACCCCCGTCCCCTTACGCAGGCCTGGGTTGTTTTCATTCCACCTCCTCCGCAATAGCCACCTCTTCGTTGTGCACCCGCAAAAAAAAAAGGGTAGCCACCAAGCCATGCACCTCGCCCGCCCAAACCCCTACCGCCCAGTCATCCGTTCCTTCTTTTTAGGGAAGAATGTTCCCGGCAGAACACACGCTAGCTTTTCTTTCGCACTAAAAAAAAGACTCGTGGCAGTGTTTGTACAAACGAACACGGTTGCAGCAGCTCCAAGTCTTGTTTTTTTTTTGAGGGTTGCGAAACGGTCTGCCCGCCACCCGCCCCACCACCACAACCTGTTTCAATCTTGTTGAGTTATTGTAAAATTTGCCGTTACCCCGCACACAGTAGTACACAAGAAGGCCATGACGCGTGCAGAGCCCGCTCATTGCGCGGTCAACAGGCACACCGAAAAGTCCGGCTACCCACTCACAACAGACAGGAATTGCACGAACATGGAGTAACGGTTTACACACCACTGTGGGGAAATGCTGCCAGTCGTTGCCACACACACACACCCTTCGGGCTTTCCACTGTGATATTTAGTCGGCAGCATGGCACAGCAAACAAGCTTTTTCATGCAAAAAAAAGTCTAGAGCTCTGAGAGTCCCACCCCACCACCCCCCGCCCCCCACCACTTCCTCTGTTTGTGGCTTTTTGCTGTCTCAACGCCGCCTTGCTCCTACTGCCTTGCCCCTTGGTGGCAGGTGTGTTGAGATGCACTGGGCCCGACATTATTTTTTTTGATTACTTTCGTTCCGGGCGACGAAAACAATGCGTAGCGAAGCCGTGGGAAGTAACGAGAAAAAGGGAACCGGGCAAGACTCGGTGATTTTTTTTCTCTTCTTGAGACGAGCACCCTGCCTGTCTGCCTGTCTCAGCACAACATCACTTCTCCTCTTTCTGACGCCCCACCTGCCGACCCCGCCTGGCCCCCACCTTGCAGGTTGCGATGTTTTTGTTGTGCGCTTCTCGACGAGAGAGTGCTCAGACAGAAACACCCCTCCCCGTTTTCTCAAGATATTTTGATGAGTTCTGGCGTCGCCAACTGGGGGAGGGTGCAGCAGGGATGAGTCGCGAATTCTGTGCCTTCGCCCCCTGCGCGAACTCGAGACAGCGCGCTCTCACAGAACTGCCAGAGTCACCCGCCAAAACTTGTTCAAAGAAGGCACCGGAGAACGGCAAAGCCCAGCCTCCGGGTGAGAAACTCTTACCCAGCAGCAGGGTGGGGTAGGGTGGGGCGAGTGTGTTGGGCGTCTGGATTTGTGGGAATATTTTCATGCCTGTCCCTACTCCAAACGCAGCGGAGGATCCCAGGCAGCAACGCTATGGGGAAGGGGGGGGGGGGGGTTTACTTTTGGCAGGAAAAGCTCGAGGGACCAACGGCTGCCGTATTTCCCCCGGGAAGAGAGGCCTCCACCGGGATCCTAAAACTTTGTTCAAAACCAACAAACCACAGCCAGGACCTCTTATGTCTCTGCGAATGCCCCAGGGCCTTCTGTCGCACTTCGTGTCCGGAAGGCCGAACGGACGAACCCCATTCCTCGAGAGAGGAAGAGAAAGAGGAACCTCAGGCGTGATGGCCAGCCCGACCCCTGCCCAGTTCTCCGGCACTTTGTATGTGGCTGGTCTGCCTGGACCCGGCGTGCCTACAGGCCTGCCTGCACCCGGCTTGAGTCACTGAGTAAGCCCCCCGCTCCCCCCGTAGCGTTCTTTTTACCTTTGCCGGATTTGGCGCACAAACAAACAGCCCAATATTTTTCTTTCGGGGGGAGGAGGGTGTGTGTGTGTGTGCAGCGTTTTGAAGAACGCCAAAAAAAACCCCATTCTCCGTCTGTCGCTCTTCCTCTTCCCCTTCTCTCTCTTGCGACCCACCCCGGTTGCAGTAGTTTCCACCCCCCCCCCCTCCATTAGTGTTTCAAAGAGCTCGCTTTGTGATCTGCGTGTCGTGAATGCGGTACAGTTGGGTACAGGGGGGAGGGGGGGGGGAGGAGGAGGATGATTTGGAGGGAAGGGTCGGGGTGGGGTCTGAGATCGACCCGCGCATTGTTGGGTTTTTTTTCCACCCCAAAAATTTCAAAGGTGAAAAAAAAGCAACTTCAACACAAGGCCGTGTTGCGGGGGTGTGTGGGGCGGGGGGGGGGGGGGGGGGGCTGAGACTGCGTCGTTGGTGTTTTGCAACATGTGAGTTGAGGTGAGAATGGCAGGGTAGGTGTTAGATGATTGCATTCCCCAGCCAAAAAATATCTCCTCCCCTGCCCCCCCCCCCTCCGCTGTGGAGCTGGCAAGTGCGGCCAGTGTGTTCTAGCCTATGAGGGTGTCGATGCAACGGGGCGGCTGTGTGTGCGTGGGGTGAGACTTGTGAGCCGCAGTACCATACAATGAGACTGTCATGTGTGCCCTGTGGCAGCTGCAGGGGGGGTGGCTGTAGAGCCACCGAGGAGATGCCTCTCAGCACACAGCACATCACAGGGTTTGTCGGGCGTGTGTGCATACCATGCAGGGGTGGTCGATTTTTCTCATTCCGAGCGACGTGGCGGAGCATAAGTCGCGAAGAGTTGAAGAGGAAAAATTGGCACAACTGAAATATTTAGGAGAATCACATTTCACACCGCTTGTTTCATAGGGCATCGGCAAAAGCCTTGCGACGCACTGTGTGTGTGTGCTCGACAAAGGGAGAGCAGTGGATCTGTTCTCCCACAGTTTTGCTGGACAGAAGGGTGTCTCCCAATAAAGCGAAAAAGGAGTGCGATTCACACAGAGCGTTATTTAGTGCACAGCACTGCTCTGTTCATCTCACATGTCAGGCCCGTTGTTGTCAAAACCAAAGAACACAGGCCGGTGGTGGTGGTGGCGCCCCCCCCCCCCCCCCCCCCAGCACTGCAGAGCACACGGGGGAGGGGAATGGGGTTGGGTGGGGAGGGCGGGGGGAGGGGTGTTGTCCTGACCAACTTGGTGCCACACACACACTGACACAATTTGACACAGACAGTCGAGTGGGGCGGGAGGGATTCCTTCCACCCACCCACCCACCCACCCGCCCACCACCTATTCCCACCCTTGTCTGTCGGAAACTGAGGAAAAAATCACTGTTTTGTCTGTTTAGCGTGGATTTTTTTTGGAGCGACAAAAACATTGTGGCGCGCTGTGTGTCCTCACACTCTCACCACACCCCACAAGTAATTATCGAATATCGCGTTTTGCATGCGTTTTTTTCTTGATGAAGGCATCAAACACACACCTCGCCACCTGCAGGGCATCTCTTCACACACGCCACACCCGCTGCCCCGGCGTGTTTGGAGCAGCGACACACCAAAGGAGAAAATCTACTCCTCCTCCCCTCCCCAAAACAACAACAACAACATCCACAAAAAAAAAGAACACATTTCTTCTGCACTGTTCTTCCCCACACCCATCCACATCACATCCCCCCGGGGGTTCCTAATTGGAACGCCTGAAAAAAAAAACCCCCCAAGGCACTGACAAGTCAAAAAACACACCCCTTCAGTTCGACCCAAAGAGTCGTTGGGCGGGGGGGGGGCGGAGGGGGTCGGCAGGCCGGGGTGGTGGGGTGTGGGTGAGGTAAAGAAGCACCACTCATTCCCCCCCCACCCCACCCACCCCACCCACCTCACAACACACACACACATACAATACTCCCTTGGGAGGAGGGGGAAATATTGCAGTGCTCGGGATGGCGACTCAGATTTCGCTGAGGGACATTGTCCAGCTGCAGATAAAGCAGGAAGAGTTGAAGGCGATGCTGGCAGACCTTCGCAATTCTGTGGGGAGCCACCTGCTGTCCGGCGATGCCGCATTCGAAAAAACCGTGATCGGCGCCTTCGCGAGGGTTCTTGTGTACGTCACGGAGAATGGGGTGAAGAAGAAGGTGCCACGGATGTGCCGCATCAACAGGGTGCTTGTTAAAACCGACGCAGACAGCGTCTACCAGCTGGGCGATCAGAGCACCTCAAAATACCTCGAGCTGACCTACGGCGGGAAGGTGATTCCTGTCAAGCTCAGTCAGGTGAACGACACGACCCTGACACAGGCGGATCTGAGCCAGTGGCTGTCCACCTTCTCCCAGGCGCCTTCTGGTGGAGGCAACCAGCAGCCGCTGCCGACGCGTGGCGAGCTGCTGAAGAAGTGGATGGAGGTGAAGAGCATGCGCGACGCGCGGAACAAACGAGCGGGCATCCCCCCGGCACCCCCGGTGCCCGTCGCTGTGGTGCAGGAGGAGGTTGAGGCGCAGCCGTCGTTCACACCGCCGCCGAGTCTGTCGCGCCCGGCTGAGTCTGCTGGTGGCGGTGCCGGAGCCCCGACTGAGGAGGTGATGTTCTCGCCCCCTCCGGCTTCCGGTGCTTCGGTGCCGCTCCCGCCCCTGCCTGCCTCTGCTGTTGTGGTTGCGGCAGCTGCGCCTGCCCCGCCGCCGCCGCCGCCGCCGCCGCCAGCAAAGCCTGTGCTGTCGCTGCCGCCGTCGCAGCTGCAGCCGCCGCACCTGATGCAGCAGATGCCCCAGGCGATCCCCAAGCACCCGCTGACGCTGGCGATGGAGAAGGAGAAGGAGCGTCTGGCAGGTGTGGAGACCGCCACGCCCGCGCCGCCCATCCCGTTCATCCCATCCGCGACATGGGCAGGGGTGAAGCCGGGTTACTACTTCGGGTCGGGGAGCTGGTATGTCCAGTGTGCAGGGGAGGGAGGCAGGGTGGTGCGGAGGGGGGTGGGTGGGTAGCTCTTTTGGTTTGGATAGCAAGAAGTCCCCAAAGGGGAGGGTGGGGTGGGGTGGGGTGGGGCCTATGTGTAGAGGGGTTTATTGCCTCGTTTGCTGTGTGTTTTTGACAGTAGAGAGATCGCATCGTGACCCTCTTGGTGTGGTGTCCGCTGCGAGAAGAATATTTTCATGTAGTCAGGAGTGAAAATGAATGGAGGGATGAATCGGCGGATCCCAAATGATTGTATGCTGGGGCCGTGTGTGCTGGGGTGCGTTCGTACCTTTATATGAACAACGTTGTGGCTAGATCACACCCCGATTAGTGTTTCTGCAAGCCCCACTGTTATGCTCGTCACCCCATGGGAGGGAACGGGGGGGGGGGGGTGTGGGGGTGGGTGGAGCGATATCCTCAGATGCAGAGGATCAGCAACAATACCCGCCTCGATATTTTTTGTGCGCCCAACGAAAAGTAGTCCGGATCTGCCTTTTTTGCAGTTGCTGGGCAGGAGGTGTTCCTCTTATTATAGCGAAAGGAGTACGGTTTTTGCTAAAAAGAAAAACTTTGCCCCTTGGCAGTCAACCCCTGCGTTCTATTGACCCACACACAAACCACCAGCAGGAGCCGTTTGTTTCAAGCTATCAACCATCTCTGCAGCCCCTGCGGTTATAGCCGTGGCTGTTCGGAGCCACATCCATAACACCCTCAAACCAGTGCAGCTGGCAGCTCTGATGAGCTGCGGCTACTCTACACCAAGAATAATTCAAACCGATATTAGGAAGCTGCTGCAATGGCACGGGTAACCTGAGCCATGAAAGGGGGTCACTTATTTTTTTGCAACTCTGATTCGCCCTGCGGATCTAATCCGATATTCCTTGTTGTCCTTCTTCTTATATGTTGCTGTCGGGCACAAACGTTGCTCGCATCAGAGTTCTTTGATGAAATCTGTCACAAAGGCACCCTGTCTCCGACATGGGGATAGAGGGGTTGTGATAACATACACGGCACGGCATTATCTGAGTGTTGATGCGATGCGGGATGTGACAACCTATCGCCACACCCGACAGTGTCGGTGTTGCATAGCAAACACCAGTGCAGCTTCAGAGGCACCGGCTGGCCCCAGGTGGCCTCTCAAGGGGGGGGAGGGGGGGGCAGAAGAAGGCGTTTTTGTTCTTGCTGCGGATCTCAGAGGGGTCCGCCAGATCTTCACATAACCTTCCACATCCCACAGTCCATCCAAGGGATTCAAAACAACAAAACAACAACACCACCGTCATCACCACCACCACCCCCATTCTCTTCTTTACCTTTGCCTTTCTCCCAACCCCCAACCCCCCCCCTCACACCCACACCCCGACCCTCCCCACCCCCCTCCCCCCCTCGCCCCCTGTCCCCCTGCCCCTCCCAACCCCCCCACGCACCTCACCACCACAACACCCCCCCCACCCCAACCCTCACAGCGGTATTGGCTACTATGTTGACCCAGCAGTTGCGGCTGCGGGGTGTGGAGATGCTGCCGCCGCCATCCCCGGCCTCTCGGGGATCCCCGCCCCGCCACCCGTGCCCGCGCTGAGCGGCGCCGCGCCGCCCCCCGATGCCGCTGCCGCAGCGTCGCCTGGGGGCGGGCGGAGCCTGAAGAGCATTCTCGCGAAGGTCGCCAGCATCAGGGCCTCCCCTGGCTCAGCGTCATCACCTCCGCAGTCGCGCACACCCCCACCTGGCGTGCCGCCCCAGGTCCCGGCGCTGCCCTATGGTGGGTCGCCGCTCCCGCCTGCGGTGCCTTCCCTCGGCGCCTCGCCCCGGCAGCCCCGCCCGCGCAGGACGCTGTCGGTGATTGGAATCGAGAACTCCTACGAGGTTGTGTCGTCTTCGGCATCGCTGGTGCCGGTGGTGCAGGCGGCGCCAAACCTCTCGGGGGAGGACGCGGCATCGCCTGCACCGGATGATTCATCGGATCAGGAGATGTCGGAGAGCGGGTCGTCTGATGGGGGAGACGCCCCGGCTGCGCAGGCTTCTTCTGGGCCTGCGGCGAACAACCGTGCTGCGCGTCGTGCGATGAAACAGCAGAAGCATGTTGCGCAGCAGCAGCAGCAGCAGCGTCCTGCTGAATCCGGAGGTGCGGCGGACGACAGTATATTCAACCTGGCGACGCGGGGTGAGATGTCACGCGAGGCGCAGAACTACTTCTCCCAGTCGGGGTCGTGGAGTTCCGCGTTTGCCGACGTGACCCTGGATGACCGCCGGAAGACCGCCATGGCGGAGGCCGCCGCTGCGGCAGCAGCGGGCGGCGCCGCAGGGGGCACCCGCAGCACCAGCCCCGCCCCGCCTGCCTTCAGCACCGCGCGCGCCCTGTCGTGGGCTGTGCTGCCTGCGGCGCAGAAGGAGAGCACTCTCGACGAGGCCCGCAGGCGGGTCTCCCTGATGATGTCGCAGATGGAGGCGGAGATCGCGCAGGGCGAGAAGGAGGTGGCTGCGATGGGTGGAGTGCAGGAGGCGGAGGCGAAGGAGGGTGGTGCGGCCCCCAGTGAGTCTGGCGGTGGTGTTGCGCCGGAGCTGCTGGCAGCGCGGGCTACGGTGGAGGAGGCGGAGGCGTCGCTGGCTGCGGGGAGGGAGGAGGCCAGGTGCCGTGCAGAAGCTGCTGCAAGCGAGGCGGAGGAGGCGAAGGCGGCATACGCTACATACGTCGAGGAGATGGATGACGGGGTGGATGCGTATAAAGAGGAGCGCTTCCAGATGGTATGGGCGTGTGTGGCAGAGAGTTGGTTAGACAACAGTCTTGCCGTTGTTGTTGTGTTTGTGTGTTGGCAGTGGCAGTGGCAGGCAGTGACGCCCCATCCCCTGTCTCTTCCCCCCCGCTCCAGCTGAGCTCGGGTAGGGGGCCTATTTATTTCGTGCCCCCACCACCACCCCACCACCACCGCCTCCGCCTTCACAGGATGCTGAGTCCAGTATTACCGAATATGAGATCCAGGCGTACCGCGACTGGGGGAGGATCCTCACAAACGCAGGCAACAAGCTGGGCAACATCCTCGACAAGCAGGGTGCGACGCTGAAGTCGATCCAGGCCATGATGGAGTCTGAGGTATGGCAGCCTCGTTTCGGTGTGCCCCCGCCCCCTCGCCCTCCCTGCGGGGGGAGGGGTGTTGGCAGAGGTGTTGACAGATGGGCGAAACCCTGGTGCTGCCTCCGTTGTGCACACACCCACATGCACCCTACACCCGCAGGCCGAGCTGGCGCGTATTCTGGAGTCCCGCAACGGTGTCATCGCGGATAAGTGCCGCGAGCTGAAGAAGCGGAAGGCAGAGCTGACCGAACAGCGCAACACCAGGCGCCGCGTCGGTGCGGAGAGCTGAGAGGAGAGGGGGCTGTGAGGTGGCGGGTTGGCTCAGGCGGGGGAGGGGGGGCCCCCCCCTCCGCTGCAGCATCTTGAAGCAAAATACAGAAGCAGCCGTTAATACGAGCATGCCCAAATGCATGCATTGGCGTGATTTGGGTGGGGGAAAAGGTTCCGCTAGCCCAGGGGCCTGGTGGTGTGCTGTGCTGTGCTGTGTGCGTCCTGTGGGCTGTGCGTTGTGCCCAGCTGGACTGGTAATTCAACTTGTCCCGGCAATAGCTGCCTGCTGGCGCTGTGTCTGATGTGAGGGGGGTGGGGGAATGCTCGCTCACAGGGCAGCGATAAAGAAATAGGCGCATCGTGCATGTTGTTCCTTTTCCGCAAGCATCGAAGCGTGCTGGATGAAAAGGGCTGACGGGGAAGGGTGTTATCTGTGTGTTGCTACCGCTAGCAATCCAAAGGGCTAACATACTCCGCCGCTCCACACCACCCCCCCCCCCCCCCCCATTCGCCCCTTCTTTCCAAACACGGTGCCTGCGATACGCTTGCTTGATGTTTGTGCCTATTGTATTACCTCCAAAACCCAGCCGTAGACACCACACCACACCACCACCCCCCCCCCCCCCCCCCGCACAGGGTCTTACCCCACCCCCTTACACCCCCCACCATGGCCGGCGACACACCACCCCCCAAGGTGGTGCGCCTCCTGCCCGTCGGGGAGCCGCCCCGCCGTGTCGGGGAGGCGTGGGACGTGCTGTCGGGGGGGGACCACCAGGCCCTGGGGCCCGACACCCACGCAGACCTGGCCTCCGCACGCGTGGGGTACGGGGAGGCCGAGGCGCTGCGCAGCAGCCACGCCGCCGACATGTCCTCCGCCATGCGGGCCTCCGGGAGGGTGGAGGGGGTGCTGCGTGCCGCATGCGAGCAGCGCGACTTCGCCCTGCTGCCGGTTGACCCGCTCGCCGCGACAGACGCCCCGGCACCCCCCTCCCACGCGCCACGCCTCAGAGCGCTCGAGGAAGCCCACCGCAACCTCGCCCGGGCATCAGGCATCCTCCAGAAGCGAGCCCGCAGGTTCCGCGACGCATCGCATGCCCTCCAACGCCGGCAGAGCGTCGGGCAGCTCCTCATGCGTCGAAGCGCTGCTGACGACCAGCCTGCCACATCGCAGTTTGCCTCACTCGAGGCGATGCTCGCAGGGGAGAGCCGATCGACAGAGGAACGCATGCTGCAGGCCTCCGCACTCGCATGGAGCGTCTGCCAGAAGCACCTCCCCACCCAGCGTGACCTCGTCCTGCTGAGCCTCGAGCCGCACAGCCTCCGAGCCGGGCTGCTCCCCTGGGAGCCCGACGCGTGGGTGTTGGAGGGAACCGCAGAGAACGGCGCTTCCGCCAGGGCGGGCCATGCCGTGCGCTTCAGCGTGTCAGGCTCTGCCCTCGGCGCGACGGACCCCCTCCCGGCGGGGTGGGTGACAAACCTGCTGGTGGGTGCGGCGTGTGAGGCTGCGGCCGACGCGCCCCCTCACGCGCCTCTTGCCGGGGGGGGGCCTCACGGCGAGGTGGGGACTGCGCTGCGCAGGATCCAGCATATCGCGGCGGTGGTTTCCTTCGCCTCCTCCTGCAGGGAGAAGCACGGGGTGGAGGCTGTCATACAGCCGCTGGAGCCGCACGTCTCGCGTGTGGTGCTGCTGTCTGTCGGGGGTGTTGGCGTTGGCGGTGCCCCTCCAGAGAAACGGCTCCGGTGGTACGTCATCTTCCGCTGGCTGCAGGTGGTGGTGCGCGACCCCACCGGGGTGGCCCCGGATAGGTGCTGTGGGGCGGAGGAGACGGCATCGCGGAGATTTCTGAAAAGCCTGGCCCTGTGAGAGTGAGAGGGGGGGGGGGGTGTGGGGTGTGGGTGTGGCGGGGGGTGGTGGTGGTGAGTGGTGGGGTTGTAACCCCCGTCTCCCCACCACCCAAGTTGTCCGTAGAGAGGCTGTCCCCACCCGTCTGCTTTGGGGGTGGTGATGGGGATGGGTCAAAAAGATGGGGAAGAACTAAAGGGGGGGGGGGGTAGGGGGGGTCATAAGCCCCCCTAAAAACGTACGAAAACCAAAATTTTCAACATACCATCAGAACCGCCCTAATACCTGATCTGACCCGAAAATCCGACCCATACCCCCCCGGAAACTGTCTGGGGCCCACTTGTGACACCTGATACGCACTTTTGTGATGATTTTTTGGGGTCCTAAAAAATGTACCTCAGTTTCGTACCTTGCCTTTGTACCTGAACCACTCCCGACCGCATTATTTCGTTCTTTGCCTTTTCTGCGGTGGTTCTGGCTCAGGTGGCACGCATGTTGCCTTCCCCAGTGCCTCGGCAAGGTCTTTCTTGACCTGATTAGTGGGAATGTTGTGTTGTTGCGTCAGCAGAATGAGTTCAGCCACCTTCTGGGTGTAGTACTTCGATCGCATATGGGTCATTGTGAGTACTTCGTACGCCTGGGAGGCTGCATCGGCATTAGTAGGCAGCGTTGTAGATGCTTTTGCTTCGTCGATCTTAGCCTGTGAAGGCACGATTGGGATATTGTACGCCCTGAGAGCCGAAGTGGTTATGATTGTGCTGTGTAATTTGCGCCCCGCAGGATATGCACACCACGCAGTCTCGACAACACGTATGAGAGTGTACCATGTGGGGACTCAACAAGGTCATTGGATCGGCATCTGCCTGCCTGCCCACACAGTGCGACCGCAAGGTCGCCAGGGATGTCTCAACGCCAGGGGAATACCCTCCCCTGGCGTTGTACAACCCTACTCTCAACCCTCGGGTCCTCTCCTGGAGGCGGTGGTGGCGGGCCCGCAACGCTTCGTACTTCCGGTACAGACTGGGGTAGTCTGCCCGGCTGACCCGCTCATTGCTTCCTAGATCATCTGCTGCTCTGGAGCTGCCATCACTCTCACTGCCCACATCAGTTGGTGTGGGGGTAGGAGCAGGACGAGTGGGAGGAGTAGGAGTGCAGGTGACATCTTTCTTGGCTAGCAAGGAACGCCGCTTTCCCGCACGTGCGTGCAGTTGATGCACCACTGCATATATCTGTCGTCACCACGTCCCACTCGCTCTCCTATGTACCCAGCCCGACGGAGCGCCCGAAATAATGTCGCCTCACCGATGTCGTGTGCCGTTTTCTTTTTACGCAGGTCTGCCACAACGCTCTCTGCCGAGACCCCGCACATCTCCCGTTTGGCGAGCGTCTTTCGAGCAAGGTACTCCTCTGCAGCAGCATCTGACACCTCTGCGAGGCCCTGGGCACGCGGCATGTGTTGCTCGGCGTGCTGAGTGAGCGTAGTGACACCCTTCCCTTGCAAAGAACGAAATAATGCGGTCGGGAGTGGTTCAGGTACAAAGGCAAGGTACGAAACTGAGGTACATTTTTTAGGACCCCAAAAAATCATCACAAAAGTGCGTATCAGGTGTCACAAGTGGGCCCCAGACAGTTTCCGGGGGGGTATGGGTCGGATTTTCGGGTCAGATCAGGTATTAGGGCGGCTCTGATGGTATGTCGAAAATTTTGGTTTTGTACGGGCTTATGACCCCCCCTAGGCATACAGTGCAAACGATAATTATTATCGCACATATACCAGATACGATAATTTTCGGAAAATTATCGCATACGATAATTTATTATCGCATACGATAATCCATTATCGTATGATGCGATAATCCCATTATCGTATACGAACGGATACGATAATTATTATCGTATATTATCGCATACGATAATCCCATTATCGTATGTTATCGCATACGATAATAATTATCGTATCCGGTCGTATACGATAATGGGATTATCGTATGCGATACTTACTGGGTTGCACTATTCTTGAACACCACTGCCCTCGTCAGATTCCTTCACATACTCGTCCGTCATCAGGATTCATCGCCCCCCCCCCCCCCCCCCCAGTCCCTTCAACACCCTCGATGTCATCAGACATCGAGACAGAATTCGTCATCCCCCCCCCCACCCGCCCACCGAACAGCACAGGAACCACATCACGGACAGACGACCTGGCACGCCGCCCCCCCCCCCCATCCCCCCTTCTAAATGATATCCATCTCAGTCTCGGATTCGTCCTCCTCAGAGGAATCATCAGAGACATAGTCCCTTTCGAGGGCTTCTGCGAACCGGTTGCTCTTGTCGAAGTAGCCGAGGAGGTCGCCGTTCCGCTGCAAGAACAGACGATCCGCGTAGGTCTTCGTCGAGATGTTCGACCCCCGCTTGGACTTGCGGGACTCTGCCGTCGAAAACACACTGTCGACCTGTGTGACCGACACAGGCGTGCGGAGCCAAGCCACCACATGTGGCGCCAGGATGGGGAACAGCTTCCTCCCCTTCTCCAGCCAGAACGCAATCGGGGTGTCGGTCTGCAGGGATTCGGCAGGGGCATTGAGGTACTGTGTGAACTCCGCCCAGCACTCGTCGTCAGCAAGGGCATGGAAATCCACGGCCCACACCAGCTGGTTTGTGATGTCGGGGAAGTCGTCGAAGTCAGCCATCAGCACGGTTTCCGGGTCGAAGATGAGCGCCATCTCGAACCTCGCCTTCGACGGCCAAGACTCCCAGGCATCCTTCAGCAAGGTGCGGATAGGAGCAGGATAACTGGTGTTCGTCACCACCTTCTGGTACTCCTCCGTGATAGTCCGCACTTTGATGTGCCCCAGACGGGCTTCCGGGTTCTGCACCCATCGCACGAGCCACAGCACCGGCTCCACCATCTCAGCCACAGCCACCGTCTCGCTGACGTGCTCTTCCCATGTTCCCTTCTGGATGTGCTCAGAGAGCTGCCTGAGAGTGAGTGGCTTCTTCTTCCTCGCCATCTCCACGCTGACGAACTGCAGCAGCATCGCACACCGGGTCTGCAGGTGGACTGTCAGGTCGAACATCGCTGCCCATCGAGTGTCCGAAGTAGAGGCGGGTTGCTGAGGGCTGGACACCTCCACATTGGCGGCGTGGGTGTCGTCTGTTTCCGCCACAAAGGCGGCAGCCCGCTCCAGCACCACCGCATCGGTATCTGTGACGTTCACGGATGGGAGAAGCTTGCGGAGCGCACGCACCGCTCCGCGGTCGAGAGCGGTGCGCACACGCAAATGAGTGTCACGGATGTTCGTTGCAGCATCATGCATCCTCTCCGCCCCCTGTGCCTGAAACTTCTTCCAACGGTGCCGGCGCGACTTGCACCCGAAGAACTGCGACACCAGCGTGCAGAAGGCATACGCCCGGGGGTATGACTGGCGCACTGCTCGCTTCAACGCTGCGTTGAGGTGGTGGCCCAGGCAGTAGATGCCCTCCTCCTTCTTGTCGCCAAACGCCTTGACGTTCACCGACCCGAAGTCAGCGACAACTGTACTGCGGGTAATGCCGTACAGTTCCCGCACCTCGTCAAGCACATCCCCGACGTCCTCTGCGTTGTGCACCTCGCCGTCACCACGCACTTTCGACAGGAGGAGCACTCCCCTGCCTCCCACGTAGGCGACGACCGACATGATGGCAAAGCCAAGATGCCGCAGGCCTGTTCCATCAACGCCCAACGCCACCGGCCGGCCGGTGATGCAGTCGCGGATCTTCTTCTGGATCTCCGCGACGAACAGCGGGGCCTTGCCCAGCAGCGTCCGGGGCTTCGGCAGAGGGGTGGTCATCGGCAGCGCAAGGATAGACGCCTGGTGAGGCGTGATCCCCGCAATCACAAGGGCAAGTGCCCATGCCTTTTGAAATGATGCGGTGGTCGTGGGATCGCTCTTCGTGGTTGAAACACAGGGGGCCGCCTGCACTGGCGCTTCCTTCGATGTGGTCTGGTGCGCCTTCGTGTCGGTCACGTGTTTCTTTGCCACTGTCGATTCAGCATGCTTTACGACGATGCTACAGAGGTTGCACCACAGGACTTCGTCCGATAATGTCCGGGGGGGGTTTGCATCAAGCAGCATGGTGCGAGTTTCGAACGGGAGGTCCTCCACCGACTTGATCGTGTAGGCCGCAGCAACTGTGGCGTCGTACCTCGCCAGTTGCTGCAGCCGCTGCCTGGCTGTTACCAAGGAGATCCTCTTCTTGGCAGCAGCCTCGTCTGCGGCTTCCTCCACCGTTTTTCTGAGTTTTATCGTGTCCAGGCGTTTCTGCGCGCTCTCCGATTTTCCCGCGGGCTTTGGTGCTGTCTTCTTGGGGGCTGGCTTCTTCGCTGCTGGCTTCTTTGGGGGTGGCTTTTTCACGGCCGCCTTTTTCGCTGAGGGCTTCTTGTCCTTCCCCCCCGTGACGCGACGGCGTTTCTGGTCCGGCTCGTCCTCATCACTGCCCTCTTCCTCGTCATCGCCGTCATCATCTTCCTCTGCGTCATCCTCCGTTGTTGTGTCGTCTTTTATCCTACGACGACGAGACATTTTTTGATCCCTGGTGTTTCCTGTGGAGGGTGATGGCGATGCAGTCACAACATAGCGATAGACACACGGGTCGAGAGCGCACACGCAAATGAGTGTCACGGATGTGCGTGGCAGTATCCTGTAACCTCTCCGCCCCCCTGTGCCTGAAACTTCTTCCAACGGTGCCAGCTTCATTGACAGGATGCCCCAGACAGACATAGTGCTGCGCATGTCATGGCACTATGTGTGTTGTGTCTGCCACCCATTTGTGAGGGACATTCTACACTTCTGAGTGAAGCCCCCCGTCACCAATAATTCAAAGAAGCAAAAATGGCAGCTTCCGGCTCCACTTTTACCACTTTTTCAATGTGTTCTGGGCTGATTTCTGGTTTTCCGAAAATCTCAAAAAAATTATCGCACCATTATCGTATATTATCGTATACGATAATATACGATAATGGGAGTACGATAATAATTATCGTATGCGATAATAATTATCGTTTGCACTGTATGCCTAGGGGGGGGGGGGGGAGTGTGTGTGCCGAGCACACCGGAAGGAATGAACGCATCTCAGCCGCCTCACCACCACCACCACCACCACCCCCGCACCCCACCGTCCCTTTTTCAATGCCCGCCAATCTGCTGCGCCTGCCTCTGTTTTTCCATTTTTTCCTTTACACAAAGCACACCGCATCACACACCCTCTACAGAAGAAGCCAAACCCTAACACAAAATGAGCGTGCAGCAGCAGCCTGACCTGAAGATCGGACCGGACGCGGCAACCGGTCTCTTCATCGGTATCTTCCTCCTCTTCTGCCTCTACATGGCGCTGAGCAGCCTGCTGTCCATTAAGTCCCCCGACGCGATCGGGCGGTCCTTCAAGAAGGAGGAGTAAGTACCCCAGGGTGATACCTCCTTTCCGTGTGCTGATGTTGTATTGAGTGTTTCCCCCCGCACCCCCCCTTCCCAGTTGGAGAGCAGATATGGATCCCACGCCCCCCCCCCCCCCCCCGCAGCAACTCGTTGGAAAGAACACACAATGAAGCCACCCCATGCATTCTGGTTGGGGTCACCCCCCCCCCACCCCCCGAAGCCGCGAGCTTCAGCAACACCATCCCCCGCCCCCCCCCTCTGTTGGGGCAAGACTAATTAAGCTGCATGCCTGCATGCTATGGCAAGCAGTTTTCTTTTTTCGCCCACATCCGTGTCTGATATGTTGAATGTGGGTCGGGTTTTAAAGAAACAAAGGGGTGGCGGGACCCCCGGGATTACGAGAGCGGGAAAGAGAGAGAGAGGGGGGGGGGGATGAAGGGGGGTGTGTGTGAGGGATGGGATGGCGCCTTTTTCTTCCGCCTTCCCTCCTTCCTCCACTCTCCCAACCCTTGCTCTCTCTCTCTCTCTCTCTGCCCCCGTCTTCCCCCTTTTGTTCACCCCCCTCCTGTCTTTTAAAGTGTGCACCTTCTCCTATCCCCTTCCCCCCCTTCGTCGTTGTCCATTTTTATCCATGTGTGGATTTTTACCCACTTCCCATTTTCTAAACGGCAGCACGTGTGTGAATTTTTCGGGGGGGTGGGAGCTGAGCTTCGCTCTGTGTGCGCTCAGTGTGGGTGATTGTGTCTATTCTATGTTGTTGTAAAACCGAATCACTTTAACTGCACATCAGAGCGAGGCTACTCTCCGGGGGGGGGGGGGGGGGAACCCTCGGACAAAATACCACTGCGCGAACTGAAGAACTTCGGAACATCACCCCCTCTCTCTTCACGGAGCCATAACTCGTCTCGTTCAAAGAAAACTGCGGTGGTGTTGGTGGTGTAGCCTGGGAAAGAAGGTTCAGAGGGAGGACCAGGAAACCAAACGGGGGCAGCCTGGCAGCACCTTCCTCTGGCTTCCCCTCGGTGCGACAACCCGACCCGGGCACAGCTAGCAGCCTCGTCCCCATCCACCCCACGAGGGGGATGTCACGTTTCACTACGAGAGGGGGCTCAGCGACACCAGGATGGCGGTGAACACAGAGCTCACTCCCTCCCACGCCCTCCCCCCCCCCCCTCTTTTTTCTGCTTCGCTCGCCCTATTCTGTGTGGCATGGCATGTGCGCCGTATGACATGGCTTGCCTCTGCATTACATCGCCACACGGAAAACTGAGGGGGGGTGGGGTGTGTGTGTGTGGGGCTGCATCCTGCTCAGGGGATAAGATAGGTCTGGTTTTCCGGTTTTCAAAACCAGGGTTTCCCGGTTCCCGGTTTTCTGGGGAAAAAAAAAAAGGTCGGTTGGTGCCCCTGATTTACCCCTTTTTCACTACGCACAAACTACGCAATCTGGGGGGGGGGTCTCGCTTTTTGGTCCCCCCCCAGTTTTTTTTGGTCCCCCTTTCTGTGTGGCTACTGAGACAGGACTGGAGGCACTGCGCTGACCGAGCAAAAAATTATTGCCAGAACTCACTATACACCGTACGAAAGAACGCACGACATGTGGGGCGGGACTCCAGAAACACCTGGGCAAGGTTGCCCCATGCCCAGAAACACCTGAGAAGGAAGTGAGTTCCAGGAGCCGCGTAGAACACCCTCGAGATTGTGAATGATGATACGATCACAGCCTTCAGGGCGCTGCGAGGTGCCACCCTGAAGGTGGCCCTTGACATCAAGGAGAGCGTCGGCCGAGGGGTCGACGAAAAGCTGAAGAAGGCGCTACTGGCACTGGATCCCGCGGGGTATACGGAGGTCACCGCCACACAGGCAACCTCCGCTGACAACGTCCAGGAGACGTTATCCGAGGGGATCACAACGGCACTAGAGATCTGTGTCACGGGATCCAGGCGCCCACTCTCCCTCGACGGTCTGGGGATTGTTGTTGGGTATGGTGTCGTTTCCTGCAGCTGCAAAAAAGCGTAGCAACTGTGCTTCCTTCTTCCTTAATGATGCGTTGACGCTTCCACCCGGAGGAGCTGAAGCAGGCACCGCTTAATGATGCGTTGATGCTTCCACCCGACGAGCTGAAGCAGGCACCGCGCCAAAGGGCACCCCCAAAGAGACCTGCAAAGACTGCGTCGAAACCCGCACCGAAGGCTGCCAGCGCTGCAGCACCTGAAGAACCTGCAGCACCTGCAGCACCTGAAGCGCCTGCACCCTCACTGACCCCGGAACAGCAAGAACTCCTTGAGTTTGGGGTCCCGGCATAGAGACAGAGAATGGCTGAGTAAATCAAAAAATGAGACCCCCCCCCCCCCTTTTCACTACGCACAAACTACGCAATATGGGGTCGTCAGGGGCACCAGTCGGTCTCATTTTTGGCGGTTTTTTTTGTGATTTTGGGACAGTAAAACAGTCAGAAAAAACGCCATAAAAAAATAGAAAGTGACCCCATCGTGATCCGCACAGAGCTCCAATAGTCCAAAGAAGGCAGAGAAGCGGAGAAGAAAAATGGACCTAGCGGGTGGCCCGGTGGGTGGTGATGCCCTCGTCATGCAGGTCTCTTCTGTTTTGAAGGTGCACACATGGTGGACTCCAGCCACCATGTCTAAGAGGGAGTCTAAGACTGCAGTCTGGAGGGCTGAGACGAGAACTCAAACGACTTTCAAGCAGTCTTGAAGGTCGCCAAGCCTATTGGGGGCAACTAACAGATGAGATTTGTTTGTTGCCTGTCGTCACAGCTAGGTGCCCATCTCTTCGATAACGGAATGTGTGCAGAGATCTCGTGGACCCTTTGGCCATTCTGTCGTGCACCCACTCCACCCACAACGCACACCTGTCACGAGTGGTCGCTCCCCCGTCCTCCTCCACCCTGAAGGTTGAACCCTCAAGGACCAGTGATCTCCTGCTGGCCGGGCTGCGATACAGCGAAGCCTTCCTACTTACAAGCGAATCCAGACTGTAGGGAACAGATGTTCACTACCGTGGCCTCCGGCGGCTGGGGGGCTCCGCCCCCCAGACCCCCCTGTGTAAAAGCATTGCACCAGACCGGTTTTTTGGGCGAGAGTCCAAACTTTCAAAGCAGCTGCTGCGCCTGCCCCACCAAGCAGCCTCAGTACGACAGGACGCGCGCAGGCACCGGGCCCTCTCAGATTCTGGGAGGGTTTGCGCGGGTCGCGCGCGCCGAAGGCGCGCGCGAAAAATTTTCAAAACCAGAAAAACCGGAAAACGGCGCCAGAAAAAAAGTCTATCTTATACCCTGACCCTGATCCTGCTTTGCAAAAAAAAACAGTTGCAAAAAAAGCAAAGGTGATGGGGGGGGGGGGGAGGGGGAGGGGTCGCAAAAAAAAACCTCTGAGACGTGCCCCATTCTGATTCAGACAGCATAAGTGGGTGGGGGTGGGGTGGCGGCAAGGGGGAGTGGGATAAGTGGGGGGAGGGGGGGTAACTTACCGCGTGTTGTGCGTGTGATCCCGGAGGCAGCGGTGCTGGAGAGCAAGAGAGTTGCGCGCTGTGTTGTGTGTGAGGTGTGTCGGGAGGTGGGGTGTTTTCCCGACCTGCATATCAGAAAACATCTCCGTGGGGCGGCAAGTATATGTTTCACGTGTGACAGACCTGCCAATCAAGCCTGTGTAATGCGCACGAGGCAGGGGGGGGGGGGGCTATCGGTGATGAGGGCCGGTAAACAACACCGTCCTGCACACCCCTCCTCCCCCACACACACACGCGCGCTCTCCAGGCACCGGGGCCTGCCACAGCAGGGCCCACCTCTCCGACGCTGCGACGGCAAACTGAGATAGCTGTTGATTCCGCTTGATGACCTCCTCCCCCAGCCCTCCGCCCAGCCCACCCCCACCCCAACCCCTCCTATAAAGTCCTAAGCTGCATGCATGGGGGAAGGGAGGGTGGCCTACGCACGCACACCCCCACCGGCACAGGCCCTGCCCCCCCCCCCCCCCTGCCCCCCTACACAAGCAACACAAGCATGGCCGAGGCTGCGCCCGCCACAGCAGCCGCCGCCCCCGGCAGCGAGCCTGCGCCGTCCACTGGCGGTGGCACGCCACCCGCCGCCGCCACCCCGCCTTCCTTGGGGCCCCTCGGGTCGGCCCTGCTGCAGCAGCAGCAGCAGCAGCAGGAGGCTGATGAGGAGGCTGCGGCGCGGGCACCGCTGCCGCTGCCGCCGCCGCCGCACCCTTCGGGGGTGGCTGGGCCAGCCCGGGGTGGGCAGCAGCAGCAGCAGCGTCTGAAGGGGGCTAACATCTCTCGGGTTCATGAGCGGAAGGTCGCGCGTGAGGGGCGCCGCGCGAAAGACCAGGAGCTGCGCTTCGACAAGGCGATGAGCTTCGAGCTGCTGAAGCAGTCCGCCATGGCCAGCATGCTCGACAAAGGCCTGGCGCGGTGCGTCACGGCAAGCCCCCTTGTGGTCCGCGCCATCATGCTCCAGTGCTGCTATGTCGCAAAGGTGCTTCGCGGCGTCAAACACCGCATGGTCCAGGGGATGTCTGCAGGCGCTGCCGACCCCAATATCGCCCTCCAGTCCAAGCCAGCCCGTGTCCTCCGCGCGTTTGAGACAAGCACATGGCCCAGCCTGGCTGTGGCGCTGCCCACCCAGGTGTCCATCGGCATCATCGGATGCGGTGTTGTCGGGACGCAGGTCCTCGAGGGGCTGCTGTCATCACGCCTCTTCCACGTCACCTGCCTCAGCGTCTCCACACGGCAGCCCAACCACCTCCCCGCCTATGTGCAGGAGGGCGTCCAGGCGTGCTACGACAATGCGGAGATAGCCTCCTCTGCCGACCTGCTCATCCTCGCTGTCCTCCCCACGCAGTTCCAGGATGTGGCGCGCACGGTGCGCGGGAGGGTGAAGAAGACGGCGGTTGTGATGAGCACCCTGCTGGGTGTGAGTGCGGAGAGGGTCGGCACGGTGTTGGAGCATCCGTGCTGCCTGACGACGAGCATCGATGTGACGACGCTGTCGTCGTTAGCGGACGGAGCGGGGTGTGAGGGGCCTGTGGCAGGGGCGGCTCTTGCCGACCCGGACCAGCAGGCAGTCGTGGATGCGGCGTGTCTGTTCCCCCGCAAGTCGCTGACGAAGACAGAGAATTTTGTCTCTGTGCTGACGAGGGCACTGCACCCGACGCCTGCGAGCCATCCCATGGCGCTGACGGCGGTGCTCTGCTCCGTCGTGCCGCCATCGATGGTCCCCGTGCTGGTCCCCCTCACCCTCGGTGTGACCGGGCCGGCGGCCACGCACGGCCGCAAAGGAGGCGCACCCCAAAAGGTGACAACCCTCACAGAGTTCGACCCACACCTCCCCGCACCCATCGTCGACTCCATCTGCGACAGCTTTGCGGAGGTGTGCCTGATGAAAGGGACCTGAGGGGAGGTGAGGTAGGGATGTGTGTGTTTTGTAGGGCAAAAAATGGTGGCTGGGGTTCCCCCGGCCTTTTCTGAGCGTTCCTTTTTTCTAACCCCCTCCCCCCCTAACCAGCATCGTTGTATTTTTCTTCCTGCCGGCGTTATTCTCCCCGTGTTCTAAGCTTCTAGCCTTCGCCAGCGGGTTGGTGTGTGTCAGGAGCAGTGAGAGTTCACTCGTTGCGACATGCACTCAGCAGTAGTGTGTATCGTTTGTGTGCGTATATCCACCCGAAGCGGTCCCCTTCCGGGGAACGTCTGGATCCAGAGTGTGGAGAGGGGAGACAAGCGGTTTAACTTTGATGCCATTCTGGCCATCACGGACTGCAGCCGGACCGCCCCAGAAAGGATCACCGAACAAAAGATACCAGCCCAAGCCAGGGATTGCTGTTGTGTGGCACGAAGCAGCTGAGGGAGGGTGTCACACGCACACATGCCTGCAGGTTCCACACCAGCACACACACTCCCAGCCAAGATGCCCGGTAAGGTGTACGGCCACGCGGTCTCGCAGCCCAGCCGCTCTGTGCAGTGGTTCGTCGACTACGCCAAGCTGGATGTGGAGGTGGAGCACGTCGACATCATGACCGGGAAGAACAAGGAGCCGGAGTTCGTGGCGAAGTTCCCCAACGCGAAGGTGCCGTCGTTCGAGGAGGGCGACTTCAAGCTGGAGGAGGGTGCAGCCATCCTGCAGTACCTGGCAGAGGGGCACGCCATCGTGCCGAAGACTGCGGAGCAGCGTGCGCGTGTGACGATGATGATCGGGCGCAACCTGGCACAGGCACGCAAGATCACTGTGGAGGTGGTGCTGCCGCTCTTCTTCGGGAAGGAGGAGGAGAAGGCTGCGCTGATCAAGGCAGGCATTGAGAAGATCCGCCCCGAGCTGGCGAAGTACGACACGCTGCTGTCGAAGACGAAGTACGTGGCGGGTGACGAGCTGTCGCTGGCCGACTTCATGTTCGTGACGGAGGTGGACCAGCTGTCGGTGATGAAGGAGGCGATCGGGACGGACGTGCTTGCCGACTACCCGCGCATCACAGCCTACCTGCAGCGCATCGCCGAGGTGCCCGGGTACAAGAAGTGCGTGGGTGCTGTTGCCGATATTATGGCGGCCGCGGCTGCGGCGAAGAAGGCAGGGCAGTAGTCGGTGGTGTGCAGCAAGCTGTACACAGGGAACAGTGTGCAGTGATTCCCGCCGCACACACTGGAACACCGCCATGCACAGCCCACCGCCACCTCCAGCACAGGAGCGTGTGTGTCGGCAGCTGCTTCTGAGGCGTGTGTCTGGAGCTGAATAAGTATACAACACAACCCGCAACAACAGGATGCGTGCACCGCCCTCGGCTAGCTCACGAGGAGGTCGGTGTGTGTCATACCTGCACGGTCTTTCGCGATTCCCGCCCTGTTGCGCTTCTTTTTTGTTTTGCAGTTTCATTTGTTCGCATCTTACTTTGGAATGTTTGCTTTATTGCCTAACGCACAGCGGGGCTCAGGCCACACACCAGCATCGCTGTTTCAGCACAGGCAGGTGCCTTGCCCAACAGCAACACCTGCCTGCCTGACACACGCTCCTCGCGCCTGTGTCCACAGCCTGCCCCCTGTGCACCCTCTGCAGCTGCCCTGCATACTTTCGGGACAACTTCGCAGACCACCTGGGTGCAGCAGCCATGACCCCACACCCCACCCCCGCTCCCTCGGCCCCGGGCAGTGTTCACGCTGGCTGAGTGGTGGCCTCGTGCTGTCCCTCGGAATGTTGCTGGAAATGTCAGCCCCGTGTGGTTGGTTCGTCTGCAGTGCAGAGCTCTGTGTGCGCCCCTCTGTACCCAACACCCCAACCCAAAATGCTGCAAAAACACCAAAAAAGGCAAAATAAACCACGCACACGATGCGTCTCTGTATTTGATTTTCTTTGCTGTAGCTGTGAGCAACACACATATGTCACACACACACCCACCACGGCCACACCACCAAACAGGCCCTACATCGGCCCCCGCCACCCCCCTCTTTTCTTGGCTTGAAGCCCGTTTTCCACACCCCACCCCGCCTCGCCCCACCTCCTGCCTCTTTGCGGGAGGCAAACACAAGCGTAGCGTGAGGGGCTGCCGCCACCGCCACCACCACCACCACTACCACCCTTCCTACATCACCACCGGCGGGAACCAGCCGCAGAGAGGGGCGGGGAAAGGAGGGGTGGGGTGTGATGGCGTCCACCCAGCAGACACGGGGAGGTGCCCCGCTGGTGCGGCTGCTGGTGGCTGCCGTGTCGGTGGCTGTTCTCTTTGGCACCCCCGCCGCGTCTGCCGAGAGCGAGCAGCAGTTTGAGGTGATCGACAAGCTCCTCGAATCTGTCACCGTCGCCTCCGGCGCACAGGTCCTCAACCTGGGCCTCCTCGGGCACTACACATTCGAGGGGGCGATCGGGAACATCTCCATCGGTGCGCTAGACCTCACCCTCCCTGAGGCTGAGGTTGTGAAGGTCCACCTGAATGTCAACGTCACTGCTGAGGGGGACGTCCACAACAAACACGGGGCCCACTTGGGGTCCGCATCTGGCAAGCTGGGCGCCACTGTGACGATGTCCCTCGGCATCCCATACCCGTCGCTGTCACACCCCCAAGGGGCTGCGTCGATCGCGGCGTGCGACGTCACGACGAAGGTGTTTGAAATCATCCTGGATCACATTCACCAGGATTTCCTTATCCGCGACGCAGTCAACCTGGAGGTGAAGAAGAAGCTTCACGACGAGCTGTGCAAGACAGACCTGGTGCCGAGCTACATCACGGGATCCCTCGCCAACCTCACACGGGACATGCAGGCCGCTGCATCTGCCACCGGGGACGTCTCTGCTGCAGCCACAACCCTTCTCGAGGCAGAGGAGTCGCGTCTGCACGCATCTGTCCCGGGATACACCCCGTCAAACTTCTTCAACTTTGCAGGCTCCGCCACTCTGGGCATGGTGTCACGCATCCTCACGGAGGTGTTTGACATCCCGGTGCGGATCTCGAGAGGGCCCCAGGCGATTCATGCCATCGAGGCCGCACTTCCACCCCCTGTTGATGCAGAACTCACGGAGCTGGGCGTTGCCCTGGATGACAGGGCTGTCTGGGAGAACGCCACGGGGGACCCCATCTTCCCGGCACAGCCGTCCGACTTCCCGCGCTCCGCCAGCTTCCGCCCCGCCCCGGGTGCTGTGGCGGGGAGGGACATCCCGATCCTGCCGAATGGGATCGGGGCAATGCCTCCGGTGCCCATCGCCGTGAGGAGGGTTTCCCTCGCAAGCATCGACCTGCAGGGGATGGACACGGTGCGGGATCTGAGCCTGCACGGCTACGGCGGGGCTGCGGCGCCCCACGCCCTGTTTGCCTCGGTGGGGTTTGGGGCAATCTCCTTCTCCGCAGAGCTCGACGTCGAGGTTGTGAACACCGCGACGGGGTACTCCACGAGGCAGTCCATCAGGCTGCGCGGCGAGAATCTGACGGGCGTTGCGATGAACGCCTCCGCCACCCTCCTCGTCAACGAGAAGGACGTCTCCGAGTTTAAAATCGCAGACTTCCTCAGCGCCGCCTCCGCCTTCGGCAAATCCTTCGGCACCTCCCTCCTCCAGAGCGGTGCAGCGGGCGGGTCGGACGACGCGCTGCGCTGCCTCCTCTACCCCGTGAAGCACCTCAACCTCACGACGGGATTCCTCACCCTCTCCAACCTCTCGGATGTCCACATCGAGGTCAGGCCCTCCGGCACCAGCGGTGCCTGGGAGCCCTTCCCCATCGCAGAGCAGGCGTCGAACCTCGGGCTGCTGTATGTCGTGCGCCCGCTGCTCCTCCCCTCCCTTGCCGCCCTGGAGTACCAAGATGCCCTCCAGGCTGTCAACGGGTTCATCGCGGCAAACCTGACGAGGTACATCAACCAGACGGAGGCACCACCCTGCATGCAGCGTGAGAGCAACGGGGCGGTGCTGTCCGATGAGGTGTCTGACGGGGGTGATGATACATTCATCCGCTTTAACGACATCACCGGTGCTGCCGGGCGGGCGGTCGGATTTGTGTCGTGGGGTATCAACAAGCTTCTGGGGGTCACCCCGTCGTATGGCGTGCCTGGCGCCCCCCCTTCGCCTCTCACCCAGTTCAAGCCGGATGTGAACAACATCACGGAGGTGCTGATGTCGGGGGACCCAGTCCTGACCTTCAACCTCTCCTCCTCCATGTCGATGGGGAGCTTCTCCATCGGGGTCGGGTCTGTCGAGATCCGTGGGCTCGACACGGTTGATGTCCTGGATGTGCTCAAAACCCTCCGGACAGACGCCTTCTCCCTCAGCTCTGTCGTGGCATTTCAAAACGTCTCCATTGCGCTGAAGGGGGTGTCCCTCGGGAGCACGGTGTCCGCCCACGGCCCCTTCTCCGCTCTATTCGACCTGACCCTCTCTATGCCTGAGTTCATGATGAACGTGACGAGCCGCACCCTCATCAAACGGCTTCGCCTGACGGAGCTCTCCCTGCAGAACCTGACATGCGCTGACTGCGCCGCCTCACTCCTCAACACCACGCGTGGCCTGACCTTGCCCAACCTCTCGGGATCCATCGGAAACACCTCTGCGGGGCAGCTGCTGGGCGTCTTCCTCAATGTCACCTCGGAGGACGGTCTCCCTGGGCTTTACGACCTGGCTCAGACGCTGCAGCGCCCTGATGGGATGGTGGAGCTGACAGACTTCATCAACACCCAGATCCTCTCCTCGTCGGAGGGGCAGCTGAACAAGATTGTGAACCGCAACGCCACGCTGGACATCCTCGACAGGGCACTGCAGAAGTCGGGCGCAAAGTGCCAGGTCGGGCCGGACCCCACCCCGCCGGCCCCCCCGGCTCCCCCAGCTGCCGACGGGCCCTACCAGGTCACACAGAGGCAGACGTACTTCCTGATCTACGGGCTGGTCACTCTGTGTGCCTGCATCCTCACCAGCCTTGTCCTCTGCGGCAGGGTTGTCCGGCGGAGGCGCCTCGAAGCCCGTGCCCGCCTCGCCCGGAGGGCAAGGTCCCGCTCGCAGGTGGGGCGGAGCGGGATGGATGTGAAGGCGGAGGGGGGCTGCACCCTCCAGGCAGATGAATCGGCACGCCTCGTCGCCAAGGCAGGGGCACAGGGGAGCTACGAAACCTACGGGGGTGACGAGCCGGAGGAGGAAGCGGAGCGCTCCTTTTTCGACCGCATGGGGGACCGGTATTTCGTGGGGGATGACACGACGGACCCGCTGGTATACCACGAGACGACGGGGAGGACGGCGGCGTGGTTTTTCCCGTCGCTCATCATGCTGGCGATCGGTGTCTTCTTCGCGGGGAACCTGACCCTCGGGTCGAGCGTTGCCGCAAGCCTGAAGGCGGCTGGGGCAGAGGTCGATTTCAAAAACGTGTACACATACAACCTGGCATCGACTGTCACCGACACGTGGAATGGAAACGCGCGACTCCTCGCTGTTGTCATCTCCCTCACCAGCGGGGTGTGGCCCTACATGAAGCTCTTCCTCCTCGTCTTCTGCTGGTTTGCCGATGACGTCCTCCTCCCCGCCGAGCGCCGCGGGCGTGTCCTGCGTGTGATTGACTTCCTCGGGAAGTGGAGCCTTACAGACGACTTCCTGCAGGCCATCATGATGGTCTCCTTCCGCTTCCACCTGGTCCCCCCGGCGACGTGGGACTTCCTCCCGAAGGACTTCTTCATTGCCGACCTGGAGGTCCGCCCCGAGTGGGGGCTGTACACCTTCCTGAGCGCTGCGATCTCCACCCTGATTCTGAACCACGTCCAGATTGCCTACCACCGGACAGCCCAGTCGTATGACTCGCGGAGGAAGGCCAAGCTTGCCGCAGTGGGTGATGTGGAGCAGGGCGACGTGGTCAACGGGAGCTTTGTGAAGCACCAGGTGCACCGCCACCGGGCCCACCCCGACAGGGCGGGGCACCACACGTCGTGGTTTGACATCGGGAGCAACGACAGCGAGAAGCGCGTGCTGTGCCTCTTCCGCGAGGTCCGCCCCGGGGTGTTCGAATCGAAGGACAGCTTCCTCGAGGTCTTCTCCTGGAGGTCCATCCGCAGCGACTGCGGCGTGGGTGTCGGTGTCCTGGCGCTGCTGCTGCTGAGCACCTGCCTGCTGGTCTGGGGTGCTGTTGTCGAGAGCTTCTCCTTTGAATTCGAAGCGCTCGCCGGGATGGTGCTGCGCTTCTTCAAATCGGACACCCTCGTCACGTCGCACTCCGTCCTCACCCTCGCCACCGCGATGTACGACGAGGCGCCGGACGGCATCCTGCAGCACGTCGGCTATGCCTACCTCCTGGTGACCTTTGTCATCTTCGCCTTCGCCATGCCTCTCCTGCAGAACGTCTTCCTTGCAATCCTGTGGGCCTTCCCCCTGAACCGGCACAACCAGAAGCGGCTCTTCTTCATCAACGAGGTGATCGCTGCCTGGTCCTCCCTGGAGGTTTTCGTGTGGGCGCTGATCGTGGCCCTCCTGGAGCTGCCCAACTTCGCGCAGTTTATGGGGGAGTCGATGTGTTCCAACATCGGGATCCAGGTCCTGCTGGACGAAGGGGCGGCCCCCCTCGGCCTGACGAGCACCGAATGCTTCCGCGTGAAGACGGAGCTGCTCGGCGGCTGCTGGATCCTGTTCGCTTCGGCGGTCATCTCCAACGCGACGTTCTTCATCACATGGAGGGCTGCGAACTCGATGATCCGCAAGGTCGACAGGAGTCGCGAGGTGGAAGAGGGTTCCTCCTCTGAATCCAGCGACGAGAGCGACCAGGGGCGTGCTGCATCGGGTGAGGACACCCGTGCTATGCCGATTGCATGAGCTGAATAATCGGGGGGTGGGGAGGAGGGGAAGGCCGTTCTGTGCCTTTTCTCCAGCATGGAGAGGTGGTGTTCTGTTCTCCATCTCTCGGGCAGACTCTCCCCCCCACCCCCCCCCCCCCCTCCTCCCCCCCCATTCTCCTTCCTCGAGCCATCAAAACTCGGTGTGAAGCGAGATTGTTTTTTTTAAACTCACACATCCATCCATCCCACATCCCCCCCCCCCTCCTCCTCACACCCAAACAACAGGCATGTCGCTAAGCGTCGACCGTCGACCCAGTGATTTTGGGTTTCCCCCCCCATAAAAAAGCGTCGACCCAGCGTCGACCCAGTGGACTGGGTTGACGCTTGGTCGAGGCTTGGAGCGTCGACCTAGTGGAACTGGGTTGCCATTCAAGCCTGGACCAAACGTCAACCCATTTATTACACTGGGTCGACGCTAACCTAGCGTTGGCCCGGTTACACTGGGTCGACGCTCACCAAGCGTCGACCAAGCGTCAACCCACTTTCACTGGGTCGACGTCGAAGAGAGTATGGTTTTGCAGGAACAGATGCTCACTACCGTGGCCTCCGGCGGCTGGGGGGCTCCGCCCCCCAGACCCCCCTGTGGCGTATGTCTCGTACTCAAGTCATTCGATTCCCATCAGGTCAGGGAATCCACCCACTCCAGTAGCCTCAGGAGGACGCAGCCAACTCACACAGAATCTGTACGCCCACAATGAACAGATGCTCACTACCGTGGCCTCCGGCGGATGGGGGGCTCTGCCCCCCAGACCCCCCATCTCGCGTGCCCGTCTAGTAACCAAGTCCTTGCGCTTTGACGGCCGTGACATATCAGGGGGCAGCGTCGAAATCATGGTCCCGAAAGCCATTTTTTGGTTTCCTCCGGCACCCGACGGCGCGAGCGGGAGAGGAACCACGGAAGGAACCCAGCGCCTCACACCGTGCCCACCTAGTGGTCCACCGATGGGAAAATTCAAAATTTGGCAACACGAGCGCGCGCGAAGCGCGCGCGAGAAAAATTGACCCCTAGTGTTTTCCTCCCTGATCCCCCCCCAAAACAGGAGCGTCAACCCACCAAATCTCCAAAATCGAAAAGTTAGCGACAGGCCTGCCCAAACAATTCCTGGTTTGAACTGACCTCTTTCCCCATCCCCCACTCCCCCCCCCCCCCCCCCCGGTGTCTCTCGTCTCTGGCGTAGCGACCCCAGAAAGGACACACATTTGCTAGATGGCGTCGGGGAGACTGACGACCCGTGACTCAGAGCGAAGGTCTTGTCATGTCGGCATTGCTTTTTCTTGCCATTCCCCATGAGTATATTGCACGACGCGCTGGCACGGGCTGAACCGGTTCTGGAACCGGTTCGGCGGAACCGGTTCACCGGCGAACCGGTTCGGTGGAACCGGTTCCAGAACCGGTTCGGACGAACCGGTTCACCGGTGAACCGGTTCCGCCGAACCGGTTCACCGGTAAACCGGTTCCGCCGGTGAACCGGTTCCAGAACCGACATTTGCGAACCGGGCAAAGTGGGTCCCGACCGGTTGGCCGTGTACCGGTCGGTGGACCGGTATACGGACCTGACCCGCACTGAGTCATCTCAGACCTATGGGTTTCAGTCCCAGTGTCAGATTCAGACCTACTGATCCAGAACCGCACCCTCTACTTCCACACCAATTGTATCCGCTGCTCATGGGTCCGAGTGACGACGATAGCAATGACGATGGCTCCATAGCAAAGATGGCTACCACTGTCAAAGCTCATCTGGAACAGAAACTGTCCCAGATGGAAGTCTCCTGTATAAATACAGGGTTCGGGTTTCCCACGAGTGTAACGCAGATACGTGCAGGTGTGTCAAGAGAGTGTGCAGCTCACAGCAGTTCCTCATCCTTGGTTCTGAACCCCACAGTTCTTCGAATCACAGTGACAACAGGGAGGCCAGATCCAAAGATCAGGCTTTCCCAGACGCGGTTCAACTGGTGACGACCGTTGTTGAGAGACCGGAGCGGAGGTCGACGTCGGCTTATCTCATGCTACGGCAGGGGTGAGGACTCAGCCGCCACCCCGGGTGGTTTGCAGGTTGAACAGGTTGTGTGGTTCCATTGATCAACATAGGTCGGCCTGTCTGATAAGACTCAGCCACCCTGCGGGTCAATTTATTCTAAAAAGGCGCCTTTTTGACCAAAAGGCAAAATTTCCTCCCATCATGCTCCCGTACCACAGAGGCCTGCCTCTGTGTATGTGTACGTTTTGCGATGACGGGGTGTGGAACCTGGCGTAGACCGAGCTACAACACAGGCGCCGTGGGTCAATTTTTTTTAGAAAAGGCCTTGACCAAAGGCATCCCCCTAACACTTAATTGCTCTGCTTCAACCTGAACCGACCCTCTAGGCAGCGTGAGGTGGCTACGTCGAGCCACTTCGTGGACAGCTGCAGTACCCTTCCCTTGTGTTCCTCTGTCAGGGGAACAACACAATAGCAGCATACGTATTGTTTCATTTCAGTCAGCCAAGGAAAGTCGAGGAGTTCGAGCCGTTGAACAGTAACCAGAGGATGACAAGCAGGTTGAATATGCAAGCAGTGATCTCCTGTGTACCCTTGGACCCACATTAAACTCGAACTGAAGCCCTCAGTCGTCCTTGACCAGATTCAGACCCGCTTTTCCAGAACCGCACCCCCTCCCTCCACTCCAAGTGTATCCGCTGCTCATGGGCCCACGTGACCACAAAGACTTAATCGTGACTCCATAGCAAAGATGGCTACCACGCTCAAGACCATCTGTGAACAGACGGTGGTCTCCTGTTTCCAGGGGTATGGAATTACCACGAGTGTAATGCAGGTACGGTAGGTGTGTCAAGAAGGTTTGCAGCTCACAGCAGGTCGTCATCTTCGTTCTGAACCTTGGTTCTGAAGTCGACAGCTCCTCAAGTCGGAGGCACACAAAGAATGGGTTCCGCAACTGTCCAACTATCTACAGACTCACAGCCCAGAAGGTGCAGTCCAGGTTCCACAGAGCAAATTAAATGTTAGCATTTCTGCACAACTACCGTATCGCAAATCGCAGCGGCGGTAGAAGTGACTGACTCTAAAACGGCGAGGTATCAGTCTTGACGCTGGAAAATTCCGTTCGGAAATACCAAACACATCCAGAAAGTGGAAGGAATGGGCGCCAAGATGATGCGAACGATTTTTGGGGGGAGGGGGTGGACTGCCCTGTATCGTGATACCCGTGAGGGTAAAAAAATACAGGGCAGGGAGGCACAGGCGCAGGCACAACAGAGGCAATACATAGGCAGGCACCAATGGGAAAAGCGACCTCTTCTGGGACAGGCTGGGGAGGGGGGTGGGGAGGGCGGCGCTGGGGCGGCTGCATGCGGTACCTGCGGTTCCGGTCCGGATTTTCGTCCGGACCGGTACCGCATTTGAGGGGCAAGAATCTGATTTCCGAGGCCCGGGAATGGTCGCAGTGGCTTCAAATGGCCAAAAACGTTCAATTTACCCCCCGGAAAAAAAATTCGAAAGGGTCCCCCTATAGAAATCCAGTCAGGACTGCGTGAACCGGTTCTGGGCAAACCGGTTCTACCGGTTCGCGAACCGGTTTCTGCCAGTTTCTGCATGCGGTACCTGCGGTTCCGGTCCGGATTTTCGTCCGGACCGGTACCGCATTTGAGGGGCAAGAATCTGATTTCCGAGGCCCGGGAATGGTCGCAGTGGCTTCAAATGGCCAAAAACGTTCAATTTACCCCCCCGAAAAAAAAATTCGAAAGGGTCCCCCTATAGAAATCCGGTCAGGACTGGGGGAACCGGTTTCAGAACCGGTTCTGGAACCGGTTCCAGAACCGGTTCGAGAACCGGTTCTGAAACCGGTTCACGAACCGGTTCCGGAACCGGTTCGTGAACCGGTTCTCGAACCGGTTCCTGCAAACCGGTTCACGAACCGGTTTTTGCCAGTTTCAGAACCGGTCCCAGCCGGTTCTGAACCTGTCCTCAACCGGTTCGGATTTGTCAGTAACCGGTTTGCCGTTGTGATTTCAACCGGTTCCCAAACCGGTTCCCAAGGAACCGGTTACTGTTTTCAAACCGGTTCAGGAGATTTCTGCCAGCGCGTCGTGTGCATAGCCTCGGGGGGGGGGGGGGGGGGAGTGGATTGCAGAGAGGTGGAGAGGAGCGGGGGGTGGGTGGGTGTTCGGAGCAACACATACTCGGCACAGTCGGGCTTCTGCCAATCCTGTGTCTGGTTGTGTCCATATTCCCCCCCTCCTTCTCCTCCTTCCCCACACCCCGCCCCCCCCTCCTTACTTCCTGCGTGCGTTCAGCAAAAAAAAATATCCCTTGCTTTCAGCAGTGTGTAGAATGAAAGGGAACGACAGGCCGGTAGAGATGATTGCTTGTGTGTGCCCTGTGCTGCCACAGCTTTTTTTTTTGGCAGAGGTAGGGCAAGCAAAGGCAAAAGTAGAACCCAAAGCAATAAATATAAAAGGACAGCATCATCCCACCTATTGTGAGTGCGAGCCCCGCTATGCCAATTCGGTTGGAGGATAGAAAAGGCGGCACAATAAAAAGACTGGCTTGTTTGTCCTGCACACGGTATGTCATATTCTTTACTCTCTTTACGAGCGACGGTGCGTCGTGGGGTCGCGAAGTAACGAAGGAAACCCTGTGCGACTGACGCTTTCAGATTATCATCTCCATGCCACTTCACAGGGTCTCGACACAGCCTTGTGACACAGTGTGCGCTCAACAAAATGTCTCCCGGAACTGTTTCGTACAGTTTCTGGACATTGGAGGTCACCCCAAAATACCGAATTTACCGTTTTTACCGTTTTTACCGCTAGTTTACCGCTGGGCCTTTGTCACAAAACCGGTTTTTTTACCGGTAACCGGACATGGGACACGCGGGACAGGCGGACCGGTAAAACCGGTAGGTGGCACCGGTTTTTTTTTTAATGGGGGACATCCGGACCGAGAATCTTTGCAGCTGTTGTTTGTCTGGGCTAGTTGGTACAGAATACAAGGTACAAGAGACAAGCAAGACAAGAAACGAAAAGAAGAAAGCGAAAGAAACACACATGAAAAGATCACACACATCAAACGACACGCCAAAAATGGCACAGCCTCTGGACATCCACTTAGCCAGCGAGGACCACACTGGTGACAGATTGCTCGTACATAACTCCAAAAACGGGGGGCTTGGTTGCTTCAATAGCATATGGTTGATAGCCGCCAACCGCTTTTGTGTTATGTGCAAGGAACCTGAAGTGGAAGTTGCACATTACACATTGCAATGAATGCTGAAACACAGAGTGTCACAGGAAACGATCGAGTAAAGAAAAACTCAAAAAAAAGCCCAAAAGGGAAACACAAGCTAGCTGGGACAACGCTAGGGTTCAGAAAACTGCTCTTTGTAGTGATGGAGGGGCTTGTCATCGAATTTCCATTTTTCTGCCCATACGGGCAGGGACTTGGCCAAAATAGCTCAAAAAATTTTGGGTGGCCATCTGGCGGATTTCAGCCAAAAATGCCCAAAAATGGCCGAAAATCGCCCAAAAACCCCAGAAAACGATCTGGAGGGTCCTCGGCGCATTTCCCCAAAAAATGCGTTTTTTGACTTAGGAGGTCACCCCAAAATACCGAATTTACCGTTTTTACCGTTTTTACCGCTAGTTTACCGCTGGGCCTTTGTCACAAAACCGGTTTTTTTACCGGTAACCGGACATGGGACACGCGGGACAGGCGGACCGGTAAAACCGGTAGGTGGCACCGGTTTTTTTGTGTCTTGTCAAAACTTTTTTGGCGGTTTTCTGGTGACCGTCCATAGGGGGACCCTTTTCAAAATTTTTTCCGGGGTGGGCCTATTTTGCATATTTGAGCCCGATTTCAAAGGAATTTCTGAGTTTTGAGCCCGTTTTGAGGCCTAAAACGCGTCATCGAATTTCCATTTTTCTGCCCATACGGGCAGGGACTTGGCCAAAATAGCTCAAAAAATTTTCCGGGGGGCTTCGCCCCCCGGACCCCCCATGTGGGGGGCTCCGCCCCCCACGCCCCCCGCCCCCCCCCCCCCCCACCTCCCTCCCGGCCGGGGGCCGGTTCGGTCGGTGTCGGCTGCGCCCAAAGGGCGTGCGGTAGCCGACGCCCTTTTGTGCTCGCCTCCTCCCTCCGACACCTCGTCGATCTCTTTCCTGCTTGGTCGGTACCGAAGCCGTCTCGACGCCCTGACTTCCAGGTTTGGAGAGGGCTGCGTGAGGGTTGCGAACGTGCGTGCCTGGGGGGGCACCCGTCAGTGAGTCATTGAGTGAGGGCGTAGGGCGTAGAAGCCGTGGCAACGCGGAGCAATGTGTCCCTTCAGCGCCACCGCGAAACCTCCCGTTGGTGGCCGTCGGCCACCAACGGGATGTTTCGCGGGATTACTGCTGCAGACGAACGACCAATGGCGGCGGCTCCACATACTGACCGGAGTCGACACGTGGGCACCCGTGGTACCCAGCGTGCCGCCGTCAGTCTCCTCGCGGTCGACTTCACCTTGGCGAAGCGGAGGTGTGCCGCTCACAGGTGCCACCATCGCATGCCGCGTCGTGGTGGATGGTGGAGCGTTGCAGTGCAGTGTGCTCCTCAACTTTGTGTCACGCTTCCTGCACCTGGGTGTGGACAAGGGATGTGCTCACTTCTCGCAGCATCTAGCTGGCGGTGGGTGGCACGTGCTGGAGCTGCGCGACTTCCAGGTTGATCTGGTGCAGACCTGAGGATGGCGTGGCTGGCGCAGGGAGGTCCAGTGGGACGCCCGGACCGGCACTCCTGAGGCCGTCTGCCATGTCCTCCCCCCGCGCGCCCGGGCGGTGCCTTCGCTTGCTGTCGAGCGACCGAGTCTCTGGGGTACGGCTTCAAAAGTAGACCGTGCCTGGCACCAACGACCTGTGTCCGTGCGTTGCTGACCGTGCACTGCTCTCGTTTCGAGTCCCTATCAGCAGCACCAAGTCGTACATCGCCGTACTGGGCTGTGCCGGTCCCCTAACCCCGTCCCCGTGTCGCGGGGCAGTGGGTGACCACGGGGTGGATTCCCTAACACCCCACCCGCGAGGCCGGGTACAGGAAGCGTCCCCAAAAATTCTGGAATTTGAAAAAATGAGCCACTTTGCTAAACTGGACCCAACTCCCCACACTCTTTTTTTTGGTCATTTTCCCCGATTTTACCGGTTTGTCCCCGGATGTCCCCCCGTGTCTTAAGGTGACCTCCATTGCGTGTCTACCATAGAGCGAAAATGAAAGGGCGCGATTTTTTTCTCGTTTCCCGCATATTCCCCGCCCCCCCCCCCCAATTGCGATGATCTCTCCACCGCAGATGCGACAGCAAAAACAAAAGCGTTGCGAAGAAGAGAGAAACTTTGTGCGTCACACGGACAACCACCACACCTACCCCACGCTGCATGCAGAGGGGCAGCGGTGCCGGTATCTTCTCCTTCTCTCCGACAAAGTGCAGCTCTGGGTGGTTGTGCCTGCGGTAGTCTTCTCCGGGGAACAAACGGACAGTAGGGATAATTGTCGCTGTGGAAACACAGCCCCGCCTCTCTTGGGCAGATCAACACATGCAGGGGAATCGGAATGATTCACCCGAGGCGGGTAGGGCGGCCAGGCGAAGGCGGTCTGAATCGGACCGCCCCCCCTCCCTGGCAGGCATGCTCCCTTCATTGATGTGCATACCTGTTATCCCCCCCCCTCCACCATAAAATGAACTGTTCGTATCGTTCCAGAGTCGAAGAAATTTGGGGGCATCGCATGGGATGAGATGTACGAATCTCCTATTTTCTTTGCAACTTCTTTGCTACATTCCCCCTCCTCAGCACGTGACCGCTGCCTCCCTGCCACCCCTGGAAAGCCAAAGTAGTGACGTTGGGATCGCCCTTTGTGGTGATGCAGGGTTCTCTCTCTCTCTCACTCTCTGCGGGTATTCGCTACGGTGCCGAAAACGGTGATTTTTTTTGGTGCGTTTCTTCCTGGTCGTCGGTAAGAAACAGCCAAAACTCACACTCTCTCTCTGTCTCTCTTCCTCGTATGCTTTAACTCTCCTCACCCACCCACCCCCTTTTGATTTTTGCGCTGAGAGTGCCACCCCAGTTCTGCACACCGTGCTCTCCGCAACCCTCTTCATCAGGCGGGGGGGCACCTTTTGCAAGTTTGGAAGACGTTCCCGTGGAACCCAGCCACCGCAAGGGCCCCACCCCCGCAAGTTAAGTCGAGGAAGGGCAGCAGAACTGGAGGCACCCACCCACCCCTTTGTTGACCACATTCATGGTTCCCCCCCTCCCCCCTTGCACCCCTCCCCAACCACCCCCAACATGCCCTGCCGCCTAATTCCCCTTCACATTTCGGCGATGCATTGCAAGCTATACCACTCGCTAAAGGGGCCTGTTGCGACACCCACACCCCTTGCCCCGTTCCTTCTCTGGTCTAATCATGGGCAGATACCAGGGGCTAGGCGGGGTTTGCTGTTCTCGACACATTTCATCAGTGGGAGACCTTCATTCTGTGTCGAACTGTGCCAGCCTGGAGCCTGTTTTGTGACGGTGGACACTTTTCTTCACTTTTGAGTCGGAAGGGTCGAAAGGGATTCCCCCAGTGGGTGTTTTTCCCCGGCGTCAAGAGCCGGAGGGAAAGGGAGTGTTTATTGATCCTTTCTTTTGCAACGTCGAACACCTAAGCGTTGACCGACAGTTCGTCGACGCCTCTTTCACTTGTTCGCGCTTTATTGGCAACCCTGCTGTGAAGAAGCGGCGGGCTGCAGCTGCCGCTCAGCCCCATGTGCCCCATCGTGCGTGAATTACAACCAACCCATGGGACCTGTCCAAGTAATGGGGTGGTTACCCGCACGGGGAAGGGATGCGGACAGTGCCTGCATCTGCAGCACCGTTGCACGGCGGCCAGGGAAGGTATCAAACCATTTGGTGGCAAAACAATGAGATACACAAGGCAACAAACAGATGGCGACAGCCAAAAAAAACCCCACGGAAATAATGCCGCCCTATGTGATTGATACACTGTCAATGAAGCGCAACAAGGGGGGGAAATACTGAGAATATCACAGCACCGATTACTCTTTTTCACGGCACAATGCATCCCTATAGACACACTAGTTGGGAAAGTGCAGCTCGCCCCCTGCACACAACGCCCAACCATTGCTCCGGTTGTGGATCCTTCTTCTAGAGATGCTTCATGTTTAGCGCACACCCCTGAGCTGTCTGTCTTACGCGGAAATCTGCTCTGCAGCTGTGTCGCGATGTGTGGTCTATGGCCTGCCTACCCCCGATGATCTGGCAAGGGATTGTTGCGTAGCGTCGCACCACACACATCCCTCAAAAAGGGAAGTAAAAAATCATCGCGGTCCCTCCCCTCCCCCTTCTCCCCACTTGTCGCCATTGTTCAAAACACATCGCCCTCTTCTTCCCCCCACCACCCCCCCCCCCACCCCACTCCCACTATCATCCCACCCCCCCCTGCAAAGTTCTTAGTGCGCGCGCGTGTTAAGATGCAACACCGCCGGGCGCCTTCGTTGTCCTTGCTGCTTTGCGATCTTGCCCTTTTCCATGCTCCGGCATATCTCTCTCCCCCCCCCCCCCCTCAAAGAAGCCCATTTTTAAAATGACCCCCCCCCCCTCTCCCCTCGGCTTGGCTTCGTATTGGCGGCATGAAAGGAGAGAATTCAAATTTGATGGCGCCGCCGTGCGCCTTATTGGCACTCGGAGCGGAGAGTGGGTACAGCCCATCCCTGCCCCCCCCCCCCCCCTCCCCCTCCCCTCCATCCCTTGGGAGTAGACTTCGCTACCCCTTTTCCTCCAAGGCTGGGGGGTCGCTTGGGTCCCCCGAGGTTTAGCGATCCTGCTCTCGTAGTGCAGGGGGTTCAGATATCACATGCCGTGGCGTGACGTGACAGCACATTGGCGTTTGGGTGGGATGTGTGTGGGAGGCAAAAGCCTCAGGGCCCCATATGCGCCATGTGGGGCGACCTTCCTCACATCCCGTCCAACCGTGGGGGTGTCGTGCGGTTCGGTTTTTCCCTCACTCTACCCGGAAATTTTCCGGGGGGTGTGTAGGGGGAAAAATGTTGGCGTTGTGCCAGAAAAATTGCTGGCAGAACGTGCCGCCGGCAACCCTTCCAGGTAAAGTGCAACTCGTCTCGAGAAGTGTGTATCACGGTGAGGTGGTGGTAGTTGTGATGAGAGTAGCCCGCTTGAATGATACGTTTCCTGTGTTCTATGGTTATAACTTTGACTTCTTGTGCAGTTCAGGCGCACCTGGTCGGCACTTTCACCGGCTGTTAATGCAATAATATTTGTGAAGGGGCTCTCACCCGTGGGCGGCCTTCACATGACTGTTGCTTTTGATCCTTACTAGTTACGAGCGACGAAGTGAATCGAAATCGTGAACTAACAAAGGGCAGTTCCTGGTCAGGTGCATCTGCCTCATAGATGAAAAGGCACGGCCGCATTGTGAATTGTGCGTTCGGTTTCAGTTTGTTGATCTGTTCTTCCTCTTTGCGGCGATGATGCCAACAAAAAGAAAAGCATCTGTAACGCGGTGCAAGGCATCTGTTTGCAACCCCACACATCAGTTCTGTTTGTATCCGGATGAGTTCGAATAGTTTTGGCTGGGAGCCTACTCATCGCAGCCAAGGGATTATTCTTTTTGATTTTTTTCCCGTTTGTTCCGGTTGGTGCATACATACATTTCCTATAACATTATGCTAAAGCGGCCTGACCATTCAGGTGTTTACAAAGAAAATATACCCCGGGGGTTCACCCCCGATCCCATTTCTCTCTCTCTCTCTCTTGTCTTTGTCAGCTTACTCGTGTGAATATCCCAGTAACGTTGTCTGGCCCAACAACAGCCATCTCTCTCTCTCTCTCTCTCTCTCTCTCTCTCTCTAAAACACCTAACTGCATGCCGCTGGCGAGCTGCACCAGCCAAACTAATAAACGCAAAGCGCCAGCAAAAGCAAACGGCGCTGTATCTATCTATCCATCTCTCTCTCTTCCCCCCCCCCCCCATGCCTGGCATTGGCTGCAGGCATGTCGCTAAGCGTCGACCGTCGACCCAGTGATTTTGGGTTTCCCCCCCCATAAAAAAGCGTTGACCCAGCGTCGACCCAGTGGACTGGGTTGACGCTTGGTCGAGGCTTGGAGCGTCGACCCAGTGGAACTGGGTTGCCATTCAAGCCTGGACCAAGCGTCAACCCATTTATTACACTGGGTCGACGCTAACCTAGCGTTGACCCGGTTACACTGGGTCGACGCTCACCAAGCGTCGACCAAGCGTCAACCCACTTTCACTGGGTCGACGTCGAAGAGAGTATGGTTTTGCAGGAACAGATGATCACTACCGTGGCCTCCGGCGGCTGGGGGGCTCCGCCCCCCAGACCCCCCTGTGGCGTGTGTCTCGTACTCAAGTCATTCGATTCCCACCGGGTCAGGGAATCCAACCACTCCAGTCGCCTCAGGGGGACACAGCCAACTCACACAGAATCTGTACGCCCACAATGAACAGATGTTCACTACCGTGGCCTCCGGCGGCTAGGGGGCTCTGCCCCCCAGCCCCCCTATCTCGCGTGCCCGTCTAGTAACCAAGTCCTTGCGCTTTGACGGCCGTGGCATATCAGGGGGCAGCGTCGAAATCATGGTCCCGAAAGCCATTTTTTGGTTTCCTCCGGCACCCGACGGCGCGAGCGGGAGAGGAACCACGGAAGGAACCCAGCGCCTCACACCGTGCCCACCTAGTGGTCCACCGATGGGAAAAATTGGCAACAACACGAGCGCGCGCGAAGCGCGCGCGAGAAAAATTGACCCCTAGTGTTTTCCCCCCTGATCCCCCCCCAAAACAGGAGCGTCAACCCACCAAATCTCCAAAATCGAAAAGTTAGCGACAGGCCTGCATTGGCTGTATATGCATGCCTATTGCGGCATCTCCTCCAAACTCACTACACCCACCCCAGCCCCTCCACCCACCCCCCTCCCACGTGCCTGCAACGAACATGCCACCATCAGCGGCTGCATGCCATTCTCTTGATGTGAGCAGACCAGGCAGGTCGGAGGGGTGTCTGGGGTGGGGTGCAAAAGGGTGTGTGCGTGTGTGTTTTTCTATTGGGGGGGTCGCCGCCGTGTCTACCTTAGAAGTTGATGCATTGCAAACATGCTTTCCCCCGAAGCCTTGCAACGCCCCCACTCCCCGCCTCGCCCGCCCCCAGCTCTCTGCTGAGCGTGTCGATCTGTGTCAGGTGGTTGTGATCAACACAGCCAGTGCACGATGCCCTGGTGTGGTCACCACCGCTACAAAAAGATTCACGTCTGGTAGAGAGTCAGAATGGTGTGCTGTGTGTATCGACTGACAGGCTGCTGGGGGTATCAGCGTTGCGAACGCGATTTGATGCCCTGTTGTTGTGTCACGCCTCGGGCAAACAGCACTGCATTCCGGGATGAAAATTTGGAGAATTGTGTAGGGGCTGTGGGTGGGGGGATCTGCGAAGGAGATTGGGGTGAAGGGGCTCACGCGCGCGTTTTTATTCGGAACCAGAAACAAAAAGGGTATGCAGGACAAAAAGACAAGAAACGTGGCAATACATTTGCTTTGCCCTTCTTTGTATTCCTCGATTCTCTTTCTGCATACCGTGTGACATTTTTTGGCCTCGCCGCAGAACGAAATGAGCCCCTTCCCCTCCCCCGCCGCCACCCACAACATCCAACCCTCCCTTCCCCCCTCCACACACACCCCCATCCTCACCGCCGAATTCGCCGTTCGGTGATGTGGTTCGGGAAAGGAAGTGTGAACCTCCCAGAAGTGAATTTGAAAAAATTGGAAAATATCCCCCCCTCTTGGACTTGGCACCTTCTTTCCATCGATATTCCTGACCTGGCCCTAGGTGGGGTGTGGGGAGGGCCCTTCCCGCCCCACCACCAAGGCAGGGTGTCGAGAGCAGATGTAGGAGGCACCTCCGATGACGGGTTGTTCCTGGGCGATGTCCCAAAGCTGTCAGCAGCAAAACCCCTGTGTATTGCCTGATCGCTTCTATAGCAACCCAATCGGTACCTGCGCCGGTTGCGGCGGAATATGCGTGACGCAGCGATGGGGTCAAAGCGCCACAGCACCCACGGCCCCCCCACCCCTCTCCACCTTCCGCCCCCTGCGGGGTTGATATTTGACCTTCCATCGCATCGCCATGATGGCCGCCCGCCCAGCCTTGATTCTCATTGGCCTCTGTGTTTTCCCGGCAGCTCAACGCATCGCACAACGGCGCAGACACAGCACCAGACACCACACACCACGCCCACCCCTCCTCTGCAGCTACAAGCCACACGTACAGAAGAGATGTTGCACATGCGGGGCGCCCTGTGGGCGCTCGCCTGTGCAGTTGCGGTGCACGCAGCCCCACAGCCCGGAGATGTTGCGACACTGTGCGGGTGTGCCGGTGCCCAGATGGTGCCAGGCGTGCGGCAGGTGATGTGGAAGGGTGCGCTGACGGAAACCCTCTATGATGTGGCGCCCCTCGCCCCCGGCAGCACCCTGCGCCAGAGCACCGAAGGGCGTGTGGAGAACATCGTGCCAGCGGTGAACCAGCCGGCTGTCGGCGCGGCCTGGAGCGGTGTGCCAGCCACCTACATCCACAAGTTTGCTGACGTGCACACCGGGCTGCTGCAGGTGCCTGCAGGCGGTGCCTACACATTCCGCCTCGCTGCCGACGACGGTGCGAAGGCGACACTCGGGGGCGAGGTGGTGGTGGACAACGACGGCATGCACGCCATGACAGAGCTGGCTGGTGCTGCCGTCACCCTGAGCCCTGGAGTGTACCTGCTGGAGGTGCTGCACCACCAGAAGTGGGGCTACAGCGGGGTGGTGCTGTCGTGGGACCGCCCCGGTGGTGTGAGTGAGGTGGTGCCTGCAGGCAGCCTGGGCCACTGCTCCTGCCCCTCTGGGACAGACGCCCCTCCGACACCGGAGCCGACGGCATCGCCGCCTACACCGGTGCCCACGGTTGCGCCTGAAACGGGGGTTCCCACTGCCCAGCCGACGGGGGTGCCTCAGACGGCTGTGCCTCCGACACCGGCACCCGACACACCGCTGCCGACGGCAGCCCCGTCGACAGGAGCCCCGTCCACGTGGACCCCGCTCGGGGGTGACATGGATGCGCGTTTCGCTGCCCTGGAGGCGACTGTGCAGGGGCTGAAGGTGGAGGTCGCAGAGCTGCGCACACAGCTGCAGGCAACCAAGGGGGAGAAGGGCGACCCCGGGAAGCACGGGTACTGTGCAGTGACGCCCAACGTGACCTCGGTGTACATCCCGGTGGTGCGGTACACACAGCGCGTGTGGATGAGGCCCGACACCTGTGTGTCGGGGCCGCAGTCGTCGCGCGGCCCTCCCTCGTCGCCTGGCGTGCCCAGCTTGGTCGTGACGCCGAGCATCACCGACACGGGGTGCACGTGGGGGCCAAACCAGATCAAAGAGCCGATGTACGCATACGCGGGTGACACGCTTGTGTTCTGGCGGCCTGCGTCCGATCTGCGCCACAACGTCTACCTGCTGAAGGACGCGCAGGCATTTGCGGGGTGCGACTTCACCGGGTCCACCCTGGTGGCGGGGCTGGACGACCTGGCTGCGAGGGAGGCGGGGGGTGCGAACTTCACGTACGTTCTGGAGCAGCCGGGCGTGTACTTCTTTGTGTCCGACACACCGGGCAAGATTGGGGAGGACCGGAAGGAGTACTGCTGGCACACGCAGGCCGACGGGACGTACCCCGGGCGCAGCAGCAACTGGGGCCACGGGATGAAGCTGGAGGTGCGTGTGCTGGAGCCGGGTGCGGAGGTGCTGGCGGACTGCCCGCTGTTCAACCCCTCCGACTTCGGGGTGTCGGGCAGCGGGGTGGACGGGAAGTCTGTTGCGCGGCTGAAGGGTGCTGTGGGTGCCATCACGCGGCAGCTGATCTCGCAGGAGACGCGTCTGCAGGAGCGTGTGCGCACAGAGGGGAACAGCGGGGTGACGGTGACGCGGTCCTGGGGCCAGGGGTCTGCCGCGTACCACCAGGAGAGCTTCGTGGGGTCGGGGCCTGGCAACGCGCACAACCACGCAGACTTCAAGTACACCATCGGGATGGGTGAGTTTGGGGCGGTGCTGAACGGCGTGCAGTTCAACACACGGCACAACGACTACTCGCTGGCACAGCCCGACACGACGAAGACTGTTGCGGAGTACACTGCGACATTCCCGCCGACGTCGACTGACATCGAGTTCCCCCCTGTGCCGCCCAGCGTGACAGGGACGGTTGACGAACAGATCGCGGAGATGCGTGAGTACTTCCGTGCATTCCAGGAGCAGAACACGTCGATCCGTGCGGACTACGACAAGTACTTCAAGCCCAACCTGTGCTACCTGGAGGGGGCGTGGACAGAGGCACAGGAGGGTGTGTCGGAGCCGTTTGCGTCGGACAGGCACCACATCGACGCAGACACGTGGGACGACCTGAACGACAAGACGGCCTTCCTCTTCAACAACGGGCGGAAGTCGCAGGCGGAGAACCTGCCGTACCTGCCCTCTGCATTCCGTGCTCTGCACGAGGCTGACGGCGAGGTCTTCGAGCCGCGTGTGGGCCAGTGGTTCTACCGCATTGCGTGTGTGCCCGTGGACCAGCGTGTGGCGACGAAGCGCTTCCGTGTGTCCAGCAACCTGCATCAGCAGGTGCGGCAGTCGAAGCCTGCCACGAAGGAGCAGCTGGCACAGACCACCTTTGCGCTGTTCGAGATGGACCCGACCCCGCAGGACCAGTACTCCGACACAGGGGCGTGGCCCAACGCGCAGACGCACCACGAGTTCCTGGACGAGCTGATGGAGCAGGTGCCCGGTTTCGACGGACCCCGGGGGAACCTGCAGGACGAGTCGTTTGGGCCGCTGTCAGGGACTCACAACGGCAGCGGGCCACTCAACACGGCGCGCTACTCCAGGTACTACGGCCTCTTCACCAACGATGCGATGGGGCGGAGGCAGCAGAAGCGTGCCTTCAACGACATGATGTTTGCGGCGCAGACAACGCACAGCCGCATCAGCCCGCTCACGGCCTGCATCGACTACACGTACAGCGAGTTTGCCACACAGCAGGACCAGGACCGTGTTGCCGTCTGTGCAAGCTCCACTGACAAGTTTGCGTGCTTTGCACGTCCCGAGTGGACCAGTGACGAGATGAGTGCCAACGCATCTGGGGCGAAGTGCGTGTGGACGGACAACTCGTGCAAGTACAAGAAGTGCTGGACGCAGCGGTGGTCGTACGCCATCCCCCTGGAGATGACCTACACCACCCCGCTGACGAACTGGAACCCCTACAACATCGACTTCCACGCGGCAGGCACACCTGGCGAAGCCAACGTCAACGCCAACGGAGCCACCGGCGCCAGGCCGGACACCGCCTACAACGGGTCCAACCGCAGGATGTACTTCCGCACGCCTGCCGCCTTCTTCAAGGACAGGGCGGACATCGACCCTGCCGACACCTCGGGCGGTGTGACCTACGTGAAGGATCAGAACGGCGTGGCACGTGCCGTGCGCGCGTCGGGGCACTGGCTGCTGTTCCCTGAGATCGAGGGTGTGGGGCGGGTGCGGCAGCGCTACCCCATCATGCCTGTGCACGAGCACGGGTCCACCACGTGGAAGGAGGCGAAGGCGGTGCAGGAGCTGGTGGTGGGGAAGGACACCGTGCCGGAGATCCGCAACATCATCGGGGAGACGCGTGCCGAGGCCTACGGGCAGGAGCTGCTGCTGACATCCGGCGGGGGCCACGAACACAGGGTATGCATCTCCAGGTCAGGTGGGGATGGGCTGCCATACAAAACAACCAACGCCACACCACAGCACCACTACACACCACATCACACCACATCACCACAGGTCTCCATCAGCCCGCACAACCTGCACAGCCTGAAGAACAACCTGCAGCCGATGCTCCGCGTCCTGTCGACAACCGACAGCTCCCACGCACACTACATCGAAATCACATACGACGGTACACGCGGTGTGGGGAACGAGTTTGCCATGACCTGGTGCACCTTCGCTGACGCCAACATGGAGCCATGCCCGGCCAGCGTCGATGCCATTGCCGGGAAGTGCGGCACCACCCCACTGGGTCGCCCGTGCTGTTACGGCAAGTGCCCGGATGGGCACCCCGGGTTCGGCGTCTTCGTGTAACAACACTATGCACGGCAGATGTGAGGGCCACTGCCTTTCTGTTCAATTGGCCTTCACCTCCTCGTTGTCTCGTGGGTGCCAGCCGGGGTGTGACGGGAAAACCACCGAGCTTGTTGCAAAGATCGGCGTCCTTCCGGCAAAGCTGGCAGGTGGCGCTTTCATTACGTGCCACCCCACTCCACCCCAGGCAGACCCCGAGGCCGCGATGCCCCACGTTGCCATCTCTATCTTTTTTTCACGCCACACCCACACACAACCCCAAGGCACGTCTGGTGGGACAAAACCCACACTGGGTCAAGCCACTCAATACGTTGCCACCACACGCACAACCCCCCGAGTGATCCGTGTCCAAAGAAGGAATGCGTGTGATTTATCTTGCCCTTTTCGTCCGCAAGGCAGTGGTGGTGGTGGTGGTGCGGTGCGGCGGTGCGACCTACCCTGCACCGTACCACCCCCTCTCGTCTGCCGCCACCCACGCCCCTCCCTCCCACCCACGCCCCTCCCCCTCTCCCTTGTCTACACACCCCGCACCGCAGCGAGTGCTGTGCCAGGTGGCTTTCATGACGCGCTGCTTCTCTGCAGAGCGATCGAATGCCCACCTACTTCCTCCCCCCCCCCCCCCCCCTCTCTCTCTCTCTTCTCGTCTCTTCCCGACGTGCGCTTCCGTGAGGTGCGCCGTGTTACCCGTGGCCCCATGTGTGGGGCCTGAAAGGTTCTTTGTTGTGTCTGTGGAAGTAGCGAGCTTTTCACGCTGAAAAGACTGTTTTTTTTGGTGATTGTCTTCGTGTGTGCACAACATGCCAGGAGTGTGGTTGCTTTGTTTTGCGAGTAGATATCCCCGCAGAGGGAGTGCCCTGCACAAAAATACAGGAACACGAATAACAGAATGGCAAATGGCGTGTCGCCAGAATCGGTATCGAGCAAACCTCAGTTCCGGCAGGAGCGAGTTTTCGATTACACCAAACGAGTCTTTTCCGGGAGTGAGGCTTCCAGCCCAACAAGGCTGTGGCTGCACACGACTCCCTCCAGGCTCCGACGAACCAAAAATGTTAAGGCAACGAAGCCCATACACACACGAGCCATGCTTCTTCCGGAAGCGCGAGCGATCCAGAGGGTATCATAGAAAGATGCGTTTGGACAGCAGATCGCGGACATCTCTTGTGATGCCCCGCGCCAAGGCTAAAATGGTTCCCCAGCTCGCCCCTTTCGATCGCCTCAGATCGTGGGGGGGCCTTGGCAGGGACATTATCCTTCTGTTGGCAAGCCCCTGGTCCCCAGGCTCGGGAAACGGAAATTGAATTGAATCCGCTTCATGCGAAGCAGCATGGAGCGAGCGCGGGTGCAGGAAGACACCCGGTGCCAGGGTAAGGTAAGGGGGTGTGTACAGCCCCCCTCTCTCTCTCTCTCTCTCGCCAGTCCAGAGCAACTTGTGTTGGTCCCGGGTGGGGGCCACAGTGGTGGAGAGTTCTGCTCCTCCCTTTTGTCTCCCTCTCTCCCCCTCCCCCCCGTTTCCATTCCCTCTCGACGATCAAATCCCCCCCGTTTGTGTGTGTTCCCCATGCTGCTACCGGGAGGGTCGGTGTTCCCGTGCTCCCTCGGAGCGCGCAATGCGATGCACGTTTCAACCCAAAGACGCGGAAGAGATGTGCCGGACGCCCCACACCCCATTCTCCCTCCTACCCCTCTTCCCTCTGAAATACAGCGAGCCGCAAGCGCCTTCAGTGCAGCACAGCCGTGGCATAGCATCAACCATCACCACCACCACCACAGCCATCCTAGCTAAGTTGTTAGAGAACTCGCAGAGTGCGACTTGGGGGGCCACCAGTACTACATTTGTTTAGTGCACAGTCAATCAGCAAGAAGACTCCACTCACTGAAGTGAGGTTGGATGGGACGGAGACGAGACACCACTACAACGCCCCCTGTCAGGCTCTTTTGTGCTGTCACGGCTCTTCAGCTCTCCGGTCCCCGCACGCAGAATTGAACAACAGTGACAACAGACAGATTCCTATTCCCTCCCCATCAGCTGGCTCGGTTTTTCGAGCACCCCGGCTGAGCTCGGGCAGCTGCTCCTTATTTCTCTCGTTTCTGGTGGCCCCATCACCACCCACCACCATCACCTCCCTGCACAGAAGAAAAGGGCGTTGCCCACCCACCACCTCCTCTACCACCTCCACCCCCCACCCCACCCCACACCCCCAAAAGCTTGATTAGAATTTTCTTTTCTGTAATTTCCCCCCCCCCCCCCCACCCCCACCACCCCCACCCCCTGCGTATCCAACACCCCTTGATCGGGGCGGGGGAGGAGGTGGTGGAGGAGAAAGCGCGGGGGGGGGGGGGGGGGCGGTGCCATCCTGCACGGTGGGGTACGACACCCGATGTCGGACCCTGTGGGTAACCCATTTTTTAGGTACCCTGGGGTACCTAAATTAGGTACCCAGGGTACCGAATTTAGGTACCCAGGGTACCTAAATTCGGTACCCTGGGTCATGGTCTGCCAGTGGCTTGTGGCCAACTAGCAGCAGCCTGGTATGACAGGGTAGTCATACACAGGCTATGTACAGGGTCGGCCTCGTCCTGGACCAGTCGTAGGCTTATGCTACTGTTGGTTCTCAGGACTGGCCACCACTGCGCGGGTCAAATTTTTGGAAAGGGGGCCTTGACCAAAGGCAAACAGGTTTTGAGTTCTTGCACCACTTCATCTCGGGACTACTCTGATTGGATTCCTCGGATTCGTCGACACACTGTTTCAGAACTGTGCACTTCTCCATCCACACCGGCATCGGGTCACCCGCTGAATGCCGTGAGGGCCGAAGCCCAGGGTCAGATTTCGGTACAAGGCGATTACTGGGGGGGGTCAAATAATTGTAACCCCTACGATTATTTAGCGACGCGGTCTGTATAAATCGGGTGTCCCAAAATTTACAATTTTTCAACGGTGGTGATTAATCGTAGGGGTTACGATTATTCACTTTTGGCAAAAATTTACCCGTTTTGCTGTTCAGAATGTCAATTGGTGGGGTGGGGGTGGGTGTGAGGGGTCGCATTCTCGGCCTGTCTCACCGGCATTCCGTGCACAGAGCAACATCACCGGTGGAAACTGGCCATAGCACCCCGGTGGGCCACCAGGAGGGGAGGGACCCGGTGTGAGGCGCTTGAGTCATCCAGATGGGCACACGGTGGGGTCCGACATCCGATGTCGGACCCTGTGGGTTCATGCATGCTGCTAAATGTGAGATTTTTGGGCCAAATTTCGGAATCCCAATACATTTTTTTGGGGGGCGAGTTTGTTAGGAAAATGGGGGTGGCACAGCGTCGTTCTTCCACACAAGAGGGTCGTTTTTGACATCAACGGTTCAAACTCTCTTCACGGTGACTCTACTCAAATTTTTTTGAGTTATTGGGGGCCATTTACTGTGCGTCGAAGTGTGAACGATTGGCCACCTTTTTGGTGCCGTGGCTGGTGGGTGGCCATGGGCACACGCTACAAGGGGGGTCTGGGGGGCAGAGCCCCCCAGCCGCCGGAGGCCACGGTAGTGAACATCTGTTCATTGTGGGCGTAGATTCTGTGTGAGTTGGCTGCGTCCTCCTGAGGCCTGAGGCTACTGGAGTGGTTGGATTCCCTGACTTGATGGGTATCGAAGGGCTCCAGGGGGTCTGGGGGGCGGAGCCCCCCAGCCGCCGGAGGCCACGGTAGTGGACATCTGTTCCTTGTGGGGTACAGTTTCTGGACTGTGTCCATCTTCCTGAGGTTGCGTATGGGCCACCCCAGGATTTTGGTGCCCCCCCCAGGCTCACCTCACTGGCAGGGTACCTGGGGGCGGGGGGCCTCAAACCATGCTCTCTTCCCATTAAACTCGGGGCATGTGTGCTCCGACATGTGGGGTGACTCAATCACCGGTCTATGACGACCGATTCTCCACTTTTTACAGCCTGAGTGGGTTCCCTGCTGTTCCTGTTGCTTGATCCTCTGGGGAAAAGTCAGAAATTTGGCCAAAAGTGAATAATCGTAACCCCTACGATTATTCAAAACAAATTTACGTATAAATGGCCCAGAAAATGTTGTACAATTAATCGCCCCCTTACGATTATTCGACTACTTACGATTAATTGCCCCCCCCCCCCCAGTAACAGGTCGTTGAGAGGTTCGCAAGTTTAAATGTACCTACAAAAGCTTCATGTACCCGTGATAGGGATTTAGTCATTGCTATAGGTGAAGATCAGAGCCCAGGCGGGATGTAAGACAGGGTGTCGCAGATGCAACAATATCTCCAGAGCCACTTTGTATGCCTTTGTTCGGGATGCCCCTTCACCTGTCGCGCTTAGGTTCCGTCCAAGTTCGCCGATTCCAGTGCTTCAAGAGAGCACACAGTTCCTTCCCAGTAGTCTTCATCCTCGGTTCCGAATCATCGCAGTCCCTCGAATCCATGGTGCAGAACTAAATTCTCGAAAGGTGGTCAATGTTTTGAAAGGGGCCCGTGACCAGCGGAAATTGGAATTTTTGACCCAAACCTGCAAGTGTACTGTTGTTTAACGTTGTCCAAAGCCCCTTGCGGTGTGACAGTACATTCGTTATGTGAATATCTGTCACATGGCTATGGCAACACAGACACAGGCAAGCTGGGGAGGCGTCGCGTCCGTCGAAAAGATCATTTCTGCACAACTACCGGCATCGCAGCTACGGTAGAAGTGACTGACCCTGTTCTTGTAATCTTGACGCTGGAAAATTCCATTCGGAAATACCAAACACATCCACTGAAAGTGGATGGAATGGGCGTCAAGACCGTGATTTTTGGGGAGTGGACTGCCCTGTATCGTGAACCCGCTGAGGGTACAAAATACAGAACAGGGAGGCACAGGTGCAGCACAACACAGGCAGGCAGGCAGGAAACAATGGGTGCAGGTCAGACAAAATGTTCGGTGTCAATCGGCTTGGTTTGGTTTGTAGTGATGATGCGGAACACACAACCCGCACCCAACCTCCAGATTCAGACCACTGTACCCATTTTCACCAGTTATATCCGCTCACTCAGAGCAAAACCTCATTTATTGCAGAATCGAAGAGTGATTGCAATCCCCAAAACAAACCGAGTTCCGAACGCCAGAAGTGATGTGCGGTAGGTCTGGGGTTTTTTTATTGGGAGCTGTCTCGCACTCATGTGCCCTCGGACGGATGTGTCCTTTTTTGGGAGGATTTCCCTCGAAAAATACTACGAGAAACACTCGGCCTCGATGCTGTGAGTGTTGCATTGGACGTTTAAAAGATAAGGCGTTGTGTGTGCGCCAAACCCGGGTGAACAAACCTCACGTGGTTTGGCTGATGAAGGTTGGTGTGAATGTGCGCACAGTCATAACAACAAGGCAAGGTAGATTGTGTTTGTCACCCAAAGCGCTGCCAACTATCTTTTTCACTGTGGGGGTCTTCGCTACCGGATGGTCGTCAGTGCATCTTGGTGTATTTGCTGTTGAAATAGTGAAAACTGACGAAGATTGACGAAGAATATCGACCAGCGAAGACCCCCTGCGACAACCTTCTTGTTGTGTGTGGTCTTGTCCCAGAAAGAGAACTCGTCCAGCCAGTGGGTCGTAACAAGCGACACTCACACCTTGCCATTTTGTAAGTTCGGCGTAGCCAACTCAGGAAACTTTTCACCGTGCGGATCCTTGCGAACACTTCACACGCCCGGCAGGCTGGTGGGGTGTTCTGTGTTCGAAGAAGTTCGACTGTCGTTGCACCGTCACACCCCACTCACCCATCCCACCCCGCCACCAGAGATCACACTCCAGAAGATGGGTTGTTCTTTTGCGGTGGTTTGATGGTGGTGTCGAAAGCGATTCGCGCAAGATACTGAACGACGCACAACACTTTTCACCCAGAAAAGGGGGGATTTGGCCCTTCAATGAAAACCTGCCACACAGCCGCTCAGGCCTTGCGATGCTCAAGTGCCGGTTGGACCCCTATGTCCTTCAGGCCCCAAAGCAGGCAACGATATGGGATCAACCTCACAGGGGTGAATAACAGGGTGAACAAGGCACGGGTTTTAGTCTGATGACACACTGCAACCTCAAGGACTGGCGACACCTCTCCCACAGTCTGCGGCACTCTGCCGTGGCGACAAGGCTTCCTGTCATGGGAGATCGCTGCGTGGATCAACGTGGCACCACCCGTGTGCTCGGCAGGTTGTTTCGGCACCTGCTTTCTCCGTGTCATGCTTTTCGTGAGCGTGTCAGGGATGTTGGCACACGCTGGGGAGGGTTTCACATGATGACATAACATACATCAGAAGCACACACCCACGTGGCGCTGTCCTTGGCAGGACTTTGAAGTGCCGCCTTGATATCCTTGTTGGATAGAACCCTCATATCACACCCTCAATCAGCTGACGAAAACCTAGGAAAAAACGAGTGTAGGATAGCGGGCCCGGTTACTCACGGTATGGACCCTCGGGGCCAGGCTGCGATACCAGCACGCGAACCCAAATTGCAATACGAAAACCTGAGATTTCTGGCAGATTTGGCCATGTACCCAGGTCCTCAGCAGGAGCTAGATATCCGCGGTCCCATTTTAGGGCAACGAATGGGCTCAAAATTCATAAATTCCTTTGAAAACGGACCCAAATGTCCAAAATAGGCCCACCCCAAAAAAAAATTTCGAAAAGGTCCCCCCCACAGAATTTCTCAGAATTTTCCAGAATTCCGACAGAATTCTCAGAATTTTCCAGATTTTCTCAGATTTTGGCATTCTGGCCCGGATTTTTGCAGAAATATTTCGATGAGCCATTTTAGGGTTCAAAATGGGCTCAAAATTCAAAAATTCCTTTGAAAATGGGTCCAAATGTCCAAAATAGGCCCACCCCAATTTTTTTTTTGAAAAGGTCCCCCCACAGATTTTCCAACTTTCGGGGGTGGGGGTACCTAAATTGGGTACCCAGGGTACCTATATTCGGTACCCAGGGTACCTAAATGCGTTATCGGATTTTCGGCCGATTTGGGTACCGAAAAGGGTTACCCTCTGGTTGTCGTACCCCACCGTGTGCACAATAAGGAGGTTAAACTGTAGATCCCCCCCTACCCCTCCCCCCCTACCCCTCCCCCCCTACCCCTCCCCCCCTACCCCTCCCCCCCTACCCCTCCCCCCCTACCCCTCCCCCCCTACCCCTCCCCCCCTACCCCTCCCCCCCTACCCCTCCCCCCCTACCCCTCCCCCCCTACCCCTCCCCCCCTACCCCTCCCCCCCTACCCCTCCCCCCCTACCCCTCCCCCCCTACCCCTCCCCCCCTACCCCAAGAAGCAAACCGGCGAGTGTTTTAGAATAGAACGCACGGAAGGGGCTGTGTGGTAAGCCATTTCCCCAAACCCCCCCACCCCCCCCCCCCCTCTCCCCTTAAACCGAACTTACACACCGGGGTGACAAATCCCTCCATCCTTTCCCCCCTCCCCCCCCACCCCACCCCCCCCTCTCTCTCGTTCTCTCTCACCCTGTCTTTTCACCCCCTCCCGCCTTCCCACACCCCCCGCATCCCCACGCAATGCCACGACCTGTGACCCCAACTGGGGGTAGTGTGAGGTCTGGGAGGCAGGGCGGTGTGTCGGCGACACCCCCTTCCTCGGCGCACTTCGGCGGGAGGGGTACAGTGCGTGATATCCACGAGCTGAGGGAGCGTGTGGCACAGCAGGATGAGCTCATAGAGAAACAGGGTTCGCTGCTGTTGGGCCACGCGCAGCTGATCCATGAGATGCGGGGGGAAATCGCCGGGCTGCGGGACCAGGTTCTCGGGGCCTCGCATGCCACCCAGCTTGCCCAGGTCACCGCAAGCACACTCGCCGGCCTGACCCAGTCGGTAGACCACCTCCACTTCGACACCCAGCGCATCGACGGAAACGTCACATCCCTCGCGAGGCACGTCGGCTGTGAATCACAGCTCGCCACCCGGGTCGACACCCCCGAGACCCACCCCACCAACCCCCCCGCTCCACCCGCCTCCGCCTGCAACCCGCGCGCCGCGGGGAGGGACGACAGCGTCCCGGCGGGGGGCGGGTGCCCTTCGGACCTGATGCTCAGCAACATATCCCACGTCACCCCGGCGCCGGATGTGTCGCTCAAAACGGACCTCTCCGCTTTGGAGCTGCGCGGGGTCCCGGGGGGGCACGCGGCAGCACCTCTGCCGCAGCCTGCTGCACCCACCGGCGGGCTTCGCCCGGCTGGAGGTGAAGAGACAGGGCCCTCCCCATTCTCGACAGCCCCTGCTGCTGCTGCTGCGCAGCAGCAGCAGCAGCAGCCTGGTTTCCACGCGGGTAACCCTATTGTCTCCCCCGACGAATTCGCCACGGTGCTGGAGGGGGAGGAGGATGCAGAGGAGGACGACCTGCACCAGCACCTGGGGTACCCAGGGCACCATGAGGCTTCGGCGTACCATGCGACGCCGATGGGTGCGGGGGGTGGTGGGAGGAGGCAGGCTGGGTGTTCTGTGGGTGCGTCGGTGCCGGATATCGGGGCGGATCTGTACAGCAGGGGGATGGCGCAGAAGAAGAGGAGGGAGGCGGAGATTGCGCAGAGGAAGCGGAGCGAGGAGGCGCAGGAGAAGCTGAACATGAGGCGGAAGCCGGAGATCACGACGCTGGCGAAGAGGTCGAAGAGTGCGGAGGGTGTGTCCATCTCCGCCAGGACGGACGAGTGGCGGGAGAGGAGGGAGCGGAAGCGGGAGACGCTCCGCACCGAGATGCAGCGGCTGGAGGATGCTTCCCTGAGGCCCAAGCCGGAGCTGAACCCGAAGTCGCTGCGGATCGCGCACCTGACAGGCAAGGGGGGTGTCGTGGTCCCCCAGAGGGCGGCGTCCCCCAGGTCGTCCGCTGCGGGCTGGGAGGCGGCTGACGAGCAGCACGGCGTGGCGGCGGGTGGGGGTGTGCACCCAGGGGGGGGTGCCCTGCACCGTACGCCTGAGAGGCACGGTGGGCAGGAGAGGCATGGCGGCCACGTAGATGACACCTCTGACTCACCCCCTCCCCTCGACGAGCTGTTGGAGAGGCTCCGGAAGAGAAGGTATGCCAGCAAAAGGGGGAAGGGTGGGGGTGGGGGGTGGTGTCCGATAAAGTGTGCCTGGGTTACTGTTTCTGCCCCCCCTCCTCACGTTACCACATGCACCGCCCGCTTCTGACACAGGGAAATGCTGGGGCTGTGCACCAGCGAATCGCCTGGCTATGCAGGGCTCGGGTTGCACGGGTCGCCGTCGCCGCTGTCGTGAAATGCATCACATCAGGAGAGAGAGAGAGAGAGAGTGAGTGTGTGTGTGTGGCGTGGATATCCCCCCACGACACGCCCCACCCGCACATCACTCCCCGTCATTCTTCATTGTAGAAAAAAAATCGGGTCAAATCACGCACAGTGGTTGATCGGGTTGAAGGTTCCCCCACCCCCTCCCCCTCCCCCTCCCCCAATAGAGTAAACCTCGCACGCGAGGGCTGGGGCGGGTGTCGATCCTCTAAAATGGAACACTCCCTTCTGGCAGCCTAGAGTTAGATTGGGTTTCTTTGCGCCTTCCTCTTTGTTTGTTTTGTAAGGGGAAACAAGACCTGTGCCATGGTGACAAGAAAAAGGTCGTTTGGCAGCGCTTTGGGGTCAAAACCGTTGGCACACGACATTTGATTGCAAGGTGAGGCGGCAGGCGGCGCTGCTGACACAGGGGGTGCGTAAGCCAAGCGGGTGTGAGGCCACACACAGAGTGAGAGCAATCCAGTGGGGCAGATGGCATTTCGCCTCCATAAAGTTCGGCAGCAAATAAACGACCCCCCCCCCCCCCCTCCCTCGCAGGATCGGCGAAGATACTGTGAAAAGACACACAGCCCTTGACACGGTGGGGAACGGGTCGCGCGAGCCCACCCCACCACCCCCCCCCCCCCCCCCCTAGGGCAGTGAAGATACTATTCCCGAATAATTCGTCATCTCCGATTTTCAGAGTTACATATTCGAATAATATTCGTATTCCAATACGAATAATGGCATTATTCGCGAATAAATGGTCATGTGTTATTCGGTCATTATTCGTGAAGTTTCTGTGGGTTTGTGTAGGGGCAGAGGCGTCAGACCACGTGTATTCCAGTGCAAACCGAGGGAAAGCGCCGCAGAGCGCCTCAGGCTTTGCTTTCCTCATGAATCATCACACGTATGTCTGACCGTACGGCACACAGGTGTGGTGATCCCTTTGCATCGGCAGCACCTCACTCACGCGTGGAGGTCTCCACCACAGGGATCTTGAAGGAGGCAGTTGCTATCCTGCCAGTCACCAACTGCACAACAGGAACAGCATAAATCACGCACAATGTATCCCAGGTTCGGGCACCGGGGTAGTGCTTCCACCTTTGAGTGACCCAGGTGGCTCCGCTCCCTCCACGCAAGTTCGGTAGAGATCGCGGATGACGATTTCCCCATCAGGTACAGCCCCGTAGTGCAACAGCGGCCGCCTGGCACCATAATGGTCCCACCAGCGCGACGGTGCCCACTCCCCTTAGCGCTTGTTGTCTTCAATGCACGGTGCAGCGTACTCCTCCAGGCACTGCAGATGATGATTCTCGGCGTCGCATCATCACAATGTAGTGATTGCACGTCCCCTCAGGGCACACTGGGGTCGTGGGCTGCGCCCACGACCCGAGTGTGGGCAGTAGGTCCCTATTCCTAGTAGAGAAACCCCAGTAAAACCCCACGAATAATTCGCGAATTATTCGTGGCGAAAATTTTTCGAGAAATTATTCGAATAATATTCGTATTCGAATCATGGTTTCACAGAATTCTGACAGAAAAATGCCCAGAATTTCCAGATTTTTAAAATCTGCAGAATCTGAGAAATTCTGTAGAATTCTGCAGATTCTGAGAAATCTGACAGAATTCTGCAGAATTCTGTCAGATTCTGGGGAATTCTGAGAATTCTGCCAGTGGCTTGTGGCCAACTAGCAGCAGCCTGGTATGACAGGGTAGTCATACACAGGCTATGTACAGGGTCGGCCTCGTCCTGGACCAGTCGTAGGCTTATGCTACTGTTGGTTCTCAGGACTGGCCACCACTGCGCGGGTCAAATTTTTGGAAAGGGGGCCTTGACCAAAGGCAAACAGTTTTTGAGTTCTTGCACCACTTCATCTCGGGACTACTCTGATTGGATTCCTCGGATTCGTCGACACACTGTTTCAGAACTGTGCACTTCTCCATCCACACCGGCATCGGGTCACCCGCTGAATGCCGTGAGGGCCGAAGCCCAGGGTCAGATTTCGGTACAAGGCGATTAACAGGTCGTTGAGAGGTTCGCAAGTTTAAATGTACCTACAAAAGCTTCATGTACCCGTGATAGGGATTTAGTCATTGCTATAGGTGAAGATCAGAGCCCAGGCGGGATGTAAGACAGGGTGTCGCAGATGCAACAATATCTCCAGAGCCACTTTGTATGCCTTTGTTCGGGATGCCCCTTCACCTGTCGCGCTTAGGTTCCGTCCAAGTTCGCCGATTCCAGTGCTTCAAGAGAGCACACAGTTCCTTCCCAGTAGTCTTCATCCTCGGTTCCGAATCATCGCAGTCCCTCGAATCCATGGTGCAGAACTAAATTCTCGAAAGGTGGTCAATGTTTTGAAAGGGGCCCGTGACCAGCGGAAATTGGAATTTTTGACCCAAACCTGCAAGTGTACTGTTGTTTAACGTTGTCCAAAGCCCCTTGCGGTGTGACAGTACATTCGTTATGTGAATATCTGTCACATGGCTATGGCAACACAGACACAGGCAAGCTGGGGAGGCGTCGCGTCCGTCGAAAAGATCATTTCTGCACAACTACCGGCATCGCAGCTACGGTAGAAGTGACTGACCCTGTTCTTGTAATCTTGACGCTGGAAAATTCCATTCGGAAATACCAAACACATCCACTGAAAGTGGATGGAATGGGCGTCAAGACCGTGATTTTTGGGGAGTGGACTGCCCTGTATCGTGAACCCGCTGAGGGTACAAAATACAGAACAGGGAGGCACAGGTGCAGCACAACACAGGCAGGCAGGCAGGAAACAATGGGTGCAGGTCAGACAAAATGTTCGGTGTCAATCGGCTTGGTTTGGTTTGTAGTGATGATGCGGAACACACAACCCGCACCCAACCTCCAGATTCAGACCACTGTACCCATTTTCACCAGTTATATCCGCTCACTCAGAGCAAAACCTCATTTATTGCAGAATCGAAGAGTGATTGCAATCCCCAAAACAAACCGAGTTCCGAACGCCAGAAGTGATGTGCGGTAGGTCTGGGGTTTTTTTATTGGGAGCTGTCTCGCACTCATGTGCCCTCGGACGGATGTGTCCTTTTTTGGGAGGATTTCCCTCGAAAAATACTACGAGAAACACTCGGCCTCGATGCTGTGAGTGTTGCATTGGACGTTTAAAAGATAAGGCGTTGTGTGTGCGCCAAACCCGGGTGAACAAACCTCACGTGGTTTGGCTGATGAAGGTTGGTGTGAATGTGCGCACAGTCATAACAACAAGGCAAGGTAGATTGTGTTTGTCACCCAAAGCGCTGCCAACTATCTTTTTCACTGTGGGGGTCTTCGCTACCGGATGGTCGTCAGTGCATCTTGGTGTATTTGCTGTTGAAATAGTGAAAACTGACGAAGATTGACGAAGAATAACGACCAGCGAAGACCCCCTGTGACAACCTTCTTGTTGTGTGTGGTCTTGTCCCAAAAAGAGAACTCGTCCAGCCAGTGGGTCGTAACAAGCGACACTCACACCTTGCCATTTTGTAAGTTCGGCGTAGCCAACTCAGGAAACTTTTCACCGTGCGGATCCTTGCGAACACTTCACACGCCCGGCAGGCTGGTGGGGTGTTCTGTGTTCGAAGAAGTTCGACTGTCGTTGCACCGTCACACCCCACTCACCCATCCCACCCCGCCACCAGAGATCACACTCCAGAAGATGGGTTGTTCTTTTGCGGTGGTTTGATGGTGGTGTCGAAAGCGATTCGCGCAAGATACTGAACGACGCACAACACTTTTCACCCAGAAAAGGGGGGATTTGGCCCTTCAATGAAAACCTGCCACACAGCCGCTCAGGCCTTGCGATGCTCAAGTGCCGGTTGGACCCCTATGTCCTTCAGGCCCCAAAGCAGGCAACGATATGGGATCAACCTCACAGGGGTGAACAACAGGGTGAACAAGGCACGGGTTTACACTGCAACCTCAAGGACTGGCGACACCTCTCCCACAGTCTGCGGCACTCTGCCGTGGCGACAAGGCTTCCTGTCACGGGAGATCGCTGCGTGGATCAACGTGGCACCACCCGTGTGCTCGGCAGGTTGTTTCGGCACCTGCTTTCTCCGTGTCATGCTTTTCGTGAGCGTGTCAGGGATGTTGGCACACGCTGGGGAGGGTTTCACATGATGACATAACATACATCAGAAGCACACACCCACGTGGCGCTGTCCTTGGCAGGACTTTGAAGTGCCGCCTTGATATCCTTGTTGGATAGAACCCTCATATCACACCCTCAATCAGCTGACGAAAACCTAGGAAAAAACGAGTGTAGGATAGCGGGCCCGGTTACTCACGGTATGGACCCTCGGGGCCAGGCTGCGATACCAGCACGCGAACCCAAATTGCAATACGAAAACCTGAGATTTCTGGCAGATTTGGCCATGTACCCAGGTCCTCAGCAGGAGCTAGATATTCGCGGTCCCATTTTAGGGCAACGAATGGGCTCAAAATTCATAAATTCCTTTGAAAACGGACCCAAATGTCCAAAATAGGCCCACCCCAAAAAAAAATTTCGAAAAGGTCCCCCCACAGAATTTCTCAGAATTTTCCAGATTTCTCAGATTTTCCAGAATTCCGACAGAATTCTCACACGGTGGACTCCAGCGGGGGTAGGGTAACCCTTTTCGGGAGTCTCAACTAGGGGGAGTCCAACTCCCGCTAGCGGGAGTCTATACTCCCGCTAGGGGGAGTCTGACTCCCCCTAGCGGGAGTCTTTTCACCTATTTTCACTCATTTTTCCCATGATACCTATGCAATGTGGCACTCGTCACTGAAGTACAGCCACACCAAACGAAACGGACGTTTCCACCCATCCCAGCTCGCAGACCTGATTCACAAAAATGGGGAAGACGACAACGAAGCCGGCAGCGAAGCCGGCGGCAAAGTCGATTAAGAAGTTAAAAAAGGGGGCAGTGTGCTGACACTGGGATCCATTAGAAGGCTCCTAGCAACGGTGTTGAGCAAGGAGCTCCACCAGCACAGCACCCAGGTGGCCAACGCAATCATCGCCATGTCTTCCCTGACATGGATAAGTTCGCTGTCAGGGAAGTCGCAACGATGCGGAAGGAGGGCGCTCTCCGTCATATACAAGGTGGAGGCGAAGTATGGCAAGGTGCAGGATACAAACGTGTCGTCGGGGGCAGCCTGAAGCCGCGAATGATCGCGACACGGGCGAACGGCTTGGCACCGTGGGTCTGGATAGATGCTGGAGTTCGGCCGGGTGAAACCGGAAGTCGCAGCAAAATTTGCCCCCCCAGATTTCTTCCTCAAACCCACCCGTGGGCTGATCCGGCCTTGCACGGTGGACTCCAGCGGGGGTAGGGTACCACTACCGGGTTTAACCCTTTTCGGGAGTCTCAACTAGGGGGAGTCCAACTCCCGCTAGCGGGAGTATAGATCAGCAGTGGGCAACAATGAGGCGATGCGGGGGGCGAGGGCACCGATGCTCACTGTGCGACATCCCAGAAGAACGCTGGTATCAACAGGTGCATCGATACCCGCACCTGACTCTCTCTGAGATGAAAGAGGCTGGCTACCCCTCCCTCTTGGCAGGTGTGCTTCCCAATGCCCGCTACGTCACCCCAGCACTCCATGACTGCAAGGGGCTCGCCATGCGGCTGATCAGGGTACTGGATGACAGGGGTGGAGCTTGGGGGTTTTTTCGGGTCAGCTGACCTGATTTTCTGCAGGCCCTCACAAAAAATCAGGTCAGGGGTAAAAAGAAAAAAATATATAGATTTTCGGGAAACCGGAAAAGTTGGCTCCTCGCCTTGGGGCCTCAAGGTGACCAGGAGGCGTTTCGTGAGCAAAGTGACCCCAGCGACATGAGCACAGGCCTCAAACAGTCACAATAGAGGACAAATGAAGCTGCCCAACCCGTACCGTGCAACAGACGTTTACTACCGTGGCCTCCGGTGGCTGGGGGGCTCCGCCCCCCAGACCCCCTGTGGCATGTGCCTGTCTTGTACCCAAGCCCTTTACATCAGGGAATCTCAGTATCCTCAGGAGGACGCAGCCAACTCACACAGAATCCGTACGCCCGCAAGTCACAGATGTTCACTACCGTGGCCTCCGGCGGCTGGGAGCTCCGCCTCCCAGACCCCCCCTACGGCATGTGTTTGTCTTGTAACCAAGTCCTTGCGCATCCGGGGCTGCATATCGGTTCCGGTACCTCGCGGGAGGCTGGGCCCGAGCACTGATCTCTGAGACGAACCGGGGGGGAACCCATAAGAAAAAATTGGCTGACCCGATCTGACCCGATCCAGCCCGCAACCCCATATTTCAAGCTCCACCCCTGCTGGATGAGACAACAAAAAAATATTCGACAAGACCTGTACAAACCTTGCACTGAATGTGTCGCAGCATGGGACAGGTGCTCAGTTCCGGAAGGTCGTGCTTGCCTGTCACAGGACACACCTACAAGGGCTTGTTCCGCTACCTCTTTGTCTCCCTTGCAGACCTCATGCATTTCCGGTATGCAGACATCCCCTGGCGCTTCTGGGGATGCAAGGATGAGTCAGCCCGGATTCCCTTCTTGCGTGCTCGGATCTCAGGGCATATATTTCACTGGTTGATGGAGCATGCCGAAAAGGGATCAACGCGCAATGCCTACGTACACAGTCTCCATCATTGGTGGGCTCCAGAAGATGCAGTGCCTCTGCAGAACAACGACGAATTTGAAGAAGCAGAGAACGGACATCGCAAGAAAGATGCCGTTACAATCGCCAGCTCCGCAACTTACGAGAGAGATCTTGCGATGGCAGAAGAGAAGCGGCGCGCATCGGGCATGCCTTGGAAGGTTGCGCACCTGTCGCAGGACGGGATCCTCGGGTATAGAGAAGTCATCCTGTGTCCGTGTCTGCACACCCGACACGCTCATAGATTGGCTGTGTATGTTCTTTGCACACAGTTGACACAGCTGCAGAAGGGGTTTGTGCACTGCAACACACAGGACTTCGTTGAACCCATCAGCGCGCCCTACTTCCTGTTCCGGTTCCCCGAAGGACACCGCAAATTATCGCTCTGCTTGTGCAAAATGCCAATCCCGCTGGGGGCGACTTTCACACCATTCGTGTCATCCGAGGCGACTTTGAGCACGCTTGACCAACGCGCACAGCAGGAGGGGGATGACAGTTCTGACGAAGAAGATGAGGCCTGCAGGATGGCTTGTCTTGCCCAAGGTGTAACACAACTACGACAGGCGATGGCCGCACTTTGACACCTCAAATTCTAACCGCTCACCTCCGCAGGTGTAGCCGCTACCAGGAGGATAGGTAGGTAGTCCAGAGTCCGGGGAAACTGACAGAAGCAAAACAAGCCCCTCCCCATCCCTCTTCCACCATGATTTTACCCCCCACGCCAGTAGACTGTAACTATATCATGGGAAAAATGGATGAAAATAGGTGAAAAGATTCCCGCTAGGGGGAGTCAGACTCCCCCTAGCGGGAGTATAGACTCCCGCTAGCGGGAGTCTTTGACACCCGCTCAGACTCCCGCTCCCAGACTCCCGCTAGGGCCGCTGGAGTCCACCGTGCAGAATTTTCAGATTTTGGCATTCTGGCCCGGATTTTTGCAGAAATATTTCGATGAGCCATTTTAGGGCTCAAAATGGGCTCAAAATTCAAAAATTCCTTTGAAAATGGGTCCAAATGTCCAAAATAGGCCCACCCCAAAATTTTTTTTTGAAAAGGTCCCCCCCACAGATTTTCCAGAATTCTGACAGAATTTCTCAGAATTTTCCAGATTTCTCAGATTTTCCAGAATTCTGAGAAATCTGGAAAAATCTGGAAAAATCTGTCCAGAATCTGGCCAGATTTTTTCCAGAATTCTCAGATTTTTCCAGATTTCTCAGAATTTCCAGAATTCTGAAAAATCTGGAAAAATCTGTCCAGAATCTGGACAGATTTTCTCAGATTTTGAAAATTCTGAAAAATCTGAGATCTGAGATCTGAAATTCAATAGTGCAATGGAAGGCGAAAATCGCGATTCCACGAGGTCACCTGGGGCAAAATTCACCAAAATTTGGAAAATTCGGCTTCCGCCGAATACAAGCCCCCCCCCCTTGTATTTGACCCCCCCCTTCTATTTGGCCACCCACTGCAAAATTTGCCTAAAATTTTGGGCCCTCGAAAACCCCCAAAAAAACTCGATCCTACGCCGAATACAAGGGGGGGGGGCTTCTATTTAGCCCCCCCCAGTAGGGGGGGTCAAATGGGGGTGACAAACACGATTTTTCAAAAAACCGGCGCAGAGGCCCCAAAGCCCCCGTAAACCCTCCAAACCCCCCCAGATCGGTCCGGAAACCCATCGAACCCCACTTTTCCACCATTCCGGGCACCTCAGGTGCCCGAATTGGGGTACCTAAATTTTGTGCCACCGTTTGGTACCGTACAGTGCCACTGTGTGGGAGGTTGGAAAAGAAAATGCCCCAACACACCACATCTGAGGGTTGCAATGCATGTTGCTTGCCAACCACGTCATCCGGTGGGTGTCAGGCGCTATGTAGGTGGCATTAGCCAGGTCTTCGATGTGTTCTGGCTTGTATATGTACCTCCCTGCCTGCGGCACAGGCACTGCCTTTGTCCCCCACACCAGCCACAGAGAGCGTATTGTACTCGGTCTACGGTTGCTGATTGTGATGCGTTGTATCCTCGAGTGAACGTCACACACTAGTGACACCACCACCCGCCATCCGAGAGCTGTATTGACTTTGCGCGCTTCCGTTGCATTCACCTCGCCACGCATATTGCACTGTTCAGTACCAGTGCTCTTGGGCCAGGCAAAGTAGACCGCAGCAAGTACCAATTCTGGCACAATGGGTACCACGACAGCGCACTTCGTGTGTTCCCGGAATGTACAGCTCGTGTTGCAACAGTCGTTGTCAACACATCCCGGTTGTGGAGCACTGCTGCACAGGAATCACACGACCATCTGGACTTGTTCCGTACCTACAGGCAGCCTCCCGGTGCATGGTGGCAGGGAGGTACATATACAAGCCAGAACTCATCGAAGACCTGGCTAATGCCACCTACATAGCGCCTGACACCCACCGGATGACGTGGTTGGCAAGCAACATGCATTGCAACCCTCAGATGTGGTGTGTTGGGGCATTTTCTTTTCCAACCTCCCACACAGTGGCACTGTCCGGTACCAAACGGTGGCACAAAATTTAGGTACCCCAATTCGGGCACCTGAGGTGCCCGGAATGGTGGAAAAGTGGGGTTCGATGGGTTTCCGGACCGATCTGGGGGGGTTTGGAGGGTTTACGGGGGCTTTGGGGCCTCTGCGCCGGTTTTTTGAAAAATCGTGTTTGTCACCCCCATTTGACCCCCCCTACCCCCCCCCCCCCCCCCATTTTCCCCCGACCAAGAATAGGTCTGTTGGACGCAACGCGAATGAGATGATGGTGGCTCGCGTTCTGCTTGGGTGGGAAGCCCAGTTGCACGGCCAGTCTAAGACTCTTTATCTTTGCATGAGGGGGCCTTCGGCTCTGTGCCGAACTGTGTGCCACGCTTGTCTCATCGATAGGATTGCGAGGGTGGCCCACCTTTCTGCACTTCTGAGGGAAGCCCCCCCTCCCCCCTCATGCATGAATTGGAATGTACCCTCCCCCTCCCCCCAGGAAGCCATACATCAAGCGAATCGGAGAGAAGGAACGGGATGAACGTTTATATCATGAACAGAAGGCATGCTCCTGAAGGAGGGAGGGGGCGGGCGGGCGGGCTTCGCTGACTCGACAGTTTTCGAGAACCTTCGGTGGCCGTTCTGCAGTCCAGTCACCTCACCTCAAAAGGCAGGCAGGCTAACCCCTGCCGCGTGTGGTGGGTCTCGTTCAAAATTTCAAAAATTGTCAAAGCAAAGAAACATCAAGAACGAAAGGAAAGAAGGATGGCCTGACCCCACACCGCTCCCCTTTCCCCCATCCCGCTGAGGAGACAGCCTGCATAACGAGTGAAGCGTGGTCAGCTCTGTGATTTCCCCGTTTCTCTCTACTTCACTGACACTTGTTTTTTTTTCCCCGAGTTGCGGAGCCGCGGAGGGGTGTAGGCCGCGAAGTAACGAAGGAGTATCGTACGACAGAAGCTTTCGGGTTCACACCTCTTCCCATGCCACTTCACAGGGCCTCACACCAAAAGCAAGCCGAAGCCTTGAGACACGCGAAGTGTATGTTGTGTGCGCTCAGCAAAACGTAGCCCGGATCTGTTTCATGCAGTTTCTGGACAAGGGGGAGATGTGGTGTACACCGGAAAGCAGGAAAAGGAGTACGATTTGCGATTTGCGACATTTTCCCCCCCTCGATTTTTGGGGTTCTTTCTTTTTTACATTTCCTACATCACCCCCCCGTGGTATCACGGGAACCCAGCCGGATGGATGGACGACAAGGTATCGCGACGTGAGGCCAAAAAACAGATCGATGGGCGTTCGGCAAATATGCATCACCGCCCCCTCCTAGTTCCTGCTGCCCCACAGACTCTCTTGCCTTGCAGGAGCTGGGGGGTCGCAGGGGGATGCCAGGGAAAGAAGCTGTTGTCACCATGAGGCAGATCTGCCGCCTCGCTCGTGATGAGCAGTGATGTGTTTCATATCTTCTCCGACGCCGCTAAAAAAAATCTGCCGTTTTCTGCCCTCCTCCGATATTCTGACGGGAAAAAAATACTCATCGCATGCAACCCCAACCCGGCATGAGACCATCCTCTCCCTCTCTCTCTCTCCCCCGCCCCTCCCACCCAGCCCGTCTTTACATACTTCAACACTACCCACCCGCACCCACACCCCCAGCCCAGTTTCAGCTCAGTTATCGCTTTTTCACACGGTTCGCCATGCGAAAAACAAATGGTCGGACTCGCTCTGCGCCTGACATTCGTTCTCTGGATCGCTATACATCAACGCCACCACTATTCCACACCCCCCCCTTTTCTATAAGGGCGGATGCTACCAACGAGGCAAGCTGTGTGTCGCAAGCTGCCTGCCAGCTCTGTGTGAGCCAGTGGGAGTGAATCCCCTGGCAGGCACCCTTCTTTGTGAGTGGTTCTCCGTGTGTGCGTGTGTGGTGATCGTGTTGTTTTTTTTGTGGGTCTTGGCAAAGACTTGGCCCACTTTTTGCCTCCGTCTTGTGTGTGTTGTATGCGGCAGAGATTGTTTTTTTTTACCGAAGTGTCCCCAAAACGACGCGCTTCCTGCACTGCTGCTGCAGGGCTGCGAGAGCTTTACATGCCTCCCAGCTGTGATGGCGTGTCTCGCCGGGCACCGCCCTGTACAAAAAAAGACTACACCCACCCACCGTGTGTGCATGCGAATCAAACCTGCGCATTATAGTATATTCCGCCACCAGCCCGGCCCCCTCTCGCCCGGGCCTGGATCTGCTTCTTTCGCGTGATGTGGCAAAGCCATTCTTCTTATTGCATGTAACGACGCTTGTATGTGTAGAGTCGGGTTTCTTTTTCGGGTAGACAAGTCATCCTGGGTCTTTTGCTGGGCCTGGCTGTTGTTTGTACAAACGCAGGGGGGAGGGGGGGTCTTTATTGTTCGTCAGTTATGAATCGTGCGGAAGTATCGTATGTGAGGAACTGTTGCGTGCAGTGTGCGCAGCGTGCTGCACACACTGCACATGTCACTTCGGTGCCCACCCTGTGACGTGGCCTGTCGGGGAGGGGAGCCCTCATGCTTTCATATGTTTACTGCATTCCATCGCCTTCACGAATCTGTATGTGAGTTTTCTCGGTTTTGGCGCACAAACAGCGCATCATCTTTACATGTGATCTTCTTTCATCGAAACCAAACACGCTCCCCTTGCAAGATCATTCCACACCCCAGCTGGCTGTACGGTGTGCGATGAACGGGATGTATTTGAAGGCCACCAACAACGCCTGTCGAAAAAATCCCCCTACCTCCTCTGGATTCGCCCGGCATGCTAGTATCGGTGGACTTGGCCCACCCTCCCCCCGCCCCCAGTTGATGGAGGATTCGCCAGGGAAGGCTGCTGATCACCGCCCCTGAAACCACACGGTTCTGCAAGCCGCCCGCCATCCCTTTCTACTGCAAATTGAACTGCAAGGCGGTGTTTTCCACCGGTCATACCGCGAACACGTTGTCAAAAGAACCACCAGGGGGCGCTCATACGGCGCGAACACGGCCGGCACATAACGCGTCGTTGAAATCGCACTGAAAGAGGCCTCAAAGGTGCTGTAGAGTGCCTGTATAGTCCCCGTGGCGGGGAGGCTGAGGGGAGATAATGTGGGACACAGCCACACATGCATCGTTTAAGAGGGGGGCTTCGCTGTGGGCCAAAACCTTGCCGCCCTGCTCTCTGAGTTTTGTGATGGGCGGCCCGTCTTGTATAACCGCCAGGGGGGGGCGCTATCCCGCCCTCCCCCAGGGTTAGTCACTTTCTCACAAACATCTCCCAAAAAAATACCACCGGTTCTTTCCCCACCCGATGATCCACCTGATGGATACAAAAAAATGGAATGGGGCGTTCGGGGATTGTTTAGGTCCATGCATGGCATTCTGCAACAGCAGCATGCCTAGCTGCTGTTAGGTGGGGAGGGGGGGGGGTAGGGGGGGTCAAGGCTGGCAGCAAATTTTTACTGCACTTTACTGCACTTTATTATACTGCATTTTACTGCATTTTATTGTATTTTATTTTCCGGATTTTTGGATAAAGTGCATGGTCCTGAGTGGTGCCTTGGGCTTCGCATACGTACAGCTGGGAGGACCACTATGGACAGGCCAAATGCTGGAGTCACACCCACTTTACAGAGGTGCAGCCACGTCTGCAAGTTTGCGGACAGCCGCAAACCCGCAGAAGATGGCAAAAAGTACCGCTCCTGCACGGAGGTTCTCCTGAAGGTCACAGGGACGCACCAAGGCTCCGGCAGAGAATGCAGGCCGGGATGGATGTGCCCTGCCTATGTTGGGTCGGTGGGTTAGCAGGACCTGATCGGTGCGGCCTCCGCCTGGCTTCAGTCCTGCTTTGAGTGCTTTCAGTCCGCTCTGATGTCCAGCCTCCCCGAACGGGATGGTGAAGAACCCGTACGCCAGATCAGCTCAGCTGTACAACGTCCGAGGAAGGTGGACTGCCCACCGCACACCGCCGTGCTGGTCCGCCCTGCTGCGCCTGCGGTGCTGGGGTGCGCCTGCTGCCTGATTGGCCCCGGCGCTCGGAAGCAGCATCAAGCATGCCGAACAGCAGCAGGGCGGGCCTGGCGGGGGTACTGCCTTGGTGGCCTTGTGTTGGCCAGAGTGGGCGGATCAGGGTCCCCTGGCACGGCAGGTCAGCGTCCTGCCCACCGTCACGCCGAGCCACCCCTACAACACGCTCTCCTGCACTTTATTGCACTTTACTGCATTTTACTGCACTTTACTGCATTTTATTGCACTTTATTTTATTTTATGTTTTTTATTTTTAAAATGCAGCATTTGTCCAGCCTTGGGGGGGGTCATAAGCCCCCCTAAAAACGTACAAATACCAAAAATTTCAACATACCATCAGAACCGCCCTAATACCTGATCTGACCCGAAAATCCGACCCATACCCCCCCGGAAACCGTCTGGAGCCCACTTGTGACACCTGATGCGCACTTTTGTGATGATTTTTTGGGGTCCTAAAAAATGTACCTCAGTTTCGTACCTTGCCTTTGTACCTGAACCACTCCCGACCGCAATATTTCGTTCTTTGCCTTTTCTGCGGTGGTTCCGGCTCAGGTGGCACGATGTTGCCTCCCCAGTGCCTCGGCAAGGTCTTTCTTGTACCTGATTGGTGGGAATGTTGTGTTGTTGCGCCAGCTGAATGAGTTCAGCCACCTTCTGGGTGTAGTACACCACGCAGTCTCAACAGCACGTATGAGAGTGTACCATGTGAGGACTCAACAAAGTCATTGGATAGGCATCTGCCTGCCGACTCAACCCCCACAGTGCGACCGCAAGATCGTCAGGGATGTCTCAACGCCAGGGGAATACTCTCCCCTGGCGTTGTACAACCCTACTCTTAATCCTCGGGTCCTCTCCTGGAGGCGGTGGTGGCGGGCCCGCAACGCTTCGTACTTCCGGTACGGACTGGGGTAGTCTGCCCGGCTGACCCGCTCATCGCTTCCTAGATCATCTGCTGCTCTGGAGCTGCCATCACTCTCACTGCCCACATCAGTTGGTGTAGGGGTAGGAGCAGGAGGAGTGGGAGGAGTAGGAGTGCAGGTGACATCTTTCTTGGCCAGCAAGGAACGCCGCTTTTCGCACGTGCGTGCAGTTGATGCACCACTGCATATATCTGTCGTCACCACGTCCCACTCGCTCTCCTATGTACCCAGCCCGACGGAGCGCCCGAAATAATGTCGCCTCACGGATGTCGTGTGCCGTTTTCTTCTGACGCAGGTCTGCCACAACGCTCTCTGCCGGGACCCCGCACATCTCCCGTTTGGCGAGCGTCTTTCGAGCAAGGTACCCCTCTGCAGCAGCATCTGACACCTCTGCGAGGCCCTAGGCACACGGCATGTGTTGCTCGGCGTGCTGGGTGAGCGTAGTGATACCCTTTCCTTGCAAAGAACGAAATACTGCGGTCGGGAGTGGTTCAGGTACAAAGGCAAGGTACGAAACTGAGGTACATTTTTTAGGACCCCAAAAAATCATCACAAAAGTGCGCATCAGGTGTCACAAGTGGGCTCCAGACGGTTTCCGGGGGGGTATGGGTCGGATTTTCGGGTCAGATCAGGTATTAGGGCGGTTCTGATGGTATGTTGAAAAATGTGGTTTTGTACGGGCTTATGACCCCCCCTAGGGCAGTGGTGGCTGCGTACGCGTACGCAGCGTGATTTTCAAAAAGTGCGTACGGCGTACGCGTACGCGTACGGCGCTGCGTACGGCAGTCTATGGAGCACAGGAGACGGCCATGGCCGCACACCAAATCCAACAGTCGAACTCAGGTGTACCAGGGGCAGCCTTCGAGCCTTCCAGTCGGAAGTGGTACCTTTTGCAGTATGATTGCGGGTGTACTTGCAGGTGTTGCGAGTTATTCGCCACGTGCGCGGCAAGGAACCATCTGTGAAAGGCAAGATCAAAGGCCAGGGCCCAGCCACCCGCTGGGTGGCCTACTGTGTGCTGAGAGACCTGGAATACCAGCCGTACGCAAAATCTGCGTACGCGTACGCAGCGCGATTTTCAGAAAGTGCGTACGGCGTACGCGTACGCGTACCGTACGGCCGTACGCTGCCACCACTGCCCTAGGGGGGGGGGGGGGGGCGCGGGTGGCGATATGCAGACCCTCAGTGCGAACGCATCTCTCCGCTCGAGAGAGTTTCGAGAGTTTCGACCTGACACACACTACGCAAAAAAATACAAAACGTCTGAACTAACAGGTGCCAGGGGTCGACGCAGAGAGGAGAGGACGTCATCCGGATGCATGAAGACCCCCTGTGGGGGAGAGGGGGGGTCTGGGAGGGCCTGGGGGGTGTTTACAAGGGTGCCAACCGATTAGACTGGGGGGGGGGGGGGTGGGGGAGGGGTTGGGGTTATAGAAGAAGCCTTTTTCCCCCCACCCCACCCCCACCCCTCCACCACACACACACACACATGTGGGGCGTGGTCAGTACCCTGTCGAGAGTACGCTACGCAAACTCTGGTTTTAAAACACATGTAAGTGGATGCACCCTGTTCGGGATGGGTGAAGGAAGGCCGCATGCTTGGAGACGCCCCCCCTCCCCTCCCCTCCCATCCCACCTCCCTTTTTCCCTCTTTCCCCCATATCGCACCTGGCGTAGTGACTGCAAGAAAGAAGGGTGGGGGGGGGTCCACCTCCCCCCCCCCCCCCCCCCTCCCCAACCCTCTCGGACACTCCCTGCAGTGAAAGGCGAACGGGGGGAGGGGGGGTGAGGTCGGCACTGCATCTGGTGTCGGTCGTCCTACCGCCCCTTGGCCCCTCCCAACATGGCGTTCGTCAATAAGCAGCGGGCTGAGGTGCTGTCGACTTACAAACGTCTGATGCAGCTGGCAGGGGCGATGCCAACGAAGGGGCGGCGGGCGTGGATGAAGGACAAGGTGCGGACGGAGTACCGCAAGGACTATATTTCCTTGAGGGATGACGAGGAGATTGGGCACAGGCTCGCGCTGGCTCGCGCGCAGATCGACAATGCTGATGTCATCAGCAGGCATCTGTCCAGGTGGTTGGGGCGGGACGACGAGCGTGTCGACCCTCTTGACTTCTCTTGCATCGAACCCGAGCTGGACATGCTGCAGCACGGCTATGACTACGAGAAGGAGTGGACGGAGTGGCTCAAGCTGCATCCTCGTCACTGCCAGCCGCACGAGGCAGGGACACCGGAGGCCATCGACCAGTGGCTGAAGATGGTGAAGAACAAACGCGCGCGGTCAGAGCTCCTGCCACCCCCACCTGCGCGTGGCCTGGTTGCACGGTGAGCTTTCAACCTGCGCCACCTTGTCTTCAGACTCTGCCACCCAGAGGCACTGTGCGGCGAATCGGCGGCGGCTTCCTGGCACAGAAAAGACGGCGGCGCCCGGTGGGCTTGCTGCATTCGACACAGCATCCGCCACCGGCATCCCAGATCAATGTAGCATCGACTGCCTCAACCGCATCGCATGGCTGCGGGGGCGGCTGCCACCTCCAGTGGCCACCGCTGGTTAGTGCTGCCGAGGGAGCGCTCCGAGGGGTCTCAGGCACCGACCCCACCCCCCCTTCTTCTGATGGGACAGATTCTGAGCAGTTGGCAACCTAAGCCAAGAAGCTGGCAGCATTGGTGCAGATCTCTTCTTTGCGAAAGATGCTGATCGGGCAGACCCGCTCCCCAGCTTGCATACCTGGCTGGTGGGAACGAGGGGGCATTATTTCGCGCTCAACATCGCCCAACTTTTGCCCACACCACGTGGTGCTCGGACTGTATACCGCAACGGATATCGAATGAACGGATGTCATCCGGAGTGAACCTTTTCTTCGATGTCGCTCCCTCCCACCCCCCATCCGACGGGGTGCTGGGCAACACAGGCAGAGTCCCCCTGGCGCTGATGGCGCAGCAGCTGCTGCTGCTGATGATAGCATCAACGGTGCCACGGGGTGGCGACCCGGCTGCTGGCGGTTCAGCCGGCATCTCGGCGGTGGGTGGTGGTGGTGGTGGTGGGTTTCAGCCAATTCAGTTCTCCAGCCCCCCACCCCCCCTGCAGGGAGCAGTGGCGGGGTTTGAATTGAACCCACACAGCATGTTGTCACGGGTCGTGGCATATTTCCTCCGATCGGTTCGCCCTTGGGTTTGTTGGGGGGGGGGGGGGAACTCATGCGGCCTTCGTTTTCATAGAGGGGGGTTGTGCCTCTACAGCCACACCTTTGGCGTGATCCTGCTTTTGGAGCTTTCCGGTGCAGACCTGTACAGACCCCATCAGTTGGGGCGGTGTTCTTGCCTATGGGTTTGAACGAGGGGTACTGCCCAGGCCACCGACCCTTTTCATATATATTCACATGTGACGGTGGAGATCATACCAGGAGCAAGAACTGCGCAGCGTGCTCGGCATGACTACAAAAAGAGTCGCGTGTGTTATGGGGATGTCAAGAGCCCACAGACGGGTCGATTGTGAAATGACGGCGGTGCGGCGCGGGGGGGGCTTCCCTCGGAAAGGCGGAAACGTGTGGAATACATCAACTGGTTTCAAAGTGACACAGTTCGGCCTAGAGGGAAGTGGTGGGCACAGAGCGACGGCCTAGAATGGGTGGGTGTTCAGAGAGGCTCCTCACGAGGGCAGTCCGCACTGAACCTCCTTCGTGATGTATGGAAGCAGGTGCACTTCCGAGGACCTGCTCCTTCTGCATAGCAGTCTCGTGTTCTCACCCTGTTTCCTCCCCCGCATCAAGGCAGCAGTCAAACAGTATCGCAGCCAGCAGCCAGAACCGCTGGCAAGATACGATGCGAGTCCAAGCAGGCACCCATGGCTGCTTCACGCCACCCATCCCTGTGTGCTGCACACCGCATCGTTGCAGCGGCAGTGGCGGATGAGGGGCAGCGGCTGATGCCCGACCCCCTTGCCTGAGAATACCACAACCAATCACACCACGACCCGACAGATAATCGACACTGACATGGCAGCCGGAGCGGTGCTGTTGTCGCTGTGCTTCGGAGCTCTCGTACCATGCCCCGAGAACATGCCTCCGCTGTGCACATCAGAGCTTAGTAAGGGCAAGGCCTGGCGCGTAGCAGTTTCGCATGACGACACGTTGGTTGCAGCGGCGGATAGTCAGGATGGCTTGCGGGTCTTCAACGTTGCAACAGGTGCTGCTGTCGCAGTGCCCTCCTACTCTTCTGCATTCGAAGCTGCGTTCTCACCAGATGGGGGCAAGGTGGCAGCGGCACTGACTTCGAGAGGGGTTGCTGTCATCAGCTTGAGCAGCGGGACGGAGCTGTGGTCGGACAACACACGCGGGGGAGGGGTTTGCCACACTGTTGCATATTCGCCGGACGGGAAACGTGTTGTTGCTGGGTACAAGAGTGGTGACATCGTCATCTGGGATGCTGTGACTGGTGACTGGATCTTGACAATACCCGCCCCTGATTTCTCTGACAACGTTCGTGGCTTGACCTACACCCTTGACGGGGGAAGAATCATCAGTGGGACAATCCATCCTGACAACGTCTATGTGTGGGATGCAATGACCGGTGCCCTTCTCAAGACGCTGACAGATCACACAAGCAATGTCCTCTCCACCCAGGTGTCACCAGATGGGCTGTACTTCGCGAGTATGGGTGCTACAAACGTACCAGACACGGTGAATATCTACAAGCTGAGCGACTACTCCGTGCACAAGAAGATTACCCAGGTTATGGGCCATTTCGATACTTCCTACGACATGTCGTTCAACCGCGACTGGAGCAAGCTGGTGGTGGTTGGGCACGGGGGCATCAAATTTTACACCGTGGACAACGGCAGCCTGGCACAGGCCTACGACGTGGACAGTCCGAGCGGCGTGTCATACTTTCACAACAGTGACGCCTTCATCACTGGTGGTTCGGAACCTTATAGTGCCGACATCTTCCTGTGGGACTACGTGGCAACCCCTGCACAAACACCTTCGCCTCCGACGCCTTCGCCTCTAACACCTTCACCTCCAACGCCCGCGCCCCCAACGCCATCGCCTCCGACACCTTCACCTCCAACACCTGCACCCCCAGCAGCTTCACCAGCACCCACGCCTGTGACCCCTGTGCCGCGCAGCTGTGAAGCCTCCGATACGTTCGCCACCAGAAGGTGTGGGGTGGGTGCGTCGCTTCGGTGTGTGCTGCGCATCCAACACGCGGGCCGTGTTCTGAGCGTGGCGCACTCGCCCGACGGGGCGGAGATCGTGGCAGGCGATGCGGACGGGGTGGTGCGCGTCTTCAGCGCTGCGGACGGGACGCAGTTGCGGTCGCTCGCATGCGGTGGCTTTGTCGCGCACGATGTGTCCTTCTCACCGGACGGGGCGCGAGTCGCGGCGGGCGGGGCCGGTGGGCGTGCTGTGGTGTGCGACGCCACGACCGGGGCGGTGCTGCTGGATCTGGAGCACGGGGACGCGGCGGCGGCGCCTGTGCGGCGTGTGCGGTTCTCGCCGGACGGGCGGCTGCTCGTGACCGGCGGAGTGGAGGTGTTGCGCGTGCACGACGCCGTTGCAGGACTGCGGCCGCAGCTGGTGCTGTATGAGCCTGTGGGCGACGTGGCGTTGGCGCCTGCTGGTGCTGGCTCTGGTTCTGGTGGGGCGGCAGCACAACTGGCAGCTGTGGCGGAGCACACGGAGGCGGGTGAGGTCGTGCGTGTCTTCGCCGTGGACAACGGGCAGCGGGAGGCAGCGGTGGCGTCCGTGGGGGCACATGTGACGGCGCTGTCTTTCTCGCCGGATGGAGACGAGCTTGCGCGTGGGATGGACGACGGGACGGTGCGTGTGGGGCAGTGGGCGGGCAACGGCCCCAGCGAGCGGATGCGGCTCCAGCACGAGTCCGGGATTGTGTTCGATGTGCAGCACTCACCCGACGGGCGCCTCGTCGCCGCTGCCGGTGTGGGCCCGGTGGTGGTGTGGGGCACCAGCGGCGGGGCGGCGGCGGCAGTGCTTGTGGGGCACGTGGGGTGTGTGCGCCGCTTGAGCTTCTCCCCCAGCGGCACACGTGTGGCCACGGCAGGCCATGACGGCCAGCTGCTTCTGTGGGACGTCTCCGGGTTGTGAGCTCTGGTATTCTTGCTGTGCCGAGGGTACCCGGGTGAATGTCACCCAGCGGAAGCCGTGGAGGTGCCATTCCTACGGTCACCCAGGGGGCAACCTTCTCTCTGCACCAACCTGCTCTTTTTTTGGACCGGATCGCGAAGACCTCTCGGGCACGGATTGAATTGTCATTTATGTGTCCACTTCGGTGCAGTTCATTCCAATGTGTGACCCTGGGATGAATTGAATTGTTCTTCTGCTCTTCATGTATCCTGAGACACGCTGGCCGGTGCATGGCCTTGCCAACTGCACTTGCCTGCCTGACCGACGGGATCGTGTGTTCTTCTTCCCATCTCCCAGCTTCAGGACCTGCAGTCCTGGCGTTCCCACCCCAGCCTATATCATCGATCCAACCCCCCACCCCCCCATTACTTGGTTTTCCTTTTTCCGCACACTCGTGTGAGCAGAAAGTCGCCCGCCACAGCAAGCATCCAAGACGTGCTCTATACACTATCCCGACCCTTCATCAGGCTCAGGGTGTGATTATCATTTCAGGGTTTGTGTGTAGAAGCATCAACGCCAGCGCACAACAACAACAACACCAAGTGCTGCGGCTCCGAAAGGCAGAAGCGGGATGCCATGGTACGGCCATACAGGCCGCATCGGCGTCACCGCACCGCCCCCGCCTCGGGTATCGGCGGCAGCAGATGGTTTCCCGTGTTGTGCGTGTGTGTAGAAGCGTCAACGCATCAACAAACAAAATACAGTCTAAGAGCTGGTTACTGCTGAATGGTGAAGCGACTTTTCTTCTACCTCGGGTACCCCGGGTGAATGTCACCCCCTCGAGGGCCCAGGCCCGGGGGCGGGTGCCACATTCCCCATTCCTCCCCCTACCTCTATCCAGGGCAAGTGATCGTTGAGGATTGTCACCCCCTCTGCACAGGGCAGTTCGAGAATGTCACCCCCAGCGGAAGCCGGGGGTGCCATTCCCGACGGTCACCCAGGGGGCAACCTTCTCTCGGGGTACCCGAGGCATATGCAGTCGAGATCACATCAAGAGAAGGTGGTTGGTGTCTCCGCTGCTCGCATATCGCATAGTATGTACGTGTGTGGTGCTCCCTGAATGTCATGTATCAACGGAATAGGTACGATGACACGCAGAGCTACGTTCATCGGCCTCTCAGGGCACCAGTGTGGGGTCTGGTTTTGTTTCTAATGGCGCTGCTGTGGAGTGAGGTCCCTTAGCTTCACTGCAGTTCATTCATGTGTGTGACCCTGAGACGAATTGAGTGTGTTCGTCTTCTCTTATCCCCTTGGTTTTTCTCTTGTCTTCTACCTCGGGTACCCTGGGTGACTGTCGCCCCCTCGAGGGCCCAGGGTGCGACATTCCTCCCCCTACCTCTATCCTATATTATCGTTGAGGAATGCCACCCCCTCTGCCGTCGAGAATGCCACCCAGGTGGCGACATGATTTCGGGGTACCCTCGGTGCTGAGTTGCTTCCCTCCCTGAGGCCGATTCGAGCTGAAAATCCCTTCTGTCTGCCTTTGTGCTGATTCGAGCTGCAGTGTGTACGCAGCTCTCAGCACTTGCTGACGCTGGTGTCGACCCGAGTCTAGAGACATGCGTGACTTTGTCAGGGCACATGAGTATATCGGGCCAAGTCTAGCTTCGGCTAGTCTACGTCCTATTTCACAGCCAGACTCTGCGCTTCCAACCCTTCTCTTGGCACGCTCTCCCCCTCTCCGTTGTCGTGCCTGGCCACCCCTTCTGTTCGCATTGTGAATCACACTGTGCGGAGGCGTCACTGTCACGGTGTAGGACCTGACCCCCGTGCACATTCTTGACGATAACCGATGGCAACGCAGTGGCGTGGTTGCCCGCCCACCTCCTGTTGACCCCTCTTTCCCAGACCGCCAGCCACCGATTCACGTCACAGAGCAGCGCATGATGCCACATTATGTGTACTGGTTGCTACGCGAGCTCGTCTCCAACAGTTCACTGCGAAGGGTCACTTCACGAACCAAAGTCGCTCTTCTTCCTGTGCTGCTGTTGGTGTTCCTGACCTGGTCACATCACCCGACCGCTCATGCATCGCTGCCTGATGCAATCAAACGGCGAAAGAGTCGCCAATATGACAAAGCGCTGTGGCGTTCTGAGGTCCACCACAGGCAACACAGTCCCCCCTCTCCATACAGCACATCAGCACTCCACAACATCCCCAACCAAGCAGAACTTTCACATCCCTGACTCACACACCAAGATGGTTTCCCGGTGTGCGGCTCTGCTGAGCCTTGCTGCAGCATGGGCTGGTGCTGCAGAGGGGTTCGCGTTCCCCTCCCAGTGCACCAGCACGCAGCCCCTCTCCGGGACGGGGGGGACGATCAAGTACCCCCCGAGTGGCAGCTACGGCAGTGATGTGTATGCCTGCTGGTTTGTCGGGTGCCCCGCAGGGAAGCTGACGCTGACGGTGACACACCTCGACACCGAGAGCGGGTACGACTTCGTGCTGGGTTCGTCGGTTGCCAGCGGGGAGGTGGAGGCCGAGGTGCTGCGCGTGTCGGGGACGTCGACCCCGTCGCCGCTGTCGGTGGAGGGGAAGGACGGGGCGCTTGTGGTCTTCACATCTGACCGGTACGTCAGCGGGGGCGGCTTCGACCTGACGTGGGCGTGCGAGGGGGCTGTGGGTGTGACGCCCACCCCGCCTGCACCCGTGGTGTTCCCGCCGGTGTGCACGGCGGAGACGACGATGCTGTCCGGGGAGAGCGGGACTCTGGACTACCCGTCTGGTAGCGGGTCGTACGCAAACAGCCAGAGCCCGTGCTGGTTCGTGGACTGCGCATCGTACCTGCAGCTGCAGTGGACGGCCTTCAACACCGAGTCCGGGTACGACTTCGTGACTGTGCAGGAGGTGTCGGGTGGGGAGGCGGGGGCGCAGCTGCTGCGTACGTCGGGGTCAACAGCGCCGCAGCCCATCCTGGTGCAGGGGAAGCAGGGGGCGATTGTGCAGTTCACATCCGACTCCTCGGTGAGGCGCACCGGCTTCACGATGAAGTGGACGTGCTCGGCCACCGCGCCTGCGGGGGACTACCTGCAGGCCATCCCAACGCGCGACCGCTTTGAGGCGCTCGCATCGCGCAGCTCTGTGCCCGGGGCGCTGGGGGTGCTGGAGGTGAAGTACCTGATCCTGGGGATCGACACCGACAGCCCGCAGCTGTACTTCATGAACACGAACCTGTGGCAGTACCACTTCAACTTTGCGCGGGATGTGCTGGGGGCATACACGGACCTCGGGCGCTTCAACGACGACACCTACTTCTGGGACACGCGCAAGAACCTTGCGGGTACGATCATCGCACACGACAGCTTCGTGTCGCAGACCGGCACCCAGGGGCTCTACACCGTGGAGTTCTGGCCGACGGACCCGGTGGCGGCGGCGCTGACCGCGAAGGCTTACCTGTTGATCCAGGCGCAGTTCGCGGCGGCGGCTGGGCGGCTTGCGCACTTCCCTGCAAGCGACTCACAGCTCACCATCTACGAGGCCAACAAGGCGGCGTTCGAGGCTGCCAACGTGGCCGTTGTGCTGAGCGAGGAGCTGTTCGCCAGCGTCACCTTCTCGCCGCTGAACCTGGGGCAGGGGTACGGGACGCTGCGCGTCATCGAGACCGGGTCGGAGACCTTCTCCGTCAGGGACGTTGTGATCTTCAAGGCGATCCCGAACGACCTGTCGCACGTGGGTGGAATCATCACGGACGCCCCGCAGACGCCGCTGTCGCACATCAACCTGAAGGCGAAGCAGAACAACATGCCGAACGCGTACATCAAGGATGCGTCATCCAACCCCACCATCACGGCGCTTGTGGGGAAGGTGGTGCAGTACACGGTGTCGGTGGACGGGTACACTCTGCGCGAGGCGACGCAGGCGGAGGCGGACGCGTGGCTGGAGAGCGTGCGGCCGGCGACGCCGCAGACGCCTGAGAGCGACCTGTCGGTGACGGAGCCTGCGCGGCTGACGGGGCTGCGCACGGCCGACTGGGTGCGGTACGGGGCGAAGGCGGCGAACGTGGCGGAGCTCGCGCGCGTGCTGCCGCGCTCGCAGGTGCCGGACGGGTACGCCATCCCCTTCTCGGTGTACAACGACTACATGAACGCCAAGCGGTGCGAGGGGGTGGACGTGGACCCCGACACCATGGCGGAGACACCGAACGGGGAGTTCCGCAGGCTGTGCACGGCAGGGGAGGAGGCGTCGGGCAAGTCGTTCAACGAGCAGATCCAGGCACTGATGGCCGACGCGACCTTCCAGAGCGACGTGTCCGAGCGCAACTCCATGCTGAAGGCATTCCGGAAGGAGGTGAAGAAGGGCGAGGTGCCTGCCGCCATCTCGGCGAAGCTGAATGCGATGCGCCCCTTCTGGTCGGAGACTACGTCGATCCGGCTGCGGTCCAGCACGAACAACGAGGACCTGGCAGGGTTCAACGGGGCGGGGCTGTACGAGTCGACGACGCACGACCCTGATGAGGGGGAGATTGCGGAGTCTGCGAAGAAGGTGTGGGCCGGGCTGTGGACGTTCCGTGCCTTTGAGGAGCGCGACTTCTACCGCATCGACCACTTCAAGACCTACATGGGTGTGCTTGCGCACACGAGCTACGGGGACGAGCAGGCGAACGGGGTGGGTGTGACGAAGAACATCTACCAGCAGGGCACGAAGGGGCACTACGTCAACGTGCAGTACGGCGAGATCTCCGTGACGAACCCGGAACCGATTGTGGTCGGGGGACAGACGGTCAACTCCGTCCCGGACGAGTTCCTGCTGGCCGAGGTGATCGGGAACGATCAGAACGGGGACCTGGAGTACACGTGGATCAAGCAGTACATGCGCCACTCGAACGTGGAGACTGTCTACGGGAAGCCTGTCCCGACCGTGAACGTGCTGACGGACGCTGAGATCACAGAGCTGCGTGTGGCGATGAGCGCCATCCAGGACCACTTCAAGCCGATCTACAACGGCGGCGACAACTTTGCGATGGACATCGAGTTCAAGATCACCTACACGACTGACGGCAGCCGTGGCCACCTGGAGATCAAGCAGGCCCGCCCCTGGATTGACTAAGCGCTGCCGTGAGGGATTCCCATTTGCACTGCCCCACTTCATTTCATGGGACAGCACCAGCATGGCACAGGCGGAAGGCCGCGGCACACCCACACCCACACAACCCTGCCTCCTGGCAGGGCGAGTGGGTGCGGTGACGCCCACCCCTTCCCCCCTTCCCCCCCAGACCGGCTTGTGGCCCCACACCCCATAAGCTTCGTCACCACTGCCTCCCCTCCACATTCACACACCCACCCCCACCCCCTTCTTGGGGGTGCCAACAATGGCCCCCCTCTCCCACCCCGCTCCTCCCCCTTCACAATCGCTGTTTCACACACGGGCGCGTTGCCACCCTGAGAGGGTAGCAACGCCGATACACACACCCACACAACCCATCAATGCGTCCGCGAAAGACGAATGGCCAGTGCATGCTTCACGAAAACAAGAGGCTCCACTTCTCGCTCCTCCCCTTCCCCTTCGGGGGTGGGGGCGCGAAAGACGAATGGCCAGTGCATGCTTCACGAAAACAAGAGGCTCCACTTCTCGCTCCTCCCCTTCCCCTTCGGGGGTGGGGGGGTGGGGGGGTCGAATGGGAGCCGTTGGTTTCGTTGAAATTCATTTGATTATTTGGTTCTCGCAGCATTGACCGTCGGCGGGTGGGAGGGTCTATTTTTTTGCAGCCACGGCGAAGTTCATTATTAGGAGTTCAGACATGCGACCTATCGCATGCGGGCCGTGTGACCTGTTGTGTTTGTCTTATGCCAGACACCAGACTGCACCTTGGTGAGACGTTCCCACCGGACCTCTCCCCACCCGGTGATCCACGTGATTGGCAGATACGCACCTTGGGACGGCGCACGGTTCGCTGTGCAGCGCTCGATGAAAAGAGAAAATCGTTCGGCTGTCACAGAAGATGCCCAGGCAAAATACAAAAAGGGAATCTGGGGGTCTTCGCTGGTCGTTATTCTTCGTCAGTTTTTAGTGCAAATTCAACAGGAAATGCACCAAAAAAATGCACTGACGATCACCCCGCAGCGATGGACCCCTCTACCCTGGGCCTGGTTTGTTTTTTGCCACCAAATTTGGTGATGAACTGCCCCACACCCCACCCCCCCTCCCCGCCGTGCCTCTCCCGCCGCGCCCGTGATGCTTTTCCCTTTCCCAAATTCCCACACATTTTTCCCCTCTCTTCGTTAGTATCCGGTGGGGGTGGGGGGGGTTTCTTCGACAACCCCCCACCCCCCTCCCGGTGCTGGGTGGGAACGCAACGCGGCCCACCCAATTCAAGCATCTCCAAAATTGCAGTTATCACTCTAAGCAACACCAGTGGTCGCGCTAAATATTGGGAAAATCACTCAAAATTTGGAAATCGGGAGCGAAAAAACGTACCTGAAAAAGGGGCTCGTTTTTGGGCGGGGAAACCGCGTTTCGTTGCATTTCCGAGCCTCCCCCGGATCGTAGTGGGGTCATTTTGAAAAAATGGGCTTGTTTGAAGACACTCAAATTTTCCGTCCTGGTTGTCTCTACAGCATGTGATCAGTAACACCTGGGCAAGGGGTCAGGCACCTGCTCGGAAAGCAGGGGCGGGAGTTCCCCACTCAGCTCAACTGCCAACAACGCCACCAAGTAGGCAAACATGCGCCAGCTTGAGTGCCACCCCTGATACGGCGAGGTGGAGCCTGTTCAAGACACCGATGCCAGCACTGGACGTGGGGACCCCACGAAGCATGTTGTATGTGAAACCTCGTGCACACGCTATACAGGGGGGTCTGGGGGGCGGAGCCCCCCAGCCGCCGGAGGCCACGGTAGTGCCGAGCTCGCAGTGCTGCGCGGGAAGGCAAAAGGGGTGCTGAGAGTTTCATGCAAAGCGATGCTTGTGGAAGTTTGGGGAACGGTGAACCTCAGGGCGTGAAGAGCAGCAGCCGTCAAGGCCACCCACCCACCCCCGCCCCGCGGTGCCCATTTTTTTCTCTCCCCGTCTCTGCCTTCTTTTGAATATTTGAGATCCGTGCGAAACGCCATGGGGTCACTTTCATTTTTTTGGTGCACTTTTTTCATACTGAATTGGGGTACCAAAACTTTTCGAGTTGTGGACAAATCCCTGTTTGCAAGAAAAAAACGTACCTGGGACCCCCCGTGTTTAAGTCCCCCCCCTGGAGGCGATTTTCGGCCGGGGGGGACTTAAACACGGGGGGGGCGGACCTAAACACGGGGGGGGCTTAAACACGGGGGTGGCACAGTGGAGACCAAGAAGACCTCTTCCTCTGCTGTCGTAGGGGGGTAATTCCGGTCCGGATGGACTTTTGGCACCCCACTTTTCGACTCTGACAGCACCTGGAGGGCCTAGGGGCCACCTGATGACCCTCCAGACCAGCCCACCCCCGTGTTTAGGTCCCCCTGTGTTTAAGTCCCCCCCCTGCCAGACCCCCAGGGGGGGACTTAAACACGGGGGTAAGGGGGGGGGGGACTTATACACGGGGGGTCCCAGGTACCTCAAAAAACCGCCGAAAATCCCGGGAGTAGGGAGTGAAGTTAGCGCGACCACTGAGCAACACCCTCCGGGTTTTTTTTTTCGCTCAAGCGTGATGAAAACAAAAACATTGCCAAGAGACAAAAAAAATCACTGCCGTTGCTCTCCCTTCCTCCCTTTCCCTCCATTGATTCACCAGGTTGCATCGGGTTGCCTGTTTTATTTGTTTTATTGAGGGTGTGTTTCTTTCGCCTTCTTTCCACGGTTTGCCCCCCGGGCGGGATCCCGGGCGGGCCCGGCCGGGTTCCGGGAAATTCCGGGATTCCCGGGATTCCCGGGATTTCCCGGCCGGGAATCCCGGGATTCCCGGCCGGGATCCCGGGATCCCGGCCGGGAAATCCCGGGATGACCCCGGGGTATCCCGGGGTCATCCCGGGACCCCCCCGGGGTCAGGTGTAGGTGGGTGGTAAGATGGAGCAGAGCGACCCCCAGACACACACGGCGGGTGTCCTATTGGCGAAGCTGCGGAAGCAGTCGGCATCGACGACAACGCGGGAACAGGACAAACTTCTGGACAAGATGAAGGGCCTCTGCAAGGCCGCGGTGACCGAGGCGCACAAGGATGCGATTGCCAACGCAAAGACGTTTGGGGAGCTTTGCAGCTTGATGTCTGCAGCACACGCCGACATGAAGAGCACTCTGCAGGAGGCGGTGGCCATCAAACGTGCACCCCGGATCTACGACACACGCTTCGTCAGCATGCTCGACTGCGCGGAGCACTTTGAAGAGCGTGTCGCCATGCTGTACTCGTACATGGCTACCGGGATTGGCAATGCCTACACTCCCCCCACGTTCGAGAAGCTTGCTGTGCTGCTGAAGACCGTCGGTTCTGAGGCGCTTCAGGACATGCTGACGGAGTTCGTCCGTGCCGCGGCGCCGGTAAGAGCCGCTTTGTCGCGGTACAGCAACGCGCAGGCACCCGGGACGGTTGGATCGGCGACGATCTACGCGGAGGTGGAGGAGCTGATCGACATCCTCCAGAGGGCGAGCACGGGGGATGGACTCGCAGCCCGCGTGTCCAAGACCTTCTACAACGGTCTGCAGAGCCGGTGGCGCGAATCCTCGGAAACGGGCCGGGGGTTCTACCTCTCTGTGCGCCAGCTGACTCCGGAGGGGTACGAGACCCTGGAGATGCTGGATGACCTGCTGCCACGCGAAGACCTCGGCAAGCACATCGGCTTCGACGTCACCGCGCCCATGTACCAGGCGTACACTTCGGCAGTGTCGGAGCACGAGGTCGGCTCAGAGAGGGTATTCTGGAAACGCCAGCTTACCAACGAGACGCTCAAGCCTCTTGCTGAGCGTGTGTTGTTTCTCCTCACCTTGCCCCCTTCCTGCACAGCACCTGACAGCGCACTCTCTGTCATGATGCAAGCCATCCCCGTGTGCCGGAGTGCTATGTCCCGCGACTCCCACGCAAAGCTCTCGCTCTTGGCCATCAATCAAGATGTGCGAGGTGCGTACGGCAAGGAGTGTGGCTTCCGGCGGACATTCCCGTCACTCCGTGTGAATGACGCTGAGAGTGACGATGAGGAGTGATTTGTCCGGCACAGTGTGTGCGTCCGTGTGTGTGTATATCGTATTCCTTGCTGTCTGTGTCTGACGTCTTGTTCTGCAGCTGTGAGACGTCGTATGATGCTGATTGCCCTCCGATGCCATCAGCTGCTTTGGAGTCACGAGGGTATTGTGGCTCCCTTCGGAGGTTGTTGTTGCAGTGCATGTACTGCTTTTGTGTTTGTAGTTTGCCGGATCAGAAAGTCAGGAGAAGCGAATCGCGCGGCGCCCCAGCCCCAGACCCCAGCCCCTGCCACTTGCCACTTGTGTGCTGCCTTCGTGTGTGCGCCTGTGCCTCCCTGTTCTGCATTTGGTTGCCCTCGCGGGTATCACGATACAGAGCAGTCCACCCCCTCCCCCCCCCAAAAATCGTTCGCATCATCTTGGCGCCCATTCCTTCCACTTTCTGTGGATGTGTTTGGTATTTCCGAACGGAATTTTCCAGCGTCAAGACTGATACCTCGCCGTTTTCGAGTCAGTCACTTCCACCGCCGCTGCGATTTGCGTACCGGTAGTTGTGCAGAAATGCTAACATTTAATTTGCTCTGTGGAACCTGGACTGCACCTTCTGGGATGTGAGTCTGTAGATAGTTGGACAGTTGCAGTACCCATCTGTTAGAAAGCTGAAAGGAACCTTGTCGGGCGATCAAGGACGACTGAGGGTTCAGTTTGAGTTTAATGTGGTCCAAGGGTACAACAGACATCACTGCTTGCAGATCCCTCTTGCTTGTCCCTCTGGTAACTTCCAACGGCTCAAACTCCTCGACTTCCTTGGGTGGGCATTTGCCATACCTGACGTAAAACAGTGATGCTTCGTGCTAGTGGTGAACCTGACGTTAGTAAAGGAAGGGTGCTGCGGCTGTCCACGAGGGGCTCTGATGCCTCCTCACGGTGCCTGGTTGGTCGGTTCAGGTGAAACAGAGCAAATTTAGTGTTAGGGGGATGCCTCTGGTCAAGGCCTTTTCACAAAAATTGACCCACGGCGCCGAGTTGGGCCGTTGGTTCCTGGTTGTAGCTCGGTCTACGCCAGGTTCCACACCCCGTCATCGCAAAACGTACGCATACACAGAGGCAAAACACAACAGCCTCTGTGGTACGGGAGCATGGCGGGAGGAAATTTTGCCTTTTGGTCAAATAGGCACCCTTTTGTAATCACTTGACCCGCAGGGTGGCTGAGTCTTATCAGACAGGCCGACCTACATGTTGATCAGTGGAACCACACAACCTGTTCAACCTGCCCCCGGGGTGGCTGAGTCCACCCCTGCCGTAGCGTAAGATAAGCCTACGTCGACCCTCGTCGTCCTCTTCGTCGTCCTAGGACTGTGGAGTTCAGCAACCAGGAGGATGCGGAACTGCTGTGAGCTGCACACTCTCTTGACACACCTGCACGTATCTGCGTTACACTCGTGGTAACCCCGAACCCTGTATTTATACAGGAGACTTCCATCTGGGACAGTTTCTGTTCCAGATGAGCTTTGACAGTGGTAGCCATCTTTGCTATGGAGCCATCGTCATTGCTATCGTCGTCACTCGGACCCATGAGCAGTGGATACAATTGGTGTGGAAGGAGAGGGTGCGGTTCTGGATCAGCAGGTCTGAATCTGAAACTGGGGACTGAAAGCCATAGGTCTGAGATGACCTCGGTCCAAGCGACCTGAGACTGAGAACCCCCGGGATTCCCGGCCGGACCCCGGCCGGACCCGGCCGGGATTTCCCCGGGATCCCGGCCGGGATTTCAAAATCCCGGTCCCGGGCCCGGAATTTCCGGGCCCGGCCGGGGTTTCCCGGGATCCTGCCGGGGGGCAAACCGTGGTCTTTCGCTTTCCTGCTTGGGTGCGGCACCATTCTCCGCACCCGCAAGTCAGGCACCCTTCTTTTGTTTTATGTCACCCCCCCCCCACTCGCCGCACCTTCCCCCTGCAGCAGGCGAGGTTCCTCTTGGGGAGTTCCGGGCCTTTCTTATCGACCTTCAATCTTTGTGCACGCGGCGCATCGCAGACCATGGAGTGGAGTGGCATGCAGTGGGCGCTGTGAGTGTGCACCACGGCATGCCATGGCGTCCTCCAGGGGATCACTGCCTGCCTATCCCGCATCCAATGCGTGTGTGCCCCAAGCGTTGGAGTTAAACAGTTGCGGCCCGTCCTTCTCCTCCCCTGCTGTGAGGGTGGCTTCGTGCGACTCACACACTGCCCTGCTCCATCACGAGCACATAACGAGCCTGATGTCTGTACATTGTTTGGAAAAAATGGCTGTTGTGCCTTGCAAGGATTTGTGTTGTGTAGCGGGAGCTGCCTTTCTGATACCCAACTGTTTCCATGTTTTGACTGTGCTTCTTTTTTGCGCGTGTATGTGTGCCGAAGGCAGAGAGATGGGAGAAGAAAGCCGCTGCCACTCAGGAAGTGGCAGCGGTATCAAACGAATATCCAGGCACAGCGGGCGGCATGGCTGCGGGCGATGCCAGTGCTGCGCCAGGTGGCTGCTCGTTTCAGCGCAGGGTGTTCCGGTGGGGGCTGGGGAGTTGAGAGCGACTCACGCATAACACTCATCCCCCACCGCACCCGCGCCGATGAGGCTGCCGACCGGTGATTCAGGCTGGTGCTCCTGGTGTAGGCATTGGCACAGCCGCGGCTGTGCCGCACCGCCACCTCGTGCAATCAAACGACGAAAGAGACTCGCGAGAGAATGAATCCTGACTGCGAAGCCCTGCCCTCCCCGCCCCACCCCCGCTCCCTCCCGGTCGGAAGGTCTGTCGCGGCGCTGTTTTGCAGGATTGCCTCTTTCCGATACGGCACACAGGTGTGTTCGGCTTGAAAGCAAACTTCCATTGGCCCCGCCTCTATTTTGGGGTTCAGTCGGCAGGGGGTGGGGTGAGCCACGACTGTTGCTGGCGTGGGTCCTCACCCCAATAGTGGCTGCCTTTGGATGCGCTTTCTGTGCACACTCCCTCACGAGGACCGGTCCCGCAGAGGCACTTGGGAGCGCATGCGGCCTCCGGCAGGGGGTGCATGTGGCGGTTGGTATAGAGGGAGGAGATCTGCCGGCCTGTGCCAGGGAGGGGAGGGGTCAGGGCTGTGTTGTGGCGTGTGAGGGCGTGTATATTATTGTCAAACCCGCATTCTGGATTCTGGCCGCCTCATCCGTGTGGCACAGAGCTTACCGCTGACGGGGAGATTGAGATGGAAAGTAGCACAGATGCCATCGTAGGCACACAAGTGATGACAAAACATTTGCATGACCATGCACCACGCTGAGCGGGCTCCGTGCCTCGTGACAGACACCCAATACACACAATCACTCTACCAACTCTGATCCCCACAACGAAGGCAGCAGCCTGACCGCAGTTCCACAAGTTTGAACACCTTCACAAACCCGCATTCTGGATTCTGGCCGCCTTCTCCATGCAGCACAGAGCTTACCGCTGACGGGGATATTCCCAATTGAGTGCCTCTGTCTGCTTTGCTCGAGCACAAGGGCAGAGGGAAATCATGTTTGAAACCCGCATTCTGGATTCTGGCCGCCTCATCCGTGCAGCACAGAGCTTACCGCTGACGGGGAGATTGAGATGAAGTGGGAAAGTAGCACAGATGCCATCGTAGGCACACAAGTGATGACAAAACATTTGCATGACCATGCACCACGCTGAGCGGGCTCCGTGCCTCGTGACAGACACCCAATACACACAATCACTCTACCAACTCTGATCCCACAACGAAGGCAGCAGCCTGACCGCAGTTCCGCAAGTCTGGACACCTTCACAAACCCGCATTCTGGATTCTGGCCGCCTTCTCCATGCAGCACAGAGCTTACCGCTGACGGGGAGATTCCCAATCGAGGCACAGTTGTCTGCTTGCTGGGTGCAGCAGCACAATGTCATGTGTGAGGCATGCACAATCAAATCATGTTTGAAACCCGCATTCTGGATTCTGGCCGCCTTCTCCGTGCAGCACAGAGCTTACCGCTGACGGGGAGATGGAAAGTAGCACAGATGCCATTGTAGGCACGCAAGTGATGACAAAACATTTGCATGACCATGCACCACGCTGAGCGGGCTCCGTGCCTCGTGACAGACACCCAATACACACAATCACTCTACCAACTCTGATCCCACAACGAAGGCAGTAGCCTGACTGCAGTTCCACAAGTTTGGATACTTTCACAAACCCGCATTCTGGATTCTGGCCGCCTTCTCCGTGCAGCACAGAGCTTACCGCTGACGGGGAGATTCCCAATCGAAGAACAGTTGTCTGCTTGCTGGGTGCAGCAGCACAATGTCATGTGTGATGCATGCATAACCAAATCATGTTTGAAACCCGCATTCTGGATTCTGGCCGCCTTCTCCGTGCAGCACAGAGCTTACCGCTGACGGGCAGATTGTTTGGGCAGCAACAGTGGGATGGGACAGGCGGGCAAGTGATGACAAAACACTTGCATGACCATGCACCACGCTGAGCGGGCTCCGTGCCTCGTGACAGACACCCAATACACACAATCACTCTACCAACTCTGATCCCCACACACAACGAAAGAAAAAAATACAAACACTCTTTTGCACACCCCCTACACACCTCTGCCCTCTGCAGGGAGGCCACCCGCGCCCTGCCTTAGGTGGCACCACACCACCCCCCGCCACCCGCCCCTTTTGCAGAGGCGGGGGTGGGCCGCGGCGGTATACGATGATGCGGAGAAGCGTCGCTCTGTGTGGCTACACGAAGCGGGTGCTGCGCGAGGGTGACGGGAAGACCTTCCCAGCGAAGGGCGACACGGTGCTGATTAAGTCCACGATGTGGCCGGAAGGCGCCTCGAGGCATGTGTTTGGGAAGGACACGGAGGCACGCCTCCTGGTGGGTGTGGGGATGAACATCATCGCTGTCGACTCTGCCCTTCAAGAGATGACCGTCGGCGAGAAGGCAGAGGTCATCGCCGACGCCGACACGGCGTTCGGCGAAATCGGCGTCCCCCCCTACATCCAACCGCAGCAGCGGATATGCCTCCACCTCGAACTGGTCTCTCGGGATGCGGACGAGTGATCAAAGAGCTGGCACCGCTCCCCAAGAGGAGGCAGGTTGACAGCCCCCCACCCCCCCACCCCCTCCCGCCACCCCCCCACCGGTGCATGGTGGGGGGGATGGAGGTTGAGGTGGGATTCACCGGATCTCAGACACAACACCTTGCACAACGGAGTGGAGCGGAGACCATCCATGTGCTTCCCTTCTACTTTTCTACTTCACTGCCTCCCCCGCCGATGGTGGTGCAACCTTTTTCCTGCGATCCCCTCCTTGGGGGGGGGGGGGTTTTTTGGGGGGGTTGGGGGAGGGGCGGGGGGAGGGCAGCGTCTGATCGGTGGGGGGGGGGGTGGGATGGTGTGTGGCAATGCACCCGCCTTGGTGGTGTCCCCCTCTGGTGTCTCCGTTTCCTGGGTGTGGCGCAGGGTGGTTTACCTGTCGAATTGCCGACCCAGCCTGGGAGGGGGTGGCGGTGGTGGTGGGTCGGGGGAGGTAGATTGCCTCCTCGATGGGTTACGGGGTTGTGGGGGGGGGGGGGGTGGAGGTGGAGGTGGAGGTGGGGGGGGGGGGGGATTTACCGGAAGGCGATGCACCCAGTGCTGCAGCCTATTTCCTCCTCCTCCTCCTCCCACCCTCCGTCGCCGGATCCTTCCCTGTTTTCCAGAAAACAATACCTACACTGGGTCGTTGACTCCCCCACCCCCCCCTCCCCCGTTCTCCACTCGTCCAACCGGGGAGATTCCCATCGGGCATCCGCCCAACTTTAAAAAGTCATCACCCACCCACCCACCCCAGGTCAAGCGCCCCCACAGGGGGTCTTGGCGCACACACCGCACACTCCCCTCACCCCCTGAAAATGTCTCTCGAGGTGCGGCACTGCACGAAGTCCGTCTCCGGCACCCCTCTACTCAACAACGTAAGCCTCTCTGTGGGGGCGGGTGAGGTTGTGGCCGTGGTAGGGCCTTCCGGCTGCGGGAAGAGCACGCTGCTGCGGTGCATCAGCGGGCTGATGGAGAGGGACACGGGGTCTGTCACTGTTGGGGGGAGGTCCATGTCGGAGGTGGGGTATGCGGCATGGCGTGCGGCAGTGCTGTACTGTGCGCAGGAGAGGTTTGCCTGTGCGTTCTTCAGGACTCCTTATGAAATGGCGGAGTATATCGGCAGCATGAAGGCTGTTTCCCGGCCATCCCTCGCAGAGGACTCCCTGGCTGTTGTCGTGCGGCTCGGGTTGAACCGCGAAAAATTCTCTGCAGACTGGGACTCGCTCTCGGGAGGCGAGAAGGCGAGATGTCGCCTGGCGATTGTCCTGGCGCAGCGGCCCTCCTACATCCTGATGGACGAGCCGACCGCAGCGCTCGACGCAGCGACAGCCCTCCTCTTCGAGAAGGAGGTGCGTTCCTCCAAATGCGGGGTCCTCTGGGTGACACACAGCGAGGAGCAGGCTAGCCGACTCGACAGACTCATCCGGCTATCCCCGCCCCCACCCCACAGCTTCGCGGTGGAAGTCTGACGGAGGAGGGGGGAGGGGAGGGGGAGGGAGGGGGGGGGAGGTCATGTATTCCCGATGCCTTTATCCAAAGCTCTCTGAGATGCACAGAAGTGTGGCCCCCCGGCGCATCCTCCCCCCCCCCCCCCCTCCCTCACACGCACCCCCCTCACACCGCACCCCCCTGCGCCCCTGCGCCCCTCTAGCTTAAAAAAAAGGCGATGGGGTGTGTGGTGTGTGTGTGAGGGAGGGGAGGGGGGAAGGGGGAGGGGGGGGTGCGCCGTGCCGACACGTTTTGACACAAGAGATGGATAGAGACATAGGTTCGGGAAGGAGGGGGTGAGGAAAGGGGATCTCTACCTGTATCTACACCTCCGCCCAAATGTGCCCCCACCCCCCTGCCCCCTGAGTGAAGGGGGGGGGGGGGGCGGCAGCCTTGTGTGGGGGGGGGTTTTTTTTCCCCTTTTCTTTCTGATTCACGACTTCTCTACTTCGTAACCTCTCTCCCCCTCCTCTCCACCACCCCACGACGGCACAGCAGCGGAGTGCTCGTAGGTCGGAGAGAGAGAGGGGGGGGGGGTGTCCACAAGGATGTATATAGCTACACATCTTCACCCTATTGTGCATGTGGCAGTGTGGGGGGGGGGGGTCGCACACCGGTGCTTCGCTCGGTTTGCTGGCCCCCTCACTACCCTGTGCTCACCAAAGTGAAAGAACTGACGTGTGGTGTGTGTCCCCCCCCATAACTCCGAATCGAAAATCGAACGGTCCCCGTTTTGTGAGAGACCAAGCGGGTTGATATGGTAGAGATACAGAAGAGACTCGCATTGCCGGAGGGAGGGGGGGGGTAAGGGAGGGTATCGGGTGACTTGGCACGGTGCCTTTTCGCCTTCGACAAATCGTACACCTCCCCCCCCCCTCTCTCTCTTCTCTTCTCTTCTCTTTCGCCGCCACCCCCCCCCCCTCCCACCCCCGACCCCTTCATCCCTTCCCGGACCGTATCGCATTGTTTTGAGCGTGTTCTCTGTGTGGATGGGTTCTCTTCAAGAGAAACACCAACGCACAGCCTCGTCGCAAGCGCATGGGTTTGGGTGGGGTGTGGGGCTGGATGGCAGGTGGTGTGCCTGCCGGTTAGGCTTTGGTGAGGAGCGGGGGGGGGGGTAGGGACCGTCTTAAGGTACCGAAATCCGTCAAAATTACGACATTTTTCGACATAGGCAATTTTCCACCATAAACCCTCCAAAAATGCTGAAAAAGTGGCCAGACCACCCCAGAAACCGCCCCTGGGTGTGGGACACCCACTTTGGTGCCCCGGAACGCGGCTGAAACGCTGTGTTGAAAAAAATGTCATGGTTTGGTACCGAACCCCTCCCCGGCTGAGTCTCCCGAGCACCCTGTCACCTGCGCCGTCAACATCCCCCGTCATGTACCACGTTCTGCCGCCTCTGATGAGACATCTGGGCACTACCGGGCCAAAAAAATGGCATTTCAGCGAGTGTTCTGTCAGGTTTCTGCCGATATCCTCAACAAGACCGGGGTGTGTCTGCGAATGCAAGGGCGTCGCTCGGGAGGCGTTATTATGTGCCCTCCCCGAGGTGTCGGATGCATCGGGAACTTCATCAGGGGAAACGGCAACAGCGAAGTGGGTGTGGTGTATCAACTGTGTCACCCCGGCTCTACGGTACTGCAGTGGCACTTCTCAGCGGCGATGATCCCCGTCCTCTGCACCATCACCCCCACTTACGCGCTTCATTGCAGCACTGAAAGAGCTAAAAGAGATGCCGGACGACGGCCAGAATGCTGGGGAACTCAGCCGCAGATGGAAAGGAGAGGCCGGAGACGGTGCGCGAGTGGAGTTTGGGACTGGCGTCTTTGGAAAATATGCCGGTGTGGGTTCCAAAGCCTTATTCGGTGTACAAACCGGCAGGCGCAGTGGTCGGTGGACGCTGCAGCAAGTGTTATCAGGAAATGCTGGCGAGAAGACGCTCCTTCCCAAGCTTGTCACACTCATTTGCTCCCAAATTGAACCGGAGGCATCAGTGCCCACCCAAGACAAGAAAAGGCGGCATGTTGCGGGCAAGTTGGGCGGGACGGGCTCGGAAGGGTGGTTCGGATGAGGGGGCCGGAACCAAACCATGACACTTTTTTGAGCATGGTCACGGATTGGCTCAGAAGTGGCCAAATACCCCCAACAACCACCCAGACCGCCCCCAAATACTCCCAGGGGCCGGGGTTTCAAGTTTACAGCCATTTTGTGCGTGTTCCTCGCCTATGTGAAAAATCCCGTAATTTTCCCCCCTTAACAGGCCTGTCGCTAACTTTTCGAAATTGGGGATTTGGTGGGTTGACGCTCCTGTTTGGGGGGGGGATCAGGGGCAAAAATACTAGGGGGTCAATTTTTCTCGCGCGCGCTTCGCGCGCGCTCGTGCCGCTACCTTTCCCGTCGGTGGACCACCACGAGGACCCGGTGTGACACGCTGGAGTCCAGGTGGGCAGGGAACCTTGGGACGGGGGCCTCAAAACCACCCTCTTCAACGACGTCACAAACAAACCGCGCACTGGCCGGGGTCGAGATGCGGAAGGCTCAGTGCTGGCGCACAAAGGAGGGCCAGAGCGGGAAGATCTAGCATTCGCAGGGCCCTGAGGTCGGGGAGTAAAACACATGCCCAGGTTGGGCAAGCCGGCGGCGGATGCACTTCACACGATACGTGCATTGAGCTGGCACTCAACAAGGGATGGAAGGGAGAGGGGAGTGCGGGGGTATTTTTTTATGATAATCTACAGGCTCTTCCCGAATCCGCCCAGCCATGCGTGGTGTAGTCCACACATCACCGGGGGAAGGGCACACGTATCGTACAGTGCGGGTTACCCCTGCCTTGTCCTTTTTTGCTGCATGAAACTCCGAATGTCCGGCTGCGACCTCTTTCCCGTCAGTGGTGCCTGTACCGGCGCTGTGGGTGGCGGTGGCGGAGATGGTGCTGGTGCGGGTGCTGCTGGCTCAGCTCCTGCACCCCCATCTGTGGATGCCCGTGTCGCTGATGGAGATGGAGATGGTGCAGGTGCAGGTGCAGGGGTTGGATGCGCAACTGTAGCTGTCAGTGGCGCTGCTGGCTGATCGGCTGCTGCAACTGCGTCTGTGGATGTCCCAGGAGATGGTATTGGATCAGGGACCATGTCTTCCTCGGACAGTTCTGATTCAGAGCACTCCTCCGGGGTCGATTCCCGTGAGGATGCTTCCGATGACGACTCTGAATCACTTGCATCGAACGCGTCAAAGGTGTCGGGGACTTCATTCCCAGATGCCTCTTCATCGATGCGCCGAAACGCCTCCAGCAGCGAGGTCTTCACGTTACCGACACTGGGCGACTTCTTCTGGCTCAGGCGGCGGCGACGCATCTTCAACCACAAGGTGGCTGCCCTGTCGAAGAGAGTATCCATCTCTTTACTCCCGAGTTGGGGTGCGTTGCATCTCATGAAAACCTCCAGGTCCAGGATGCTATTTGACAGCTGCCACCGTCCCTTTTTTTTCACCTGCGAGGCAACGGAGAAACATGACTCGCAGGGAACAGAAGATACCACAGACAGAGCTTCGGACTGTACCACACGCACAAGATGAGCGTCCGCACTCCCATTCGCAATCTGCTTTCTCAGTGCCTCCATGACTTCCTCCTGCACATTCAGAGACGATGAAGAGAGATGCTCGAGGATGCTTTCCTTGACGGCACGCCACTCACGCACGACGCGGTCGGAGATGTGGCTTCGGAACCCCAGCGAACTGCACGTGAAGCGCACACGAAGATCGCTGACATCTTCGCCGTCACCCCAGTTCCGGAGGAGGAAAATACACGGGCGGTAGTAACTCGCCCGCCATTTCCCGAAGCGCACCGTCAGGTTGTCCAAAGACTTCCTGGCCATCTTCCGGCGAAACCTCCGGGCAAAGGCGATCTCCCTCTCCACATCACCCGTCACACGCTCGTCCTGGAAGGTCCCGTTTTCCCGAAGGGACTCTACGGCCTTGCGCTCTTCATCGCCACCGCCGTTGAGGATGGTGGTGAGTCCCTCCTTCAGGATGGTGATGACAGTGACGACATCTTCGTGTGTCAGGTCGCTCGATTGGAGCGCGGTGGACGCGAGCGAATTTGCTGTGGTGTAGTCCTTGATCACTGCAAGCCGCAGCACAAATCGAGGTGATACAATGCGGCGTCTTGCTCCGTCCGCCTTGTCGCGATACTTCTTGGCGAAGTCGGGTGATGATGCAATCTTGCTGTAGGCCCTGACATACGGAGTCCAGTTGCGGTAGCACGCCTGGGTCTGCAGGTAGGAGGACCGTGCCCACCGGATGCGGTGCTTCTTTTTAAAGGTAAGCAGGCGGCGCCCTCGAACGACGGGTGCTGCAAGAGTCTCAGCTTCTTGGTACATTATACCCCGCGAAGCTTTTCCCCATTCTGACGCAGCACGGAAAAACCCTCCTGGCACCTCGCACCAGGTCCTGGGCACGACCTTAAACTACCTAAGACCTAGGGAAGTCGTAAAACTCAACCCCACACCCCGAGGGCTCCCCCAGGCTGGTCCGCCTGGGCAACGGGGTCCCAGTGCATAGCACGGAGCACTGGGACAAAAGAGGGTCCGCCTTTTTCCGTCAACTCTGACATGGGGAGGGACAGCTGGAGCCACTGGCGGGGTGCTGTGTTGACTTCAGGGGGCTCCCAACGTGCTTCGGCACACCGGGTTCTTGGCCTGCGGCGGCATGGTAGTCGGTCAGAGAGGCCAGCGCTTGGTCGGGGACTACTCAGAGAGGGCGTGTGCGGACTTCAGGGGGCTCCCAACGTGCATCTGCACACCGGGTTCTTGGCCTGCGGACGTAGATTGCCTAAAGGTTTAGAAACCGGCCGAGCCCGTGGGGGTGACGAACGTACTGCCGGCCCGGGATTGTCAAGGTTCTTTCCCCAGATGGCTCACCAGTACCACCAAACCACACGGAGAGCAAAACCGCCGGGGAGGGGGTGGGGGAAGGTGGGAAGGGCGGCATGCCGAACTACAGCAAGGATGGCCAACAATGCGATCACTGCAAACAAGGCATGGGACACAAGAGGGAAAAAAAAAGGTCCTGGGTAAGACGTTAAACTGCCTGGGGGGGCCGTCCCCGGACCATGACGGGTGCCTGCACCAGGAGTCTAGCACGGCCGTGGTCCAGGGCATGACCGAAAACTGCTTGGGTACCGAGGCTCCCCAGACCAGGAAGGGTGGAGACACCTGGAGTCTAAATAGTCACACCACGTCAGGCCAGACCTTCGCATTGCACTCCGCGAAGACTGCCACACAGCCGCGGGGCAGGTGTGCAGCCTGTGGAAAACCTCGTACAGAAAAGGGTCGGCGACCGCCCGCCCCCAGTCTGAGAGGCAACAGCCGAATCTCGGTGGAGGCGGGCACAAAACAAAAGGGAGAGTCGTCACTGTGCATATCAGCACGGTCCCGCCCTCTGTGCCAGACCAACACACCACCAAAGGAAAAGAGGAAGAGGCGACGTAAGGCAATGCCTCCGTGCGGCCAGGAGAACACGAAATAGCGACCCCCTCAACGGGGAATGCTACGAGCACGGCCAAAAATCGTTCAAAAATCGTTCAAAACGACTTCCACTGCGGCATCTCCTTCACCGCAGCCTGCGTCAGCTGATGCACGTGTGCAGGGTCATCAGCACCGCTGAAAGCCTCGTAACTGCACCACTCCTTCAGCTTGGTTCTCATAGAAAGCGCCGCACTACCTTGATCTGTCGCAGCTTCGAGAAGTCCATCGCGAAAGGTGTCGTGGAGTCCAGCTGCCTGCAGTGCATCAATCAAAGCATCAAAGACTGACTGCGCATTGCCACGTTTGGTTTCAAGGAGCTTAAAGAATCTGAAGCGGACGCGCATATCTTGCGTCATGTACTTGATGTAGAAGGCCGTGAGCTCTCTGGAGTGGTGCATCGAGCCGTCGAAGGCACACCCAAAGAACTCAGATGCGGCCATTTCTTCGTGCACTGTTGATCTGAGTGATTCGACGAACGCAAGGAGAAGAGAGCTAGCCGTCCAGCGGCTCCTGTGCCCTGGCAGCAGCAGGGGCGTCGGTTGCTTGTGTTTCTCAGCCTCAAGCAACTTCTCTACAGCCCGCAAAGAGCTGCTGATGCATCTGGGCCCCCAGGCACGGCAGGGACTCCTGCATGTGCTCAACCTGTCGTGGAACAGCGGCATCCTCCCCGACGCGTGGACACGAGCAGTCATCATCCCGATCCTGAAACCGGGGAAGCCAGCAACGGCAGCGTCCTCGTACCGACCAATCGCGCTCACCAGCACAGCGTGCAAGGTGCTAGAAAAAATGGTGAAGAGGCGCATGGAGCAGCTCATGCTCGACGACGCCTACCCACAGGTGGAGGGGCACTGCGCGAACCAGGCAGGGTTCCAGCGGCTGAGATCGACAACCGACCAACTAGCCTACATCACCCAAACAGCGACGGACGCCCTCTCCTCCGGAAAGGCAGCTGTCACCCTGTACTTCGACCTCGAGAAAGCCTTCGACAAGGTCAGCAAGCACGCAGTCATCAACAGTGTCAGACGGAAGGGCTTCCCCCCGAAATTCACCAGATGGCTACACAACTACCTCAGCAACCGCCGAGCCGCCGCACAGGTGCACGGGGTAAGAAGCGACTACTACGACTTCAACAACGGGGTCCCGCAGGGAACAGTGCTCTCGCCCCTGCTCTTCAACTGCGTGATGGACGATGTATCTCGAGCCATCACCGCCTCCCCTAACATCCACCCAGCGGTGTTCGCAGATGACATCGCAGTACTCGTCGTCGGGGACAACTACACTGAAGCCCTAAGCACCGCACAGGGCGTCATATCCACACTCGCCGCCGAAATCCCACTCCACGGGCTGCAGCTCTCCCCCAGTAAGTGCTGCTACACGCTGATGGGAACGACGCCCGCAGCGTTGGGCGAGCACAGACGCATGGAGCTCCCAGACGGCACCCCCCTCCAGCACGAATCGACAGCGAAGTACCTCGGGGTCTACATCGATGCCTGCCACACGATGACAGACCACGTCGACCACGTCGTGACCACCTGCATGCGACGCCTGAGCATTCTGCGTATGTTGGCAGGCACTGACTGGGGCTCAAGTGGAGACACGCTGCGCCAGGCCTACCTGACATATGTCTACCCCATCCTGATGTACGCCGCCAGCGTCTACACCCCTGGCCTGTCCACGAAGAACCTCAAACGCCTGCGAGATGTCCACCGCATGGCAGCCCTGATCATCACGGGCTGTATGAAGAACACCAGCACGGCAAAGCTCCTCTGGGAATCACACCTGCGAGACCTCGACCTCGACTTCAAGGTCGCGGTGTGCACAGACCACGAACGCTTCCGCCGCGTGCCCCACTCCCCAGGATACCGGGCGCAACTAAACACCGGGAACACGGGAGGCAGCTGGCTACATCAGGCACGGAGTCTGGTGAAATACTCGAAGGTCGACGGGCGCACCCCCCTGCTGGCCCCCCTGCATGCAGCACACCCCATCCCCCCCTGGGAATGGAACCTGGTGCTGCCACGAGTACACATCCTGGCGACGCTGCCGGGGCTCACCGCCCCAAAGGCCGCCACCCCGAAAGACACCCTCCGGGACCTGGCAGAGCAGACCATCCAGGCCCTCCCGACATGCGCCTGGCATGTGTACACCGACGGGTCAGTCTCCAACTCCACATCGCGGCAACAGCAGGGCGGCGCAGGAGCAGCGGTGTACAGCATGCCGGAGGGCCGCCTCAGGAAAAAGCTCGCCTGGCCGGCAGGACTCCGCTGCATCAGCTACCAGGCGGAGCTGGTGGCCATCAGAGAATCCCTCGCTCACCTATGCACCCTGGTATCCCCAGGCGAAACGATCGCCATCCTCACAGACTCGCAGAGCGCACTGAACGCGCTGCTGAGCGGCCCGCAGCGAGCGAGAGGATCCACCGAATGGGACATCTGGAGGTGGTTGAACGAGCTCGCCCAAACCCACGATGTCACCACCCACCTCCGCTACATCCCGTCACACGTTGGGGTAGCAGGGAACGAACTCGCTGACAAACAGGCGCAAATCGGTGCCTTCCGGCCGCAGATGGAACCGGTTAGCCTCGCGTCGGCTCGTGTCGTCCTCCGCCGACACATCTACAACGACGCAACGGTGCCCCGCACGGACAGCGTGTACGCGTACCGTTCGGGAATCGGGGAGACGCGACTGCAACGCCCCGACCTCCGCATGGAGGGACTCACCCGCTTAGGGGAAACCACCATCCGCCGACTCCGGGCCGACCACCACCGCCTGGTCTACGACCATGACATCCCGGGCACGGCACAACCACCTTGCCAACCCTGCCTGAAGCATGCGCCGGGCCACCCCCCGCCTGGGGTCTCACTGAAGCACCTCTTCTTCGGCTGCCCCGCGACAGCGTCGGCCCGACACCACCTCACAGCCACAAACGTGCACAACCTGCTGTTGCACAACTGCAAGGAGGCGCTGCGCTACCTGGCCGAGGCAGGGGTAACGGAGCACGGCGAGAAGGACTACCTGAACGCGTGAACCAAATAACATCATCAGAGAACAAGGGCTTCGGCCCGACCTCCCAGCACCCCCCCCCCCCCCCCCCCATCCCAGCCCCACGTCACTTACCACAGGCCGCCAGGCGCGTCAGCGTCGGCGACCGCCCGCCCCCAGTCTGAGAGGCATCAGCCGAATCTCGGTGGAGGCGGGCACAAAACAAAAGGGAGAGTCGTCACTGTGCATATCAGCACGGTCCCGCCCTCTGTGCCAGACCAACACACCACCAAAGGAAAAGAGGAAGAGGCGACGTAAGGCAATGCCTCCGTGCGGCCAGGAGAACACGAAATAGCGACCCCCTCAACGGGGAATGCTACGAGCACGGCCAAAAATCGTTCAAAATCGTTCAAGAGCTTCCGCATAGGATTGCAGAGACTGCGGATACCATGTGATTGCGCACAGCAGTGATCTGATCGGGAGTATACCGCTTCAAGTCAGGATCTTCTGTCGGTGGGACGTTTGCGATCGACTGTTCCGATTCTGCTTGGAGAGTTGATTCTGCTTCGAGAGGTGCGTTCTGCGCGGCTGAGAGCTCTCCCTCGACGTAGAGCTTGGCAGCCTTATGCCCGGCAGTCGCGCAGTGACTTGCGAACCTCTTCTTCAGTGCACTCGGAGGCTGCTCAGAACGTACAGCCTCCCCAGTGGCCCATGTGTCAGCGTTCGCCCCTGACGGGAGTACCAACTTGGTGCGTTTCACGATGTCGGCCTTGTCCTTCTCCGTCACGTCTCCCCAAGCAGCACAGGTCAAGCATGTCCACGTGTTATTCCCTGACTTCCCCGTCGTCTTCTTGAACCCGTCTGGGGTGCTGGAAGTTGGGGATATACGCATGGCGTTAAACAGCTTGGTGGTCATGGTTGCCGGGCATGGCCCGTTCAGATTTACGGCTGGACGAGGTGGAGGCTTTGGAAGGGCGGGGGCTGCGTTCACGATGCTTGGAAGGACTGGCACGGCTTGGTGGTCGCAATCAGAGGAACAGCAGTTGTGCGCGGCCACATTGACAACATTTGGGTTTTCGACGTTGCCTCGTTTGAGGACCAGCAGGTACGACTTTGCAGAAGCGTCCGGCACTCCTGTCCCGCCTTTGCGGTGCGAGGTACGCACACGCATGTCGCCGTCGTTGTAGCTCCGCCACTCCTTGCCGAGCTTCCTGTTCACTGTATAGTGGCCCGACGCCTCTGTTGCCCCCTGGTGCATCACGACGCAAATAGTCCCGTAGTTGTGGATCACCCTGTCGCTGGATTCCAACGCACCTCTTGCCGCCTCGACTTCGACAGCATCCCGCTGCAGGAGCCCGTCATGGGAGTCAGGGTCAGCAGGGTCAAGATTTCGCAGCTTGTTGAGCACCCAAGGCGAGGTGTAGAGCTGCACCGGGGTGGCGGTCGAGTGCATGGCCTGTGCATTTTTTTTGTACACGGCCCCACCCCCTTCGCTCCTGGCAACAAAATCCCAACGACGAAGATGCACGATTAAATATTCTGGGAGCGTCACCCAGTAGGGACCCGCCGTGTGGTCCTTGTCCCCTGCACCAAGCCCACAAGCCTGGCACCGCTTCGTGAGCAGCGTGTCCAGGTCGTACTCGGAAAAGGAGGTCGTCAGCTGCGGGTTGATGTCCACTCGGACGTCGGTGGTGACTTCCAGAGAAGCCCGTGTCGCGGTTTGGCAGGTAGTGCATGTGTACAGCTGGTACCTCAGGGCAGTGAACGGGGCCAAGATGGGGCTCGTGTCAGCGAAGCCACACATCCTGTGCTCCCGCGCAATGGCCTCCACCACGCGCGCGAAGAACTCGTGTGCATCATGCTGCACACTCACAGGCATCCCCAGCAGGGCTGCCAGCTCGAATGCCGCATGCGGCATCACGGACCCTTCGCTGGCCATCATGTTGATGGAGCGCAGCAAAAGGCAGCTTGCCTTGCCATACGGGCTCGGCGCTGCCAGGGTCCTTCCACGCAGTACTGCGTGGAAGACATGCAGCACACTTCCGACGAAGCAGCTGTTGTCAGTGCGGAGGAGCGCTGCCATTTCAAGGCAGCGTCCTGCACTTCTGCATGTGGGTGTGGTGTGCTGTAGAAACCGAAGAATGACGTGGATTGAAGTAGAACCTCCATTAAACCTCAGCGCCGACCCAGTGGAACTGGGTTGACGCTTGGTCCAGGCTTGGATAGCGTCAACCCAGGACTGGGTTGACGCTTGGTTGAGGCTTGGATAGCGTCAACCCAGGACTGGGTTGACGCTTGGTTGAGGCTTGGATAGCGTCAACCCAGTGGAACTGGGTTGACGCTTGGTCCAGGCTTGGATAGCGTCAACCCAGGACTGGGTTGACGCTTGGTTGAGGCTTGGATAGCGTCAACCCAGTGGAACTGGGTTGACGCTTGGTCCAGGCTTGGATAGCGTCAACCCAGGACTGGGTTGACGCTTGGTTGAGGCTTGGATAGCGTCGACCCAGTGGAACTGGGTTGACGCTTGGTCCAGGCTTGGATAGCGTCAACCCAGGACTGGGTTGACGCTTGGTTGAGGCTTGGATAGCGTCAACCCAGTGGAACTGGGTTGACGCTTGGTCCAGGCTTGGATAGCGTCAACCCAGGACTGGGTTGACGCTTGGTCCAGGCTTGGATAGCGTCAACCCAGGACTGGGTTGGCGCTTGGTTGAGGCTTGGATAGCGTCAACCCAGTGGAACTGGGTTGACGCTTGGTCCAGGCTTGGATAGCGTCAACCCAGTGGAACTGGGTTGACGCTTGGTCCAGGCTTGGATAGCGTCAACCCAGGACTGGGTTGACGCTTGGTTGAGGCTTGGATAGCGTCAACCCAGTGGAACTGGGTTGACGCTTGGTCCAGGCTTGGATAGCGTCAACCCAGGACTGGGTTGACGCTTGGTTGAGGCTTGGATAGCGTCGACCCAGTGGAACTGGGTTGACGCTTGGTCCAGGCTTGGATAGCGTCAACCCAGGACTGGGTTGACGCTTGGTTGAGGCTTGGATAGCGTCAACCCAGTGGAACTGGGTTGACGCTTGGTCCAGGCTTGGATAGCGTCAACCCAGGACTGGGTTGACGCTTGGTTGAGGCTTGGATAGCGTCAACCCAGTGGAACTGGGTTGACGCTTGGTCCAGGCTTGGATAGCGTCAACCCAGGACTGGGTTGACGCTTGGTCCAGGCTTGGATAGCGTCAACCCAGGACTGGGTTGACGCTTGGTTGAGGCTTGGATAGCGTCAACCCAGTGGAACTGGGTTGACGCTTGGTCCAGGCTTGGATAGCGTCAACCCAGGACTGGGTTGACGCTTGGTTGAGGCTTGGATAGCGTCAACCCAGTGGAACTGGGTTGACGCTTGGTCCAGGCTTGGATAGCGTCAACCCAGGACTGGGTTGACGCTTGGTTGAGGCTTGGATAGCGTCAACCCAGTGGAACTGGGTTGACGCTTGGTCCAGGCTTGGATAGCGTCAACCCAGGACTGGGTTGACGCTTGGTTGAGGCTTGGATAGCGTCGACCCAGTGGAACTGGGTTGACGCTTGGTCCAGGCTTGGATAGCGTCAACCCAGGACTGGGTTGACGCTTGGTTGAGGCTTGGATAGCGTCAACCCAGTGGAACTGGGTTGACGCTTGGTCCAGGCTTGGATAGCGTCAACCCAGGACTGGGTTGACGCTTGGTCCAGGCTTGGATAGCGTCAACCCAGGACTGGGTTGACGCTTGGTTGAGGCTTGGATAGCGTCGACCCAGTGGAACTGGGTTGACGCTTGGTCCAGGCTTGGATAGCGTCAACCCAGGACTGGGTTGACGCTTGGTTGAGGCTTGGATAGCGTCAACCCAGTGGAACTGGGTTGACGCTTGGTCCAGGCTTGGATAGCGTCAACCCAGGACTGGGTTGACGCTTGGTTGAGGCTTGGATAGCGTCGGCCCAGTGGAACTGGGTTGACGCTTGGTCCAGGCTTGGATAGCGTCAACCCAGGACTGGGTTGACGCTTGGTTGAGGCTTGGATAGCGTCAACCCAGTGGAACTGGGTTGACGCTTGGTCCAGGCTTGGATAGCGTCAACCCAGGACTGGGTTGACGCTTGGTCCAGGCTTGGATAGCGTCAACCCAGGACTGGGTTGACGCTTGGTTGAGGCTTGGATAGCGTCAACCCAGTGGAACTGGGTTGACGCTTGGTCCAGGCTTGGATAGCGTCAACCCAGGACTGGGTTGACGCTTGGTTGAGGCTTGGATAGCGTCGGCCCAGTGGAACTGGGTTGACGCTTGGTCCAGGCTTGGATAGCGTCAACCCAGGACTGGGTTGACGCTTGGTTGAGGCTTGGATAGCGTCAACCCAGTGGAACTGGGTTGACGCTTGGTCCAGGCTTGGATAGCGTCAACCCAGGACTGGGTTGACGCTTGGTCCAGGCTTGGATAGCGTCAACCCAGGACTGGGTTGACGCTTGGTTGAGGCTTGGATAGCGTCAACCCAGTGGAACTGGGTTGACGCTTGGTCCAGGCTTGGATAGCGTCAACCCAGGACTGGGTTGACGCTTGGTTGAGGCTTGGATAGCGTCAACCCAGTGGAACTGGGTTGACGCTTGGTCCAGGCTTGGATAGCGTCAACCCAGGACTGGGTTGACGCTTGGTCCAGGCTTGGATAGCGTCAACCCAGGACTGGGTTGACGCTTGGTTGAGGCTTGGATAGCGTCGACCCAGTGGAACTGGGTTGACGCTTGGTCCAGGCTTGGATAGCGTCAACCCAGGACTGGGTTGACGCTTGGTTGAGGCTTGGATAGCGTCAACCCAGTGGAACTGGGTTGACGCTTGGTCCAGGCTTGGATAGCGTCAACCCAGGACTGGGTTGACGCTTGGTTGAGGCTTGGATAGCGTCGACCCAGTGGAACTGGGTTGACGCTTGGTCCAGGCTTGGATAGCGTCAACCCAGGACTGGGTTGACGCTTGGTTGAGGCTTGGATAGCGTCAACCCAGTGGAACTGGGTTGACGCTTGGTCCAGGCTTGGATAGCGTCAACCCAGGACTGGGTTGACGCTTGGTTGAGGCTTGGATAGCGTCGACCCAGTGGAACTGGGTTGACGCTTGGTCCAGGCTTGGATAGCGTCAACCCAGGACTGGGTTGACGCTTGGTTGAGGCTTGGATAGCGTCAACCCAGGACTGGGTTGACGCTTGGTTGAGGCTTGGATAGCGTCAACCCAGTGGAACTGGGTTGACGCTTGGTCCAGGCTTGGATAGCGTCAACCCAGGACTGGGTTGACGCTTGGTTGAGGCTTGGATAGCGTCAACCCAGTGGAACTGGGTTGACGCTTGGTCCAGGCTTGGATAGCGTCAACCCAGGACTGGGTTGACGCTTGGTTGAGGCTTGGATAGCGTCGACCCAGTGGAACTGGGTTGACGCTTGGTCCAGGCTTGGATAGCGTCAACCCAGGACTGGGTTGACGCTTGGTTGAGGCTTGGATAGCGTCAACCCAGTGGAACTGGGTTGACGCTTGGTCCAGGCTTGGATAGCGTCAACCCAGGACTGGGTTGACGCTTGGTCGAGGCTTGGGTAGCGTCAACCCAGTTCCACTGGGTCGACGCCTGGAGCGTCGACCCAGATTCCACTGGGTCGACGCTGGGTCGACGCTTTTTTATGGGGGGGGAAACCAAAATTTACTGGGTCGACGGTCGACGCTTAGCGACATGCCTGCCCCCTTAAGGTTTTCCCTAGGGGGGGGGGGGAGGGAGGTGGGGGAGAGTTTCTGGGTAGAGATCGCATCGACCGGGGTGGGGTGCGCCCTGCCCGTGGGGTTTTTTTGGATTGGAATAACGGCGTGTGCGGCAGGGAGCCACCGGAGGCCACGGTAGTGAACATCTGTTCATTGTGGGCGTGCAGATTCTGTGTGAGTTGGCTGGGTCCTCCTGCGGCTACTGGAGTGGTTGGATTACCTGACCTGATGGGAATCGAATGACTTGAGTACGAGACATACGCCACAGGGGGGTCTGGGGGGCGGAGCCCCCCAGCCGCCGGAGGCCACGGTAGTGAGCATGTGTTCCTGCAAAACCATACTCTCTTCGACGTCGACCGTCGACCCAGTGAAAGTGGGTTGACTCTTGGTCGCTTGGTCGAGGCTTGGAGCGTCGACCCAGTGTAACCGGGTCAACTTAAACACGGGATCATCTCAGTACGGAGGGGGTTGGGTTCAAAGAGGGTCCGTCGAATGCTGTTGTGTGTACTACAGACACCCACACCACCCCCACAGGCATTGTTGCCTCGAACCAGGTGATGTCTGTCATGTCTGTAACGAAGGGCGGTGTACTGCCGCAGCGTGTCTCCCTGCGCAGCTCGATGGAGCCAAGGGTGAGGGACCGCCCACAGCAGATCGGCGAGATCGTGATACGTGTGCTGAGCGAGGACGAGGCATACCTGTCACGGCGCCTGCTGTACAAGGGGTACTACCAGGAGCTGGGGTGGGATGTGAACGCACACCCCGACAATGCATCTGCCCTTGTTGCGGACCACACCACAGGCGAGCTGGTGGATGTCTACGAGCGGGACGAAGAGCTGCGGAGCTACAGGCAGTTGGTGGGTTGCTTTGACGGTGACGAGCTGATCGCAACCATTCGTCTGACACGGCAGCATCCGACAGCAGGCTTCGACTTCTCGCGCTACGGCATCACCCTCCCGTCTGCACTTGCAGGCATGCGCTGTGTCGAAGTGACGCGCTTCTACATTGCACCGAACTACAGGGGCACACAGGTGCATGCTCGTTCCTGGCAGTTTGCACTGGAGCAGGGAGGCCGGCTTGGTGCTGACATGATGGTCTTCACGGCTCCAGAGGAGCTGGTGTCACACTACTTGACGTATCGAAACATCACCCCTATGCCTGGGCACACACACACCTTCAAGTACAACTCGTATGAGAAGAACAACTGTGTGTTCCTCATGGCACGCCCACTTCTGGCGAAGTTGTGAACAATCATGGCCCGGAATGACCGCTGAAGGCGTGATACTCAACAGTGCGTACATCGTTTGCAAAGACTGCATCAAAATCGGTGATATCCCTACGAAGCTGCTACCCAGTTGCTTCAGCTTCAGCAATTCTTCACGGTTCTGCACGGGCCTGGCTGAAGGAGAGGCGTGGTCGCAGTGTTTGGTGTCTGCTCTGCGAATATTGCCAACGATAATTATTATCGTTTGCACTGTACACCACGGACTAGTCGCCCGGACGACTAGTCGGGACGACGGGTGAAATGACGACGGGTGAAACGACGGGTGGCACCCGTCGACTCGACGGGTGGACCTGTCGAGTCGACGGGTGCCACCCGTCGGCACGACGGGTGAACCTGCTGAAACGACGGGTGTTCCAGCCATTTCCTGTTGATATGGGCCAATTTCCATTGAAAACTAGGGGAGTACCTTGCATGGCATCAGGTTATTTTTCACGCCGAGCTATCTTCCCTGCACAGACCCACCCCCCATTACTTTCCATTTACAATTCCTAGTTGGTGAAGGGGCTGCCCACCGGTGGACCACCAGGAGGGGGGTGAGCCATCCAGGTGGGCAGGGGGCCTGGTAAAACAACTCCCTCCCACGACGTCACTCCGCTCTCGAGGACAAACAAAATCACCTACGTACCTGAACTGCCAAACACCCCCCCCCCCTCACTTACGGGTGCGCGGATCTCATGTGCTCGTCGCGCTTTACAGTGGTTTTAAAGAGCTCGAAACAAACACAGCAACGCTTTTGTGTCAGCACGCGCGAATGGTGACTGAGGTAGTGCTGGCTCAGTCCCTTCGATTTTGCCCGTTTGCCGCACTCCTGGCATGTGACAGTGCAGGTCTGACACGGCGCGTTGTTTTGTGGCCGATGTGCAGCATCATAATGCGCAAACAGTGCTTCTCTCGTGTGGACAACTTTGGAGCACACAATGCAGATATGCTGCTGCACAGGCACTGTACCGGATGGTGTTGGTTCTGGCACTTCTGGCACATCCTCGCTGTTGCCCCAGGATTTGGACTTGCAGATGCATGCGAGCAGCGTTGCCTTTGGAGTGGTGTTTTCCGGGTCGCCCAGAAATTGTTGGCCCCATCGCCCCCTTTTTGTGACGTGAGATCCAAGGCTGAGGGACTCGAGTCTCCGCTGCAGTGCTGCCGTTGCTCCCTTCCAACAAGCGTTCCTCGCAGTGACACAGCAGCAAAGCTTTATCGCGCCGAACTTCAGGAGGGTCGGGGTGCTCGGTTGGTCCAGCAGGCCGCACCCCTTGCCTTTGGTCCTCTGCATTTCGAAGAGCAGCAGGTCCCGTTCGGCGGTCTGCTGCGATGTCACCCTCAGGGCATGGCGTTTGGGGACGCCATTCCCCCTCTCCAGTTCCTCGTCACTCAGGGCGAGGGGGTGTGCATCTTCTGGATCAAACCAGTGGCTCATCGAATGGATATATGTAACACCACGCCCCTCGGATGTTCTCCCAGGTGACACCCACTCCAGGACAAACACAAGGATGTGCATTGCGATGAGCGAGAAGATGAACTCTTTCGCGCACTTTCCCTCCTGGTGGTACTTGATGGGGATGTCGTTGTAGCGGAAATGCACAAGCATTTCCATTGCAATACAGAGTAGATGCTGCACCCCCTTCGTCTTGGTAATGGTGAGTAAGCGACTCAGAACATCTCTGGCCTGGTTTCCCGTCATGTTGGAACACGTTGAGCTGCCAAGGACAGCCTTCTGCACGGCAGGTCCATCAGGCAAGATCTCTGCGAGTATTGCGATGAACCCGTTTATGTCGTGCAGGGGGGGGTGACCCCTGCGTACAGGCTCTCAAACCCAGCTTCATGAAGTTCCTGGATGCTAGCCCTGTGGCAGGCGTGGAGCTGTTTCAACCAGTCATTTCGTGGTGTGGTACAAAACGCGCTCCTGTGCGAAGATGACCCCATCTTACTAAATGCCGACCACAGCTCAAGATGGTCCCCTGCTACCCTAAGCAGGCGAGCCGAAACATCACGTTCGCCTTTTCGAAAACCCCTCTCTGCACTCTTGCGATTTGCTTCAGGAAGTTGAACGTGAACCACGTTCTGTACTCATCCTTCTGCTTATCGGCAACTGTCACCAACCGTGTTGCGAAGGCACCGTCGAAAATGCCTACGGCCAGCCTGCTCTGCTGGGTCTTCTGTGCCTGTTTCTTCTCCGCCTCGTACAGCTTCACCATAGCTGCAGTGCCGCGGGGCAGGCGTCGGCCATCTCCTTGAGCCCTGTCGGGTGGTCCTTCCCGTTGCTCTTCCGGAGGCCCAACCCGACAAACTCGATGTCTGACCCGCTATTGACACGGGCAGCGTACATCGTGCGACCATCCTTCGCGGTCGACTTGCTGATCACCCCACCCCCCACCTTCTCATACTTTTTGTACAGGGCAAGACTGATGATGGGATCAGTCGACTTGATGGTAGTATCCGTCAGCTTGCCGAGAAGCTGCTTCAGGGCCATGTGGCTCAATCCATCAGCATCACGCTCGACAACATACGTGTTGATCCAAGCACGTACAAACACCGTCATGTCCACAGCGCTGGCGAGGGCCTGCGCTGCAGTACGCTTTGCCGCTGGCATTGATTGGTGTGGCTCGTCTGGGTGGCCTGGGTGGTGATGATGGTATCTTGGGGTATCTTGGCCTGGGTGATGATGAGGGTACGGTATCTTGGAGACTGCCTTGTGGGTTGTGCAAGGGTTGGGGGCTGGGGCGAAAATTTGCCTGGCAGAAAAGTGATCAGCTTCATGAAGTAGGTTGCTCCGTCAAACTGACACAGTTTGTCAGAGTCAAGATCCCTCGAACAATGAAAATCCACGAGAACAGCCGTCGCACATGCACTTGAGGCCCATCACCAACTAGGAATTGTAAATGGAAAGTAATGGGGGGTGGGTCTGTGCAGGGAAGATAGCTCGGCGTGAAAAATAACCTGATGCCATGCAAGGTACTCCCCTAGTTTTCAATGGAAATTGGCCCATATCAACAGGAAATGGCTGGAACACCCGTCGTTTCAGCAGGTTCACCCGTCGTGCCGACGGGTGGCACCCGTCGACTCGACGGGTCCACCCGTCGAGTCGACGGGTGCCGCCTGTCGAGTTTTCACCCGTCGTCCCGACTAGTCGACCCCACCCGTCACTGCCCGACTAGTCCGTGGTGGTATGCCTAGGCTAGCCCCCCCCCCCCCCCCTCTCTCACACCGCACCCCCCGCCCCTGCGCCCTCTAGCTTATCAAAAAGGCAATGGGGTGTGTGTGTGTGGTGTGTGTGTGAGGGAGGGTGCCGACACGGTTTTGACACAAGAGATGGAGAGGGTTTTTAAACCCTGTGCCTGGAATTTTGTCCAAAAAATATCACGTTTTCGCACAAGGCATAAAATGGTCAAAAAACCCGAAAATCGGGTTTGTAGGGTATATGTCCCCTGTCTGAAAATGCAAAATATGGCCCCGCAGGTGCCCCCAGAGTGATTTAAAATTGGAAAATCGACATTTTCCACCTACGGGAAATCCCCCAAAATAGGGGGTCCCCAGTCACGAACCCCAAAAAAATGTCCCGCGCGCCTCTAAGGCACTCTGGATTTTTATTATGTCATCCAGATGTCACATCTGGGTCCAGGAACACCGGTTTTTGGCCTCAGGAAGTCGAAAAATATGTGTGGAAATTTTTATTCCTGACCAGGATCCCCTAAAAGCCCGATTTCCCCTGTTTACACATGGGGGATTTCTTGCAACGCCCGCTCGTGTGCTGAGTGTGTTATCCGCGACGTGGATGCGGTCGCCCTCTTCCTCCCAGAAGCCACTGATCTTCCTCATCCAACTTCACCTCTGGATGTACGCGGCACGTGCTTGGGTTGTCCTGTCGCAGTGCAGCAGAAGGTCCCCTGTGCACTGCTGCCCAAGCCATTTCGGCTGCACGGAATACGCCACGCAGAGTAACGTGGTATCGCGTGACCAGCTCGTGAGGCTTGTGCCCCGAATCGAATCGATAGGCTGCGAGCTGCATTGCCTCGGTCAGTTGATGTCCTTGTGTGTGCATTTTTGTGCACAACAGTCCCTTGGGTATCTGCAGCGCAGGTGCCTGCACTGGACCAGGACTCCTGATTTGCCTCTGGCACTTGTGATCGGAACGGATGCGGCGACATGCCACGGTGCCCATGAATAGCCATGCCGGCACGAAAGTACGTTCACGACGGTTGATTACCATTGCCGCACTCTGTCAGAACCAAGGGTCGCAGCTCACCTGAACGCCCACCAGGCCCCCCAACAGGGGGTGAAACCAAAGGGTCCCTAAAAATCTAGGGGGGAGGTGCTGAAGGATTGCACTGAAAATTTTATCTAACTCGGTCAAAATTCCAGGCACAGGGTTTTATTAATTTCTCTCTTACCAGTTACGAACGACGAAGCGTAGCGAAGTCGCGAAGTAACGAAGGAAATCGTACGACTGAAGCTTTATAAGGATCACCTTCATGCCACTTCACAGGGGCTTACACAGCCTTTGACACAGGAGTGTGCGCTCAACGAAAAGTATCCCGTATCTGCCTTTTTGCAGTTGCTGGGCAGGGTATTTCTCTTATTATCGCGAAAGGAGTACGATTTCTCCGTTTGTTCATCGTTTCCCCCCTTTTTTTCCCCTCTATCTATCCCCACCCCTGACGCTGTACATCTTGTCGATACCACCTGATGAAAGGTACATCCTGTACCGGGCATGTGTTCCGCGTCCTTATGGTACGGTCGGCCGAAACTGCTACCATAAGCAACTTTTTGCCTCCCCCCTCGGGTATCGGGTGACTTGGCACAGTGCCTTTTCGCCTTCGACAAATCGTACACCTCCCGCCCCCCCCCCTCTCTCTCTCTCAGCGTCCCTGCCATGCATAGCTGATTTTATCGTTAACTCCAGCGGCGCTGGGCTCGCTGAGTAAGAATATATTTTCTTTTGTAGCCTCATGCAATGAAGGAGGAAATGGAACACAGAGTACGCAGGTCCGATTTTACGGCACGCGGGAGTGCCGTAATTGCAGAGCCACATCTCACCTCATCACAGGTCGAGGTGTGTGCGTTTCACCACAACCTCTCCCCTCCCCATTCCCCCGTGTTGAGTGACATGTGTCGATAGTGTTCCATTTTCGAAGGGGGAGAGAGAAGGGGGGGGGGGTTGTGAGAATTGGACCGGTTGCACAAACAAACACATTACGTACCGCCGGCCAGGCTTGCTCCTAACATGGAATACGGAATACACTCTCCGAAATTTCTCGATTTTTTTCTAAGGATTTTTAGGAGGGGAGATTTATTTTTTTCTAAGGATTTTCCTTAGGAAACTTTTTCCGAGTGGGGGGTGAGGATGAGTCCTCCGGACACCCGCCCCTTTTCTGTTTCTTCCCGGCAGCCAAAAAACCGGTGTTCTTTCCAGCCAAGACCCAGATGTTCACTACCGTGGCCTCCGGCGGCTGGGGGGCTCTGCCCCCCAGACCCCCCTGTGGCTTGTGCCTGTCTTGTCATCAAGTCTTTACGCGTATGCCACTATGGCAGGTCAAGAAGGGGTGTCGTTGGAAAAAACGGTCCCGAAACCCATTTTTTCTTTCATCCGGCAGCTGATGATGGCGGGATCACTGGCCACAGGAGAGATGAGCCGTGGACGCCGGATACCCCATCTGGCGAGTCGAACCAGTGGGAACTGTCAGCTGGCGCCGACCCTATAGGTGGCCAGGTCGCGCAGCGCCTCATGCTCTTGAGGCAACCTGCATCGGTCGTACGCGCCTTACAGCACAATGAAAACAAAGCGGTCATTGCCGACATTTTGTTTGGCCGAGGATGGCGAGCTACCGGACCTGGGGCTGCCAGTGGTGGTCTCGATCGAGGAGGCCTTCACCATGCGGTTCCGGTTGCGGCAGTCGTGCCGCAAACGAGCGCCCATGAGTGACTTGTAACAGAATTTTCCAAGGCAGTGCACTGCGTGAGGTTGTGGGACTGGCACAGGGAACTGCTGGGTCCGAAATCCAAGGCAAAAATCCTTAGAAAAAAGCAGGAATACATTTCCGGGATTTTGGCTATTTTTCAAGGAATACGGAGCAAGCCTGCCGCCGGCTCCTTTTTTGAATTGGAGCGCCCCCCCCCCCCCCCCTTTTCAAAAAAGAAACAGATTTTCTTACCTATCACCCTATCACCCCCCTCTCTCTCTCTCTTCTCTTTCGCCCCCACCCCCCCCTCCCACCCCCGACCCCTTCATCCCTTCCCGGACCGTATCGCATTGTTTTAAGCGTGTTCTCTGTGTGGATGGGTTCTCTTCAAGAGAAACACCAACGCACAGCCTCGTCGCAAGCGCATGGGTTTGGGTGGGGTGTGGGGAGAGAGAGAGGGGGGGGCGGTGTCCACCCCGAACATTGCAAGAAGGTGCTGGGAGATTTACTTTTCCATTCACTCTCGACGATCAAACCCCCCCCCCCCCCTCTCTCTCTCTCAGCGCCCCTGCCATGCATAGCTGATTTATCGTTAACTCTTTTTGAATTGGAGCGCCCCCCCCCCCTTTTTCAAAAACTATCATCCCCCCTTTTTCAAAAACAACAACCAGATTTTCTTACCTATCACCCTATCACCCCCCCCCTCTCTCTCTCTCTCTCTCTCTCTCTCTCTCTCTCTCTCTCTCTCTCTCTCTCTCTCTCTCTCTCTCTCTCTCTCTCTCTCTCTCTCTCTCTCTCTCTCTCTCTCTCTCTCTCTCGTATGCTTATAGTGTGAATATCCCCGAAACGAAAATACTCGCACCCCAAGGGTGTCGTCTACTTAACTACGCGGGCCCGCGGCCCGGTAGACTCCCCTTGTTTGAGAGAGGAGCTGCTCTGGTGGGGTGAGGGAAGTGACACAGGAGGAGGAGGAGGCGCAGGCGCCACACGGTCTGTAGCGCCCGGTGACGCGCTACGTGAGGAAGGAGGATTAAGGTAGGCCCGGAAGCCTGTAGGCGCGTGCGGTGACCGCGCACGGGCGGAGGAGGAAGAGGCACCAGAACGGGGCCTTTGGGGAAGGGCTGCGTCAACGGACACGCCGTCGGGAGGGGAGGTAGTAGGAGAAGGTGGGTCCGGATCAGCGGCGCCCACGTCAACGTCAGCGTCAGCGGTGGGGATCACGTGGTCGACCCTAGGCCTTTGGGCAGGCAGTGCCGGGGTGGAACCGGTATGCGCCTCTAAGGCGGTGCGCTTCAGCTGCGCCACGGCGGGGATGGACGGCCTGACGCCGTCGGGTGAGAGCCTCCTACGAGGCTGCATCAGGTGGCGGTGGGGTGAGCCCGGGGAGCACACGGTATGGGCCAGCCTCTTCAGGATAACTGGAGGGGTGGCGGGCTCGGGAGTAGCGGGACACGGGGTCGCTTCAGGGGAGGGCTGAGGCGCAGGCACACGGGGTGGCGTGGTGGAGGGAAGATCCCCCACGGTAGGCGCAGTCGCCTCTGGGAAGGGCGGGGTTGGCGGCACATGGGGCGGCGGGGTGGGGGCGTCTGCCTCCACAGGCGTCGCAGGGGCGGGAGGGGCGTGGTGGCCCTTCTTGCAGCAAGCGGTGGGGCGTCTGTCATCCAGCTCAGGCAGAGAGGCGCAGACCCCGCAGGGGGGCAGGTCATGGTCGCGGCAGCCGTGGTGGCCACGCTTGCAGCACATGTTGGAGGAGCTGCAGGTGCCGCAGCGGAGCAGCCGGTGCGTGCTGCAGAACTGCACGGGCAGTCCGTCATCCTGGCGGTGGTGGGCCCGGCAGCAGTCTTCCATTCGCAGGGTTCGGTTGTGCCCCGCCGCGTCGCAGTCATGGCACTTGGGCTTGGAGTGGGCCCTGCAGACGTTGCGAGCCAGCACCTCCGAACGGGGGGCATAGCGCTCAGCGCCGCACGGCGCCGACCTCGGGCTGACCGTGTCGAGGGGGTCACGGGTGGGGGCTACGGGAGTAGGGTCCCACTGTTCGCTTCGCGTGTCCCGGTCGGGCACCTCGGTATACGACGGGGTAAGGTCCAGGCCCCACGACTTGCTCGAGGCCCAGTGGATCGCGCGGGGAATCTGCTCGATCAGGATACGGGTGGTGAGCCCGTGGCAGGCAAAGCGGGGGCGCGGCTCAAGACCGCCCCAGACTTCCTTCACCCCCACCGCGCGGAGGCAGTAGACACGCGAGACAAACGCGCCAGGCAGGGGCGCGCGGAGGTTAACTGCTTCACACTGGGAGACAAGGTATTTCAACATCTGCCCCATCATGCGTCCACGCATGTTGAGTGGGGCGGGCTGGGTTCCTGCCGGGGCGCCAGTAGCGATCGGGCAGACGTCGAGCCCGGAGAAGACCTCGAAGTCGATGGCGAGCTCGCAGAAGGAGACGGACCCCTCCCTCGTCCAGGTGAGACGACCGAGCCAGGCCCGCAGGGCACGCATGATGCACTCTCCGTGAGTCCAGCGGGGTGGGTTGTCCGGCAGTGAGGCCAGGTCGGACTGATGGGGCGCAGCGGGAGAGAGAGAGAGAGAGGGGGGGCGGTGTCCACAAGGATATATATAGCTACACATCTTCACCCTATTGTGCATGTGGCAGTGTGGGGGGGGGGGGGGTCGCACACCGGAGCTTCGCTCGGTTTGCTGGCCCTCTCACCAACCCTGTGCTCATCAAAAGGGAAAGAACTGACGTGTGGTGTGTGTCCCCCTCCATAACTCCGAATCGAACGGTCCCCGTTTTGTGAGACCTACGGGCGGGTTGATATGGCACAAATAAAGAGACTCGCATTGCCGGAGGGAGGGAGGGGAGGGAGGGTATCGGGTGACTTGGCACAGTGCCTTGTCGCCTTCGACAAATTGTATACCCCCCCCCCCCTCTCTCTCTCAGCGCCCCTGCCATGCATAGCTGATTTATCGTTACTGGGGGGGGGGGTCAGTAACTCTTTTTGAATTGGAGCGCCCCCCCCCCTTTTTCAAAAACAACAAACAGATTTTCTTACCTATCACCCTATCACCCCCCCCCCCCTCTCTCTCTCTCTCTCTCTTCTCTTTCGCCCCCACCCCCCCTCCCTCCCCCGACCCCTTCATCCCTTCCCGGACCGCATCGCATTGTTGTTTTGAGCGTGTTCTCTGTGTGGATGGGTTCTCTTCAAGAGAAACACCAACGCACAGCCTCGTCGCAAGCGCATCATTCCGCCCCCCCCCCCCCCTCCCCTACCCACCCCCCTCTCGATCGTTCGGCCGGATATCACTGGATCTCGGACACAACACCTGCATAACAATCATCCACGTGATTTCTTTTTCTACTTCTATTTCAATACCCCACCCCCCAAAGGCCTGACCTGTCACACAGCACTGCACACAGGCGTACACACGGGTCTTGCCAAGCAGCCCGATCAGAAGCTCTCTGCCCCCCGACCTCAGGCACAAGAGGGAACGGGGTGGGAAGAGGAAGGGGCTTTTCTCCAAACATGGCTCCGATGCAGCTGCAGGTGAAGCTGATGAACGGTATGCCACCCCCATCCCTGGGCAGGGGGGTTTTTTTTAGGTGAAAAAGATAAGGCTGTTGTTTGTGCGCCAAATCCGGGCGGGGAGGGGGGCATCCAAAAGGTTCTCCGAGGCTTTGCGGGGTTCCCCCTTTCCTTCAGGGCCGGTGCCACCCGCCGCCCGTTTTGACGCAGGCCCCGCCAGAGGGCAAAGCCCGCACCACACCCCACCTCCCCGCCTATCAGGACCCGACATCTCCCTCGATGCCGACTCAGACTGGGACATCAGCTTCGTGAAGACAAAGGTATGCCGTACATCGAAGCGAGAATGACATGACATGGATCGTCACAAGATGGCGCTATTGCATGCTCCTCCCATGCTTGAAATCAATCCCAATCTGGCCCCTTCCCTGCTGCCTTTGTCTGTGTTGTGATGGTTGTGTCATGCCGTGGTGCTGTGGGAGTTGCCTACGCCTGTCATATCACTCCTCTCTCATGCCTCGCCCCCCACCCCCCCCCCCCCCCCCTGCCCCACAGCTGCAGCAGCAGATTCCGAGCCGCCCATCAACCACCGACATGCGGCTAATCTCCCAGGGGCGTGTGATGAAGGACGGGACGAAGATCAGCGACTACACCTCTGCGGACACACACCTGGTGCACATGGTCATCCGTGACCCTGAGCCCATCCCCGCACCCTCCGCTTCCGCTTCCGCTGCGGCTCCGGCGCCAGCGGGGCCGTCTCCCGCAGAGATGCCTCAGGTGCGTGTGGCAGGCGCTGCGGGGCCTGACCTCACCTCCGCGTTGTCGGTATGTCATGGGTGTAGCTATTGGGGGGGAGGGGAGGGGAGGGAGGGGTTCTTTTGGGCAGAGAGAGAGAGAGAGAGAGAGAGAGCCGGGCATGGCATTGAGTTGTTGTGGCACACCCAACCACACCGTGGCTGGCAGCCAAAACGTGGCGTTGTTTGTGTGGAGGAGAGAAGGCAAAAAGAAAGGGAAAAAACGCGCTGAAAACCGTTCTTTTTATCCTTCCCAGCATATCGAACCCCCCACACCCCTACACCCCCAACACACAGGGTCTCTTCGGGCGGTTCGCAGAGAGCGCGAGCCAAATGGCGCCGAACGCAGAGGGGCGGCAGCAGGCGCATGTGCATGTCCAGATCCCGGCACACCACCACCACCACCACCACCCCCACCCTCATCCCCACATGCCGCCCGCGCCCCAGCAGCAGCAGCAGCAGCAGACGAGCGGGATTGTGCAGGGCATCCACGTGGTGGTGCATGCGACACCTGCCGACCTGGACACCCTGCCCGACAGGCTTGCCACCTTCCGCCGCGAGATCCAGCAGATGCAGCCCGACGCTGGCCCCCCCGTGTCCCTCTCTGGGGACCCGCCCCAGCCCACCGCCCGCGCCGCACCCCCTCAGCCCGCCACCAACCCGCAGGACCTCCTCGCCGGCCTCGGCTCCGCCTTCGGGCCCCTCTTGCAGCAGGTCGGGCAGACCCTGCAGTCGGCAGGCACCACCGGTGCCACCACCACCACCACGACCACCACCACAACCTCTTCTGCGCCGCCCGCTGCGGCGGCGGCTGCTGCGCCCCCCGCAGGGACTCTGTTTGAGAGGATCGCGCGGGAGAGCCTCGGGGTGCTTGCGGTGCCCGATCTGATGGCGCTCGCGATGAGCGGGAGCACGGCACCCCTCAATAAGGTGGAGGCGGTGGTGGTGCGGCATGTGCAGGAGGCGCTGCGGGGCGGGGCGACCCTGGACAGCCTCGCGGCGGACGGCGCTGCGGCTGCCGTGAAGGAGATGCTTGTGGACAACCGGGAGGCTGCGGCACAGCTCCGGCAGGCATGCGGGGCGGGAACCGATGCCGCCCTGGCGGATTCCGAGAAGATCTTCAGGAAGCACCTCCGTGGCGTCCTGGATGCTGTCGTCAACACCCCCTCACGCGGGGGGAAGCCCTTCGACGAGGCTGTGGTCAGCCGGATCGGGCGTGGAGCAGGGCATTGGGCGGAGCGTATCCGCAGGAGGTGTGCCAACGGCACCCCCGACATGGAGGCGGTCGTGCGCCTGGTGGTGCAGAAGCAGACCCAGTCCTACATTGGCCTCCTCCCACCGGCCCTGGCGGCCATGGCGCCCGCCGTTGCGCCGGCAGGCGTTGGGATGGGCACCGCCTGGGTGAAGAAGCAGCACCGTGCCTACTCCGAGGCGGGCACTCTCGAGGCTGACGATGCCTCAGCTGGCCTCACCCCGCTGGAGGAGCCGGCGCGGCCGGCGGGGGGTGGGCTGTCTGATGCGGATGCGCAGCTCCTGGAGGATGCGCTGGCGAGCGTGCCCCAGGCCCCCGCAGGTGGTCTCTCTACGGAGTACACCTCGGGGAGTCTCTGAGGTGGGGAGGGGGGGTGCGGTGTGTTGGGGATGTGGTTACCGCTTTGGTTGGGGAGGGGGGGGGGGGGGTGGGGTGGGGGGTGGGGGAAGCTTTCTGTGGAGTGGTGTGCACAGAAAGGGGGTGATCTGCATTGCAACAATAAAAAGGGCCAAGGTTTCGGGGGGGGGGGGCGGCGGTCTGTTTTTGGCTTTTTATTGTTGTGGTTTGCGGGTTTGTGGGGTGGTGGTGGTGTTGGCGGTATGGGTTGAGACAAGTCAGAAAACCCATGCCATCACATGCATGTTTTTGGACATGTCATACGACCGACAGCATTGCAACAGAAAAAAAAGTGAGCACACAGCAGCCCCTGCTAAGTGTTTTTGTTGCGTTGGGGTTTGCGGGGGGGGGGGGGGGGAAGGGGATGGGGATGGGGAGGGGGTGTGTGTGAGCCTAACCAACACACCCCCAACAAAACCACTCCCCCCCTGAACTGGTAGTTTTAGCCTTGCAATTCGTCTCTCTCTGGGAATTGATTCAGCACCCCCTTCCCACCCACCCCCGCAAACCCCAGGCACTGTGCAATGCCTGCAGTAGAGAGAGACAGCGGTGATGTGAGGGCGGCAACGCTCGCTTGTGCCGGAACCGACCCACGGCACAGCCTCCTGCCCCCCCCCGCCAGCGCCACCGCTACTTCTCTCTCTCCCCCTCTCTTGCCAGCGGCATTGCCTTGTCCATCCCCCCCACGTGTTTTCCAGAAACGTTTCGGGTGGGGTGGGGGGGGGTGTGGGTGGGGTCGGGAGAAGCCCCAAAACGCAGAAAAAAGGATCGGAAGTTGCACACCTCCTCTCTAAAACGTCGCAGTGAGGGCTGCCCCCCCCCCCCCTAGGGGACCAGATGTACTTGAAAAATTTGTAATAAAAATTTTTCCGACCCCAAACAAGGGTTATTGGCACCTAAAATGGGTGTACCCGCCTCAAAAATATGTCTGGGGACCCAATGAAACCGGTTTTTCACACTTAGTCGCCCATTTTCGGCCCGAATTTTTGAAAAATCGGTGAAAAAGGGGGTTTCGCCCATTATGGGCAAAATCCCGATTTTCATGAAAAAATGACAAAATCGGGGCAACTAGACCCCATTTTGAGTGGTTTTCGGGTGAAAAACGTACCCTAGACATCCCTGGGGTACATTGTATACCCTCCAGGGCCTCTAGGACCAGTAGAATCACGTGAAAATGTGTTTTTTTACCCAAAAAAAGGACCCTGCAACCACCCTGCACACATCCTGCAACCATGTTGCAGGCACACTATAACCCAATAACCACCCAGAAACCAGTGAGCCTGCCCTATAAGGGGTGTATGGGCCTGTCGGAACAGGTTTTCGACACCGAGTTGCCCAAATTCGGTCCGAGAATTTGAAAAAACTGTGAAGAACGGGGAATTTGCCCGTGTGTGGTAAAAGTCCTAATTTTTATGAAAAAATGACAAAATCGGGGCGATTAGACCCCATTTTGGGTGGTTTTCGGGTGGAAAACGTACCCTAGGCATCCCTGGGGTACATTGTATACCATCCAGGGCCTCTAGGACCAGTAGAAGTGTGTGAAAATGCGTTTTTTTACCCAAAAAAAGGACCCTGCAACGATGTTGGAGGACCCTGCACACATCCTGCAGCCATGTTGTAGACACCCTGTAACCCTATAACCACCCAGAAACCACTGGGAATGCCCTAAAAGGGGTGTATGGGCCTGTCGGAACAGGTTTTCTCCACCGAATTGTCCAAATTCGGTCCGATATTTTGAAAAAACTGTGAAAAATGGGGGTTTCGCCCATGTGGGGTAAATCTCCCAATTTTACGAAAAAATGATAAAATTTGGGCGACTAGACCCCATTTTGGGTGGTTTTCGGGTGAAAAATGTACCCTAGGCATCCCTGGGGTACATTGCATACCATCCAGGGCCTCTAGGACCAGTAGAAGTGCGTTAAAATGCACATTTTAACCCAAAAATGACCCTGCAACCACCTTGCACAGGACTCACCCCAGAAAAGCGAAAAAAATGCCAAAAAATGGCCAAAAATGAGGGTTGGTGGGCCCAAAAGTGGGTAAAAACCTCCGGAAATTCATATCCGGAGTGGGTTTGGGGGTGGGTTGGCACTGTTGACCTCCAGACCTGGATATTTCAAAAAAATTACAGTTTTTCTCAAGGACATCTGGGGGCCTACCCCCCCCCCCCCCCCCCCACCACCACCCATCCCACCCCCCACACCCCCCCCAGGCCCCCCAATCGAGGGGGGTGCTGAGCTTTGGCATATATCGTGTTGGCACATGGAGCGATGAAATCACTCCATATTCACCCTCCGCCCCTCCAGCCCCGCCGTTGATCGTACTGTGGGAAGCACATTGCAGAGAGTGTTCTGCCCCACGCCAAAAAGATAACCTGCTGCACCGCAGCTTTTGCCCAGGCAGGCGTGAGATGGAGGTGTTTGCTGTGGACGGGCTGAACAGGCGTGAGGAGGCTTTGGAGCTGCACGCCGACACAACCCTGTCGGGGCTGAAGCGCATGTGCAGTGAGGTGCTGGGCATGGATGGCGACGTGGAGGTGTCGCTTGGCGGGCGGGTAGTGACCTCTGAGGACACGGAATGCGTCAGCAGCTTGGAGGGCCTCAGCGCCGGGTGCCAGGTGGAGGTGTCACGTGGCGTGGGCATCTTCGTCAATATGCTGCACAAGCGCAAGCTCACTCTCGACAGCATCCCCCTCTGGGCACGGCAGCGGCGTGAGTGTGTGCTGGCAGCAGCCAGAGCGCACAGGCGAAAGGCTGGGGCGTTTGGGGCCCACTGGGTGCCCCCTTCACTGTTCGGTGACGCGGAGGTGATGCTTGCATGCGCGCCGCACAACCAGCTTCTGTTCCACCTTGCGAGCCCTGCGCTGCACAGCGACCCCCATTTTGTGCAGGCGTGTGTCCGGATCATCGGGCCATATTACCTCACCTTTGCCACCGACGCTCTGCGTGCAGACAAGCATTTTATGCTACAGCTTGTGCAGGACAGACCCGAATGCCTCGAGCATGTTGCAGACAACCTCCGCGCTGATAAAGACGTTGTGCTTGCTGCCCTGCCAAAGCACCCCGCCCTGTGGGTGCATGTTGACCCTGTCCTGTGGGATGACCGCGACGTTTCCCTTGCTGCCCTCCCCCACTGCAGCGGCAGTGTGTGGCTCCGCGACAAGGCCTTCGTGCTGGAGGCGGTGAGGCTCTCACCAGACATCCTCCCGCTTGTGAGCGAGGAGCTCCAGCAGGACGAGGAGGTGGTGCTGGCGTGTCCCAAGCCGCCCCTCCACATGGAAGCCCAGTTGAGCAACGAGATTCTGCAGGGCATCGCGCAGTATACCAACATGAAGCAGGCCTGCCGCAAGCTGTTGACGAAGAAGGAGATCGGGCTTTCTGCAGTGACAAAGCTTCCCCGGCTGATACAATACATCGACAGCTCGCTGCTGGATGACCGTGACGTGGCGCGCGCTTCCCTCCCCCACTGCAGGGGCTCTGTGTGGCTGAGCGACAAGGCCTTCGTGCTGGAAGCACTGCCACGATTCCCGGCTGTCTTTCCAGACGTCTGCGCGGAGCTGCGACACGACAAGGAGGTGTCCCTGCTGGCGGTCCGACTCAATTACAACAACTACCCACATGCCGCACGCACTGACAAGGCGACGCTCCTGGAGGCACTTCGGGGCAGCCCCAGCGTGCTGCGGTATGCAAGCCGTGAGCTTCTCCGCGACAAAGACGTTGCGTTGGCTGTGCTGAGTCATCCTTATCTGAGATCGAATGCAGTGTACCGCATCGACCAGGCCCTGCTGGATGACCGCGACGTGGCGCACGCTGCCCTCCCCCACTGCAGGGGCTCTGTGTGGCTCAGCGACAAGGCCTTCGTGCTGGAGGCGCTGAAGCACGACTCCCACGTGTTCCGCCATGTGAGCGAGGGCCTCCGGCAAGACAAGGAGGTGGCGCTGGCAGCCGTGAAGAGCGGCAGCATCAACTTCCACTGGGTGGGCCCTGCACTGCGCGATGATTTGGATGTGGTGGGTGCGGCGATGGGGTTGGACTGCGAGATGTACCTGGTGTTCAGCCATATGGGCGATGCTGCGCGGGGGCACAAGAGGACTGTGCTGCAGGGGTTGGAGAGGAGCCACCCTGCCGATGTGCTGCTGCCTTTAGTGAGTGCGTCGCTTCAGGGCGACTTGGATGTTGCAGCTGCGGCGATGGCCAAGAATAAGTGCAACTATGATTACATCAGCCCTGCCTTGCAGGACCACCCAGACATCAAGCGACACTGCTAGTGCCATACATACTTCGCAACACACCCCTTTGTTCCGGATTTGACGCAAACAACAGCGCTGTCTGTTTACCTGTCTGTAACCAGGAAACCGTGCAGCGTCGTGCATGTGTTTCCCTGTGTACTGCCCGAGGGGTCGTAGGAAGTGCATGGAAGGCGAACGAAGGAGGAGCCCGTCTCTGTAGAGACGCCATTATCAGGCGTGGCAGCCCAGCACCCCTCCCATGAACCGCCCTCCGTGTGATCCAGTCTTGTTCAAAGTACCGGAAAAATACCTCGGTTTTGAATCCGAGAAAGCGTCGCACTTGCAGTGATGACACCCCACCCCCCCCTTCTCTCACCCGAGCAAGCCCCTCTGGACTTTTGATGCGAACACTCCCACGGCGCCACCGCACACCCAATCCATCCAAGCTTCAACAGGGATGCAGTGCACGCATCTGATCAGGGGGAAGAAGCGCTGCGAGCGCGAGGCTGTGGAGGGAGGGACATGCAGCGTGCACAGCGAGGCGGAGATGCAGAGGCAGCAGCGAATACGCGATGACCGCCGCGCCCGCCTCGTCGAGGAGGGGGTTGCCCGCAAGGCGGTGGACCTTGCGGAGCTGGCGGGGAAGCTGGGGCGTGCAGCCGAGCACCTCACCCCGGTGACGCCCGCCGTGGCGGCAGACCCCGACGCAGCAGCCTCCTTCGAGTCGCTGTACGCCTCCAGCACCACATGGCAGCAGTCGAAGCGCGCGTGGCACCAGCCGCAGATCGAGTCCCTCGCCGTACACACCAGCCAGATGCTGCACAGCATCGAGGCCTCCGGCACACCGGGTCAGGTGCTGGAGCTGGGGGCAGGCAAGGGCCTGCTGGCTGGTCTGCTGAAGCACAAGCACCCCACCTCACGTGTCACGGTACTGGACCGCCGCGAGGCCCGCACGGGCGGCGTGGGGACCCTGGAGGACGACGCCACCACAACCACCACCCCCGACGACACGACCGACATCCGACGCATCCATGCCGACCTGCAGGACTGCGACCTGGCTGCACACCTGGGGGATGCTGCGGCATACCCCTGCATCGTCATCGCGAAGCACTTCTGCGGGGATGCAACAGACCTCGCAGTGCGCTTCATCACCGGGTGTGCCGAGGGGCTGATCCACGGCTGCGTCCTCGCCCCCTGCTGCCACCCGAAGACGGAATATGCAAACTACTCCGGGCGTGCCTTCCTCACGGAGCAGGGCTTCACCGAGCGCGACTTCGAGGCCCTGCTGGTGCTGATCGAGCTCTCGAGGGCCAGGTCGCTGAAGGCACACCAGACGCAGACCGCCAGCAAGGCATTCCAGAAGAAGCTGGCGGGGATCTCCACCCTCACCCCTGAGGAGCTCTACAGCCACGGCCGCCTTGCGCGGCGCGTAGTGGAGGAGGGGCGCATCCGCGCCCTGCGTGGGTCCATCCGAGGGGAGTGCCAGGTCTCCCTCTGTGAGTACGCCCCGGCAGGGGTGTCGCCGGACAACCTCATCATCAAGGTCATCCGCAGCAGCGGCAGCTCCCCGCTGCCGCCCCTGGTCCCCGCCCCGGCGCCCCGGCTGCCCTACAGCGAGAAGGGGCTTGTGCTCCACCTGGTGAGCGCGCAGCAGAGCGACCTGTCGATGCGTGTCGCAGAGTACCTCCTGGAGCGGAGGGGCTGCGGCGGGCTGCGCGGCGCCCTCGGCGTGTGGGTGGCAGACATGCGGCTGCAGCGGGAGGTCCCCGAGGTGGCCCCCACAGAGCTGGTGGTGGTGCACACAGAGGGGAGCGGGGCGGCCCTCGCCGCGCAGCTGCGGGACGACCCCCTGGTCTGCCGGGCGGTCGACAGGATGTTCCCCTTCGACACCGTTGTGGATGGGGGGGTCAGCGCCGCGGTTTCCTACATCGCATCCGCTGCGCTGGCATCCGGCGAGGGCGCAAAGCACCGCGTGTATGGCTACCCCAGGCAGTGTGAGCAGGCGCTTGTCGCTGCGCTCGGCGCCGATGCCTCGGTGGCAGATCGCTTCCACCCCAAATCATTCGACAGCGCCATCAGCGTCGTGGAGTGGCGCCCCTGCCTCAGCGAGCCCACACGCCACCTGGTCTCGGTGGTGCCCGTTGCGGAGTGGGACCCTCGAGAGTGGTCTTCTGTGTCGTCATCCCAGCCCCCGCCACGCAGCGTGTCCCGCCTGCACGAGGTCGCCCTCCGGGTGCAGGGCGCCGGGTCCTGGCGGGGGCAGCGCGTGCTGGTCCTCTGCAAGGGGGCCTGTGTTGCAGAGAAGCCCCCCCTCGAGGCGGAGCTGCGTTCGCTGGGGTGCGCCGTGCGCTGGGAGGCGGTGCAGCTGGAGCGAGGGGGGCGGTGTGTGTGGGCGGGGGGGCAAGTGGAGGAGGTGGACTGCGTCCTCCTGCTGCTGGACTGCGTGAAGGAGGATGCGGTGGGTGCCCTGCAGTCGCTCCGCGAGGTGGTGCGGCCCGGGGTGTCGGTGATGTGCCCCATCAAGATCTGCCCCCCCTCGAAGCGGAACAGCCCTGCCTTTGTGAAGCAGGCGCATGCCAAGGTGGCGGCTGCGCTGAGAGAGAGCATGGAGCGGGTGCAGATCCTGCACCTGCTGACGGACCGTGAGAATGAGCGGACCATTCTCGGCGTGACAGCGCAGGGCACGGCTGACTAACCTTGGAAGGGCGGTGCCCGGCTGGTGGTGTGTCAGAAGGAGATGCAGGAGGTTGTGAGTGGCCCCGTCCCCGGAAGTTGCCCCGTGCCCCTTATTGTTGTGTGTTGGCTGGGTGAAGGGGGGGGGGTGTCGTTTCGGTGGAAAAGAGCAGGCATTACCCTCACACAACATCCATGGCAGGTTCACACCGGCACTTCTGTCGTACACAGAGAGATGGGTTGCGGACCGTCGCTCGTGCTCGCGAAGGATGGGACGATTGCCCCTGGGAAGGGGGAAGCGGACATCAGCGTTTCGCGTGACTTCAAAGCGGATGTGATGTGGGCATGGACAGACCCGAACTGCAAGAAGTATGTCTTTTGTTGCCGTCAGCAGGGGTTGGGTTGCAGGCCTGTGTGGTGTCGGCAGAGTGTGCCCAACATTGAGCAGACAAGATAGACGCGTGATGCACGTCACATGCAGGCACTGCCCCTCTTCCTTTCTGCCTGCACACACACCACACCACACACCACGACAGGGTGACGGTGCAGATCAAAGCCATCCCCGAGGACATCAAGAAGATCCGTGAGACGAAGTGGGTGGACCACGCCAGCGGCCCTGCAGGGATCCACGTGGCGTCTGTGCGGCCAACACTGCAGCAGCAGCGGTGGGTGGTGGAGATGGAGGACGGCCCGGTGAACATGCACTTCCCCGGGGAGAAGGTTCCGGACTTCTGCAAGAAGATCCACGGGCTGCACCAGAAGGACGAGACGAAGTTCCCGATGGTGATGACAAAGGCGGCGTCGAAGAAGGAGGGGCACTCGTACAACTCCAACCCCGACAAGGCAAAGACGGACTGCGACAACCTGGCGAAGCTTGTGAACCCGGGGCAGATGTCGGACGACATGGAGCCGCTGAAGACGGCGCTTGTCGGGATCGAGGACATGCTGCCCGGGAACAACGGGACACTGATTGCACGCATCGACAAGGGGTACGGGACGTACGCGACGGGTCCGGAGGGTCCGCCGGATCTGACCATCATCGAGAAGGGGCTGATGAAGAAGGACGAGGCGATGATCGACCCGACAAAGGCGACGAAGGTGCTGGACGGGAAGGAGCGCGTGATGCGGCAGGCAACAACGACCATCATGATGGGGCTGTGCAAGGCGCTCGGGATGACGCAGGAGCAGCTGCTGCCGGACCTGCCTGGGTACCTGGACATGGCGAACGGGAAGAAGCCCTTCTGCGTGACGCCGTACGACAAGCTGGCGAAGTACGTCGCACACGTGGGGGAGGGGTACCAGATGCCGACCGGGGATGCGGCAGAGGCGAAGCGGAAGGAGCAGGTGCTCTTCCTGCTGGAGCAGGACAAGAAGGTGGAGTCGCAGAAGAAGGAAGAGGACAAGGACACGGAGGGTCTGCGGAAGCGCGCAATCGACCGTCTGCAGGCATCGATCGACTACTGCCGCGACTGCACGACGGGCGCACCCGAGTCGGCACTGACGAAGGGCACACGTGTGGTGGCACGCTGGAAGAAGTTCGGGTGGTACGAGGGTGTGCTCGAGACCGGGGTGCTGACGGGGGTGATCCACGAGGAGACGGGGGAGCAGGGGAAGTACTGCCAGGTGCGCTTCGACGACACCGACGTGGACAACGTGGCGATCGAGAGCATTGCGGTGGAGAAGTCCGACCCCGCCCCGGTGGAGGAGCTGGTGAACGGGGCGAAGGTGCGTGCCCGCTTCTACGGCGACATGTTCATGGACGGCGTGATTGTCGGGTTCCCGAACCCCGACGGGACCTACAAGGTTGCCTTCGACATCCTGTATGCGCAGGAGGACGTGAAGGCGAAGGACATCCGCCGCCCCTTCGACCTCTCCCTCATCAACAAGGAGGGGCACCTCATCCCGAAGACCTTCTACGACGTCCAGTTCACATGGGTCCAGGAGCAGGAGGACCTGGATGTGAAGCTGCGCCTGTGGCGTGAGGGTGACGAGGCGAATGTCCAGGTATGTCTTGTCATTGTCTTGCCTTTGTCACTGCCTTTCCTCTTGTCTTTGTGTTTTGCACTGTCTTTGAAGCTGCCTCTTGCTTCTGCATGTTCACTCCACACCCACTCCACAGGAACACTCGATGAAGAAGTTCGAGAACAACAAGAGGAACCCCGACCTGACAGAGAGCAAGGAGAAGTGCCACGGCGGCTACCGCGTCAAGGTGCCTGTGTGGCGCGACCGCTCTTACTGCTACAACTTCAAGGTACATACACACTCAGACACACCACACCAGCTGCCCTTCCACACCTGCCCAACCGCCTGCTTCTCCCACCCACATGCCAACCCACACCACCACCCCCACCCACAGGTCGGTGAGGAGTACTTCGTCAACTTCAAGAAGCCTGTGGAGCAGAACGGCTACCGGACCTTCGCACTCCGCCTCAGCTAAGACCCCTGACCCACACAGCCCTGCCCTACCTGCGCTTGTGCATGTGCTGCAAAGTGTCTTGCCTGCGCGCCTCCCCCCCTTCCCCCTCATCCACCCCCGCCCCACCCCCCTCACGACTCAAGGGTGGCATCCGCTGGGGAATCGATCTCCATTGGTCCGACCCAGCCGGGGCACATCCTCGCACCTTAACACCTTGGTCGGGTGGGTGGGGGGCATCCCGTTCTAGTTTGGGAGGTTGCGGATAGCCAGCTGGTACACCGCACGTTGTCAGCCCCCCGGTGGGGCACGGCGTGAGTGAAAAATCGAGCTCAGCATATCGGCATTCTCTGACTCCCACCCCCCCCCCCCCTAGGGCAGTGCTCGCCGAATACGGGCATACGTATGCGTATTCATACGTATGCACGTATGCAGATTTCGAAAAAACGCCTGCATACGTCTGTTAATACTTTTGCACTGTACGCTGCCAGGCAGGGCTTCCCCCACACATGCCACTCTTTGGTGCCTGTCCACTGTGCCTCCTGCTGTTCTGACACGAACAACGTCGCTACTGTGCCCAAAAATGCCCGGAAACACATTTTTGGGACATATGCGCACCCAGAGAGCCAGATTTGGCCGTTGGGGAAAGCTCAGATTTTGGTCCATCTGGGCCCAGGTACATGTACCAAGTACCTTGGTACAGGAGCCAAATGGGCCGTCGGGCCCGGCCCATACTTCTGGGCTTTCCCCGACCCAAGGTACCCAGGGGCCGAAACAACGTACGTGGGTCCACTGCGCACTGAGAACCTAGCCCACAGTACGACAGGACGTGCACAGGCACCGAGCCCACTCTCCTCCACCGGTGACCTGCCATCCGTATGCGTATTCGAGCCGTATGCGTATTCATACGTATGCACGTATGCAGATTTTGGGTTTTTCGAAGAATACGCGTATTCTGCAAGCACTGCCCTAGGGGGGGTCAAATGGGGGTGACAAACACGATTTTTCAAAAAACCGGCGCAGAGGCCCCAAAGCCCCCGTAAACCCTCCAAACCCCCCCAGATCGGTCCGGAAACCCATCGAACCCCACTTTTCCACCATTCCGGGCACCTCAGGTGCCCGAATTGGGGTACCTAAATTTTGTGCCACCGTTTGGTACCGTACAGTGCCACTGTGTGGGAGGTTGGAAAAGAAAATGCCCCAACACACCACATCTGAGGGTTGCAATGCATGTTGCTTGCCAACCACGTCATCCGGTGGGTGTCAGGCGCTATGTAGGTGGCATTAGCCAGGTCTTCGATGTGTTCTGGCTTGTATATATACCTCCCTGCCTGCGGCACAGGCACTGCCTTTGTCCCCCACACCAGCCACAGAGAGCGTATTGTACTCGGTCCACGGTTGCTGATTCATTGTGATGCGTTGTATCCTCGAGTGAACGTCACACACTAGTGGCACCACCACCCGCCATCCGAGAGCTGTATTGACTTTGCGCGCTTCCGTTGTATTCACCTCGCCACGCATATTGCACCGTTCAGTACCAGTGCTCTTGGGCCAGGCAAAGTAGACCGCAGCAACTACCAATTCTGGCACAATGGGTACCACGACAGCGCACTTCATGTGTTCCCGGAATGTACAGCTCGTGTTGCAACAGTCGTTGTCAACACATCCCGGTTGTGGAGCACTGCTGCACAGGAATCACACGACCATCTGGACTGTTCCGTACCTACAGGCAGCCTCCCGGTGCATGGTGGCAGGGAGGTATATATACAAGCCAGAACACATCGAAGACCTGGCTAATGCCACCTACATAGCGCCTGACACCCACCGGATGACGTGGTTGGCAAGCAACATGCATTGCAACCCTCAGATGTGGTGTGTTGGGGCATTTTCTTTTCCAACCTCCCACACAGTGGCACTGTACGGTACCAAACGGTGGCACAAAATTTAGGTACCCCAATTCGGGCACCTGAGGTGCCCGGAATGGTGGAAAAGTGGGGTTCGATGGGTTTCCGGACCGATCTGGGGGGGTTTGGAGGGTTTACGGGGGCTTTGGGGCCTCTGCGCCGGTTTTTTGAAAAATCGTGTTTGTCCACGTAAAAGGGTGGCATTTGACCCCCCCTAACCCCCCCCCCCCCCCGCCACCACATCTTTGCGGACCACCCACCCGCTGGTGTCATCCACTCCCAGTTCCATTCCACTCTTTTCCCCGTGTCAGCATTAGTACCCATCAGTGTGTCCAAATATCTCCCCCCTCTCTCTCTCTCCCCCCCCCCCCAAAGTTATGGGTTGGCCCTGCCTTCTAGACAATCGTGCTGTTCGTCTGTTGGAAAGGCTGGCAACTCCCCCCCCCCCTCCACCCACCCCATCCACCCCCCTTTCACGATACACACTAAGTTTCTCGAATCTCATGTAGGGGGAGGAGGGAGGGGGGGGAGTGGTTTCCCCCCCCCCCCCCAAAAAAAAAGATGCACCGGCAGGGGTGAGGGGGCCTTACCTTACCTGCTTGCAGCGTAAGGGGCGTCAATGGGACAGATCAAGCTTGCTTGTGATTGTCGACACCAAAAAAAAACAAAGATTCACCGGGAGGGGTGAGGGGGGCCTTACGCTCTGCTGTCAAACTGTGTCGGGTTGTCCCCCACCCCCTTTTCTGTGGGGTGAGGCGGCTCATCTTTTCTGCACTGCTGATCAAAGGCCCCCATATCCGCCCATCCCCGTCTCCCTCAAGGGGAGCTCCGACCCACCCCCCCACCCCCGCGCGCCACCACCACCTGCATGCCGCCGAGCGCGTGAGGGAGTGGGTTGGGGCTTCCCCCCCCTCTCTCTCTCTCTTTCTCCCTCTGCTTCGATAGTGTTGTTTTTTCTCATCAACACATCCCCGGCTCGACCTCAAAGTCCCCACCAGAAAAGAGCCTTTCCCTACGGCAGCCCCCAGCTATCGCTGCCCAGTTTCATCCCACCCGCTTGGGGGGGGGGGGGTTTGAGTTTGTTTCTTATTTCTTGGCAGAACGCAGCGAGTTTTTCTCGCACTAAACAGCAACAAAAAAGAATTCTATTCTTTCCGGGGGGCCTCTCACTCACCAGGGGCGCACCGTTCGCGCAAGCAAAACGGGAATATGTTACTCCAAAAGACGGGAAGAGAGGGAAACAGAGGGGAATAGGGCGGTGTGAAAGGGCAAAATACCCCATCACCCGACCCTTTTTTTACCCAATGTTCTACACCATGTACACACACAGACACTGCATTTACCCGCCCCCCCCCCCCCTCCCCACCCACCCCCTCCCCATTCACCCCACCAGAAGTTTTATGAGTCACCTGGGATGTCCAGCTCCCAGGGGGGGGCTGGTGTCCCACCGCATCAATGAAACCTCTCGCGTTTGCTGCTAACATTATCTGGAAGCCGTATCAGTGGCGGGGGTGGGGGGGGGGGGGGTGGGGTGATCTTGCGATGGCCAACACAACACTCATAGGAGGCAGCCGTAAAAGCCTTTTCCCACTCTCTTTCTGGAGCCGTATCTGGGGCTTGGGGTAATGGCGGGTCAGGTGTACACCCACCCCCGCCCTCATTTTGGCAATGGGGTGGCTTCACTCAGTTGTGCAGAAAAGAGAAATGTTTTACAAAAGGGGGCAGACTGACACAGTTTTGACAACAGAGCGGAGACCCCTAATGTCTCGTTGGGATGGGGGGGGGGGGTTTGGGTTGTGTGAAGGTGTGCCCCCGGAAAGTTGGTCGACACTTTCCGTGAGGCACAGTGCGTTGATGGCAAAAACGGCCGCCGTGTGGTGCGCCCCCCCCCCACCCCAGTGGGGAGGGGGCAGGCATGTCGCTAAGCGTCGACCGTCGACCCAGTGATTTTGGGTTTCCCCCCCCATAAAAAAGCGTCGACCCAGCGTCGACCCAGTGGACTGGGTTGACGCTTGGTCGAGGCTTGGAGCGTCGACCTAGTGGAACTGGGTTGCCATTCAAGCCTGGACCAAGCGTCAACCCATTTATTACACTGGGTCGACGCTAACCTAGCGTTGGCCCGGTTACACTGGGTCGACGCTCACCAAGCGTCGACCAAGCGTCAACCCACTTTCACTGGGTCGACGTCGAAGAGAGTATGGTTTTGCAGGAACAGATGCTCACTACCGTGGCCTCCGGCGGCTGGGGGGCTCCGCCCCCCAGACCCCCCTGTGGCGTATGTCTCGTACTCAAGTCATTCGATTCCCATCAGGTCAGGGAATCCACCCACTCCAGTAGCCTCAGGAGGACGCAGCCAACTCACACAGAATCTGTACGCCCACAATGAACAGATGCTCACTACCGTGGCCTCCGGCGGCTGGGGGGCCCTGCCCCCCAGACCCCCCATCTCGCGTGCCCGTCTAGTAACCAAGTCCTTGCGCTTTGACGGCCGTGACATATCAGGGGGCAGCGTCGAAATCATGGTCCCGAAAGCCATTTTTTGGTTTCCTCCGGCACCCGACGGCGCGAGCGGGAGAGGAACCACGGAAGGAACCCAGCGCCTCACACCGTGCCCACCTAGTGGTCCACCGATGGGAAAATTTGGCAACAACACGAGCGCGCGCGAAGCGCGCGCGAGAAAAATTGACCCCTAGTGTTTTCCCCCCTGATCCCCCCCCAAAACAGGAGCGTCAACCCACCAAATCTCCAAAATCGAAAAGTTAGCGACAGGCCTGGGGAGGGGGGAGGGGGTGTCTGGGGCAGAACCAGGAACTGCAGCCTTCGTTGCCATCGTTCAAAAAAAATGGCCGAAATATCCGAATTCAGAGGATTGATTGGCTTGTCGTCTCGTTTTGCTGTCATCCACCACTTTCACGATCCAGCGGGGACACAGATAGGTTCGGCAAGATGTTGGAGTTGCTTGCCGGAAACGTGTGTGGGGGGGGTGGGGGGGTGGGGGGGTGGGTGGGAGGCGCCAATCAGGGGCGTATAAAGCCTGGCGAGGTGGTTGCCAAACAACATGTGGATCGGCACAAAACAGCATCTTGTTGTGGGCTTGTCTTGTATGTCAAGAACAAAATGCCCTCCCCCCCGAGTTGTAGTTTCCTCAAGTCCTGCCCCCCTCCCCCCTCTACCTAACACATCATACTTACATGAACTGCATTTTTTCCATTCCCCACCTCCAAACTTTCAGCTCGACACAAAGAGACGGTGTGTTCAAACACATTTCATCTCGCCTCGACCCACTTGCAGTGAAGTCTTCATGGTTTTGTCGGTTATTTTTGGTTTGTCACGAAATGGCAATCCGTGCATAAAGAAAGAGTGCGCTGTTTGGATGCGCACCGCATATACCTTTTTTTTCTCCGACCGAACTACAGAAAGACGAGAAATATAACAAAAAAGGGGGGAAACAAAAACCGAAAACAAACACCACATCAACCCAACCACAAACCCAGTGGCAGTGGGCAATTACACAGCAGCGAACCGGTGATGCCCGTTGTCGCGATGTGAGTCGCGGCGACGTCCACAGGTGGTGAGCTGCTTCAGCAGGGCTGGTCAGGGGGCAGGGTAAAGCGCGACGCCGTGCAGTGGCGATGCACGTACCAGTGTGGAGAACACTGGAGCGATGGCATGCAGCAGGGGCGTCATGTTGAAGTCAACAGGAGGCGCGATGGTGTAAAGGACCGGCTCTGCCTTGACATTTTGAACCGTTTTATTCAACAGTTTCGCTGCAAACCTCGCTGAAGGTTCTCTTCTGTTTGCCATGTTTTGTGCCACTCGCTGATGCTGTTCGTCCGCAGGCCCATTATGACTTTGAATGCAGGCGTCTTCTTACATACCCAAGGTGCCATAGCCACAGTTTGATGCAGTGCGAGCAGGTCGGCAGCATGCCAACAAACCTGGGCCCGAGACTTGGGGCGACACACCCCCACAGTGCCCCTCCACACCACCTGACAGTGTTACACTCGGGAGACTTACACTGTGCGGTGCTTCAGCGAGCAACTGACGCAACCCGAACTGATCTGACTGTACACAGCCCCACAGGGCCCAACAAACAGAGATGGGTTGCGGACCGTCGCTCGTGCTCGCGAAGGATGGGACGATTGCCCCTGGGAAGGGGGAAGCGGACATCAGCGTTTCGCGTGACTTCAAAGCGGATGTGATGTGGGCATGGACAGACCCGAACTGCAAGAAGTATGTCTTTTGTTGCCGTCAGCAGGGGTGGGGTTGCAGGCAGCGCATGGCGTGGGTGCCCTGTGTACGCGGGTGTCGGCAGAGTGTGCCCAACATTGACCAGACAAGATAGAAGCGTGATGCACGTCACATGCAACATGCAGGCACTGCCCCTCTTCCTTTCTGCCTGCACACACACCACACCACACCACGACAGGGTGACGGTGCAGATCAAAGCCATCCCCGAGGACATCAAGAAGATCCGTGAGACGAAGTGGGTGGACCACGCCAGCGGCCCTGCAGGGATCCACGTGGCGTCTGTGCGGCCAACACTGCAGCAGCAGCGGTGGGTGGTGGAGATGGAGGACGGCCCGGTGAACATGCACTTCCCCGGGGAGAAGGTTCCGGACTTCTGCAAGAAGATCCACGGGCTGCACCAGAAGGACGAGACGAAGTTCCCGATGGTGATGACAAAGGCGGCGTCGAAGAAGGAGGGGCACTCGTACAACTCCAACCCCGACAAGGCAAAGACGGACTGCGACAACCTGGCGAAGCTTGTGAACCCGGGGCAGATGTCGGACGACATGGAGCCGCTGAAGACGGCGCTTGTCGGGATCGAGGACATGCTGCCCGGGAACAACGGGACACTGATTGCACGCATCGACAAGGGGTACGGGACGTACGCGACGGGTCCGGAGGGTCCGCCGGATCTGACCATCATCGAGAAGGGGCTGATGAAGAAGGACGAGGCGATGATCGACCCGACAAAGGCGACGAAGGTGCTGGACGGGAAGGAGCGCGTGATGCGGCAGGCAACAACGACCATCATGATGGGGCTGTGCAAGGCGCTCGGGATGACGCAGGAGCAGCTGCTGCCGGACCTGCCTGGGTACCTGGACATGGCGAACGGGAAGAAGCCCTTCTGCGTGACGCCGTACGACAAGCTGGCGAAGTACGTCGCACACGTGGGGGAGGGGTACCAGATGCCGACCGGGGATGCGGCAGAGGCGAAGCGGAAGGAGCAGGTGCTTTTCCTGCTGGAGCAGGACAAGAAGGTGGAGTCGCAGAAGAAGGAAGAGGACAAGGACACGGAGGGTCTGCGGAAGCGTGCAATCGACCGTCTGCAGACATCGATCGACTACTGCCGCGACTGCACGACGGGCGCACCCGAGTCGGCACTGACGAAGGGCACACGTGTGGTGGCACGCTGGAAGAAGTTCGGGTGGTACGAGGGTGTGCTCGAGACCGGGGTGCTGACGGGGGTGATCCACGAGGAGACGGGGGAGCAGGGGAAGTACTGCCAGGTGCGCTTCGACGACACCGACGTGGACAACGTGGCGATCGAGAGCATTGCGGTGGAGAAGTCCGACCCCGCCCCGGTGGAGGAGCTGGTGAACGGGGCGAAGGTGCGTGCCCGCTTCTACGGCGACATGTTCATGGACGGTGTGATTGTCGGGTTCCCGAACCCTGACGGGACCTACAAGGTTGCCTTCGACATCCTGTATACGCAGGAGGACGTGAAGGCGAAGGACATCCGCCGCCCCTTCGACCTCTCCCTCATCAACAAGGAGGGGCACCTCATCCCGAAGACCTTCTACGACGTCCAGTTCACATGGGTCCAGGAGCAGGAGGACCTCGATGTGAAGCTGCGCCTGTGGCGTGAGGGTGACGAGGCGAATGTCCAGGTATGTCTTGTCATTGTCTTGCCTTTGTCACCGATGTTTCTGTTGTCCTTGTGCTTTGCAGTTTGCTGTCTTTGAAGCTGCCTCTTGCTTCTGCATGTTCACTCCACACCCCACCCCACCCCACCCCACCCCACAGGAACACTCGATGAAGAAGTTCGAGAACAACAAGAGGAACCCCGACCTGACAGAGAGCAAGGAGAAGTGCCACGGCGGCTACCGCGTCAAGGTGCCTGTGTGGCGCGACCGCTCTTACTGCTACAACTTCAAGGTACGTACACACCCAGACGCACCACACCACCTGCCCTTCCACACCTGCCCAACCGCCTGCTTCTCCCACCCACATGCCAACCCACACCACCACCCCCACCCACAGGTCGGTGAGGAGTACTTCGTCAACTTCAAGAAGCCTGTGGAGCAGAACGGCTACCGGACCTTCGCACTCCGCCTCAGCTAAGACCCCCCTGACCCACACCCACCCCAGCAGGTTGCCCATCGTGCGGGCTGCTGTGCCCCGGGCCTGCCTTCCTCCCACCCCTCTTCTCTTCCCCACACACATCCAGGTTTCTGTCCCCACATTTGCCACCCCCCCCCCCCCCCCACCCCCCGCTTCCAAATTTTTTTTGCCGAGGGAAACGGCATTGTGGTTCCTGCCGGCAAACCTACCACCCCTCCCTCCCTCCCTCCGTCCCGCCCCCTGCCCCTTCCCCCTCTTTTGCCCGCTTTCCAGCGGGAGCGCCCCACTTCACCCAAGCGACCCTCCCCATCCACCACCCACCCTCCCCACTCTCCCCACCCTTTTCAGCGTCTCGCTTTCCCCTTCTCCTTGTGTCATTTATAGCGTTTCTTACCCTTCCCTGACGCCATCACATTCTGACTCTCCCCAAGATGCGGGGACAGAACCATCAGAAGGACTTCTCTCGGCCTTTGCTGCCCCCTGTTTTCCCACACCGTGGGGGGAGAGGGAGGGGGAAGGGGGGGAGGGAGGGAATTCCTTCTTTGTTTGAAGTTTTTGCATACACCACACTTCCCCATCCCTCCACACCGAGGCCCATTCAAGCGGCGGTTCTGCTCTCAGCGAGAGCTTATCCGGTGGGGGGAGGGTATTGATTCAGATAAGTGCTGTGCAACCCCACAGACAGTCATATTCCCTGCCTCCTCACAAAAGTTGCCACCCCCATGTGTATACGAGTAGTACAGACGGCTGTGCCCCATCTTCTTTATAAAACTTACAGCTGCACGGTGGGATCTTGTAAATTTTACATGTATAACTACAAGTATATACATGTATTATACATGTATAATACTTGCATGTCAACTATTATACATGTATAATACATGTATATGCCTGAAATATACATGTAAAATACATGTATATGCCTGAAATATACATGTAAAATACATGTATATCAAGTAAAAATACATGTATAATACTTGCATGTCAACTATTATACATGCATTTTTACTTGATATACATGTATTTTACATGTATATTTCATGCATTTACATGTATTTTACATGTATAATACTTGTCATGCAAGTATTATACATGTAAAATACTTGCATGACAAGTAAAATACATGTATAATACTTGCATGACAAGTAAAATACTTGCATGCAAGTAAAATACATGTATTTTACTTGCATGCAGGTATTTTACTTGTCATGCAAGTATTTTACATGTATAATACTTGCATGACAAGTACCGTAAACGGAAATATTGTGGACCGTAATAAAGGTGAACCGTACTATAGGTGGACCGTAAAAAAGATGGAACAAATGGGATTTTTCCGGAACTTGGAACATTTTTACGGTCCACCTATTTTACGGTTGGGATCGTGGACTTGGCGGTTTTTTTTACGAGTTCCTTCGCGACGAAGTCGCGAAGGAACCAAGGAAATCGTACGGCTGAAGCTGCAGGATTAACACCACAGGGCCTCAGCACAGAGTGTGCACTCACCATCGTCCGGGAACTGTTCTCCCACAGTTACTGCAGGGTGTACTACACTAAAGGAGTACGATTTCCCTGAATTTTTCGGGCACTGATTCACGAATTTACATCTGGAGGGAGCCCGGTGGTCTCAGCTTCTGTCTGCGCGCCCTGCCGTACTGTGGCTGCTTTTGTGGGCTCGTGCAGCAGGTTCTACTTTTACTTCTACCGGAATGCTCCTTGCATGGTACTACACTTCTCGAGGTGTGGTGGTGGGTGAGTCTCGAGGTGAGATCGTGCCTTTTCCACACGCAGGGAGGACTTGCTTCTCTTGCTGGTGTTGGTTGCGGTGGTGGAGGGAGGGTCCAAAGCTGGGAGGTCGGGAGGCCTACGTGTGGGTGTCTGCGGCGTGGAGGCCGCAGTCCGCGCCCCGCAACCCACCAGCCCGCGGGCGAAAAACGCATTGTCTTTTCCATATTCAGTCCCAATAAATGGTGGACCGTAAAAAAGATGGAACGTTTGGCCTTTTTTTGGGAACTTGGAACATTTTTACGGTCCACCCTTTTTCCGTTTACGGTATTATACATGTATAATACATGTAAATGCATGAAATATACATGTAAAATACATGTATATCAAGTAAAAATACATGTATAATAGTTGACATGCAAGTATTATACATGTATTTTACTTGATATACATGTATTTTACATGTATATTTCAGGCATATACATGTATTATACATGTATAATAGTTGACATGCATGTATTATACATGTATAATACATGTATTATACTTGTAGTTATACATGTAAAATTTACAAGATCCCACCGTGTGGGGTATATTTGCCCCCCCCCCCCTCCCCGATGGCCGAACTTTTTTTTGTTGGGCTTCGGCGCACAAAACAGCGTTATGATCTATAAGGGGCATCCGCTCTGTTGTCAATCTGTGTCAGTTTGTTCCCCTTTTTGTGAGGCGGCTCGCTTTTTCTGCACTGCTGGGCGAAAGCGCCCCACCCGACCGCCCCTTCCAGGTTTGGCGCACAAAACATTTGCCTTTTATTTCATTTCATTGTTCAGGCATTCCCCCAGTTTTCAAAATAAACATGTTCAACTGTTGACTCACTCTTTCCTGCCACGGCAGGAATCGCAGGCTGCTAGTCGAGAGTAATTCAGGGGTGGGGGGTGGTGGGGGAGAAGCGAAGGTTTCTGCGGCACGTCCCTGCTCCTCCTCCTTTGGACACCTGCCTCCACACCCACACCCCCTCCCCCCCCCCCCCCCTTCCCTCCCTCCCTTCCACTAAGTGTGAATATCAAACACGGACCACACACGGCCTGCATAAACAAGTAAAGGGAGAGGGCGGGGAGGAGAGGGGGGGGGGGGTGGTATAGGCTCTGGTTAGCCTCTGGTTTTACCTTGTTCCCCCCCCCCTCCCTCCCTCTCTCTCCTTTCCCCCCCCCCCACCCCCCACCCCCACCCCTCTCCCTCTAAACCATCTTCAGCCGAGCCATCAATCCCCCACTCCACCACACCCGCTTTCTATTGTTCTCCTCTTCCTCCCTGTCCCATCTACACATTTACTTTGGAACACCCCTCCCCCCCGTTACCACCACCTCCCGTTTCCTCCCAATACACCCGCCCCCCCCCCCCCGTTGATTTGTCTATTTCTGGAAGCCTTTCTACGAGGCTCTAACTGTGATGATACAGCCGGGAGTGGTTGGCAGTGCTTGGAATCTACCCCGTCCCTCCCCTCCTCACCCCCCCTGTGGATCCGCACAGCTCGTGTGTAGTCCGGACAGTCACACCCGCTGCACAGCCCAAAAAAATAAAAATGGCACTCAGCCAGGCTTGCTCCTAACATGCAATACACTCTCCGAAATTTCCCGATTTTTTTTCTAAGGATTTTTAGGAGGGGAAATTTATTTTTTTCTAAGGATTTTCCTTAGGAAACTTTTTCCGAGGGGGGATGAGGATGAGTCCTCCAGACACCCGCCCCTCTTCTGTTTCTTCCCGGCACCCAAAACACCGGTGTTCTTTCCAGCCAAGACCCAGATGTTCACTACCGTGGCCTCCGGCGGCTGGGGGGCTCTGCCCCCCAGACCCCCCTGTGGCTTGTGCCTGTCTTGTCACCAAGTCCTGACGCGTATGCCACTATGGCATGTCAAGAAGGGGTGTCGTTGGAAAAACCGGTCCCGAAACCCATTTTTTGCTTTCATCTGGCAGCTGATGATGGCGGAATCACTGGACACAGGAGAGATGAGCCGTGGACGCCGGATACCCCATCTAGCGAGTCGAACCAGTGGGAACTGTCAGGTGGCGCCGACCCTATAGGAGGTCATCAAGCCGCGCAGCGCCTCATGCTGTTGAGGCAACCATCGCATGTATCGGTCGTACGCGCCTTACATTGCAATGACAATAAGGCGGTCATTGCCGACATTGTGTTTGGCCGAGGATGGCGAGCTACCGGACCTGGGGCTGCCAGTGGTGGTCTCGATCGAGGAGGCCTTCACCATGCGGTTCCGGTCGCGGCAGTCGTGCCGAAACGAGCGCCCATGAGTGATTTGTGACAGAATTTTCCAAGGCGGTGCACTGCGTGAGGTTGTGGGACTGGCACAGGGAACTGCTGGGTCCGAAATCCAAGGCAAAAATCCTTAGAAAAAAGCAGGAATACATTTCCGGGATTTTGGCTATTTTTCAAGGAATACGGAGCAAGCCTGCACTCAGCTATCAACGACAAGAAACGTGCTCTCTACACGCGAAAATCACACACCCTTGATCAGGCCAAAAAAAACGGAATGGGGGCGAGATTGCCATTTCAGGCGGTTGCGTGTGGAAGCCCCATCAACGCGTGAACAACAAAAACAACCCACGTGGCGTTGGGGTACGCTGCAATACGGTGTCGAGAAGTGAGACAAACAAAATCCAGGCTGGGTGAGGGGTCGGGACTGTACAGGGCCGTGTGCCTTTCTGAGAGAGAGAGGGGGGGGGGGGGTCAGGCCTTGCTTCTGCTCTTGGCTCGCTGTTGGGGTACATTGTATACACGACATCTCAACTGAACCACAAGCTGGCGGGAGAGAAGCTGAGTGTGCCATTTGATTCGTCTGGCGCTTGAGGGTCTGGCGTCGGCTGACGCTCGCAAACCCGCAAACTTGCGGGTTTGCAGGGGTGAGACAAGATCCCAACAGCACCTAACGGCAACATGCCAAAGTGATAACGATGAGAGATAGAAAAATCACAACAGCGTGAGCTAAAAAACTATATCCAAAGCAAGCCCTTTGGGTGGGGGGGGGGGGGGGAGAGACGGGGTGTTGGAGAACAGGGATGGGTGTGTGTGTGCGTGTAAAAAACCACTGCCGAAAAAAGGGAGTGCCTTTTAGCCACGCCCCGCCTCTCGGCACGCCAACCCCACCCATTGCCTTGCATCCCCCCCCCCCCCCCCCCCCCCCTCGCAACCCCCCCCCCCCCTGTTTATTTCCCCCTCCTCTGGTTCAGTGGTTCAGATCGTGAAATCGGCACGGCGCGCGCGCTCTCCCCCCCCCCCCCCCCCCTGCCTCCTTCGAGCTTTACAAATTCTTTTGCAGATGGCACACCTCACGTTTGTTCCAAAGCCCCTTGCTGCGACATGCCACCCGCACTCCCAACCCACACTGCCACCCACACACAGGCAAGGGTGGTGACCAGAGGGTCACACACACACAGAACCATGTCCGGTGGGTTCGACCTCCCGGACCTCGGAACCCAGCCGGACCTGCTGGCCCCTGCCGAGGACGAACTGCCGGAGGTGGCTGACGACGATGTGAACTTCCACGAGGGCAAGGTCGGGGCTGTGCTGCGCGACGCGGTCCCCCTCCTCCACGTCGAGGTGCACGACATGCTGCGCCTAAGGCAGAACCAGCAGAAGAGGTGGTGCGACGACCTCCAGGTGCTGGGGGTGCTGCGCGGCTTGGGCGACAGCTACACCAACTGGACCCTGAAGCAGGCTCCCTTTATCGGGACATGCTTCCAATACTCGGGTGTCGGCAGCAGCGGTGTCGGGCAGGCTCAGTTCGAAGATGCCCCGACGTTTGCCCCTGCTCTCTCCAGGTGGACAGCCGCCAAGGAGGACATGCTCGTGACAGACCTCGCCTACACCCCGGAGCACTGCATGGGGAACAACATCCCCGACAACTCCAGAGGTCGGATGCACGCCACGGAGGTGGCGACCCTGTGCAACCTGGCGCCGGAGAACAGCGAAGAGGCCTGTGCGATTCTCCCGGAGCTCATCCGGTTTACAAAAGAGGATATCGACCGCGAGTGCGAACGGATCATCAGAGCAGGCGCTTAGTTGAGAGAAGACAGCGAGTGGGGGAGGGCGGAGGGGGTGGGGGTTGGGGGGCTCCCCTGGTGACAAGTGACGCATTGTGCTGTATAGCTGGATAGCACCCCGCTCCTCTAAATCGACAGTTCTATTATATGCTGCTCTGGGGGTGGTGTGGTGTGCCTATGGCATGTGCGTTGTGTGTTGTGTGTCGGGGGGAGAAACGCAAGTCGCCCTCACAGGCAAACTGACACAGTTTGACACATCGCAAAGGCACCCATGGCCTTTGTGTGGCGGGGGTGGCTCCAGCTATCTAACCCCCTCTTCTCTCTCTCTCTCTCTCTCTCTCTCTCTCCCCTTCTCTCTGGAGCTTGCGGTGCAGAACGGCCGCGCGGTGGTTCGGATGTCACTACCGAGTGGGGTGGGGGGGTGGGGGGGCGGTGGGTACAACAGAGTAGGTCCTTCTTCCCTGCAAGGAGGCATGGGGGCTGGACGTTTGGATTCCAGTCCTGCAGGGTCAGGAGGTGCGGATCTCGATCGATAATCGGGGGGTGTTTAGGTCAGTCTGGTAGGGTGGGGCGGGTGGTGAGGTGGGGGGGGGGGGGGTGGGGGGTGTTGTTGTGGCTGGCAGCGGCGGGTTTGGTTGGTTTTTTTTTGCCGCACTCCCCCCGCCCCCTCTCCTCCCTGGGGTACGATAGGAAGCAATTTGGCTTTTTTGCCACCCCCGACAGCCCGCTCTACCCATGTCACGACTGCATGCGTGGAGGAGCCACGCCGATCTGAACGATTTTTACCACAACAGGGAACCTGTCAGTGTCAAAAAGATAGTAGGCATCGCTTGGGCAACAAATTCAACATCCTCATTAGGCTGCGGAGTTGCTTTTGTTTTGCCCGGATTTGGCGCACAAACAACAGCCTTGTCTTTTTCCGTGTGCATCATGAGGCACGGTGCGTTTGTCACAAACCCCCCCCCCCTTTCCTTCAAATCATTCAAATTGTTCAATTCGGCCCAGCCTATGCCTCCCCCCCCTCCTCTCCCCCACACCACCACGAGACACCGGCGCTCCCCCCACCCCACCACCCAACAGGCCGCATCCCCTCCCCCACCCCCTGCCCCCCCCCCCCCCCCAAAGCGGGACAGGAGGAGAGGGGAACGGGAGGGGCGGGGCGTGGCCGTGGGGGGGGGTGGGTGGGTGAGGTCCGAACGAAACCCAACGCACACACCCACCCCCACACCCCCCAGCAATGCTGGGCCTTGGAGGTTATGGCAGTGACTCTGATGGTGGGTCGTCCGCTTCTGCTCGTGGGTCGCGTGTAGCGGCTGCTGCGCACGAGGCTGTTGCGTCTCCTGCGGAATGCCCTTTGGACCTATCCGCAGTGCTTCTGGGGACGGACGAACGGGACACATCTGTCGATGAAGAAGCTGAACGCGAGCAACAAGCCCTCCACTCGCAGGAGGAACTGCGCCGCCAGGCACAGGCAGACGCTGCAGAGCAGGAGGCGTTAGCCAGGCAGCGGCACCACGACGCCCTCGAGGAGATGGCACGTGAGTTGGATTTCGCTGCGTACGCCTCGCCCTGCCTGCCACCCGCCCCGCAGGCCGAGAGCTGCCTGCGGCCTGAGCACCCTATCGAGGCGCTGGAGAGGATATTAGAGGAGAGTAAGGACCCGACACAGTTCATCGAAGGGCATCACGACTTCATCAACCCCGAGAGGACGGCGTCGGTGTTGGAGAGGATATCATCTAGCGTTGGTGTGGAGATACAGCCATACTACAGCAACATGCCGGCAAGGAAGAGGCGGCTTGTTACGCTGCAGTCCCATAATGATCTTCCCAGCAGGTTGTTAGAGGGTCTCAAGCAGGAGGCGGAGCGGCAGAAGCGGAAGGCGGCAGCCGCTGCGGCCAGCGGGGCGATGGGCTCTGCCGGTGGAGGTGGTGGTGTGGCAGGGCTTGTGAGGACGTCGTCGACAGCGTCGTCCGGCTCGGCGACACCTCCCCCGACGTTGTTCAGAAGGAGGTCTTCTGTTGCGCAGCCGCCGCCGCCACCCGAAGCCAAGCAGGACTGATGCCGTGGCGTTGGCGTGGAGGTGGCTGGTAGGGTGGGGTGGGGTGAGTGGGGGGGGGGGTAAATAGGATATA